>OY728157.1:789114137-790364137 GCA_963277665.1 Viscum album
GTGGAGATCGTCGCGTCGTCGCGGAAGGGCGTCGCGTCGTCGCGGAACACGACGTTGAGTCGGCGAACTCAACGCACCATGAAACAACAGATTTAATTTAATTAATTAAATCCGTGTTTTGGTAAAGAACCACGAAGGAGATAAAAAGGAAGGTCCGAGACTCTTACCTCAAGTAGACGATCGAAGATCCATCGAGGAGGAAGATACGTCGCAGAATAACGTTGTCGGCGTCGCGGATCACGACGTCGCGTCGTCGATTTTCGGGTTCGACGTTCTTCGCGTTCTTCGTGTTCTTCGCGTTCTTCACGAAGGAGGAAGAAGATACAAGGATTCTGTCTCAACGAGTAATCCTCCAAAAGATTTTGGTTGGTCTTATTTTATTATTATGCCAACACATGAAAACGTGTAAGTAACGACCCATCAATTCGTTTAATTAATTCAACGAAAGAAACAGCTCATTTAATTTACGAAATAAACCGCCCAATTAAATGGTCTGTTAAGAATTTAAGAAACGCATCAATTGACTTTCATAAAGACGGGTTTTCGCGGGTGTGTTACTTAGCGGTAAGAAACGGCGGGGCTTGTGCGGGCCCCACCTCACAAATATCCTACAAAGGGGGTAGGATATTTCTGGAGAGCATCCTATCCAGATCAACTCAGTTTAAGCCGTCTTTAAGTGGCTTCAAGTGGCTTCTAAGTGGGTTAAGTGAAATAAAATAAAGTTGTCGTAAAATTATTTTATTTCTTAACTTTAAGCCCGAAAATTAAAAACCACACCCGAGCAAACGCAACTTCGGAAGAGGCGTTTCTAGGCGAATACTGGCGCTGCGATTTCATCGGTGCCCTCAGAATTCGATTCCAGGCACCGGTTCAAAAGTTAGAAAAACCCGCTCATCCATTGACTGAACGTACCCGATCCAAACTTCGGAAATTGATTCCGGGAACACCGGGCCTCAGAATCAGGTGCCGTCAGAAACTGCGTTCTTGTAAAATGTCAAAGAAAATTAAGAAAAAAATTTCCTTGAATTTTACGGGTCTTTACATCTAAAAATTAAAAAAAATACTATGATGTATTAATTCATTTTATATTTCTAAAAAATATTATAGTAGAAAATATGACTTATATAACTTCATCAAAAAATTGATTTACTAAAATATTTTTGGTTATGTCATTTTTGTCTTTACTTTATAATAATTAATCTAAAGTGTAATTATAATTCATAAGTGGATCTATCGGGTCCCAAAATCGACCCAAGGGTGACCATGGTATTACATTACTCATCCAATAAGGTTAGGAAAAGTGTTAAGAAAATTTTAAATTATTATAATCTTTTTTTTACCTGGAATTACAATATTTACCTTTAACCGCGGTAAATAAAAGTCCCAAGTTTCTAGTCACCAAAAATAATTTTCATCATATTGAAAAAATTTTACTTACTAATAAAAACTATTTAGGTCATAATTTTGAGATTCAATTCACAGAAGAGGTAAATTTTCATTTAAATGAAAAAGTCATTTTTTAACTACTACTAAGTGGTTTCACTATTCATCGAAAATTGAAGTTTTTTTGAAAAATACCAAAAATTCAGCCTATGATATATTTGATATTACGAATTCAAAAATGATTCCTATTTTACCAAATTATAAACATTGAAGTTTCATAAATTAATTTAAAATTATTTCCCGTTATCAAAACGAATAGTATGTTTTTAAGAAACAATAACTATCAAAAGATTGGCACTTGTTTATGTCCAATTTCAAAGTGATATTAATTACAATGAACAACATTGGATTAAATGTTAAAAATATATTCTAATTAAACATTAAACCTAATAAAAAAGATAATATATCCAGACAAATAAATTAGACTAAAATGTAGTTTTGAATTAAAATACAATATTTTTCACTATTCATTAAAAAAATGAACTTTATCGAAAAAATTTCACAAATTTACAAAATTTAAATTTTGATGTCCCCATTCTAATTAAGGATTTTATTTGGTCAAATAGAATGTATTAATGTGACCAAAAGTATATTTTAAGTGGTTTCTCCATTAAAAGGTGGTAAATTGACCTTTTAATATAAATTATGCTTAAAATTAGATACATTTACATCTTAAGACTATAAATTTTATTGGATAAAAGTAAATAAATTTAACAAACATGTATAATCATATTGTAGTCAGTTTTTTTCAATCCTTACAATATAATTACTAGGAGTTAACTTCCATTTAAAATAATAATATTATATTATTAGTTTGGAATATAAGATTTCAAAGAAACCCATTGATGCGTATCGGGCATGATATCAAATATAGAAAACCTTTTAAAGTAAAATCAATATTTAATTCACGAATATTAATAAATATGAAATATGTATTATTATTTATTTACCTGAGATGTTACATCCTTCCCCCTTTTGGAAATTTTGTCCTCGTAATTTTTATTCATTTATCAAAATAAGTGGGGGTATTTATCCCTCATAGAATTTTTGGATTCCCACATTGCCTCTTAAATCATTTGGTTTTTCCACAAAACATTTACCTAGTGAATTACTTTATTCCACAAAACTTACTCTCTATGGTCAAGAATCTGGATTGGTTGTTTTTTATAAGAGAGACTCTCTTCCAACTGAACTACCTCTGGACTCAAAACATGAGATGGATCTGGAATATACTTTCTCCACATCGAAACATGAAAAACATTGTGTACCTGGTATAAAAACAGAGGTAAAGCCACTCTGTACGCAACTGATCCAACTTTTTCCAGGATTTCATATGGTTCAATGAACCTCGGACTCAACTTTCCCTTATTACCAAAAAGAATCATAATTTTCCATGGAGAAATGTTGAGAAACACATGATCACCTACCTCAAAAGAGAGATCCTTCCTCCAGTTATCTTCATAACTCTTCTACCTTCTCTGAGCTGTTCTCATGTTCTTCTGAATCAACTGAACATTTTTTGCCATCGCTTCTACCAATAATGGTCCCATCAGCTTCCTTCCACCTACTTCATCCCAAAAACCTAGAGTTCGACATCACTTTCCATATAATGCCTCAAATAGGGCCATCTGTATACTGGAATAAAAAATGTTATTATAAGAAAATTCAACCAAAGAAAGATGTTGGTCCGAACTACCCTTGTAATCTAGTGAACATGCACATTTCATATAATTGAAGGTCTGTATTATTCATTCTGACTTCCCGTCTGATTGAGGATGAAAATCTATACAAAAATTAAATTCAGTACCCAACAACTTCTAAAGTCCTTTTCCAAAAGATAGAAGTAAACCTGGGATCATGATAATATAAAATGGAGAGGGGAAATCCATGCAACATGACTATATCTTTAACATACAACCAAGAATGTTGATCTAGAGACAAAGTATCTCGAATAGGATGTAAATGAGCAGATTTAGTCAATCAATCAAAAATAACTCAGATTTCATTATTACCTTGAGATGTATTCGTTAATCCCACAACAATTTCCACGGATATATTTTCTCATTTCCACTCTGGAACAGGTAATTACTGAAGAATCCATTTCGGTAACTGCCGCCTAGCTTTAACCTTCTGACAAGTCAAACACTTCACTATAAAATCAATAATATCTCTTTTTATTCCATCCCACCAGTAATACTCCCAAATATCTCTTTACATCTTAGCACTAACAGGATAAACTGAAAAAGGAGAACTCTGAGCTTCACATAACAACTCATTCTTCAACTGTGAATCACAATGCACACACATTCTCTATTTAAACCTCTAAATAGAATCATTGTCAACGTTGAAATCAGGAAACTTACCCCTCTGAACATACTCTGCCTTTTTCATCAACTCATTTTATTCCTTCTACAGTTGCTTAATTCTGTTTGATAGAGATGATCTCACTGACACCTGATACAAAATAGAAGAATTTCCTACACAAACAACTTCTTTTCCAAAGTTCATCAAATAAATAACGAAAGGATCTCATTCCAAATGTATCATAGTTAACAAGACATTACTTTTTCAACTCAAAGCATCAACCACTTTATTTAATTTTCTCGAATGGTAAAGGTTCATGAAATCATAATCCTTGATTAATTCTATCCATCTCCTCTATTTCATGTTCAATTATTTTTGAGTGAATATATACTTTAAAATTTTGTGATCAGTATATATTTCACATTTTACTCCAAACAAATGATGCCTCCAAATTTTTAAATCCAAAACAACAACCACTAATTCCAAATCATGTGTAGTGTAATTTAACTCATGAGTTTTCAACTGATGTGAATAATAATCAATTACCTGATCATTCTGCAAAAGGAAACATCCATGTCCTTTCAACAAAGCGTCACTGTAGATAACAAATTCACCATCCCTTGAAAGAATTTCCAAAACTGGAGAATTCACAAATCTACTTTTCAATTCTTGAAAACAATCATCACATTATTTTTTCCAAATGAACATAAAACCTTTTTGAGTTTACTTAGTCATTGGACAAGATAACCGTGAAAAATTCTCCACAAACCTCCAGTAATAACCTTCCAAACCAACAAAACTACGAATATCAGTTATATTTGTGGGTCTTGTCCATTATTCAACAACTTTTGTTTTAGAAGGATCAACAGTTATGCCATTTTTTGAGACAATGTGACCAAGGTAAGAAATTATTTGTAACCAAAACTCACACTTGATGAATTTCCCATACAATTTATTTTCTTTTAAGGTTTGAAAGATGACCATTAGATTATTTCATGCTTCTCTTTACTTTTATAATAAACCAAAATATCATTATTGAACACAACCACAAACTTATACAAGAACTCAGAAAAAATTCTATTTATAAGATCCATGAATACAACAGGTGCATTGGTTAAAAAAAGGCATAACTAAAAATTCATAATGGACAATTATATTTGATGGGACTTCGCCTCGGAGCGGTGGCAGACCCTCTCTCTCAAGTGTTAGGGTTTCAACCAGGGTTTCTATCCATTCCCTCCTCCGACTTCGGTCGGCTCATCTTCCGTGTCCCCTCATCGGTGATCCTTAGTGGCTCGGTTGTTGTCACAGCCTCATATCGGTAGGATAAGGCTTCGGGAGGTGCCTTTATGGAAGATTTGGGCTTGGTGGCTGCAGGAGACGAATTCGGTCCTGAGTGGCCTGACGTTAGTTCTGGTATGGCATGGAGGGGGAAAGGCTTTGAAGTTTTCATTTTTCCAGGTTTTTTGAAATTATCTTTGTGTGACGGTTTTTTAGAGTTCTTGTGTTGGTTTCATTTTCAGTGTATCCTTTTGCATCGTCGATTCCTTTTTCTTTCCATGGATTTTCATTGAGGAATACGTTTAGGGTTCTTTTGTGGTAGAGATTTGTCTGGTTTCAGTCCAGAGAGGCGCAGTTGGCTCTGATCAGCTCGGATTCCTTCAATGGAGACTCTCCATCAAGGTGATGTCAGTTCTCCCAGTCCTAGGTGATAAAGACCCAACTTCATTCTCCTTATACCGTCTTCTTCATCGAGTTTTTGCAGATGTTGATGGAGGAGATCTTGGTTATGGTGGGGTGCTACCAGATTTGGCTGTGGTGCTTGGGCGGTGTGCTTTGATGGATTTCTTGTTTGATCTCATGAAGGCTCTGTTTATGGATTGGAAGTCTGTTGTTTTTCTTTTGGATTCGTTGAAAGTGGATGGTTTTCATCTAATTTTGAAGGCAGCGGATGGTTCACATTGGTTTTGAAGACATAGGAGGAAGTTTGTGCAGTGTGGGTGTGGTTTTCTCATTGTTTCCTTCGATGGAGATGGTGAAGATGAAGATCACTGGCAATCCGATTGATGAGGATAAGTCAGAAACCACTTGGTGTTTGTTTCGAGGTTGTTCGTGGCTCAAGGCGACGATGAAATTGAGAAGACCCATGATTCGAGGCCGTTGGTTCATGGCCCAAGGTGCATGGTTGATTTTATTTTGAAGGATTGAATTTTGAAATTGAGATGTGGTGGATTTTGAATGTGGGTTGATTTGGATATATGTATGGTTACCACTTTCCAAAAAGTGGATTTTATAAAATACCAAAAAAAATTTGCAGGCCTAAATTTATAATGCTCATATCTAGTATGAAACATTGTCTGTGGAACGTATGATCCCTTTACTTTCAACTGATGGTACCCCGATCTCAATTCAATCATCGAAAAATACAGAGCTCCCTGGAGCTGATCAAACAAATCATTGATATGATGGAAAGCATACTTGTTCATAACAATGATGTCATTCAATGCTCTATAATCAATGAATAGTCTCATTGAACCATCTTTCTTTTTAGCAAACAAGACAGGAGCACCCCATGGTGATGTGTTAGGTCAAATGAAACCTTTATCTAATAACTCTTTTAATTTATTTTTTAACTCTAAAAGGTCAATTTGACCCATTCAATAAGGGGGCTTTAAAATTGGCATAATAATCAGGAAATAAGTAAACAATAAATTAGACTTCCCGATCCGGTATAATACCAAGAAAATCCTCATGAAAAACATCAAGATACTCATTTACCCCTAGAACATCATTAATCAGAACAATTCCTTTATTTTCAACAATATGTTCAAGGTGAAATTCATTTCTAATTTTTACTAGTTTCTCAGCTTTATGATATGTTATCAAAAGAAATGTTTCATTCTTGTACACAAACTGTAAATATTTCTGAAATGAAACCTCCTTTTCTCTTTATTCAATATTATCATGATAAAAATATATCCAATCCATGCCCAAAATAACATAAAACTCTACTAGATGAAAAAAAATAAGGTTTGCAGGTAGATTTGTCCCGCACACAGGGACATGAAGGTTCTTATGTTTTCTTTTTGTCTCAACATTTAATCTAGGTGTTTTTACCATAAGTTTTGTATTCATATATTGTGATGGAATTCCCAATTAATTATAAAAATTCTCAGAAATGAAAGACTGTGTATACCCTGAATCAAACAACACATTGGCATAATCCGAAAAAAGAAACACTGTACCTGATACTACTTCATTCGATGGCCCATCATCTACTGAGGTAGTTGGAAAGGATTTCACCACTCCTTATTGCTTGTAGTTTGGATGATTTACCTTATTTGAGTACTTCACTGGACAATAATTTTCATAATGACCCATTTAATTACACTTAAAACTTCTTACAGTTGGTTTTACATTGCCTACTTGATCATGTTTCTTACAGTTATGAGTGATATGACCAGACTTACCACACCAGAAGCACTTCACAGGCTTTGATAAACATTCTACAAGATGATTTTTACCACACATTTCACAAGTTGGATATTTAATTTTCTTACCTACTGGCTTCTTTGATAAATTCTTTCCCTTTTCATACTAACTGGACCTCTTATTCTATTGTTTGTTAAAAAAACACATGATCATCAGAAACTGCATTTCTAATTTCTCCGCACATCGAACAAATTTTTCATAATTTTTTAACTCATGATAGGATAATTCTATTATATATATTGGCTTTAGTCCTGAGTAAAATCGATTTATATTACTATCAAGATCTCAGATGACATTTATAGCATACCTTCCCAATCGAGTGAATTTTTCTTAATAAACAGCCACTGATTCATCCTCCTTATTTAATTCTAGGAATTTTTTTCCATCATAAGATGAACCACGTTAGGGTAATATTTCACAAGAAACATACCTTTGAATTGAACCCAATCAAGAGCATCAATCTCTTCTCTATCCCAGATATTTTTCACCATTGACCACCACTGATCAGCTTCACCTTCAAAACGGTAAATAGCAAGCCTAACCTTTTGATGTTCTGAACACCCCATAACATTGAAAATATTCTTCAATGACTTAATCTACCCTTCTTCTAGAATAGGGTCAGATGATCCTATGAATTATGGTGGATGTTGCCTCATGAAATGCTCCACTACTAACATGTTCCTCTATTGTTGATCTAGCTGATCATGTGAATGGATACCACCACCATTCATAGCCTCAGTCAATTATTCCATCACTGCAACAAACTGTTCAGTTCCAATTCTGACCATCTCAGGTTTCTGATTTGGAAGGTTGTCTTCCTCTTGATGTCGTCATAACATAGCTTCCATGTTTCCTTTGCAGAAAACCATTCTGAACACAGAAATATCTTAGGCGAAGAAACATGGTAATTCGTAAATTCTATATCATTTCAATATTACCATAAATTAATTTATAGACATTTTAACAATCCCTAACTCCTAATGATGTCTAAACCGGCCTCTGATACCAAATATAAGTACCTGAACTTAAAACATACATAATCATGAATTAAATGAATAAATCACATTGAGTATATTTTCAGGTTTAGTGTTTTAGATAATCAAGTCATAACTATTACATTTCTTTTCAAAAAATAAAATAAAAAGTAGACACTTCTACTAAGTTTACATTTTTTTCAAAAAACTAGATCTCTTGAAAAAAAGGGTCATGTCTAGTTTCTTGTTTAAGACAGAAGTACTTTTCCTTGATCCCATCATTGACACTATTTCACATTATTTCCTGTGAAAATAATTTCAAAAACATGGGATGAGCATAAAATGCTCAGTAAGGGATACACAATGAAGGAAAACTGTTAGTTTTTCAAAACAAAAAGTAAGACATGAATACTTTAACATAAGTAATACTATTCACCTTTATGAATTACTAAATAATCTTCACTGAATAAATGATCACTAATTACCCTTTTGTAACCAAATGAATATCATAAAACCCATATAAGGAATACATAACATATAAAGGTAACTTGAGACATAAAAATACTTAAATGGAATAACCATATGGTTGACTTACACACATATCACTAAATGGAATAACCATACAGACGACTTCCATACCAAATGCATTGGAGGTTATAACGTAACCAACCACCCTAGTTTATCACGGAACCACCCGTCATTTGGTTTATCACATAACCACCTGTCAAATGTCTAAGTACAATTATAAAATTATAACATATAAAACAAATATAAAGGAAATAAAAAATTTCAACATTTCAATCACAATATATCACTTAAATATATTGATATAACAAATCCATTATCAAAACCATTTTCAATACCAAAATACATAAAAGTGTATATGGTATTTATTGTACTTGAAAAAAAACATTAAGACTTGTTAAGGAAGCCAAAGAACAAATAATACACGCGGTGGAAGAAAGGTCGTTGTCACTGCTTACATTAAAAGAGACATCCCTTTTTTGTCATTTAGTAAAATGCTTCATAGAAAAATATTCCCTTTGAAATGCCAATGGTGTTTATACAATGTATAAAATAAATTCTTTTAGAAATCAAATGATGCCTCAATGAAAGGATATTGAGACGAAGCCCCATACCTCGTGTCCGACTTGACCTGTTCGTTCTTTAATATCCTTAATAATAAACTAAAGTTAATTCCTACTTGATGAAGAACCTTTTTCAAGATTATTATTTCTTTTATACAACTTATTACAATGTTATAAACATTATGTAATCATTCAAGTAAATAATGTACATTTTGTCGATATTTGGTACTTGAGTCACAAATTAACACCATATAGTTACAAGTTGTTCACATGGTCAAAAGTTCATTATATACATAATGATATTCATGATTTAGATATCAAATATATCCTATATATCCAGTATATACATGTATTTATAATAGTACATAACATTTGGAGGTAAGAAATGAAATGCACCATTCATGGAGACGGTAAGCCGTACGTATGCATGAACGCTACTTTCATTTATTTTTGTTATTTTAATATAATTAAAACATAATGATAATTGGTATATTATAATTACTCTATAAAAACATATGTAATACCATTAACTCTATCCTTTATAGATCCCACATATGGCATGAATGAGTCATATCACTTTGAGGGGGAGGAAGTTCGTACTTCCTCAAATGAAATTATCGCATATACCCATAATGAAGACCATAATGTTATGTTATAAAAGAAAAATAAAGAAGTATAAATAAAACATAAAAATAACATATATCATATATAAATATACTGTCATATTATTGGCCACCATATTGGTGGTAGGAGATAATCGAACAATAATCGCTTCGTGATGCATTAGTTCGCTATCCACAGAAACAGTGTGTTCTTCACCCATTTGATGGAAGGTGTGTGTAAATGTAGTTTTAATACATCTCATAAAAAAATACTAGTATATTGAGGATACTGGTTTTGTTATAAAATAATGTAATAAAAATATTTTAGGGGTTGGATAATTAAAATAAAAGAAAAGAAGTTAAGAGAAACCATTACCTTTAATTACGGTAACTCCATTTGGTTTGAAACAAAACGGATTGTTGAAGTGACTTATGCCTAAGTTAAGGATTCCAGGAGGAAGAGAGGGATGTATAGAGATTAATTGGGAAGAGGTTGGAAGATCCAAGAGTCTTGATAGGTGTGAGGGGTTGGTTAGAAATGGTCTTCTTTTATAAGGGGGAGGAAGGGATCTTTAGGAAAGTGTGATATTATTTTTTTATTATAAACGTTAATTCGGTTTTTAAAGGACCAAAAATCATTAAAGTCGAATATAAGATGAATCATAGTCGAAATAATATCATCCAATAAGAATTTGATGTATTTTGGATAATATTTTAATCATTATAATCTTATTTATTTAAATCTTTTATTAATGAGGTAAATACTGCATCATTATTGTGTCATATATAATTTCTTCTATTCGATGTCAACAAATTATTAAAAAATACAATGATTCAGGAAAACATTTAATATTTCTATGTAATATTTTTAGCTAAAAATAAGACTTATATAACCCCATGTGAAAATTTATTTACTAAAATATTTTTGTTTATGTCATTTTTGTCTTTATGTTAAATTAATAAATTCAAAGTGTCATTTTAATTCATAAGTGGCTCAATGGGGTCCCTAAATCGACCCAAGGATGACCATGGTTGGTAATTACTCATCAAATATGGTTAGGATAAGTGTTAATGTAATTTTTAATTATTATAATATTCTTTTTACCATGAATTACCCTATTTACCTTTAACGGTTGTAAATAAAAGTCAAAAGCTACTATTTACCAAAAAATAATTTCTTCATATTGAACCAAATTTTACTTAATAATAAAAAAAATTTATTTAATAGTTTCAAGATTCAATTCACATAATTGGTAAAATTTCATTTCAAATAAAATGTCAGTTTTCTAACTATTACTAAGTAGTTTCACTATTCGTCAAAAATTGATGTTTTTCAGAAAAATACCAAAAAATTAGCCTAATCTATATTTGATATTAAAAATTAAAAAATTATTTCTATTTAACCAAATTATAAACATATAATTTGTATTAATTAATTAAAAAATAATTTAAGTTATCAAAACGTATAGCGTGTTTTTAAGAAACAATAACTATTAAAAGATTTACACTTGTTTATGTCTAATTTCATAGTGAAATTAATTCCAATGACAAACATTGGATTAAATGGAAAAATATATTATAATTAAAATTTAAAACCAATTAAAAATATAATCTATCCATACAAATAAATTAGATTAAAACTCAGTTTTGAATTAAAATACAATATTTTTCTCTATTCATAAAAAAATGAACTTTATCGGAAAAATTCCAAAAATTTACACAAGGTAAATTTTGTTGTCCCCATTCTAATGAAGGATTTTATTTGGTCAAATAGAATTTTTTAAAGTGACCAAAACTATATTTAAATATCCTTCTCCATTAAAAGGTGGTAAATCGACCTTTTAATTTTAATTAGGATTAAAATTAAATTTCATTCACATTTAAGACTTTAACATTTATTGGATAAAGGTAAATACATTTAACTAAAATTTATAATCATATTGTAGTTAGTTTTTTTAATTCACTCCAATAAAATGGCTAGGAGTTAACTTGTATTTAAAATAATAATATTATATTATTAGTGTGAAACATAAGATTTCAAAGATACCCGTTGTGGCGTATCGGGTACGCTATCGAAAATAGCAACCCTTTTAAAATAAAAAAAATATTTAATTCACAAATATTAATAAATATGAAATATGTCTTATTATTTATTTACCTGGGATGTTACATTTATACCATCAAGGCCATTTTTTATGAAATATTAATCATTGGGTTGGTTTATAGTAGAAACCTATTTACTATTGTTTTCTAATTCTCCACACGAGACAATTGATGCATTAATGTGATATATAATTATATTACCCATATATCACAACATTTCTAATAAATTATACATATTTCAAATTATATGTTAAATTCAATAAAACTACGGGTTATAAAAATATATCCATATTGTGTAAATAATAATGATTTTGAAATATTTTCTCAATCAATCAAATATCATTAAATGTAGACACCTTATGTTAAAAATGAATATGATTCTGGAAATCATTATATCCATCCAAAAAATATTATGTATATTTAATGTAAATGTAATGTCCACCGACCATAAGAAAGGGAATAATTAGAGGGAATGTTAATTACTAAAAAAATTAATCAATGTAGAGAATGTTAATACTTACCCTCATCAAATAGAACCTAAAATATCTATAAGAAGAATAAATATGGAATTAATTCAACACATACCTTTCAAATTATATTTAAAATGAATGGTTATTTTCTTTGAGGAATATGAATACGATAAAAATATTATGAAAATCCTTTTGAAATAAATTTTAATTAATTTTGAAATTCACCATTAAATACTAAACATTTCTATAATACTAAGAAACCAATTTTATTCAAAAATAATAACGTACACATGTTAATGTATATTCGAAGAAGTTATTGTTTATAATATTTGAAACATATGATGGATGATTCAAAACATTGGTTCATTATGATTTTATATAATATAATAGTGGTTTTTGAAATGAATTTTATAACTTAATCCACCATAAATTCATTTTGAACATAAAAGGGAAATTTTTCCAAGAAAATATATTCCGTTGAATTTTAGGTAAATAAATTTTAATTATATTCTACTACATACATATTTTGAATGTTTTTTTAAATATATTTTCTATAATTTATCATTGGTTCCATCTTTTGTAAATTGAAAACTTTTTTCATTATAAATTGTAACCTTAGTAAATTGTATTACCAAAGAAAAGGTTGAATCAGGTAATTAAAGTCAAAAAAATTAAAATGAAAAGAAAATGACGCAAACACATAACATAATAAAATTGAATGGGTCCATTTCATATTATACCATCCAGGATTCTCTTATATGGATGTTTTTTTATAAATTTGGATGTTATTATCTCCTAAATAATATTTCATGTCAAGAAAAGTAAGAAATATAAAAATCATATTTTTAATAACTATAATATTTTATTAAATTAGTTAATAGATGATATATTTGATCTTAATTATTCAATTTATTTATTATTAAATTGTAATTATCATGATCATTTATTATTATTTTAATGTTAATAAATACTTACCGTAAATTATTACACAATATAAACTTAGTAATTATTAAATTAATAGAATAATAAAACAAGTTACTTTTAAAGTAAAAAAATTATAATTTGAAAAAATTAATACAAAACATGATTTTATATTATTAAACTGACATAATATAATGTTTTTGTTTCATTTTGATCTAATACCTTTTATAATGATACTATAAAAGTCAATTTGAATAAATAATTCCTAAATTGACATCATTTGTATTTTATTACAATATTATTCTACTTGAGGTTATAAAATTCATAAAAATATGATAATTCCCCCATTATATTAGTATATGTTCTAATATAACATCTATGGTCCATTAATTGTTCGTTTTCCATTAATAGTAAATATATAGTCCCTAAATGTGTCAAAAACCTTATTATAATGGGGTGTTTCAAAAGGGTCTATGGATGGTAAAAACCAAAAGACCAGGGAAAAAATGTGACCCAAATATGTCCGAATTTTATTGATATAGATGATATCTATTCAAACATATCGTTGATATTAATAATATCAAATTGGATCATTTTTTACTTCCCATTAAATTTAAATTAATTTTTTTTTGGTCAAAGGACCAAAGAAAATTTATTAGTAAAAAGAAAACAAGGATTACAAGAGTCTAAAAGACGGGATCAAATTACAATCTTTAAATTGCAAAGGCATCAGATTATCTGGGAGCTCCTCCAGCCATGTTAAAGTCTGATCAATGCCTTTATTAGCGAGAGCATCCGCAATCATATTAGCTTCGTGGTAAGTATGTGTTGCAATGAAACTGACGACACGAAGAGATTGAAGAAAATTCATCCAGCGCGTAGTAATCGGCCAAGCAAGATGAATATCTCCCTTCCAAATGGCTTGAACAACAGTAGTAGAATCACTTTCAATCCATAAGTTTTTCCACCCATGTTGAAGAGCAAAAACAGTGGAATGAATAACACTTAGCATCTCCGCTTCCAGAGAGGTTGCAGTACCGCAGCCTCCAAAAAAGCACCCCATAATATTACCATGATGATTTCTGAAGACGACTCCACAACCCGCAGGACCTGGATTTCCTTTAGAGGCTCCATCCACATTGATTTTAATCCAACCTGGAATGGGAGGTCTCCATAAAACCTCAAAAGTGCGAAACGGTTTCGAGAAAATGGCCTCAACTCGAAGACGTCGAAGGATCATAAAATCATCCACCGAATTGTTGCAGGAACCATTCTGAATCAGCGCAGCTTCCTGAATAGCAATAAGAATTCGCGTTTTACCTGCATTAATGTTGTGTGAGAAATTATTGTGAAGAATCGAGTTTCTATAATACCATATCACATGTATCAGCTCTGAGACCCCACCAAGGAACAAGTTTCTGATTTGTTGAGAGTTATCCTTAGCAACACAACGCTTAATCTGCTCATCAATTGAGTTCTGAACCAGCCATCTGCAATCAAAAGTGTCAAAAATATAGTTCCAAAGAGAGGTGGCAGTAGCACAAGATAGAAATAAGTGGTTATCATCTTCTCTATGCTGATTCCAAAGGCGACATTTTGAACAAAGTTGGATACCAAAACTTTGAAGACAAACATCAGTGGGAACCCTATTGTGGGCGAGACGCCAAATAAGAGTGAATCTAGAAGGTTTGATCCAAGGTTTGTCAAAACATTTTTATCCATTTTATATCATTATCAGCGTTGTGTAAGGAGTGATTATAAAAGTTTTTTGAATTAAGGATCCCATTATGAGAAGGCCCCCAAATCAAGAAATCACACGAGGTAGAAAAATGGTAGGAATCAATAATTTGAGTAATGTTTTCGGGAAGGGAATCAATGTGAGAATTAATCACATTATTGACAGTGGAGTTGATGTCAACAGGGATATGGTCAAGGGGAGTCACAGAGATAAGAGGAGCACCAGTCCAATTGTCTAACCAGAATCTCATGGAAGAGTTTCTCGAAACCATCCATCTAGCATTGTGCATAATATTGTCATAAGTGTCTCTAACAGAGGGCCAAATGGAAGAGGTCATGAAACTTCTATTAGATCTTTTCAATCTATCAATGAACCTATTTTTGATAAAAGAAATAGGAGGGGTGTCATTGTGAATCAGGTTCCAAGTTAATCTGGCTTGAAGAGCTTCATTGAAGAACTTAATGTTTTTAATACCAAGACCACCCATGGCTATAGGCTTACAACACTTAGCCCAAGGAATAGTCACAAGCTTTCTGTCCAAAGTTCTTCCAGACCAGACAATGTTTTTAATGTGAACATTTAGATTTTTAATGAGACTACTAGGCCATTTATAGACCATCATCGTGTACACAAGTTTGGAAACAATAACAGACTTAACAAGGAAAACTCTCCCCGCCATGGAGAGGTATTTTCCTTTCCAAGAGGAAAGTTGATGAAGAACCTGGTCAACAATGCTTGCAAAGTAGAAGGCTTTGGGTCTACCCCAGAAGATGGGAACCCCAAGTTACTTGAAAGGGATAGTACCTTCTTTGATGTTAAGCTCATTGATAATACTATTTTTTCTAGCATAAGGGAAGTTTTTTCCAAAGTAAATGAAAGATTTATTCCAACCAATGATTTGACCCAAGACCTCCTCGTAATGGTTGATAGCAGCTTTAAGAGTTCTGATGTTTTTAAGATCACCCTTTATAAAAAGAATGATGTCATCAGCATAAAGGAGGTTTAAATTAATTTAATATTTTATGAACATACAAATGTGCCCCACCTATGTATATTCAAATGGAAAAATTATTTATCATTTAATTATTAAAAAAAACTTTTAATTCAGCCAATAACTAATTAAATACTTTCCTTGAATTCATTCCCTCATTATAAATGAATTTATTTATTCATAATATTATCCCTATTAGGCGTATGGTGTTAATCAGATGAGACATTCAGTAGAATAGGTATAGTTTTTAGCCGCTTGTTTTACTTTAATATCATCATACATATCTATCAAATATTCCCCAACCATGGTAAAATTATATCATAGGTATCTTAAATAAACCAATATTTTATTATTTTAATTTAATATCACTTCTCCAAATCAAACCTTTATCAAATGGGAGAGGAATTAATTATTCATTTGTATGGTGGAATACCGCCTTACAAACCAATGTAATTCATTTTTCATCACCATATCTCAATAATGACTTAGGTTATTGATTTAAGGTATATATATGACATTAAATAAATATATAACATTGTTATAGATAACATTTCCTTTAAATTCTTATTTTCCCATTCATTGAAAAATTATAACCTCATTCATTTGTATGTGTGGACTAAAACCTCGATGAAGTGATGTAATTAATTTTAAATCACCACAACAACGAAATTATATATATATATTTGTATTATCATATAAATAATATAAAATTTGTAATATTATTTTATTATATTAACATAACATGATACATAAATTTTTTCCATAATGATTATGTAGTTATATCGAATTTCTTAAAAACATATGATGTGAACATAAATGATTATGTAATTGTATATAACATGTTAATAAGTAATATGAATGGAAAATTAAACATGAAAATGGTTATCAAAAATTAAACAATTAATATAAGTATACTCTTTTGGTAGATAAAAAATGCAGGATATTAGAAAGACTCCGGTAAGAGAATTTATTTCAAAATTATTTAAAATATTCTTATAAAAATATTAATTTTTTCATATCCATGTATTTATATTTAGGGATGTTTTTTATAGTAATAAATTATTTATAGAAGAAATTTTTTGACTCTATTGAAATTCATATGTTGGTTTTCAAAAGTATTATTTTTATAACATATTTTGAATTTATTTACAAATGAAAATTGCAATTTTCCATTTTAATGTATACGAAAACAATGAATTTTCCCACCACCCTAAAAATATTTTGATTTTTGGAGTACTTTATAGGATTATATGATTTCATCAATGGAAAAAAACAATTTCCCTTCATTTTATGAATTTTAGTATTGAAATTTCTATTTTGAGAAAAAAGGTATATGAGAATATTTTCAGAAGCAGTTTATTTCATAGGAAAACAATATTTTTGAGATAGAATATGTTATGTGTTATGATTATGTTATGGTTCACCAGATTTGTTTTTGATGATAGGTGGTAATGTTATTAACCAAGGATTGGTTGTTCCCTGACAAATCAATGTCAGGTGAGCTAGTTATATCTTTCCAATGCATTTGGTAAAGGGAATGAGTTAATTGAATATGTGTCCCCTAAGGGATGATGAGAATATACTACAATGAATGTTCAAGTATAACCATGATGTTTATTTCAAGGGTTACTTTGATAGATACTCATAGATTAACTATAATAGTTATTTCTTGTGTTGGTTAGAGTTTTATGAAAATGAAACCTCATGTTACCTAGATGATTTATCTATGGTTCATGTGGATTTTTATGGAAAATGTTCTATTTCACAATGTAAAGGAATGTATATGATTATTTATATGGTGGAATAATATATGTTTATGAAAAATGTATTATGAGTTTTCATGATTTCAAGTAAACCTTTATGTATTTATTTTTTACTTTAATATTTATTATAATTTTTTTTATAAATTGTTGTGTAGAGAAGATGATTTCAGGTGTATCATAATTTTTATTCTATATCAATTGTTTTTTTGGAAGAGGAAAGCTTTTATAGTTATTAATTAACTTATATTGTATTTCTCCCTTTTTATTTCCCTTACTAAGATTTTTTTTCTCATTTCCAAATCTAAATGTTTGATACATGGATGAAGAATGAGTAAGGGAAATGAATAAGTAAATTATGAATTCATGGATATTTTGAATGTAAATAAAATGTGTTTCAATGTAAAAATTTAATAATATAGGGAAAATGGATACTGATGACAAGATACAACTTTTTAATATAGTTTTGTTATGTAAAAAATATTCACTAACTGTATAAATTTGTAAATGTAAATGCTGATTGGAAATGTATGGGTATGAATTATAGTATAAATTGACTAGAAAATATAATTTCTAAGGTTTGATCTATATATATGGTATAATAGAATGTTTTAGATAACATTATTGTTTGGAATAATGTTAATTAGGGAACTATAAATAATTTTACTATATTGTTATGTTGAAATTATATTTTATTTGAATATTACCATGTTTCTTCATCTAAAATATGTTTTTTCATAATAGGTTTCCTTGAAAGGAACATTGAAACTAATGTATGAAGTCCCCAGAGGGATGGTATCCATTATAATGAGAAAATATGAATAATTGTGTAATTTTTTAATTGTGATAACTAA
The DNA here is from genome assembly GCA_963277665.1 of Viscum album. NCBI lineage: Eukaryota > Viridiplantae > Streptophyta > Magnoliopsida > Santalales > Viscaceae > Viscum > Viscum album. The sequence goes on from OY728157.1 coordinate 789,132,878, forward strand.
TTTTATTTAGACTATAAATAGTATAGTTATACATTCTTTAAAATAATAAGATATATATTGGACAAAAATACCTAATGGTAACATTTTAGTGTTTTGGGTTGATTGTGTTTATTGATAATGTTGGTGGACATGGTCAATAATAGAGTTCCAGTATGATTTTTGACTAGGTATGTTTTAAAAGAACCAATAAAATGGAATGGATACATTAGAAGTGGTATAGAAATGTGTGTATATAAGGTGGCCCCATTTTCTAGTAATTGCCAAATTTTTAGGGTCTCAAATTTAGTGTATGGATAATGCATTGAAAAAGATGGATTTCTATGAGTGCCTTATAAGAATATGGAAATGTCTTGTAATTAACATTGATTGGGTGTTTCGGCATGTTTTGTGGCTCTGTGAAGGATCAATGAATCATGAAGGTTTAAAGGTTCGTGAATTTATGAATGGATGAAAGTAAACATTCATGACTTTGAGATTTTTTTTGGAAGTGAAATTTCTCTACTGCATTACAACGATGAGGAGAATTAATAATTATAATATATATCATTGAAAAATTATTGTGATAAGTATGTAAGTTTAGTTAATGGGAGGAAACACCTATAAATATTCCTCTACCTCATCTTCAATCATTTCAATAGAGTAATCCTTAATAAAAACAAAAAGTCTGTGAATTCGTGAAGGCATTTCATTAAGGTTTTCTTGTAAAATTGTTCCCAAAAAATGGATGTTCATGAAGAATATGTTAGGTAACCTAAATTTTTATTTATCATAAAAGTATTGAACTTCCTGAATGCTAATTGAGCCTAAAATAGTGTTGATATTCATGAAGTATAAGAGAGATCCTTGAAAGGTGGGTGGTTCATGAATGTTGTTTGAGCTTCACAAAAGAGATGTGATTTGTGAATGTTGTGGGGGTTATGAAAGGAGTATTTTCTTTTGATGATTTGGGAAATTTTGTTAAGCATGTGTTAGATTTGCGAATGTATTAATCATCAAGAATGTGTTGAAGATGGATTTATAGTAAATATTTGGTAATGTGGTATTATTCAAGTGGATGAAGTTGGAATATAAATACATGACAAATTATCTGTAAAATATATTTATTTAAGTGATCGAAATGAGTATTTTCTAAAGGATTTGTGAGAACACATTAGTAGGGAGAGAAGTGAAGTTTAAAACTATGTTTTATTATAGAATATGTTGGAATGTGAGCCATCTCTAAAAATTTTAACTATAGTTTAATTTAGTGGATTTGGTTTTGATACACCCAATTTGTGTCTATATTTTCATGTACTCCATTGAAAAATAAGAACATGTTTTCATCAATTACCTCCTTCTTAGAGAACAAATACTTTGATTTTGGTAATCTTGTTCATTTCTAGGAGGTTTATGGCCAAATATACAAAACAGATAAGAACAGAGAAAAAATTTTCAACTACACGGCGTGTACTTATATACATGCCCTATACTTTCAATCTCAAACAGAGGTTTACCAAGACAAGTACATTCTCAAGTAACTAGAAACCGATACACATTGTGTTTATACTTTACCCACCTTGTGTAACATTCTAGAACTGGTTGGTGGCCAAGAAGAGTTTACATGCCCATGTGGCCGACCGAAGATGACATGCCGTGTTCTATTTCTACATGCTGTGTATACACTTCTAGAAGTGATTGGTGGCTGAATTATGAGACTACACACCTTTTATGGTGGCACTATATTCCATGTGTAATAACTTACCAGGCGGCGCTATGTTCCATGTCAAAGAAGGCGTTTTGGCTACCTACCAGCGGAGAAAACGAAGTTAAAAACTGGTTGATGAAAGTACATGGTGTGTAATTTTTCTACACGCCGTGTAGTTATTTTTTCTATAAAAAGATCCTTTGAACTCTGGACCAGGGGGTGGGGGAGTGTGTGAGTATTTTGTGGAGAAAGGGATGAGGCTCTGAAGGAAAGACACTCTACTGTCGTACTACCAAGATTCCATCTACCGAAGAACCATTTACGTTTTCAAAGTTCCAAAAATGATTTCTTCAGGTAGCAATTGTTTTGTGTTTATCATATTCAATATGTGTAACTAAACATCCATTGTGTTGGGGTTATGGAGGATAATAAGTTTTAATTTGAATTAAGTTGCTCTTAATGTGTTTCCTTTAATAATATTTTCTTATTTTTCTTAAATCACATCATAATATCAATAGAAATTCTTTACCGGACCAAGGGAATTTTTTTTACAGATTCAAAAGAAGAATAACGACAAACAACTCCATGATCATTGGATGTAACCGTCAGCTCAAAATGGAGTAAGAAAAATTAAGATTTGTTAAATAATAACTACTGGACCAAGGGTTTAGTCTCTTCAGTTCGAAATATAATGTTTACCAGACCAAGGATAATTTATTACAAATTAAACCCATAGAGTTGGGTTATTTTGAACAACACAACATTATAATAAATTTGATTTAATAATTAACTTATCACAAATCCATAACCCCAATGCATTTCTATCTCTCATTTTCATCAAAACCAATTTTCCCATCTTTACATTCTTTTTAGAAATTAATTTGTTAAAAGAAGCTTAAAAATAAATTGTTCTTTTTGTACCCAAACAACCAACCAAAATCGATTTAAAATTCAACATACCACACTAAAAAAATACAAACTAAATTTAGAAAATATAAAATAACCTCATATTTCCTTAGGGATTGACCCCTTACTGGTACTATACTTTTTAGCATAAATATTATTTAGACACCGAATACATACATTCGGTAAAAAGACCGTCCAAATTTTGGTGCCGTTGCCACGAAATTAGAGTAATTTAATTCTTGTTTTCATTAAAAACCAAAAATTCCAAAAACAATTCTTTCCTAATCCCATTTCTATTTATCTTTTTTTTCTTTTACGCCTGGGTTTTGTTTTGTGTTTGTGCCTGATCACAGGGGCATGAACCAATGCCTCACATGATCCAGGAGCACCGAGTCATCAGATCTTTTTCCGCTTGACCCGGAAATCGAAAATACTTTGTCTCGTCATCGACATACACAAGTGGAAATGTACAACCACAATCTATTAACCATTATGAACATGGAGGAGGGATAACTAGCTATTAATGCAGCAACTGAACACCCGTACCAGGACCAGCAGCCTCCCGCTGCTTGTATACTGTAGTAGGCACCTAGAGGCATCATGGAATTCCTCCCAATGAACTACCAAAGGCCACCACGACAACCTCATCCAGAGTACGACTAACTTCCACAACCACAATAGATCTTCCAAAGGCCATATTTCTCCCCCCAGGAGCAGCAATACATGCAACATCCACCCCCTCAGCAGCCACCTCCACAATTTACTCTTATAGAGTATGGTCTACCGTTAATCCACGGAGCTGATACGGGCATCGTTCGTCCTCTAGTGCAAGCCCAACACATCGAGATCTAGCCTGCTATTATGCAGCTGATCCAGAACACGGTTCAATTCGGAGGCCAGCTCAGTGATGACCTGAACACCCATATCTCCAATTTTTTGGAGATCTGTGATACATTCCGGTATCTTGGTGTGCATGAGGATGAAATTATTCTTCTTCTATTCCCCTTCTCTCTACAGTACAAGTTGAAAGACTAGTTCAAAAGTTTTCCGCAAATATCTATCCTCACCTGGGAGTTGCTAGCCCAGGCATTTCTGTCCAAATATTTTCCACCATCGAAGACGATAACCTTCCGAATTGAGATCCACAGCTTTCAGCAGCACGACTCGGAGTCATTGTACGAATCATGGGAACGTTTCAAAGAGATGTTACATAGATTCCCATACCATAGACTTCCACTCTAGATGCAAGTCCAAGCCTTTTATGGAGGACTAAAAACGAAAACAAAGTCCATGGTGGGTGCAATTGCTAGAGGTATGGTATTGAGAAAGTCCCCCAGAGAACTTTTCGAACTACTGAAAGATATATCTTCCAACTCCTCCCAGTGTCATTCAGAGCGGGGGACCCAAAAACGAGGTATTCATAGTAATGATTCTACTACCATGCTTGCTTCATAGTTGGATGCAGTATCCAAAAATATTGACTCTTGAATCTCAAGGGAATATCTCATGTCCATGCGGCGAACCACCCAGCATGCGGTGACTGTGGTAGATACCACATCCTTGGAGAATGCCAGGGACCTTCAGTCGACCCTTCGACACGCATGGTGAGCTATGTTGCTCAAAACAGAGGGTCAAACCAGTATCAACAATACCAAAACCCGGCATGGTTGGAAAACCAGAACATAGGATGGGGCCAACGGTAGCAGAATCTTCTGCCCCGGTGACCGCTTGGCTACAATCAGCCGCAATATCAGAACCAATACCGAAGTAAACAGCAGAACCAGCAGGGCTCCTACCATTATCAATGGTATCAAGACCCTCGCGCACAACAGCCAAGGCAGCAACCACCTCCACCATCTACACAGCCACCTCAGTAAGAGAATACCTCAAGGTTAGAGGATCTTATGAAAAAATTCATATCTACAGCTGATACCATATTTCAGAACAAGGAGGGTTCTATTTGAAGCCTCGAGAACCAAATCGATCACTTAGGAAACCAGCTCTCAAGGAGATAGCCTGGTACACTACCAGGCGACACCGAGAAGAACCCAAGGGAGGAGGCCCATTCCATCACATTAAGAAGTGGAAAAAATCTACACCAGAATGAACCAACACATTCAACTACACCTATACTTTCTGTGGACAAAGAAGGTATAGTTTCAGACCCCTCTCCATATGAAAATCCATCACCGGAGGTTCAACCAGGCAAAGGAAAGGAGGTCATCAAACCATTCGAGCCTGAATTACCTTTCTCAGAGAGGATGATTCAAATGAAGAAAGATCATGAGTTTGGAAAATTGATGGAATTTTTTAGAGAGCTACACATCAATATCCCATTTGCAGAGGCTCTAACACAAATGCCCACATATGCGAAATTCATGAAGGAAATCCTCTCGAATAAAAGGAAGATGAAGTATTTTGGAACCATAGCACTGACAAAGGAGTGCTCCACAGTCGTACAACATTACCTTCCTCCCAAGCTTCAGGATCCAACTAGCTGTAATATTCCATGTACAAATTGACCCTGTGAATTTGGAAAAGCCTGTGTGACTTCGGGGCAAGTGTCAACCTCACGCCATTCAGAGTTTTCCAAAAGCTCGGACTCCACGATCTGAAGCCTACACGAGTCGCCCTTCCACTTGCTGACATATCCATTAAATATCCAAAGGGGATACTGGAGGATGTGCTAGTGAAGGTGGGAAGATTGTTCCATCCTGGAGATTTTATTATCCTAGACATGGAGGAGGATTAGGAGGCACCTCTTATATTGGGAATACGCTTCCTGGACATAGGGGAAGTCTTTATTGAGGTGCACTAGGGAGAGTTGATTTTCTGGATAGGGGATGAAAGAGTCTCCTACAATGTTTTAAAGGTCATCAAACAAGCATTGTTACCCGAACATGAGGGCTGATACACAGTGACTACCATGGATGAACAACTGAGCAGATAAGAAGATGGTCTGGTATGTTCATCCATTTCATATGATATGATTTTTCAACACATTCCCACTGATGAAGCGCAATATGACCTGAAATTCATTGAACGCCTGGGCCTCCACTACTAGAAACAAGATGTCATTACTAACATCCTAGAGAGGGTAGAAGTACAACCACTGGTACCTTCAGTTCTCAAGGCACCTGAACTATAGACGAAGCCTCTACCACCTTTCTTAAAGTATGGATATTTAGGATATCATCACACTTTTCCCGTTATACTTAGTGAAACACTTTCACAGGAGGTGGAGAATGCACTCTTATATGTTTTAAAGCGGAGAAGGTAGGAAATTTGATGTACTATTGCAGATTTGAAGGGTATCATCCCTACCATTTCCACCCACATAGTGCTACTTGAAGAAGGATGAAAGTTATCTAGACAACCCCGGTGGCGTCTGAACCCTCCCATGAAGGAATTCGTAAAGAAAGAGGTTATCAAGATGTTAGATGCAGGAATCACTTACCTAATATCAGATAGCCCGTGGGTGAGTGCCCTGCAAGTGTTCCCTAAGAAGGTAGGTATCACTGTGGTATCTAAATACAAGAACGAGCTCATCCCCACCTGCATAGTCACGGGCTAGAGAGTCTGTGTCGATTAAAGGAAGTTAAATGGTGCCACAAGGAAGGATCGTTTTCCCCTTCCCTTCATTGATCATATGATAGAATGAGTAGTAGGGAATGAATATTACTGCTTCCTTGATGACTTCTCAAGCTATAATCATATCTCTATTTCCCTAGAGGATCTAGAGAAGAGCACCTTCACTTGCCCATACGGTACGTTTTCCTATCGTAGGATGTCTTTCGGTATGTGAAACGCTCCCGCCACATTCCAGCGATGTGTGCTTGCTATTTTTCAGGACATGTTGGAACAAATCCGGTAGGTCTTCATGGATGATTTCTCCATTTACAGGAAGTCATTTACCACTTGTTTGCGGCACCTAGAGCAAGTACTGGAGCGATGTGAAAACACTAACCTAGTATTGAACTGGTAAAAGTGTCATTTTATGGTGTAATGTGGCATAGTCCTTGATCACATAATTTCCACAAAGGGGATAGAGGTGGATTCAGAAAAAATAGAATTCATTTCATGACTTCGCATTCCATCTTCTGTTAGAGCCATCCGCAGCTTCCTGGGACATGCCAGTTTTTATAGGCAGTTTTTTCGTGATTTCTCGAGGATAACCCAACCCATAACAAACCTCCTGACTAAGGATTCTATTTTCAAATTCAATGAGTCATTACCATCACTTTTGAGAATCTAGAGAAGTGATTTTTCTAAGCTCCATGGATGATTTCCCCCAACTGGGAGGCAAAATTTGAAGTAATGTGTGATGCTAGCGATTATGCGATGAGAGCTGTCCTGAGTCAGCGGCTGGTCCGAATCTTCCGTCCCATCTACTATGCCAGGAGGACACACAATGAGGCCCAACTAAACTACACTAATACAGAGAAAGAGATGCTGGGAGTGGTATTCGCCTTTCACATGTTTTGTTCTTACCTTATGCTATTTAAATTTATTGTTTATACTAACCATAAAACACTTAAGTACCTGTTAAAAAAGAATGATACAAATCCTCGATTGATCTGATGGGTTCTTCTCTTACAAGAATGTGATTTAGAGATCCGAGATAAAAAGGGGAGAGATAATATGGTTGCTGATCATCTATCCGGTCTGGAGTTTCCACACTTGGAGAAGGAAGAGGATCAAGAGGTAAGGGATGATTTTCCTGGTGAGCATCTCATTTCAATTATTGAGTCCCCTTGGACCTGGTTTGCTGATATTGCTAACTATTTAGTTACAGGTGCCATCCACCCCGACCTCTCCTTCCAGCAGAAGAAAATATTCCTCTCCGACATTAAGAGATACTTCTGGGAGGACCCACTCCATTTTAGATTCTATTGCGATGGGGTGATCCGACGATGCATCCCAGAGACAGAGGTTCAAGGGGTCCTGGAATTTTGCCATGCCTCACCTGTTGGAGGACATCATGGGTCGGATCGTACCATAGAAAAAATTATGCAATCTAGGTTTTTCTGGCCCACCACACATAAGGATGCCAAAGACTTTGTTTCCCATTGTGATCCATGCCAATGTATAGGTAATATGAGATGTCGAGACGAGATTCCCCATCACCCCATCCTAGAGGTCGAGATCTTTGACGTCTGGGGAATCGACTTCATGGGAACATTTCCCCCTTATTTCGAGAATACCTACATCCACGTCTGCGTTGATTACATCTCCAAATGTGTGGAAGCCAATACTACGAAACACGACACAACTAAAGTAGTTGTGAACTTTCTAAAGAAGCACATTTTCAGTATATACATGTATTTATAATAGTACATAACATTTGGAGGTAAGAAATGAAATGCACCGTTCATGGAGACGGTAAGCCGTACGTATGCATGAACGCTACTTTCATTTCTTTTTCTTTTTTTAATGGAATTAAAACATAATGATACATTGGTATATTATAATTAATCTATAAAAACATATGTAATACCATTAACTCTATCCTTTATACATCCCACATTTGGCAGGAATGAGTCATATCACTTTGAGGGGGAGGAAGTCCGTATTTCCTCAAATGAAATTATCGCATATACCCATAATGAAAACCATAATGTTATGATATAAAGGAAAAATAAAGAAGAATAAATAAAACATAAAAATAACATATATCATATATAAATATGCTGTCATATTATTGGCCACCATGATTGGTGGTAGGAGATAATCGAACAATAATCGTGTCATGAGGCATTAGTTTTCTATCCACAGAAACAATATGTTCTTCACCCATTTGATGGAGGTTGTGTGTAAATGTAGTTTTAATACATCTCATAAAAAAATCCTAGTACATTGAGGATATTGGTTTTGTTATAAAATATTGTAATAAAAAGAGTTTAGGGGTTGGAGAATTAAAATAAAAGAAAAGAAGTTAAGAGAAACCATTACCTTTAATTAGGGTCACTCCATTTGGTTTGAAACAAAATGGATTGTTGAAGTGACTTATGCCTAAGTTAAGGCTTCTAGGTGGAGGAGAGGGATGTATAGAGCTTAAATAGGAAGAGGTTGGCTGATCCAAGAGTCTTGATAGGTGTGAGGAGTCGGTTAGAAATGGTCCTCTTTTATAAGGGGGGGAGGGATCTTTAGGAAAGTGTGATATTATTTTTTTATTATAAATGTTTATTCAGTTTTTAAAGGAAAAAATCATTAATGTTGAATATAAGATGAATCATAGTCAAAATAATATCATCCAATAGGAATTGGATGTATTTTGGATAATATTTTAATCATTATAATCATATTTATTTAAATCTTTTATTAATGAGGTAAATATTGCGTCATTATTGTGTCATATATAATTTGTTTTATTGGATGTCAAAAAATTATTACAAAATACAATTATTTAGTAAAATATTTAATATTTCTATGTAATATTTTTAGTCAAAAATAAGACTTATATAACCCCATGTAAAATTTTTTTTACTAAAATATTTTTGTTTATGTCATTTTTGTCTTTACTTTAAATTAATTAATTCAAAGTGTCATTTTAATTCAAAAGTGGCTCAATGGGGTCCCTAAATCAACCCAAGGATGCCCATGGTCAGTAATTACTCATCCAATATTGTTAGGATAAGTGTTAATGTAATTTTTAATTATTATAATATTCTTTTTCCCATGAATTACCCTATTTACCTTTAACGGTCGTAAATAAAAGTCAAAAGGTACTATTTACCAAAAAATAATTTCTTCATATTGAACCACATTTTACTTACTAATAACAACCATTTATGTAATAGTTTCAAGATTCAATTCACATAAGTGGTAAAATTTCATTTCAAATAAAATGCCGGTTTTCTAACTACTACTAAGTGGTTTCACAATTCGTCAAAAATTGAAGTTTTTCAGAAAAATACCTAAAAATCAGCCTAATCTATCTTTGATATTAAAAATTTAAAAAATATTTCAATTTAACCAAATTATATACATAGAATTTATATTAATTAATTAAAAAATAATTCCTGTTATAAAAACGTATAGCGTGTTTTTAAGAAACAATAACTATTAAAAGATTTACACTTGTTTATGTCTAATTTCATAGTGAAATTAATTCCAGTGAAAAACATTGGATTAAATGGAAAAATATATTATAATTAAAATTTAAAAACAATTAAAAATAAAATCTATACATAAAAAAATATATTAAAACTCAGTTTTGAATTAAAATACAATATTTTTCTCTATTCATTAAAAAATGAACTTTATCGGAAAAATTCCAAAAATTTACACAAGGTAAATTTTGATGTCCCCATTCTAATGAAGGATTTTATTTGGTCAAATAGAATTTATTAAAGTGAACAAAACTATATTTAAATAGCGTTCTCCATTAAAAGGTGGTAAATCGACCTTTTAATGTTAATTAGGATTAAAATTAAATTTCATTCACATTGTAAGACTTTAACATTTATTGGATAAAGGTAAATACATTTAACTAACATTTATAATCATATTGTAGTTAGTTTTGTAAATTCACTCCAATAAAATGGCTAAGAGATAACTTTCATTTAAAATAATAATATTATATTATTAGTGTGCAACGTAAGATTTCACAGAAACCCGTTGTGGCCTATCTGGTACGCTATCGAAAATAGCAACCCTTTTAAAGTAAAATTAATATTTAATTCACAAATATTAATAAATATGAAATATGTCTTATTCTTTATTTACCTGGAATGTTACATTTATACCATCAAGGCCATTTTGTATGAAATATTAATCATTTGGTTGGTTTATAGTAGAAACCCATTTACTATTGTTTTCTAATTCTCCACACGAGACAATTGATGCATTAATGTGATATATAATTATATTACCCATATATCACAACATTTCTAATAAAATATACATATGTCAAATTCTATGTTAAATTAAATAAAACTACGCGTTATAAAAAAATATCCATATTGTGGAAATAATAATCATTTAAAAATATTTTCTCAATAAATCAAATATCTTTAAATATAGACACCTTATGTTGAAAATGAATATGATTTTGGAAATCATTATATCCATCCAAAAAATATTATGTATATTTAATTTAAATGTAATGTCCACCGACCATATGAAAGGGAATAATTAGAGGGAATGTTAATTACTAAAAAAATTAATCAATGTAGAGAATGTTAATACTTACCCTCATCAAATAGAACCTAAACTATCTATAGGAAGAATAAATATGGAATTCATTCAACATATACCTTTCAAATTATATTTAAAATAAATGGTTATTTTATTTGAGGAATATTAATACCATAAAAATATTATAAAAATCCTTCTGAAATAAATTTCAATTAATTTTTAAATTCACCATTAAATACTAAACATTTCTATAATACTAAGAAACCAATTTTATTCAAAAATAATAATATACACATGTTAATGTATATTCGAAGAAGTTATTGTTTATAATATTGGAAACATATGATGGATGATTGAAAACATTGGTTCATTATGATTTTATATAATATAATAGTGGTTTTTGAAATGAATTTTATAACATAATCCACTATAAATTAATTTTGAACATAAAAGGGAAATTTTTTCAAGAAAATATATTCCGTTGAATTTCAGGTAAATAATTTTTAATTATATTCTACCACATACATGTTTTGAATGTTTTTTTAAATATATTTTCTATATTTTATCATTGGTTCCATCTTTTGTAAATTGAATTCTTTTTTTGTTATAAATTGTAACCTTAGTAATTTGTATTACCACGGAAAAGGTTGAATCAGGTAATTAAAGTCATAAAAAATTAAAATGAAAAGAAAATGACGCAAACACATAACATAATAAAATTGAATGGGTCCATTTCATCTTATACCATCCAGGATTCTCTTATATGGATGTTTTTTTTATAAATTTGGATGTTATTATCTCCTAAATAATATTTCATGTCAGGAAAAGTAAGAAATATAAAAATCATATTTTTAATAAATATAATATTTTATTAAATTAGTTAATAGATGATATATTTTGTCTTAATTATTCAATTAATTTATTATTAAATTTTATTTATCATGATCATTTATTATTAGTTTAAAGTTAATAAATACTTACCGTAAATTATTACAAAATATAAACTTAGTAATTATTAAATTAATAGAATAATAAAACAAGTTACTTTTAAAGGAAAAAAATTATAATTTAGAAAAATTAATATAAAACATGATTTTATATTATTAAAATGACATCATATAATGTTTTGGTTTAATTTTGATCCAATACCTTTTATAATGATACTATAAAAGTAAATTTGAATAAATAATTCCTAAATTGACATCATTTGTATTTTATTACAATATTATTATACTTAAGGTTATAAAATTCATTAAAATATGATAATTCCCCCATTATATTAGTATATGTTCTAATATAACATCTATTATCCATTAATTGTTTGTTTTCCATTAATAGTAAATATATAGTCCCTAAATGTGTTAAAAACATTATTATAATGGGGTGTTTCAAAAGGGTCTATGGATGGTAAAAACCAAAAGACCAGGAAAAAAATGTGACCTAAATATGTCTGAATTTTATTGATATAAATGATATCTATTCAAACATATCATTGATATTAATATTATCAATTTGGATCATTTTTTACTTCCCATTAAATTTAAATTAATTTAATATTTTATGAACATCCAAATGTGCCCCACCAATGTATATTCAAATGGAAAAATATTTATCATTTAATTATAAAAAAACAATTTTAATTCAGCCAATACCTAATTAAATACTTTCCTTGAATTCATTCCCTCATTATAAATGACTTTATATATTCATAATATTATCCCTATTAGGCTTATGGTGTTAATCAGATGAGACATTCAGTAGAAGAGGTATAGTTTTTAGCCGCTTGTTTTGCTTTAATATCATCATACACATCTATAAAATATTCCCAACCATGGTAAAATTATATGATAGGTATCCTAAATAAACAATGATTTTATTATATTAATTTAATATCACTTGTCCAAATCAAACCTTTATCAAATGGGAGAGGAATTAATTATTCGTTTGTATGGTGGAATACCGCCTTACAAACCAATGTAATTCATTTTTCATCACCATATCTCAATAATGACTTAGGTTATTGATTTAACGTATATATATGATATTAAATAAATATTTAACATTTTTATAGATAACATTTCCTTTAAATTCTTATTTTCCCATTCATTGAAAAATGATAAACTCATTCATTTGTACGCGTGGAATACAACCTCCACGAAGTGATGTAGTTCATTTTAAATCACTGCAACAATGAAATTATATATATATATGTATTATCAAATAAATAATATACAATTTATAATATTATTTTAGTATTTTAACATAACATGATACATAAATTTCTTCCATAATGATTATGTAATTATATCGAATTTCTTAAAAACATATGATGTGAACATAAATGATTATGTAATTGTATATAACATGTTAATAAGTAATATGAATGGAAAATTAAACATGAAAATGGTTATAAAAAATTAAACAATTAATATAAGTATACTCTTTTGGTAGATAAAAAATAGAGGATATGAGAAAGACTCAAGCTAAGAGAATTTATTTCAAAATTATTTAAAATATTCTTTTAAAAATATTAATTTTTCCATATCCATATTTTTATATTTAGGGATGTTTTTTATAGAAATAAATTATTTATAGAAGAAATTTTTTGACTCTATTGAATTTCATTTGTTGGTTTTCAAAAGTATTATTTTTATAACATATTTCGAATTTATTTACAAATGAAAATTGGAATTTTCTATTTTAATGTACATGAAAACAATGAATTTTCCCACCACCCTAAAAATATTTTGATTTTTGGAGTACTGTATAGGATTATATGATTTCATCAATGGAAAAAACTATTTCCCTTCATTTTATTAATTTTAGTATTGAGATTTCTATTTTGAGAAAAAAGGAATATGAGAATATTTTTGGATGTAGTTTATTTCATAGGAAAACAATATTTTTGAGAGGGAATATGTTATGTGTTGTGATTATGTTATGGTTCTCCAGATTTGTTTTTAATGATAGGTGGTAATGTTATTAACCAAGGATTGGTTGTTCCCTGACAAATCAATGTCAGGTTAGCTAGTTATATCTATCCAATGCATTTGGTAAAGGGAAGGAGTTAATTGAATAGGTGTCCCCTAAGGGATCATGAGAATATAATACAATGACTATTCAAGTAGAACCATGATGTTTATTTCAAGGGTTACTGTGATAAATACTCATAGATTAACTATAATAGTTATTTATTGCATTGGTTAGAGTTTTATGAAAATGAAACCTCATGTTACATAGATGATTTATCTATGGTTCATGTGGATTTTTATGGAAAATGTTTTATTTCACACTGTAAAGGAATGTATATGATTCATTATATGGTGGAAAAGTATTTGTTTATGGAAAATGTATTATGAGTTTTCATGATTTCAAGTAAACCTTTATGTATTTATTTTTTACTTTAAGATTTATTATAATTTTTTATAAATTGTTGTGTAGAGAAGATGATTTCAAGTGTATGATAATTTTTATTCTATCTCAATTGTTTTTTTGGAAGAGGAATGATTTTATAGTTATTAATTAACTTATAGTGTATTTCTCCATTTTTATTTCCCTTACTAAGATTTTTTTTCTCATTTCCAAATTTAAATGTTTTGTACATGGATGAAGAATGAGTAAGGGAAATGAATAAGTAAATTATGAATTCATAGATATTTTGAATGAAAATAAAATGTGTTTCAATGTAAAAATTTTATAATATAGTGAAAATGGATACTGATGACAAGATACAACTTTTTAATATAGTTTTGATATGTAAAAAATATTCACTAACTGTATAAATTTGTAAATGTAAATGCTGATTGGAAATGTATGGGTATGAATTATTGTATAAATTGACTAGAAAATATAATTTCTAAGGTTTGATCCATATATATGGTATAAGAGAATGTTTTAGATAACATTATTGTTTGGAATAATGTTAATTAGAGAACTATAAATAATTTTACTATATTGTTATGTTGAAATTACATTTTATTTGAATATCACCATGTTTCTTCATCTAAAATATGTTTTTTCATAATGGTTTTCCATGAAAGGAACATTGAAACTAATGTAGGAAGTCCCCAGAGGGATGGTATCCATTATAATGAAAAAATATGAATAATTGTGTAATTTTATAATTGTGATAACTCATTTTATTTAGACTATAAATAGTATAGTTATACATTCTTTAAAATAATAAGATATATATTGGACAAAAATACCTAATCGTAACATTCTAGTGTTTTGGGTTGATTGTGTTTATTGATAATGTTGGTGGACATGGTCAATAATAGAGTTCCAGTATTATTTTTTACTAGGTATGTTTTAAAAGAACCAATAAAATGGAATGGATACATTAGAAGTGGTATAGAAATGTGTGTTTATAAGGTGGCCCCATTTTCTAGTAATTACCAAAATTTTAGGGTCTCAAATTTAGTGTATGGATAATGCATTAAAAAAGATGGATTTCTATGAGTGCCTTATAAGAATATGGAAATGTCTTGTAATTAACATTGATTGGGTGTTTCGGGATGTTTTGTGGCTCTGTGAAGGATCGATGAATCATGAAGGTTTAAAGGTTCATGAATTTATGAAAGGATGAAAGTAAACATTCATGACTTTGAGATTTTTTTTGGAAGTGAAATTTCTCTACTGCATTACATCGATGAGGAGGATTAATAATGATAATATATATCATTGAAAAATGATTGTGATAAGTATGTAAGTTTAGTTAATGGGAGGAAACACCTATAAATATTCCTCTACCTCATCCACAATAATTTCAGTAGAGTAATCCTTAATAAAAATCCAAAGTCTGTGAATTCGTGAAGGCATTTAATTAAGGTTTTCTTGTAAAATTGTTCCCAAAAAATGGATATTCATGAAGAATATGTTAGGTAACCTAAATTTTATTTATCAAAAAATTATTGAACTTCTTGAATGCTAATTGAGCCTGAAATAGTGTTGATATTCATGAAGTCTAAGAGAGATCCTTGAAAGGTGGGTGGTTCATGAAGGTTGTTTGAGCTTCACAAAAGAGGTGTGATTTGTGAATGTTCTGGGGGTTGTGAAAGGAGTATTTTATTTTGATGATTTGGGTA
This sequence comes from Viscum album, assembly GCA_963277665.1. Taxonomy (NCBI): domain Eukaryota; kingdom Viridiplantae; phylum Streptophyta; class Magnoliopsida; order Santalales; family Viscaceae; genus Viscum; species Viscum album. Next base: position 789,148,694 of record OY728157.1, read on the forward strand.
GTTTTGATAAGGATTTGTTAGATTTGTGAATGTATTAATCATCAAGAATGTGTTGAAGATGGATTTATAGTAAATATTTGGTAATGTGGTATTATTCAAGTGGATGAAGTTGGAATATAAATACATAACAATGTATCTGTAAAATATATTTATTTAAGTGATCAAAAAGAGTATTTTCTAAAGGATTAGTTATAACACATTAGTAGGGAGAGAAGTGAAGTTTAAAACTGTGTTTTGTTATAGACTATGTTGGAATGTGATCCATCTCTAAAATTTTTAACTATATTTGAATTTAGTGGATTTGGTTTTGATATACCCAATTTGTGTCTAAATTTTCATGTACTCCATTGAAAAATAAGAACATGTTTTCAGAAATTACCTCCTGATTAGAGAAAAAATACTTTGATTTTGGTAATCTTGTTCATTTCTAGGAGGTTTATGGCCAAATACACAAAACAGATAAGAACAGAGCAAAAATTTTCAACTACACGGCGTGTACTTATATACATGCCCTATACATTCAATCTCAGACAGGGGTTTACCAAGACAAGTACATTCCCAAGTAACCAGAATCCGGTACACATCGTGTTTATACTTTACCCGCCTTGTGTAACATTCTAGAACTAGTTGGTGGCCAAGAAGAGTTTACATGCCCATGTGGCCGACCGAAGATGACACACCATGTTCTATTTCTACACGCTGTGTATACACATCTAGAAGTGAATGCTGACTGATTTATAAGACTACACACCATGTATGGTGGTGCTACATGCCATGTATAATCACTTACCAGGCGGCGCTATGTTCCATGTCAAAGAAGGCATGTTGGCCGCCTACCAGCGGAGAAAACGAAGTCAAAAACTCGTTGACGAAAGTACATGGTGTGTAATTTTTCTACACACCGTGTACTTATTTTTTCTATAAAAAGATCCCTTTACCTCTGGACCAGGGGGTGGGGGAGTGTGTGAATATTTTGTGGATAAAGGGATGATGCTCTGAAGGAAAGACACTCTGCTGTCGTACAACTGAGATTCCATCTACCGAAGAACCATTTACTTTTTCAAAGTTCCAAACATGATTTATTCAGGTATCAATTGTTTTGTGTTTATCATTTTCAATATGTGTAACTAAACACCCAGTGTGTTGGGTTTGTGGAGGCTGATAAGTTTTAATTTGAATTAAGTTTCTCTGAATGTGTTTTCTTTAATAATCTCTTCTTATTCTTCTTAAATCACTTCATAATATCACTAGAAATTCTTTACCGGACCAAGGGAAATATTTTACGGATTCAAAAGAAGAATAATGACAAACAACTCCATGATCATTGGATTTAACCGTCAGCTCAAAATGGAATAAGAAAAATTAAGATTTGTTAAATACTAACTACCAGGCCAAGGATTTAGTCTCTTCAGTTCGAAATATAATTTTTACCGGACCAAGGATACTTTATTATAAATTAAACCCATAGAGTTGGGTTATTTTGAATAGCACAACGTTATAATAAATTTGATTTAATAAATAACTTATCAAAAATCCATAACCCCAATTCATTTCTATCTCTCATTTTCATCAAAACCAATTTTCCCATCTTTACATTATTTTTAGTAATTAATTTGTTCAATGAAGCTTAAAAATAAATTGTTCTTTTTGTACCCAAACAACCAACCCAAATCGATTTAAAATTCATCATACCACACTAAAAAAATACGAACTAAATTTAGAAAATATAAAATAACCTCATAGTTCCTTATGGATTGAACCATTACTAGTACTATACTTGTTAGAGTAAATATTATTTGGACACCGAAAACATACATTCGGTAAAAATACCGTCCAAATTTTGGTGCCGTTGCCGCGAAATTAGAGTAATTTTATTCTTTTATTAATTAAATTTGTATAAAATTTTAGTGAAAATAAAAACCAAAAATTCCAAAAAAATTTCTTTCCTAATCCCATTTCTATTTATCTTATTTTTCCTTTTACGCCTAGGTTTTGTTTTGTGTTTGTGCTTGATCACAGGGGCATGAACCAATGCCTCACATTATCCAAGAGCACCAAGTCATCAGATCTTGTTCCGCTTGACCCGGAAATCGAAAATACTTTGTCTCGTCGTCGATGTACACTAGTGGAAATGCATAACCAAAATCCATTAACCATTGTGAACATGGTGGAGGGAGAAATATATATTGATGCAGCAACTGAACACCCGTACCAGGACCAACAGCCTCCCACTACTGGTATACTGTAGCAGGAACCTAGAGGAATCATGGAATTCCTCCCAAGGAACTACCAAAGGGCACCACGACAACCTCCTCCAGAGTATGACTAACTTACACAACCACAATAGATCTTCCAAAGGCCATATTTCTCCCCCCAGGAGAAGAAATACATGCAACATCCACCCCCTCAGTAGCCACCTCCACAATTTACTCTTATAGGGTACGGTCTTCCATCAATCCACGAAGCTGATACGGGCATCGTTCGTCCTCTAGTGTAGGCCCAACACATCGAGATCTAGCCTGCTATTATGTAGCTGATCCAGAACACGGTTAAATTCGGCGGCCAGCCTAGTGATGACCTGAACACCCATATCTCCAAATTTTTGGAGATCTGTGATACATTCCAGTATCTTGGTGTGCATGAGGACGCAATTCTTCTTCTTCTCTTCCCCTTATCTCTACAGTACATGGTGAAAGACTGGTTCAAAAGGTTTCCGCAAATATATATCCTCACCTGGGAGGAGCTAGCCCAGGCATTTCTGTCCAAATATTTTCCACCTTCGAAGACGATAACCTCGCGAATTGAGATCCACAACTTTCAGCAGCACGACTCAGAGTCATTGTACGAATCATGGGAACGTTTCAAAGAGATGTTACGTAGATTCCCACACCATAGACTTCAACTCTCGATGAAAGTCCAAGCCTTTTATGGAGGACTAAAAATGAAAAGAAAGTCCATGGTGGGTGCAATTGTTAGAGGTACGGTATTGAGAAAGTCCCCCAAAGATCTTTTCGAACTATTGGAAGATATATCTTCCAACAGCTCCCAGTGGCATTCCGAGCGGGGGACCCAAAAACGAGGTATTCATAGTATTGATGCTACTACCATTCTTGCTTCGTAGTTGGATGCATTATCCAAAAATATTGACGCATTGAATCTCAAGGGCATATCTCATGTCCATGCGGCGAACCACCCAGCATGCGGTGACTGTGGTAGATACCAAATCCTGGGAGAATGCCCGGGACCTTCAGTCGACCCTTCGACACGCAAGGTGAGCTATGTTGCTCAAGACAGATGGTCAAACCAGTATCAACAATACCAAAAACCGGCATGGTGGGAAAACCAGAACATAGGATAGGGCCAACAGTAGCAGAATCTTCCGCCCCAGTGACTGCCTGGATAGAATCAGCCGCAATATCAGATACAATACCCAAGGAAACAACAGAACCAACAGGGCTCCTACCATCATCAATGGAATCAAAACCCTTGCCCACAACAGCCAAGGAAGCAACCACCTCCACCATCTACACAACCACCTCAGTAAGAGAATACCTCAAGGTTAAAGGATCTTATGAAAAAATTCATATATACTGTTGATACCAGATTTCAGAACAAGGAGGGTTCTATTTGAAGCCTCGAGAACCAAATCGATCACTTAGAAAACCAGATCTCAAGGAGACTGCCCGGTACACTACTAGGAAACACCGAGAAGAACCCAAGGGAGGAGGCCCATTCCATCACATTAAGAAGTGGAAAAAATCTACACCATAATGAACCAACACATTCCAATGCACCTATACTCTCTGTGTAAAACAAATGTGTAGTTTTAGACCCGTCCTCATCTGAAAATCCATCACCAGAGGTTCAACCAGGAAAATGAAAGGAGGTCATGAAACCATTCGAGCCTGCATTACCTTTCTCAGAGAGGATGATTCATAGGAAGCAAGATCACGAGTTTGGAAAATCCATGGAAGTTTTTAGAGAGCTACACATCAATATCCCATTTGCAGAGGCTCTAACACAAATGCCCACATATGCGAAATTCATGAAGGAGATCCTCTCGAATAAAAGGAATATGGAGTATTTGGGAACCATAGCACTGACAAAGGAGTGCTCCACAGTCGTACAACTTTACCTTCCTCCTATGCTTCAAGATCCAACTAGCTGTACTATTCCATGTACAATTTGACCCTGTGAATTTGGAAAAGACTGTGTGACTTAGGATAAAGTGTAAACCACATGCCATTCAGAGTTTCCAAAAGCATGGACTCCACGATCTGAAGCCTACACGAGTCACCCTTCCACTTGCTGACATATCCATTAAATATCCAAAGGGGATACTGGAGGATGTGCTGGTGAAGGTGGGAAGATTGATCCATCCGGGAGATTTTATTATCCTAGACATGGAGGAGGATCAGGAGGCACCTCTTATATTGGGAATACCTTTCCTGGACATAGGGAAAGTCTTTATTGATGTGCACTAGGGGGAGTTGATTTTATGGATAGGGGATGAAAGAGTCACCTACAATGTTTTAAAGGTCATCAAACAAGCATTGTTACCCGAACATAAGGGCTGATACACAGTGACTACCATGGATGAACAACTGAGCAGATAAGAAGATGGTCTGGTATGTTTATCCATTTCATATGATATGATTTTTCCATACATTCCCACTGATGAAGCGCAAGATGACATGAAATTCATTGAATTCCAGGGCCGCCAGTACTAGCAACAAGCTGTCATTCCTAACATCCTAGAGTGGGTAGAAGTACAACCACTGGTCCCTTCAGTTCTCAAGGCACCTGAACTATAGATGAAGCCTCTATCACCTTTCTTAAAGTATGGGTATTTAGGATATCATCACAATTTTCCCATTATACTTAGTGAAACACTATTACAGGAGCTGGAGAATGCACTCTTATATGTTTTGAAGCGGAGAAGGTAGGAAATTTGATGGACTATTGCAGATTTTAAGGGTATCAGCCCTACCATTTCCACCCACATAGTGCTACTTGAAGAAGGAACAATGTTATCTAGACAACCCCAGTGGCTTCTGAACCCTCCCATGAAGGAATTCGTAATGAAAGAGGTTATCAAGCTGTTTGATGCAGGAATCACTTAACTAATATTAGATAGCCCATGGGTGAGTGCCCTGCAAGTGGTCCCTAAGAAGGTAGGTATCACTGTGGTATCTAAATACAAGAACGAGCTCATCCCCACTTGCATAGTCACGGGCTGGAGAGTCTGTGTCGATTAAAGGAAGCTAAACGGTGCCACAAGGAAGGATCATTTTCCCCTACCCTTCATTGATCATATTCTAGAATTACTAGTAGGGAATGAATATTACTGGTTCCTTGATGACTACTCAGGCTATAATCATATCTCTATTTCTCTATAGGATCTGGAGAAGAGCACCTTCACTTTCCCATACAGTACGTTTTCCTATCGTAGGATGTCTTTCGGTATGTGAAACGCTCCCGCCACATTCCAGCGATGCGTGCTGGCTATTTTTCAGGACATGGTGGAAAAAATCTGGGAGGTCTTCATGGATGATTTTTCCATTTACAGGAAGTCATTTACCACCTATTTGCGGCACCTGGAGCAAGTACTAGAGCGATGTGAAAACACTAACCTAGTTTTGAATTGGTAAAAGTGTCATTTTATGGTGTAATGTGGCATAGTACATGAACACAGAATTTCCACAAAGGGGATAGAGGTGGATTCAGCAAAAATAGAAGTCATTTCATCACTTCGCATTCCAACTTCTGTTAGAGCCATCCGCAGCTTCCTGGGACATGTCGGTTTTTATAGGCAGTTTGTCCGCGATTTCTTGAAGATAACCCAGCCCATAACAAACCTCCTGACTAAGGTTGCTATTTTTAAATTCAATGAGGCATTACCATCACTTTTGATAGTCTAAAGCAGTGCTTTTTCTAAGCTCCAGTGATGATTTCCCCAAACTGGGAGGCACAATTTGAAGTATTGTGCGATGCTAGCGATTATGCGATGAGAGCTATCCTGAGTCAGCGGCTGGACCGAATCTTTCGTCCCCTCTACTATGCCAGAAGGACACTCAATGAGGCCCAACTAAACTGCAGTAATATAGAGAAAGAGATGCTGGTAGTGGTATTTTCCTATCACATGTTTTGTTCTTACCTTATGCTATTTAAAGTTATTGTTTATACTAACCATAAAACACTTAAGTACCTGTTAAACACGAAGGATACAAATCCCCGATTGATCCGATGGGTTCTCCTCTTACATGAATGTGATTTAGAGATCCGAGATAAAAAGGGGAGAGAGAATATGGTTGCTGATCATCTATCAGGTCTGGAGTTTACACACTTGGAGAAGGAAGAGGATCAAGAGGTAAGGGATTATTTTCCCAGTGAGCATATATTTTCAATTATTGAGTCCCCTAGGACCTGGTTTGCTGATATTGCTAACTATTTAGTTACAGGTTCCATCCAACCCGACCTCTCCTTCCAGCAGAAGAAAATATTCCTCTCTGATATTAAGTGATACTTCTAGGAGGACCCACTCCATTTCTGATTCTGTGGCAACGGGGTGATCCGACGATGCATCCCAGAGATAGAGGTTCAAGGGGTCCTTGAATTTTGTCATGCCTCACCCGTTGGAGGACATCATGGGTCAGATCGTACCATAGAAAAAATTCTTCAATCTAGGTTCTTCTGGCCCACCATGCATAAGGATGCCAAAGCCTTTGTTTCCCATTGTGATCCATTCCAACGTACAGGTAATATGAGATGTAGAGCTGAGATGCCCCGGCACCCCATCCTGGAGGTCGAGATCTTTGATGTCTGGGGAATTGACTTCATGGGAACATTTCCCCCTTATTTCGGGAATACCTACATCCTCGTCTGCGTTGATTACATCTCTAAATTGGTGGAAGCCAATACTACAGCACACGACACAACTAAAGTAGTTGTGAACTATCTAAAGAAGCACATTTTCAGCAAGTTCGGTGTTCCTCGTGTGATGATCAACGATATGGGGACTCACTTTGACAATGCATTAATGAATGGAGTGCATTTTAAATATGGAGAAAAGCATCACATTGGTACACCATACCATCCCCAATCAGGTGGATAGGTGTATCTCTCCAACCGTGTGCTCAAACAAATTTTGGAGAAAACAGAGAATACCTCATGGAATGACTGGTCCAAAAAGCTTGATGATGCTTTGTTGGCCTATCGCACCACCTTTAAGACACCACTAGGGATGTTACCATTCTACCTCATCTATGGAAAACCATGCCATATACCAGTGGAAATAGAAAAAAAATAATATTGGGCCGTCAAGGCCCTAAATTTTGATCTGAAGGCAGCATTAGACATGAGAAATTTCCATCTTTCAGAACTCGTTGAAAACAGAAGGGAGTAGTATGAAAAGGCTAAATTGTACATGGAGAGGACAAAATCCATCCACAACCGGATGATTTCTCGAAAAACATTTCAACCCAGTGATCATGTACTCCTCTTCAACTCTCGTCTTCACCTATTCCCAGGAAAAATCATGTTGAGGTGGTCAGGACCATTCCATGTAATACGAGTATTCCCCCATGGAGCAGTGGAAATTTATAAGGAGGATGGTAAATAGTTCAAGGTAAAAGACCAATGACTGAATATTTACCATCACATAGAAGATACAGAGGGTACAATTTCCACCACCCCTCTCTGGTATGATATGGTATGTCGGTCGAGCCCACGACCTAAAACAAAGGCGCTTCCAGGGAGGCAACCAAGAGGTTACACACTGTCTCCCACATATATACATGGAATATAATTATCTTTTTAGATTTTAATCTTAATAGTATTAATCTATATAGTAACTAATAAATAACCAAGTATGATGCCTATGCTGATTATAAGGTCACTAGAGTTTATCTTAGCCATCCCCAGTTCGAATCCTCCCGACCTACCTTCACCACGAGGTTCCTCCTTTTTATATAATCTTACATGGTGTGTGTAGAAAAATTCATATATATATATATATATATATATATATTCTTATAAGAAAACACATGGTGGGGATGAATCTGTTTCCCATGATCATAACCTAGTTCCAAAAGACCCGGGTTCGAATCCTGACAATCGCCCCATTTCCATCATATACCCTTTTAATAAAACCACACAGCGTGTCATCCAATATACGTCCTGTGTTCCCTGTTTTATTTCTAAAACTAAAATATAAAACCACTTTTCTATATAAATTAATTCATGCAGATGAAGTTGGAAGATTGGAAAAGTCTTGCCCCTCGATCCAAAAGACTCGGGCTCGATCTCGGCTAATCTCCCTGCTTCATCCCTTTATTTTATAATTAAAAACCACATGTCGTGCATTTCATTCTTCCCATGTGTATAGGCTGTATTGATAAAATGTATATAAATAATTAATACGGGAATCAGTACAACCTTCGCTCTAGTGGTTGATGGCTTCCGTTCAGAGCGGCCGATCGCCAGTTCAAACCATGCCCCAAGCATTGGACCAAAGGTTGTACGTCTCTTTTTAAAATTTTTAAACACACGAAGTGTATTTTCCTACTACATTATGTGTATAGTTTTAATATTGAATTATTTATATACATATATATATATTTACTTTTATTATTTTAATTCATTATTATTAATTATTAGATAGTTTATTATAATACATATATATATATATATTAAAAAAAGGGGACACACAGTGTGTAGTCCGAATGTACGCGCCATGTACCATGGCTAAATAAGCCGCGGGCCACCCGGCTTCAGCCCGTGTCGCACAGCTCCACCTTTCCTCCCTTTCTTCCCGTTTCTTCTATTGAACACCACCCAGATGACCCACTCTCAAATAAGTTGATTCTGGGGATTTCGAGTTCTGATTCTTCTTGAATTGTGATCCTCGGTCCAAGTATGCCCTTTTACACCCTATATTTCAATTTATTAGAAGTGTTTAGGGTATTTTTGGATCTTCTGACCATTCGGTTTCCACGGTACAGGGCCATGAAATGACGAACACACACCATGTACTTTTGTACACGTCCACACACAAATGCTTCCCAATTTTGAATATACACAGTGTGTATGTTCGATACACACCATGTACTTTCCCCCATCATGCCCGAGTAACCTTTGCAGAAGACATAACACACCATTTTCATGTACATGCCATGCTCCATTGCTACATGTCGTGTATGGGATCTTTTGGCCCCTCCATGTGTTACACTTGACACGAACTCTCACCCCATGTTCCTATACACAACGTCTGTGTTCAGTACATGTCGTGTATCTTGTTTCTTTCATCCGAACCCGTGTCTAGTCCCCACATGGCCATGTTCCTCAAATAATGACCACGCTGTGTCTTTACCATACACGACATGTATTTTATTCTTGGAACTGTTACAATCATGGTGGTGTTGTTTGTGATACACGACCATGTCCACTTTGAATGAACATGGTGTGTATGTTCGGTACACGTCATGTACTCGTACATGGTCGATCTTATCCCTCGGCGTGTTTATCCAGAGAACACAAGATGATATATAGGTTTTACTACACTCTGTGAACTGTGAATGTAAACACCGTGTGATTTTATTTTTCATATTTCTCACTTTTTCTTTGTTTTATTTTCCTTTTGTTTTATTTCGTTTTCTTTTACATTCTTTTTCAGGTTATGGCAGATCGTGATCCTTCCCAGGGGAACTGGCCAGCCTCCGCCACTGTGGGAGAGAGGCCCATTTATCGGTGGATATGGCTGTGACCTGCAATGCAGCCAGACCCCGATGCTCCAATATACGAGCTCCCTCCATTGTCCACCCTTCTACCCCTCACTCCCTTCAACAAGGCTGTTCTGAGTACCATACTTTCTTCCCTCCTAGCTGCCACTCCACCTGAGATCTCCTCCTCCACAGCTGGAACTTCATCGACCACCCCATCCAGCGATCCTTCACCTACTATAGCCGATCAATCCCCAGAGCCAGCTCCTGCTCCTGCACCTACACCTGGTCGGGGACCCGCAGGTGTTCCCTATCCCTGCATGGTGTTCCTGGTCACCGATCTGGAACCTGAAAGGGTTCAACACTTTTCTCGCCGTCCAATTCCATTGAGCGGCCGCTAACTCAACAAAACCATTCCTCAGCAGCTTGGCATCTTGGGAGAGTTATTGGATCTCCTTGGACACACTCCACTACTCGCTATTTTCCAGGCCACCACTCATGTTTTTTTCGATTTATTATTGGAGTTCACGGCCTCGTTTGAGTTCAATGGAGATGAGTACTGGGAGAAACATCGTGATATGGTTCCCGTAGTTCGCTTCCCACTGGGCGGCCGATGATTTTCCCCCACCATGATAGAGTTTGTCCGAGGGTACAGTTTCTACCCCCATCCTATCACCCCACCCCCTTTTTCCACCCTGACCAGACCCAAGCACTCTGAGCTCATGGCTATGTGGCGGGAGATTACTGTTCCTGACCACCGCTACACTCTTACCTCGCAAAAGAGCACCCTTATCACTTACCCCATCCTCCATTTTAACCACCGGTGCTTCAGCGCCATTCTATTCCCCCACCATGAGGATATGGAGGTCGTCACCAGTCAGGACATGGATATCCTTACCTGTGTTATCGGGAAGGACTACCTGGACCTCCCTTACCTAGCTGCCTCATATTTCCATGTTATGTTTTCCAGCACTCAAGGAAACCTCAATGGTGGGGTTTACACCACTCACCTCGTCATCCACCTTGGGGATTTCTAGACTTATTTACCCCATGAACTGTTAGGTTCTCCCCAGAGGATCGACTATCTCATGCTTATTCTCATGGGATTGGTCCGGAAGCAAGGGTGAGCCTACATATCGCCCAGGCTCAACCCCACCCTCCAACAGACCCTCCAGCCCCAACGGATGCCCATGCTCCTCCTTCCCCACCCCCTCCAGTTTCCCTACCCCACCCCCTTCCTACTGAACCCACTTCATCTAGCATTCCTTCTTATATACCACCACCCACCCCACCTACCCCGCACCCTCGGTCGATCTCACCCTTTCCCTCTACCTAGCCATGATGGAGAAGCGTTTGGTTCATATAGATAGCCGCCAGGACCACATTGAGCAGCTGTTGGAGCTTCTTGTTCAGCATATAGGTATTCCATTACCTCCACCACCCACCTCTTCCCCAGCTCCTGGCCCTTCGGCTACTGCTCCACCGCCTTATACTACGCTGGCCACAGATTTCATTCTTCTCCCTCATGTGGGCCCCGCTAATACTACTGCTACTACTACTACTACCACCACCACTGTTTCCAGTCTAGGGGGGATGTCGATCTTCCTTTACCGAGTCCAGTATATATGGCTCCTAATTCTCCATCTTCTCTTCCAGATGCTGAGTCCGTGCCTCCCGCTTCCATGGCTCCTGATCCTTATCTACTAGCTGGTACTGTACTGAATGATGCCTCTTCTGAGGCGACCCCTTGACTAGTTTTGGGGCACATTATTTTCATTCTATATGTATTACTGTGATCTCTTTTTCATATGTTTTTTATTCCATCTTGTCATGTTCTTTTTTCTTTCCCCTCACAGGTACTCCGACACGTTTTGGGCTGCAATTTTCCATCCCCTTCTGTTTTCCTCCACCTAGACACGAGGGGAGTATTTCTTTTCCCTTGTTTACATTCATTTACTGGTTTCATTCCTTCCTTAATCCCCTCAGCCTAGTCCACTATTGTGTCCCCACTTTTCCTTGTTTTTATGTTTGGGCACTTAGTGGACCACGTGTGGTATTATGTATGGGGGGTCTCTCTAGACCTCTTTAGTCTTTTCCCTTTTCAGATTCTAGGAGACATCATTATTAGAAGATATATTTGAAAACGTGAAGACATTTTTGATTAATAATATTTTTAAATAATAAGCTGAAAGTGACGACTTTAAAAAAATCATGCTTATTTTGATTCTTTTGTATTTTAAAAAGATTTCTGATATAATTCAAATTACAACTTCTAATCTTTGAATAATTACATCGATTAGACTAATCAATTATTATTCTAGTCATGACATGATTGTCTATTTATTTATTTTTCCCACTCCCGAGAGGTATTATAAACCCCCTTGTCGTATTATTTCTAATACCCTCTTTCTTGAGAGATTCTTAGAATATTCATAACTACTAGAATTATCATGTTTTCTTTTAGAAACATGAATAACCTTTGAATTTCATTAAAATGATTGAGGTATATGATTGTTAACCACTTTATCTTGAGACTACCCTACATATTATCTTCATGAATCCCCTAGAGAACATGAATATCCTTTATAGGTATCTATATTACAAGACTATTTGCCTTCATAATCTAATTCTTTTATGATTTTGCTTGAATATTAATTTGAGCTGACAAGAAGGGATTAACCACACATGGTATAAATTCTTGAATTGTCAATAAATGAAGTATAGGGGAGAACCTCTTGATTATTTGCGGCGAAAAGAGTTCCAAACCTCTATTTTGAAAATTCAGAAAGGTTCCCTTTGTTTAATAAGAAAAATGATACAAAAAAGGGGCCTTATACACATTTGTTTGTTTGTGACTCATACTTAGCTAAAGGAGATGGTAGTGATGAGATCATTTGATAAAGCTTGTTGAGGGAGTTTTTACATTGAGTTTAATGTTGAATATCATGCATTGATATTTAATAATTTAGCCTCCTTTTTTAAGCCTTAGAGTTATTTTTCACATCTTTCCCTACCATCCTTTAGCCACAGAAACATCTCATCCTTATTGAAAAGCCCTCATGATTTTTGTAAGTGAAATTTTCTAAAGTGGAGAATTAAAATTCTTGCAAAACAATGGATAGAGTGTATATATCATTGATTGAGAATAACTTTGTTTAAAACATCTTGAGTGTTGTGCTTATTTTTTAGTGAGGTAAATAATCATGTGTCTTGCTTATAATTGAATGGTTAAAACATGTTTTAAAAGAGGATGAAAGTAGTTAATTGAATTATTTATGAGGCATGATTAGAATATCAACGGGATTTAAACTGAATTTTATTATTTTTGAAATTTTCTCCTCTCACATATTATTTACATTTATGATTGACTAATGTTCGTCCTTTTACAATATAGATTTTATTAATTAGATGTTGAAATTTTCTTAAGGGCATGCAAATGACTAAGTATGGGGGAGTTTGATACACCCAATTTGTGTCCACTTTTTCATGTACTCTATTGAAAAATAAGAACAAGTTTTCAACAATTACCTCCTACTTAGTGAAAAAATACTTTGATTTTGGTAATCTTGTTCATTTTTAGGAGGTTTATGGCCAAATACAGTAAATGGAGAAGAACAAAGAAAAAATTTACAACTACATGGTGTGTACTTAGATACACGCCGTGTACTTTCAAGATCAGACACGGGTTGACCAGGACAAGTACAATCCCATGTAACCAGAAGTCGGTACACGCCATGTTTACACTTTACATGCCATGTGTACCATTCTAGAAGCTGTTGGTGGCCAAGAATGTAATGCCCCGACCCTCGTTACCCAGAGTCGGTGCATTATTACATAACATTGGCATGATCACAAGAAATATCAAATCTCGAAAGACTGATTAGTTTAGTATCCTTGGAAACACTGGATACATCCATAAAATTTTACATTACTTCATAAAAAAACACATCTTGTCTTCATATCCCCTCATACTATCCCTGCAGGTCATTCATAAATTACTTCTTCATAATCCTGGGAAAAATAAAACATTGAAAGGGGTGAGCTCAGATGCTTAGTAAGGATAACATTATAACATAAGCTTTCGTAAATAAGCATAAACACTTAAGGCAGTTTATAACTAAAACAAAAGCCTTTTAAACTTGAACTTCAGCATAAAATGGAAAAGATAAAATAAAATAATGCCATTTACTTACTCACATGGATATTCTACTAGTCGAAAAATCCCATGAATTTTCAATAACCACTTTCATAATGATGGAATGCATAATGCCAGACTATCATAACCACATAGCCAAGGCCTCGTGCCAATACTACAAATAAGATTTTTACAAGGCCTTGTGCCAAGACACTAGTTTGTCTCATGAGACCTACCGATGCATCGAGGAGCTATAGCGGGCTCCACCCGTCACTTATTAAGTCCAATGCATTCCTCATATGAACAGGTTTAAACATAACATAAACATTCGTATTAAAACTAGCATACGAAATGTCAACACTTTTACCACAAACCATGAATGGTATAAATTAGCACATCCACAGTCAAACATAACTCATTCGATACAATATGGAAGATTGTATTGTATCACATTAACCTCAATCAAGAATAATGAAGGATGTTGACATAGATGAAAATAATCATCAAAACTATTTGAGAGAAATATCCCCCTTTTCTTGAAATCATTTGAAAGTCACACTATTTGTCAAGAAGCCATTCAAAAATAGATTTTTGAATCAAAGTGTCTCATACCACTTTGAAACTTTTAAAAGGAGCTTTAGTTTTAAAACTTTAATGTCCATATAAATAAATCCTTAAAATCATTTTTAAAACATGGACATTAATGAGCAAGATTTAGAAGAATAAGTCTTTAAAACATTTTAAAATGGTATTTTGGTTAGAGTTTCTAACCAAAAGAGAGACACTTGAATACAAATAATTGAGGTAATAAAAACATTTTAATATCATGAGAATAAAGTAATTCATGATATACTATGTCAAGGTACATTATATACACCATATAAAAGTGATTTGGTGTATAACAATGAAGAAGTCTCAATGGAATGTAAATTGAGATGAAATCTCTCATAAAGGCTGTATCCTTGGGTTAAGGATAAATCAACGATGTAATTATGTGTGACAAATATAAATACACTAAATTTGATTGGATATTCAGTGTAAAACAATCAAAGTATATTCACACATATTCTTCTAAAAACAACACCAACGAATTGGATGTTTAACTCAACAAATGGTGAATGAGTTAAAATTACTCATATCAAATTCATATCAATGACTTGAGAATTATAAATGGAGTGATTATGTGTGTGAAAAGTATATCCACAGGATGGGTAGTGGAAATTATGACATAACAAATGAATAGTGATTCCACACATAATCTTGGGGTAATATAATCAATGAAAAATGTGTAAAGCCAAATGAGTGGAAATTGAAATCTCAAATGCCCTTATTGATTAGGTAACATACGAAACATAAACCCATGAATGAAGTATCATAACATGATGATGTAAATACCCATAAATTAAAGTATATTACACAATGAATACAATCATGGGCAGTACACATACACCACATGCAATAATTTAGTGGTGAACAATGGAATTCTCACGAAATTAAGTGTGAGTTAAGAAACCCCTTACCACGTTAATCAACTGAGTCGTATGGCCAAAAGTTAATAACCAACAAATGATTTACAGAATAACATGAAAATAAAGAGAATCATGATAATATATATCAAATGGCAGTACACAATACACCACTTTAAATAATTTAGTGGCGAACAATGGAAATCTCACGGAATTGAAAGTGAGATAAGAAAATCCCTTACTTTGTACTTTTTCCTTGGTCGACGGTAGGTTAACCTCCTGTATAATGGTGAAATAATTGTTATTGAATTATACAAGAATAATTTAATTTAATATGAAATCATATATGATCTTTTAACATTGATTTGTTAATAATATCTTAGAATTATCATCATTTCGGGTGTTAACGAGTTCATTTTACTTTATATTCTTTTTTATGTGATCCATATTCATTATTAATGGGATGTATATTATTCATATCCATAATGATATATATTCCTTAGATACTATTTTTAAATCATCAAATTAGAGTTATACTTGAATGGATATGATGGAGAATGAATCTCATCACGTTCGTGGAGACGGTAGTCCGTACGTACGCATGAGCGACAATATCATTTTTTGATATTAAAATAACATATAATTTGATGGTATATCATATATACAGAATAATTATCATGTTATATTTATTATTTACATGAGTTACACATCATTATTATACCCATCCAAATAATAATAAATTGAATAACAATTACACCACGACGTGGAGACGGTAAGCCGTACGTACGCATGTACGGTGACATGCTATTCAAAGGATGGATAGAATACTGAATATGGTTGTACCATATTTATAATAACATCACAGTATATATATGATACTGGAGTTATTATTTTATAATGGTAATAAAAAAGAAAGCGGAAGTGGAAGAAGAAAGGAACTTGAAAAGGGGTGGTGAAAACATTACCTCTTCTTCGGGTTCTTCCTTTTGATTTGATCAAAAGGGCTCCTTAGGTTGGCTTTATGATCAAAATAATGCCTCTAGGTTGTAGTTAGGGAAGTTGAGATAGTATTTGGGCAGGGTTTGGACGAACCAAAGGGCTTTGAAGGTGTGAATAAATGAGAAGGAGGAGTGCCCTTTTATAAGAGGGGTGAGGGGCACCTTTGGAAAAGCTAGAAATATTAATTTATAATAAATTCATATTAGGTTCATAATGGCTCCAAAGTTTATTATTTAAATTTTAAGGTGGTTATGGGTCGACAAAAACTCAACCAATAGAATTTATACAGGTTTGGGTCATTATATTAACCTTATCTTTAAGTATTAACTCTTAGTTAATTAGTTTCACTTTTACAATGTCCCTTTGTATTTTTAAATTATATGGTTAATAAACTTACTATATACATCCAAGAGACCCCCAAGTGGTCCATTAATTATGAACCTATCATGATATAAGTCTCTTGACCGAACCTTAGATTTTTAGGAATTTAATATCAATTAATAATATAATATTTATTTTAAGAACTCTTTTATGTCAATTTTGACACTATTCAATAGATTATTTTTTTGAAACTCATAACAGATTTATTACTTAGAAAAAAGTCAATTAAATAAATCCTAATATATCATATTATCCTATAAAATTATTTTAATTCATTAAAAGTTTCATATTATATTTATTTGTGTATTTATAATATCAATTAGTTTAATTTTTCACTATTAAAGTAATTAATTCATCATCATTGTGTCATAAATAAATTAAATTATTTAATGTCTAAAAATTATAAATAAAATATAATTATGTAGGAAAATCTTATTATATTTCTAAAAAATATTTATAATCTAAAATTCAACATATATAACCTTCTGCAACAATTGTTTTGTTAAAAGATATATGCTTGTGTCATTTTTGTATTTATTTTAACTTAATTAAAATAAAGTGTCATTATCACTTACAAGTGGATCCATGGGGTCCCAAAATCGACCCAAAGATGCCCATGGTCAACCATGTATCAACCAATAGGGTTAAGACACGTTTTAGGGTAATTTAGTATTATTATAATATTAGTTTTTAACCCTTGTTTACCGGATTTACCCTTTAACCATGGTAAATAAAATATTTACCGAAGTAATTATCCAAAATGTTTAAAAATAAAAGTTACCTATTTACACAATTTTAACATCCTGATTCCAAATATGGAATCCATTTTTCCAAATTCAAAACACAGAAGTGGCAGAAATTAATTTAAAATTAATTCCCGTTGTTAAAACAAAAAGCGTGTTTTTTAGAGATAATAACTATCAAAAGATTGTCACTTGTTTATGTCTGGTTTAAATGTGAAATTATGTTCAATGACCCACATTGTATTACATGGTAAAAATATATTCTAAATATACTTTAAAACCACTCAAATTCATAATTTATCACTATTAATTATTTTGATTAAAAAAGTTGTTTTTAATTAAAATTTAGTAATTTTCACTATTCATCGAAATATGAAAGTTATCCGAAAAGTACCAAAATTTCACCCTAGGCTAATTTCGATATTCCGAATCCAAAAATGAAGTCCATTTTGAGAGATAGAATTTATAAAATTTCAAAAAGTAGGTATTACTATTCATAACGGCTAGTTTGAATGGTTATGGTGTGTTAAAATCTCGAAGTTGCGTATAATGCACGCCATTGCATTTTTCGAAAGGATACATACCAAGGAAGCTTGGGGTGTTACATTCTCCCCTCCTTCAATAAATTGCGTCCTCGCAATTTTGTAAAATTTTTCTTGGGAATATAATGGAAATTCCCACATCGGAAAAACAGTCAATAAAACTATCACTTTAAAAGAAAGAAAGAGAGGTATAAGGGTCATTCAAGATAACCCATACTAGGATTCCATGTAGGAAAACATGGATATGGATGATAAACTAAGTGTCAAGTTATGATGGAGAGGGATTGAAATCAAGATCAGGAGAAAGTTAACAATAAGAAAACCACAAACTTGTGTTGGGACAAACGACCATTAGTCTCCTAGTAGGAAAGTAAACAGACAACATTTTTTATGTTACATTACATAAGGACGAGAAATTCATTTATGATATTGACTAAGAAAATTATGAGATATACTTACATTTTAAGTAGAGTTTCATTCTTTAATAAATTTCCACCACTAACTCAATTTTTTTTAAATGATGAGTATTCAAGAAGACTTGGTCACACTGGAAGAGCTAGAATAAACTTCTATTGAATCACATGATCCATGCAGTATAAACTATATATTTACATTATCTTTGAAGATTAATCAAAACCAAAATGGTTAGTGAATGATCTAATGGTCCCCCAAAAGGATATTCCTTGAGATAAATATGCACTAATCTTAATTTATAAATTTGAACCAACAATAACCCAAAGTAAAATAAATACCATTCAATAATCAATTGTCCTTAAAATCCTTCAATATAATCCAAACTAATATTGAAACCCAAAACATAGAATAATTTGATTATGTAGTCTCCCATGTTAAATTGTATCTCCAAATGACATCAAATACTCTTAAAGTCACATACTTAAAAGTAATTAACATCATCACATATTCTCTGTTATAGGTTAATCATTTCCATAAATAACCCAAATCACTATAAATCCACAATAAAAATGTAGATAAAAATCCACCATTACTCTACAAATGAAACCCCATTGTATTCTATTTTCCTTGGGCATATAGTGTTCCCAACAAAGCGAACATCTTCCAAAATTACATTTTTCACTTAATCACCAAATCATTTTCCTATACCAAGGGTATTCATTTGATAATACATAAGAACCCAAATCATCTTATTATTGATCAATAAAATCATTTAACAAAAAAAATAGTCACACTAACCAGGGACTTCACGTAGTCCAGTGGTAGGCGATAAATCTCAATCGCACTTTGGTTGTGGGTTCGATTCCCACAGCTTTTTCTGATGCGATGGGTTGTCACACGTTCTACGTGTTGTCCTTTTTCAAAAACTATATTTTATAATATTACCAAAATGAGATAAATTCCTCAAAATAACATAATTTAACCACAAATGTTATATAATACCTTGTATTTTCATCCCAAATTATAATAACTTATAATTTTATCAAACCCCAATGATCATATAAAACCAAATGGTAATTTATACCTGTATCCACAAGAGAAGAGACAATTCTTCCTCAAATATCATTCTCACATGGAAAACTGCGGGGTTACAAATACAAGAGAAATTTATTCCAAAGTAAACCCATCAACAAGGAGTGCTAATACTTTTTAAATTTTTCTCCAACTATTTATTTCCACATAGCTTCTTCTTTGACCAAGAGAATATCCTATATAATAGGACATTCACTAGGGTAATGGCCAGGTCCCCTACATTTACGGAAAATGACTGTAAATGGACTCTTGGGACCATTTTTATCTTCTTCCATAGTACTCTTCATTTTTCTTCGGCAATTCTTCACTTTATGTCCTTCCTTCCCGCATGTAAAACATTTCGTTGTCCCATTGAGACACTTTCCTGGGTGTCTCTTTCCACATTTCATGCATGATGAAAATTGAGGGTTCTTTTCTCCATGGTCTCAATTGCTGGAGCTATTATCATTTATCACCTTTATCTTCCTTTTTGAGTCTGGGTGTTAGTTAATATATATGTTGTTGATCATATTTTTGGAAAACTGATTTGGCATAAAGACGATATCTTTTACGCCTATCAACATTCCATTTTGTTGCTCATTTACACCATCGTTCCCACCTTGTACATCATTCTCAAAGTCACTATGAATTTCTTGGAATCCATCCATTGACTAAAACCAGAAAGCATTGTGTGAGTAATAGTAGTCATAAAATCATTTAGAGATTAAAATGTCACCATATTCTCAATTTGAAACATATTAGGATTAACCAAGGTCATTTAATCTCATCTTATATATATATTACTTAAATCGGTTTGTAAAGAAAATTTAAATTATCCTAAGCATATCCCCCGGGAGTGTCGTAACCAAAAGTGCAGCAAGGCCTGTTGTCATACACCAGTTCCCGTTCGAGTCTAGCTCAAAGTGGTGTTTTCGGGTTTTACCCCTAGGTACATCTGTGCCAGAGCCGCCTCTACCTGCTCGTATCCAGACAGGGATTTATTTCTTGGAAAACTCACAAAATCTCTACAATACCAAAATTCTTGGAAGTTCTTTTATACTAATCCTCAATGTTCATCTTAGGTCTACGTGCTCTAATCTGAGTTTATCTAAATCAAGCTTCCAAGGTTTGTACTAAAATTCCTCTGATACCAACTGTAACGCCCCGACCCTAGTTACCCAGAGTCGGTGCATTATTACATAACATTGGCATGATCATAAGAAATATCAAATATCGAAAGATCGATTAGTTTAGTATCCTTGGAAACACTAGATACATCCATAAAATTTTACATTACTTCATAAAAAACATCTTGTCTTCATATCCCCTCATACTATCCCTGCAGGTCATTCATAAATTACTTCTTCATAATCCTGGGAAAAATAAAACATTGAAAGGGGTGAGCTCATATGCTCAGTAAGGATAGCATTATAGCAGAAGCTTTCGTAAATAAGCATAAACACTTAAGGCAGTTTATAACTAAAACAAAATAATTTTAAACTTGAACTTTAGCATAAAATGGAAAAGATAAAATAAAATAATTCCATTTACTTACTCACATGGATATTCTACTAGTCGAAAAATCCCATGCATTATCAATAAATACTTTCATAATGATGGAATGCATAATGCCAGACTATCATAACCACATAGCCAAGGCCTCGTGCCAAGACTACAAATATGATTTTTCCAAGGCCTTGTGCCAAGACACTAGTTTGTCTCATGAGACCTACCGATGCATCGAGGAGCTATAGCGGGCTCCACCCGTCACTTATTAAGTCCAATGGATTCCTCATATTAACATGTTTAAAAATAACAAAAACATTCGTATTAAAACTAGCATACGAAATGTCAATACTTTTACCACAAACCATGAATGGTATAAATTAGCACATCCAAAGTCAAACATAACTCATTCGATACAATATGGAAGATTATATTGAATCACATTAACCTCAATCAAGAATAATGAAGGATGTTAACATAGATGAAAATAATCATCAAAAATATTTGAGAGAAATATCCCCCTTTTCTTGAAATCATTTAAAAGTCACACTATTTGTCAAGAAGCCATTCAAAAATAGATTTTTGAATCAAAGTGTCCCATACCACTTTGAAACTTTTAAAAGGAGCTTTAATTTTAAAACTTTAATGTCCATATAAATAAATCCTTAAAACCATTTTTAAAACATGGACATTAATGAGCAAGATTTAGAAGAATAAGTGTTTAAAACATTTAAAATGGTATTTTGGTTAGAGTTTCTAACCAAAAGAGAGATACTTGAATACAAATAATTGAGGTAATAAAAAGATTTTAATATCATGAGAATAACTTAATTCATGATATACTATGTCAAGGTACATTATATACACCATATAAAAGTGATTTGGTGTATAACAATGAAGAAGTCTCAATGGAATGTAAATTGAGATGAAATATCTCATAAAGGCCGTATCCTTGGGTTAAGGATAAATAAACGATGTAATTATGTGTGACAAATATAAATACACTAAATATGATTGGATATTCAGTGTAAAACAATCAAAGGATATTCACACATATTCTTGTAAAAACAACACCAACGAATTGGATGTTTAACTCAACAAATGGTGAATGAGTTAAAATTACTCTTATCAAATTCATACCAATGACTTGAGAATTGTCAATGGAGTGATTATGTGTATCAAAAGTATATACACAGGATGGGTTGTGGAAATTATGACATAATCAAATGAATAGTTATTCCACACATAATCTTGGGGTAATATAATCAATGAAAAATGTGTAAAGCCAAATGAGTGGAAATTGAAATCTCAAATTCCCTTATTGATTAGGTAACTTACGAAACATAAACCCATTAATGAAGTATCATACCATGCTGATGTAAATACCCATAAATTAAAGTATATTACACAATGAATACAATCATGGGCAGTACACATACACCACATGCAATAATTTAGTGGTGAACAATGGAATTCTCACGAAATTAAGAGTGAGTTAAGAAACCCCTTACCACGTTAATCAACTGAGTCGTATGGACAAAAGTTAATAACCACCAAATGATTTACAGAATAACATGAATATAAAGAGAATAATGATAATATTTATCAAATGGCAGTACACAATACACCACTTTAAATAATTTAGTGGCGAACAATGGAAATCTCACGGAATTGAAAGTGAGATAAGAAAATCCCTTACTTTGTACTTTTTCCTTGGTCGACGGTAGGTTAACCTCCTGTATAATGGTGAAATAATTGTTATTGAATTATACAAGAATAATTTACTTTAATATGATATCATATATGATCTTTTAACATTGATTTGTTAATAATATCTTAGAATTATCGTCATTTCGGGTGTTAACGGGTTCATTTTACTTTATATTCTTTGTTATGTGAGCCATATTCATTATTAATGGGATGTATATTATTCATATACAGAATGATATCAAGTCCTTAGATACTATTTTTAAATCATCAAATTAGAATTATACTTCAATGGATATGATGGAGAATGAATCTCATCGCGTTCGTGGAGACGGTAGTCCGTACGTACGCACGAGCGACAATATCATTCTTTTGATAGTAAAATAATATATAATTTGATGGTATATCATATATACAGAATAATTATCATGTTATATTTATTATTTACATGAGTTACACATCATTATTATACCCATCCAAATAATAATAAATTGAATAACAATTACACCACGACGTGGAGACGGTAAGCCGTACGTATGCACGTAAGGTGACATGTTATTCAAAGGATGGATAGTATACTGAATATGGTTGTAAAATATTTATAATAACATCACAGTATATATATGATACTGGAGTTATTATTTAATAATGGTAATAACAAAGAAAGAGAAAGTGGAAGAAGAAAGGAACTTGAAAAGGGGTGGTGAAAACATTACCTCTTCTTCGGGTTCTTCCTTTTGATTTGATCAAAAGGGATCCTTAGGTTGGCTTTCCGATCAAAATAAGGCCTCTAGGATGTAGTGAGGGAAGTTGAGATAGTATTTGGGCAGGGTATTGCCGAACCAAAAGGCTTTGAATGTGTGAAGAAATGAGAAGGAGGAGTTCCCTTTTATAAGAGGGGTGAGGGGCACCTTTGGAAAAGCTAGAAATATTAATTTATAATAAATTCATATTCGGTTTATAATGGCTCCAGAGTTTATTATTTAAATTTTAAGGTGGGTATGGGTCGACAACAACTCAAACAATAGAATTTAGACAGGTTGGGTCATTATATTAACCTTATCTTAAGTATTAACTCGTAGTTAATTAGTTTCACTTTTACAGTGTCCCTTTGTATTTTTAAATTATATGGTTAATAAACTTACTATATACATCCAAGAGACCCCCAAGTGGTCCATTAACGATGAAACTATCATGATATAAGTCTCTTGACTGAACCTTAGATTTTTAGGAATTTAATATCAATTAATAATATAATATTTATTTTAAGAACTCTTTTATGTCAATTTTGACACTATTCAATAGTTTATTTTTGTGAAACTCATAACAGATTGATTACTTCGAAAAAAGTCAATTAAATCAATCCTAATATATCATATTATCCTATAAAATTATTTTAATTCATTAAAAGTTTCATATTATATTTATTTGGGTATTTATAATATCAATTATTTTAATTTTTCACTATTAAAGTAATTAATTCATCATCATTGTGTCATAAATAAATTAAATTATTTAATGTATAAAAATTATAAATAAAATATAATTACGTAGGAAAATCTTTTTATATTTCTAAAGAATATTTATAATCTAAAATCCAACATATATAACCTTCTGTAACAATTGTTTTGTTAAAAGATATATGCTTGTGTCATTTTTTATTTATTTTAACTTAATTAAAATAAAGTGTCATTATCCCTTACAAGTGGATCCATGGGGTCCCAAAATCGACCCAAAGATGCCCATGGTCAACCATGTATCAACCAATAGGGTTAAGACACGTTTTAGGATAATTTAGTATTATTATAATATTATTTTTTAACCCTTGTTTACCAGATTTACCCCTTAACCATGGTAGATAAAATATTTACTGAAGTAATTATCCAAAATGTTTAAAAATAAAAGTTAACTATTTACACAATTTGAACATCCTGATTCCAAATATGGAATCCATTTTTCCAAATTCAATACACAGAAGTGGCAGAAATTAATTTAAAATTAATTCCCGTTGTTAAAACAAAAAGCGTGTTTTTTAGAGAAAATAACTATCAAAAGATTGTCACTTGTTTATGTCTGGTTTAAATGTGAAATTATGTTCAATGAACCACATTGTATTGCATGGTAAAAATATATTCTAAATATACTTTAAAACCACTCAAATTCATAATTTATCACTATTAATTATTTTGATTAAAAAAGTTGTTTTTAATTAAAATATAGTAATTTTCACTATTCATCGAAATATGAAAGTTATCCGAAAAGTACCAAAATTTCACCCTAGGCTAATTTCGATATTCCGAATCCAAAAATGAAGTCCATTGTGAGAGATAGAATTTATGAAATTTCAAAAAGTAGGTATTACTATTCATAACGGCTAGTTTGATTGGTTATGGTGTGTTAAAATCTCGAAGTTGCGTACAATGCACGCCATTGCATTTTTCGAAAGGATACATACCAAGGAAGCTTGGGGTGTTACATTCTCCCCTCCTTCAATAAATTGCGTCCTCGCAATTTTTTAAAATTTTTCTTGGGAATATAATGGAATGTCCCACATCGGAAAAACAGTCAATAAAACTATCACTTTAAAAGAAAGAAAGAGAGGTATAAGGGTCATTCAAGATAACCCATACTAGGATTCCATGTAGGAAAACATGGATATGGATGATAAAATAAGTGTCAAGTTCTGATGGAGAGGGATAGAAATCAAGATCAGGAGAAAGTTAACAATAAGAAAACCACAAACTTGTGTTGGGAGAAACGACCATTAGTCTCCTTGTATGAAAGTAAACAGACAACATTTTTTTAAGTTACATTACATAAGGACGAGAAATTCATTTAAGATATTGACTAAGAAAATTATGAGATATACTTACATTTTAAGTAGAGTTTCATTCTTTAATAAATTTCCACCACTAACTCAATTTTTTTTAAATGATGAGTATTCAAGAAGACTTGGTCACACTGGAAGAGCTAGAATAAACTTCTATAGAATCACATGATCCATGCAGGATAAACTATATATTTACATTGTCTTTGAAGATTAATCAAAACCAAAATGGTTAGTGAATGATCTAATGGTCCCCCAAAAGGATATTTCTTGAGATAAATATGCACTAATCTTAATTTATAAATTTGAACCAACAATACCCCAAAGTAAAATAAATACCATTCAATAATCAATTGTCCTTAAAATCCTTCAATATAATCCAAACTAATATTGAAACCCAAAACATAGAATAATTTGATTATGTAGTCTCCCATGTTAAATTGTATCTCCAAATGACATAAAATACTCTTAAAGTCACATACTTAAAAGTAATTAACATCATCACATATTCTCTGTTATAGGTTAATCATTTCCATAAATAACCGAAATCACTCAAAATCCACAATAAAAATGTAGATAAAAATCCACCATTACTCTACAAATGAAACCCCATTGTATTCTATTTTCCTTGGGCATATAGTGTTCCCAACAAAGCGAACATCTTCCAAAATAACATTTGTCACTTAATCACCAAATCATTTTCCTATACCAAGGGTATTCATTTGATAATACATAAGAACCCAAATCATCTTATTATTGTTCAATAAAATCATTTAACAAAAAAAATAGTCACACTAACCAGGGACTTCACGTAGTCCAGTGGTAGGCGATAAATCCCAATCGCACTTTGGTTGTGGGTTCGATTCCCACAGCATTGTCCGATGCGACGGGTTGTCACACGGTCTACGTGTTGTCCTTTTTCAAAAACTATATTTTATAATATTACCAAAATGAGATAAATTCCTCAAAATAACATAATTTAACCACAAATGTTATATCATACCTTGCATTTTCATCCCAAATTATAATAACTTATAATTTTATCAAACCCCAATGATCATATAAAACCAAATGGTAATTTATACCTGTATCCACAAGAGAAGAGACAATTCTTCCTCAAATATCATTCTCACATGGCAAACTGCGGGGTTACAAATACAAGAGAAATTTATTCCAAAGTAAACCCATCAACAAGGAGTTCTAATACTTTTTAAATTTTTCTCCAACCATTTATTTCCACATAGCTTCTTCTTTGACCAAGAGAATATCCTATAGAATAGGACATTCACTCGGGTAATGGCCAGGTCCCCTACATTTACGGAAAATGACTGTAAATGGACTCTTGGGACCATTTTTATCTTCTTCCATAGTACTCTTCATTTTTCTTCGGCAATTCTTCACTTTATGTCCTTCCTTCCCGCATGTAAAACATTTCGTTTTCCCATTGAGACACTTTCTTGGGTGTCTCTTTCCACATTTCATTCATGATGAAAATTGAGGGTTCTTTTCGCCATGGTCTCAATTGCTGGAGCTCTTATCATTTATCACCTTTCTCTTCCTTTTTGAGTCTGGGAGTTAGTTAATATATATGTTGTTGATCATATTTTTGGAAAACTGATTTGGCATAAAGACGATATCTTTTACACCTATCTACATTCCATTTTGTAGCTCATTTCCACCACCGTTCCCACCTTGTACATCATTCTCAAAGTCACTATGAATTCCTTGGAATCCATCCATTGACTAAAACCAGAAAGCATTGTGTGAGTAACAGTAGTCATAAAATCATTTAGAGATTAAAATGTCACCATATTCTCAATTTGAAACATATTAGGATTAACCAAGTTCATTTAATCTCATCTTATATATATATTACTTAAATCAGTTTGTAAAGACAATGTAAATTATCCTAAGAATATCCCCCGGGAGTGTCGTAACCAAGAGTGCAGCAAGGCCCGTTTTCATGCACCAGTTCCCGTTCGAGTCTAGCTCAAAGCGGTGTTTTCGGGTCTTACCCCTAGGTACATCTGTGCCAGAGCCGCCTCTACCTGCTCGTATCCAGACATGGATTTATTTCTTGGAAAACTCACAAAATCTCTACAATACCAAAATTCTAGGAAGTTATGTTATACTAATCCTCAATGTTCATCTTAGGTCTACGTGATCTAATCTGAGTTTATCTAAATCTAGCTTCCAAGGTTTGTATTAAACTTCCTCTGATACCAACTGTAACGCCCCGACCCTAGTTACCTAGAGTCGGTGCATTATTACATAACATTTGCATGATCACAAGAAATATCAAATCTCGAAAGACCGATTAGTTTAGTAGCCTTGGAAACACTAGATACATCCATAAAATTTTACATTACTTCATAAAAAAACATCTTGTCTTCATATCCCCTCATACTATCCCTGCAGGTCATTCATAAATTACTTCTTCATAATCCTGGGAAAAATAAAACATTGAAAGGGGTGAGCTCAGATGCTCAGTAAGGATAGCATTACAGAAGAAGCTTTCGTAAATAAGCATAAACACTTAAGGCAGTTTATAACTAAAACAAAAGCCTTTTAAACTTGAACTTCAGCATAAAATGGCAAAGATAAAATAAAATAATTCCATTTACATACTCACATGGATATTCTACTAGTCGAACAATCCCATGCATTATCAATATCCACTTTCATAATGATGGAATGCATAATGCCAGACTATCATAACCACATAGCCAAGGCCTCGTGCCAAGACTACAAATAATATTTTTCCAAGGCCTTGTGCCAAGACACTAGTTTGTCTCATGAGACCTACCGATGCATCGAGGAGCTATAGAGGGCTCCACCCGTCACTTATTAAGTCCAATGCATTCCTCATATGAACATGTTTAAAAATAACAAAAACATTCGTTTTGAAACTAGCATACGAAATGTCAATACTTTTACCACAAACCATGAATGGTATAAATTAGCACATCCACAGTCAAACATAACTCATTCGATACAATATGGAAGATTGTATTGAATCACATTAACCTCAATCAAGAATAATGAAGGATGTTAACATAGATGAAAATAATCATTAAAACTATTTGAGAGAAATATCCCCCTTTTCTTGAAATCATTTAAAAGTCACACTATTTGTCAAGAATCCATTCAAAAATATATTTTTGAATCAAAGTGTCCCATACCACTTTGAAACTTTTAAAAGAAGCTTTAATTTTAAAACTTTAATGTCCATATAAATAAATCCTTAAAGCCATTTTTAAAACATGGACATTAATGAGCAATATTTAGAAGAATAAGTCTTTAAAACATTTAAAATGGTATTTTGGTTAGAGTTTCTAACCAAAAGAGAGACACTTGAATACAAATAATTTAGGTAATAAAAACATTTTAATATCATGATAATAAATTAATTCATGATATACTATGTCAAGGTACATTATATACACCATATAAAAGTGATTTGGTGTATAACAATGAAGAAGTCTCAATGGAATGTAAATTGAGATGAAATCTCTCATAAAGGCCGTATCCTTGGGTTAAGGATAAATCAACGATGTAATTATGTGTGAAAAATATAAATACACTAAATATGATTGGATATTCAGTGTAAAACAATCAAAGGACATTCACACATATTCTTGTAAAAACAACACCAACGAATTGGATGTTTAACTCAACAAATGGTGAATGAGTTAAAATTACTCTTATCAAATTCATATCAATGACTTGAGAATTATCAATGGAGTGATTATGTGTATCAAAAGTATATACACAGGATGGGGAGTGGAAATTATGACATAATCAAATGAATAGTTATTCCACACATAATCTTGGGGTAATATAATCAATGAAAAATGTGTAAAGCCAAATGAGTGGAAATTGAAATCTCAAATTCCCTTATTGATTAGGTAACTTACGAAACATAAACCCATTAAAGAATTATCATACCATGCTGATGTAAATACCCATAAATTAATGTATATTACACAATGAATACAATCATGGGCAGTGCACATACACCACATGCAATAATTTAGTGGTGAACAATGGAATTCTCACGAAATTAATAGTGAGTTAAGAAACCCCTTACCACGTTAATCAACTGAGTCGTATGGACAAAAGTTAATAACCACCAAATTATTTACAGAATAACATGAATATAAAGAGAATAATGATAATATATATCAAATGGCAGTACACAATACACCACTTTAAATAATTTAGTGGCAAACAATGGAAATCTCACAGAATTGAAAGTGAGATAAGAAAATCCCTTACTTTGTACTTTTTCCTTGGTCGACGGTAGGTTAACCTACTGTATAATGGTGAAATAATTGTTATTGAATTATACATGAATAATTTACTTTAATATGATATCATATAAGATCTTTTAACATTGATTTGTTAATAATATCTTAGAATTATCGTCATTTCGGGTGTTAACGGGTTCATTTTACTTTATATTCTTTGTTATGTGAGCCATATTCATTATTAATGGGATGTATATTATTCATATACAGAATTATATCAAGTCCTTAGATACTATTTTTAAATAATCAAATTAGAATTATACTTCAATGGATATGATGGAGAATGAATCTCATCGCGTTCATGGAGACGGTAGTCCGTACGTACGCACGAGCGACAATATCATTCTTTTGATATTAAAATAATATATAATTTTATGGTATATCATATATACAGAATAATAATAATGTTATATTTATTATTTAAATGAGTTACACATCATTATTATACCCATCCAAATAATAATAAATTGAATAACAATTACACCACGACGTGGAGACGGTATGCCGTACGTACGCACGTATGGTGACATGTTATTCAAAGGATGGATAGTATACTGAATATGGTTGTAAAATATTTATAATAACATCACAGTATATATATGATACTGGAGTTATTATTTTATAATGGTAATAACAAAGAAAGAGGAAGTGGAAGAAGAAAGGAACTTGAAAAGGGGTGGTGAAAACATTACCTCTTCTTCGGGTTCTTCCTTTTGATTTGATCAAAAGGGCTCCTTAGGTTGGCTTTCCGATCAAAATAAGGCCTATAGGATGTAGTGAGGGAAGTTGAGATAGTATTTGGGCAGGGTTTTTCCGAACCAAAAGGCTTTGAAGGTGTGAAGAAATGAGAAGGAGGAGTGCCCTTTTATAAGAGGGGTGAGGGGCACCTTTGGAAAAGCTAGAAATATTAATTTATAATAAATTCATATTCGGTTTATAATGGCTCCAAGGTTTATTATTTAAATGTTAAGGTGGGTATGGGTCGAAAAAAACTCAACCAATAGAATTTATACAGGTTTGGTTCATTATATTAACCTTATCTTTAAGTATTAACTCTTAGTTAATTAGTTTCACTTTTACAATGTCTCTTTGTATTTTTATATTATATGGTTAATAAACATACTATATACATCCAAGAGACCCCCAAGTGGTCCATTAATGATGAACCTATCATGATATAAGTCTCTTGGACGAACCTTAGATTTTTAGGAATTTAATATCAATTAATAATATAATATTTGTTTTAAGAACTCTTTATGTCAATTTTGACACTATTCAATAGTTGATTTTTGTAAAACTCATAACAGATTGATTACTTCGAAAAAAGTCAATTAAATCAATCATAATATATCATATTATCCTATAAAATTATTTTAATTCATTAAAAGTTTCATATTATATTTATTTGGGTATTTATAGTATCAATTATTTTAATTTTTCACTATTAAAGTAATTAATTCATCATCATTGTGTCATAAATAAATTAAATTATTTAATGTCTAAAAATTATAAATAAAATATCATTATGTAGGAAATATTTTTATCTTTCTAAAGAATATTTATAATCTAAAATTCAACATATATAACCCTCTGTAACAATTGTTTTGTTAAAAGATATATGCTTGTGTCATTTTTGTATTTATTTTAACTTAATTAAAATAAAGTGTCATTATCACTTACAAGTGGATACATGGGGTCCCAAAATCGACCCAAAGATGCCCATGGTCGACCATGTATCAAAAAATAGGGTTAAGACACGTTTTAGGGTAATTTAGTATTATTATAATATTATTTTTTAACCATTGTTTACCGGATTTACCCTTTAAGCATGGTAAATATTTTATTTTCCGAAGTAATTATCCAAAATGTTTAAAAATAAAAGTTACCTATTTACACAATTTGAACATCCTGATTCCAAATATGGAATCCATTTTTCCAAATTCAAAACACAGAAGTGGCAGAAATTAATTTAAAATTAATTCCCGTTGTTAAAACAAAAAGCGTGTTTTTTAGAGATAATAACTATCAAAAGATTTTCACTTGTTAATGTCTGGTTTAAATGTGAAATTATGTTCAATGACCCATATTGTATTACATGGTAAAAATATATTCTAAATATACTTTAAAACCACTCAAATTCATAATTTATCACTATTAATTATTTTGATTAAAAAAGTTGTTTTTAATTAAAATTTAGTAATTTTCACTATTCATCAAAATATGAAAGTTATCCGAAAAGTACCAAAATTTTACCCTAGGCTAATTTCGATATTCCTAATCCAAAAATGAAGTCCATTTTGGGAGATAGAATTTATAAAATTTCAAAAAGTAGGTATTACTATTCATAACGGCTAGTTTGATTGGTTATGGTGTGTTAAAATCTCGAAGTTGCGTACAATGCACGCCATTGCATTATTCGAAAGGATACATACCAAGGAAGCTTGGGGTGTTACAAAGAAGATTCTACACGCCCATGTGGTCGGCCGAATAAGAAACGCCGTGTTCTATTTCTACACGTTGTGTATACACTTTTAGAAGCGGTTGGTGGCCAAATTTTGAGACTACACACAATATATGGCAGTGCTACACGCTGTGTATATTCACCTACCTGGCGGAGCTATGTTTCAAGTCGAAGAAGGCGTGTTCGGCCACCTAACAGTGGAGAAAAAGAATCCAAAAGCACGTTGACTAAAGTACATGGCATGTACTTTTTCTACACGTCATGTACTTATTTTTTCTATAAAAAGAGCCCTTGGCCTCTGAACTAGGGGGTTGTGATGTGTGTGAGTATTTTGTGGAGAATGGGTTGACGCTTCGAAGGGAAGATGATCTGTCGTCATACTACCATGATTTCTTCTACAAAATAATCATTTCCTTTTTCAATGTTAGAAACATGATTTAATCAGGTATCAATTGTTTTGTGTTTGTCATTTTCAATATGTGAAACTAAACACCCAGTGTGTTGGGGTTGTGGAGGATGATGAGTTTTAATTTCAATTAAGTTTCTCCAAATGTGTTTTCTTTAATAATCTCTTTTTATTCTTCTTAAATCATGTCATAATATCACTGAAAATTATGTACCTGACCAAGGGTAGAATTTTTAAGGATTCAAAAGAAGAATAACGACAAACAACTCCATGGTCATTAGAAGTAACCGTTTTTTCAAAATGGACTAAGACAAATAATGATATGTTAAATACTAACTAATAGACCAAGGAGTTAGTCTCTTTAGTTCTAAATATATAGTTTACCAGACCATGGAAACTATATTACAAATTAAACCCAGAGAGTTGGGTTATTCTGAACAACACATCCTCATAAGAAATTTGATTTAATAATAAACTTATCACAAATCCATAACCCCAACACATTTCTATCTCTTATTTTCATCAATACCAATTTTCCTATATTTACTTTAAATTTAGTAAATATTTTTTTAAAGAAGCTTAAAAACCAATTCTTCTTATTCTACCCAAACATCAAACCAAAATTGATTTAAAATTCAGTAGACCTCACTAAAGGAAAAAATACAAACTAAATTAAGATATGATAAAATAACCTCATAGTTCCTTGTGGATCGACCCCTTACTGGAACTATACTTGTTAGGGTAAACATAATTTGGGACACCAAAAACATACATTTGGTAAAACAACCGTTCAGGTACAGAGGAATATTTAATTTGTATACTTCTTGAACATATACCAGTGTGGATGAGGTATATAAAACTATTGTGTCTCATTCATGATTTCATTCCTGTTTATACATAGTAATGGGAAAGGGAGAGAAAAGTGTTTTGTTTAGTAATGAATCATGTTCAAAAGGTAAATTTTTTTAAAAGAACAAACACTAATTCCACATTCCAATGGTATTTAACTTTGTTTGGATAAAAACATAATATAAAATAATATATCAATAATGGAACATTATATGAGGGAACACCCTTGAATCTAGTGGATATTCTAACCTGGTGGTAGTTGAGTGGGGGATTGAATCCATAGAAAATATATTCAATACGAAGAGTTTTTTGAAAAATTAAAAGAAAGTTAATTTTATTTAATATTTTTAAGGTTAAGCTAACTAGTGGAGGACAATGGTTAATAATATAATTAGAAAAGTGAAAATTTTTATCATAGACTTGGTTGAATTCAGGGATTTTTCCTAGGATATATTTTCTATCTGTTGGTGAACATAGAATGGAAAATCTATTAATGTAATTAAATAAAAATTAAGAAAATTAATTAGATATGTAAAAAAGAATATTTCACATAATTGGAATGGTAAGGAAAATATTTTATCTGTTATATTGAAAGACAAAATAATCAATTTTACTCAAGGATAAATCCAAGATATTAAAGGGTATCATATTCCTTTGAAATCAAATATTATGCAAAACCTGTGTGATGTGCTTATATGGCATAAACACATATTTCATCAATATAATACCATGGATCTAGAGTTATCTTCTTCTCAGTAGTTATCTTCTTGGGGAATAACAATGATAATATTGTGAGAGGGGATGCTCTTGAGTTCTACAATTTCAGGAAACTATAGTCCGCTGATTTTTTATTTTTAATCTTTATGATTTATTGTTATTATTTCTATTATATTTTAGGGAATAGAGAAATTCGGATGATGATGATGATGATGCGTAAATTAACATGGATAAGAAAACATTTTCCGATTGGTAGTAAATGGTTATTAATGGATCAAATAAACATAATGGTATGGAAATTATTTTTTTAACTTTGGGAGAGTTATTTTAAAAAGAACACTATAGAATTATTTATGAATAATGTTAATAGATTCCAATTGTATTATAATTGGAAAAAGTATTTTAATTGTAGTGAAAAAATATTGTGATGGGTATGAAAAATTTGGAAAAATAGGTAGAAATTTTTTTAAATATAATGAGATGGTTCATTATGAGTATGAAATTTTGAATAATAACCTGAATGATGGGATGAATCTAGTCACCGAGAAAAAAAGTGTTGTGATATAATATGGAACTATATCAAAAGAGTAGTTTCAATAGAATACATTAATATAAGGTACATTTCTTATTTATTCATGTTATGATAATGGCTTATTAATTTTGGGTTTATACGTACATTTATTTTTATGAAATTATCTAGTAAATTAGAAATCCCACCTCAAGAACTGATGGAAAAACATTACATAAATACCCTTAGGGGATGTATTATGGGAAAAAAGTAAATATTTAAATATTTCAATCCATTAATTTGGAAATATATTACATAAAAAACCTTTTTGACCTAGTAGAGATATATGTTATTTTAGGTATGGATTATATTTCTGGTTTTCTTGAAAAGATAAATTGTAAATTAAATGAAGTTTTTTAAGTGGTTTTTAATTTTTATATAATAATTAACATGTAACATTGATAACATATAAATAACATGAGAAACTTTTAAATGATTAAAATGTATGAAATCTTACAAATATTTTTGAGAATAATTGAACTCTATAGATTAATAATTTATCGGTAGTAAAATAATACATGGATGTTTTCCCTAATGAGTTTCTTATATTAATACTTGATCAGGAAGGATAAATTAACATTGAATTAGTTTTTGATTCTAAAATATTTTCAACTCCCCCTTACTAATAAAATCAAGTAGATTTGATGGATTTTAAAAAGTAGGTATAAGAGTATTAAAATTAAGGTTTCATACATTCATTTATGTCCCCATTTAGTGAAACTAATTTTTTTGTTTAAATGTAGAATGGTTCGGTAAGGCTTTTCATTTATTATAATTCATTGTCAAACATTCTTGTTAACAACAAGTATCATTTTACCCATATCGATGAGTTGTTAGAACAAATTTGGGGGATCAATATTATTCAATCATTATGATAAGGTTGATATACTCACATCTGAAAGTGAAAGAGGATTTCATTCCAAAAATAGTGTTTCTAACTAAATATGGAAACTATTAGATTGCCTTTTCTCCCTTTGGGATAAAAAATTACCTCACGGTATATATGGATCGTATGAATTGAGTCTTCAATGCTTATTATGTTATATTTGTTGTTTTTTGATGATATCATGATTTATTAAAAAAGTTATGATGGTCATGAAAAATACTTGATTATTTTTCTAAAAGCAATAAATGAAAAGATACTATATATAAAATTTAAGAAATGTGAATTTTGGTTACAAAAAATGTTACTCCTTAGAGTCATAATTAATTATGATTCCAATACATTTTTTCCTTCTGAACCTAACATGGTTGATTGATTGATAACACCATTAAATATTAATGATATTGATCATTTAAATGGGGTAGAAGTATATTGCTATTAGTTTGTGGAAATAAATTCACATTTACTTATTAAAAATTCTCAATTATCTTAAAAGAATTTAAATTCATCTAGACAAAATAATGTGAGAAATACTTCTAGTAACATAAAATATGAATGTTGAATGCACTAATTTTTATCTCCCCAAAAGTATTTGTGATTTTTTCATCTATAGTGATTATTTTATGAAGGTAATTGGTTGTGTCTTTTTGTACAATGATCATGTAATTTCTCATACATCAGTTAAATTAAACTAAATGAGTTAAAATAACCTTGACATGATCTTGAATTAGCTAATTCAATTTTTATTAAAAATTTAGAGGCATCATTTATATGGATTCATTTCATAAATACATAAAAACCAAAATGTTTGATCTATCATTTTGTCAGAAATATTTTAAAATGATATAAAGGAATTGTCATGAATTTATAAATGATTATGATTGCACAATTCATTATCATCATGGAAAAGAAAAAACATAAAATATTATTTGATTCTAAAAACTAAAGTTTCATTAACCATGTTATAAATGTAAAATGAAAATAAGTTAATTTTTTTTATGAATTTTTGCATGGAACAGGTTGAAATATGAACTTCAACCATTTTTTCAGCTTTTAGTGTAGTTAGGGTTGAATTATTTAATTAAGAAACCTCGAAACTAAGAACAATATTTATAAGAAAAGGTAGATTTAGTTAATAAGGGAATATTGAAAAAAATTAATGTATAAAATGTTTTTTTTTGAGTTTTGGAATGATATCATGTGTTCCATGTGATTAAAAATAGAAGAGATAACAATTGAGTGTTGGTTAGAGTTACCCCTTTTCTATTCATCGAGATACCACAAAGATGTATAGAGACCTTCATGAGTATTATAGGTGGAATGAAATGAAAGTAAATATAGCTTATTTTACCAGGAAATATTTGATTTTTCAATAGGATAAGGGGAAATGATAATTACTGAATGAGTCAACTCATCATTATCCAGAATTAGAGTGAGAATGGAAAATTCTATATGTGGATTTGTTTTTGGGATTACAA
Source organism: Viscum album (assembly GCA_963277665.1). Classification (NCBI taxonomy): domain Eukaryota; kingdom Viridiplantae; phylum Streptophyta; class Magnoliopsida; order Santalales; family Viscaceae; genus Viscum; species Viscum album. The sequence goes on from OY728157.1 coordinate 789,185,876, forward strand.
AACAAATATTGAGGTAATATTATAATTTTTGTTATTATGGATTAGCTAAATATGTGCATATAAATTCCATTCAAGATTCAATGCCTTTAGATAAAATCTATCAACATTATATTAAAGAGGTAGTTATGCTACATAGAGTTCCACCCTCTATTGTATCTGACCATGATCCCATGTTCACTTATAATTTTTTTAAATCCTTAAAAATCAATTGGGTGTTGAAATAAATTTGTGTAGATGTTTCCATATTCATACATTTGGATAGTCCAATTAAATGATATTTTTATAGCAGACATGCTTCATATGTTTTTAATGAACATCCATGGAATTTGGTATCGTCATCTACCATTATTGAGTTTTCCTATAATAAATACTTTCATTCAAATATACAGATATAATATTTTGAGGAATTATATTGACAGAATTGTTAGAATCTATTATTTTGGGATAGAAAATGTAAAAGGACTTTTGTCAGACTATAATTAATAGAGGAAATCTGAAAATGTTAATGTTAATTCAGTAATATATGAGGATACCTTAGAGAAAAGAAAAAATTTATATAGATTATAAGAGAAAATATCAATATTCCTAAATATGTGACCACCTTTTACATATCATTTCATAATGTAAAAGTGTTATGCTTTTTGGTAAAAAGGGTATGATAAGTAGGTGTTTCATTAAAACATTTTACATACATATATTCATTCTAAAAATATTATATAATTTTTCTGTCGAAATAAAAATAGCATTATTGCTTACCAAATTGGATTTCCCATTAAAATATGCTATTAATTAAAGTCAAGATATTAAAATTATAGATTTTCAATTTTATTAAATTTAATATATTTTTGAATAAATAATTTCAAAATTATCTTATGAATAATTTTTCAGAATTTTCTATAAGGATTAATTTTTCAAATAAATTGTGAGAAAACTACTTTTTATTAGAAGCTGTATTTCTATTTGAATAATTTTTAATGTAACATTCTATTTTATAATTTTTCAAAATTTTATTAGTTTATATTAGTTTAAATTAATTGAAATAATTTTTTTGAAATTTATTTTATGCTTGAATTTAATATGAAAACATTTTAAACTAAAAATGTCATTTTTATTAAAAACTATTTTTAATTTCTTTTTTTTCGATGCATTTTTAAATTATCTTTTACCACATAATAGTTCTGAATTTTGAAAAACAAATTCTATATATTCATTTATTGGGTCCAAATTTATTGAATAATTCCGTATTATTTTTTGTTAACATTAATTGTAACTATATTTATCTTTGTTATCATGGTAATGGGTAAATAAGGTAATTATGGTAAAAAATATAATGATAAAATCTATAAAATAACAATGAAACAATGTTTTATTTTATTTTATGAGTCAAATTAATACTTAATCATTAAATATTTGGTTATATGGAATTTATTTTCCATTTGGATATGATTATGATCTTTATAAAATTTTATATAACGAAATTTAAAAAATGTAACACATTTGTTTTTATTAATATAATATTTTTAAGAAGAGGAAACACAGAAGAAGTTTTCAGTTATAAAAATATATTTGAATGAATAATTATATATATTAATATTGTTAATTTATATTTTATTTTAAATAAATAAAATATTATAATAAATGCTTCTATGACTAAGACATGGTAATTATTCAATTAATGGAAAGTAAAACAAATGATATTAAAAATATTAAAAGGAATATAATATGAAATAAATAATTTGAATGACCAATTTTATTGAAAATTTTTATATATTATTGAGAATTGGATACATTTGATTCTAAATTCTTTTTTTTCATAATGACATAAATGTCAAAGTAAAATTATAGTTCTAAACTAGGCATTATTTATTTTTATGAATATCATTTCAATGAATGATAAAATATTCCTTGAAAACATATACTCAAATTGTTATTAAGATATTGTTTAATATATAATATATGGTTTATTTAATGGAATTTTTAATTTTTATAGTAACTATTTTTACCCACATTTACTAAATAACCTTATGCTCACAATAAGTATCAAAATTGATTATAAAGTATTCAAACCAAAAGACAGGAGTAAAATGTGATCTACACAAATACAAATTTAATTGGAATAGATTATTTTAACTCATTGACCTAAAATTATCATATTTTATTAATTTGGATACATTTTAATATCATAAATAAATTTTATTAATTTAATATTTTATGATATTTTAAAATATTCTCTCCCTTATCTTATAAAATTGAACCACTTATTCCCATTTATTCACACATAAACCCCCATTTTAATAAGACAATAACATGAAACATAAAATTTAATAATCCATACCTATATTTTTAGAGGTCTTAATTTATGAATAATACAAACTTTAGAGGGATTAAGGGGTTAATAAAAGGTGGTTTTACAAATAATATATATTGATTTTAACCACAAGAGTTAGTATTATTTATTTTTCCCACTCATTAAAATATTAATAAAAAATTATAAAAATGAAATAAATTATACTACATATAATAATATGTAATTATTTTAATTTAATAACCTATATCGATCTGCAACCACCATTAAATGGGAGAGGAATTTATTATTCATGTGTATAGTGAACTACCCCTCACAATACGATCTAATTTGTCTCCCATCTCCATCACTAAATAATCATAATGATGATGAATTTAATGTATATATATATGTATATATATATATATATTATATTAAGACATATCTACCATTGCAAAATTATAATATTTTATTTTATTTAACACCACATCATTCACTAAAAAATAATAACATAATTCATGCATATGTGTAGACTATCATCTCTACATAGCATTATGATCTGTTTTTCAAATATACATTACATTTATGATTAATATAATTATTATTAAATAAATAATATCTAATATATGTAATGATAATAATTCAGTAATTATAATATGATACTTATTATCTCTTCATAACGATCATTAAAAAAGAGAAATGTTAGCCAGGAATAGGCAGAACCAACCATCACCATGACAAGAATTTTGTTAATTTTTCATAATTATTACAAAAGAATCATTTTAATTGTATAATTTATTTATATAAAATGATAGCTATGTAGTTTTTATTAGTCAATAGATGATGGAATAATTAAATATTTAAAAATTATCAAGATGCCGATGTGATATTGGACATATACATCAAATATATTGAAAACATACGACATAAATTATAATAATTATGTAATTGTATATATATATATTGGAAATAAGATATATAAAATTAATAATAAATTTTCTAAATGTTCTTAAATAAAAAAAATAATTATCATAAGTTTATTATTCTAGAATAAAATTAACATACATGATGAGTCAAACTCATGGAAATGGAATATCTTTTAAATATAATTTTTATGTTTCCCTTAAAATTACATTTTTCATAAATATACATATTTCAAAATTATGGTTTTTTTATGGAAATAAACGATTTATAAAGTGTATTTTATGTTCAATTTTATTTTTACCCAATTGTTTTTAATTGGATAATTAGGAGTTTTTTTTTACATTCATCAAAATTGAAAAAACAAATGTAATATTTTATCATATATAATGAAAAAAACATTTACTTCCACCATAACCATTATTTTATGTTTGGATTACAAAATAAGGGTACATGTTTTCTATATTGAAAAATAAAGTGTCATTTATTATGATAAATTTTGTTTTGAAACGTTTGTCTTAATGAAAAGGGATATATATATTCAAAAAATGATTTCTTATGGGTGAAAAGAATGGATTTATGATTGAATATTTTCTGTGTTATGATTATGTTTTGGTTTATATTAATAGTTTATGATGAATATATGTTATGTTATTACACAAATAAAGGTGTTTCTTTGATAAAATGAAGTCAGATGAGCCCCTAATAGCTCTCAAATGCATTGGAAGAAGGTGGAGAGTTAACAAAATAGGTTTATCCAATGGGAATATTAGAATATACTATGGTTTCTATTCAATGTATGAAAATTATTTTTATTTCAAGTGTAAATGTGATGTTTACTCCATATATAATTATAATAGTCACAACAAGTCTATGTGAGAGTTATATTAACATGCGACATCAAGATACCTTTATAATTTACCTCTTATTACATGGAATTCTTATGATTTAATTTTTCAATGGGATTTATATGCGAGTTCATATGGTTAAAAACCATTAATTTTTCAAAACAAATTCATGAGTTTTTCATTATTTCATAAAATCCATATTGATTTTTATTTTTCCATTATGATATATTTTCAAGTTCATTATGAAATCCTTCAGGAATAAAAGGTGACATCATGGGTATGAATATTTTATGTTTGAACAAAAATTTTATTTTAAAAATATAATGTTTTCTATAATTATTCCTAGACTAACTATTTGTTTCATTATTTTTCGGTACCTAAAAAATATTTTTGTTCTCATCCCACACATTATAATTTTTTTCACCATGTTTATATAAGGGTAAGGTAATTAATGAAGTCATGTTTAAAGTCATGTGTAAATTTTATGAAAAGAAAAAACCTTTATTTTAAATGTGTATTATTATGTGAATAATGGATACAGATGAGATGTTTCCACATTGTAGTATTATTTGATTTTTTATATAAATGTTATTAACTAACTCTATAAAATACTAAAACTGAAATTTATTTTGGGAATTAAGGGAAGTTAATTGTTTATTAATGTCTCACAAAAATATAATTTTTTGGGTCGGGTCCTTAATAATTATTTTTAATATCAACACAATGAATAAAATATAATAATTTTTGAAGAAAATATATTTTAGAGAAATAAAATGAAAATATGTAAAATTTTGAACATATTTACTATAAATTAGTCATTATATGTTAATAATTAAAACATTTATATATAATTCTTCATAATGGGATTACTTTAATTCATACATTCAATTGAAATATATTTTTATATTGTAAATAGTTAAATAATAATTATTTATAAGATATTGTAATTTATTTAATGGTAGGTGTTTTGGGTCAAGAATTATATATAGTGTTCTTTTAAAATAAATGTTCACTGTGTTTTATCCCCCCAATTAAATAAATTTCTTCACCGCAATTTATAAATTGGTAATCAGATGTTCAATATATTATAAATCCATTTTTGATAAACTATATTATACAAAGGATTAATGAAAATTCAATTAAAAAGGAGAAATGGTTAATATAATGGTTATCTGAAATGACATAAAATAAAATTCTTAGATAAGGATAACATTAGAACCAAGTTAAATGTAAGAATTTTCCTAAAAGATAAAATCCAAATAATAATATATAGTGATAGATAAAAATATCATAGTGATGTTAATTACCAAAATAACTATAAGATATTATGGGGTGAAAATAATAATTAATCCTTGATAAATAATAGTAAAAAGAAAAAAATATATTAAGATTCATTTTCCTCAAAACATGGAATTATTTACCATTTTATATAAGAAACTATACCTACTTGATTACTTTGAATATATAAAAATAAAATCATCCTTTGTATTCCAGTTTCAATTAGTTTCCACCCCTCTTCATGCCATATTTCAATGATTAATGAACAATTTATATTTCCATTTAGTTAATGAGTAAAATAAAATTTTAATAGATTAGAATATAAAAAAATAATGAAAAGATATTCCCCCTTTCTCCCTCAATTTATTGAATCCAAAAATGAAATTTAATTTCTATGATAACTAATATTAATGACCTAAATTTTGAATCATTATTCAAATTGATTTTGAGATAATAAGCAATATACATAATTGATTCCACAAATATTGAAATTTAAAAACTCCTCAAAGAATTCATCACCCATATTCAAACCCAAAAAATGTAAAAACAATGTAATAAAATTTACAATTAAAACATAAAATTAATCCCAACTAAACATTATGTTTTACTTGATGTCATATGCCAATCAAGATAATATATTGATCAAATATTATCTTAAAATAACATAATTACTATAATTATCAAAAAACCAAAATAAAACAATCATTAATTAAAAATTGGATCCTTACAAACGTTCAAATATATTCACTAAATCCAAATATATAATAAACATCAATATAAATATGATTATATTATTGACACAAATAAACATCAAGGTAAAAAATATTCCCATGTTTACATAATAAATATCTATCTTCTACTTTTCCTAAATAAAATTATTATATCAGTATCAGGTACATATTAAGAGTTATCTATCCTTGAATCATATATTTTCAATAAATAGAACCTTACCACTATATCCTTTTTCTAGTTTATCATTACCATGAAACTTATGCACGAAAATCCGTAGTGTAATACAATTGAAGAAAAATATAATGTTTTCCATTAATTTAATGAGTATAATATCATTCATAAAAAACACCCACAACATAATTCTCATATCCCAATATATAAACACTTAAATCATTATGCATCCATCTTAAACCATTAAACAGTTGTCATCATTATATTCATTAATACATCAATCTAAAAAAATAAATATAAATAATTTATTTATATTCATCAAAACTAATGTAATAATTTTACATTATTTTACATAAGTAATAAAATTAAATAAATTCCAACCTTTCATATGTAATTTGTTGTATCCTCATCATCATTAGTTATACCATCACTCTTATTACAATTATTATTATTTTCTCAATAATTACCCCATAATGTTTATTTTTGGAATGTATATACCTTCCAAAAATAATATATTAAACACTAGATGATACCTTATAAAGGCCATAATTAACAATCATATAATTTTTTTAAATTATTTATACTTGGAAATTTACTTCATGATGCCCTTTTTAATATTCATAAATAATTTTAGAATTCTATTGAGACAATACCATGAGTTCTTCATTATACATTTCAAACATATAAGAAGGTTGAATCTTCATTCCTCCACGGGGTTCCTATAACCAAATTTTTCTCCGAATTTGGTTCATTCGGAAAGATGTCTATGTTCATGTTTCTAATCATATATAGAGATTCATTTTTGGTATAATCACAATATTTCCCATTTTATATCCCGATTCTTTTGGTTTTTAATGAGGATTTTTATTACATCATCTATAAAATTAAGCATTAATATAATTCCTCCTAGTTCCGTACATTGACTAAAACCAAAATCTTATATTGATAAATAGTAGTGAGTAAGGAAACAATTATTAAAAACAATTCATATAATGTCTCAATCCTGAAAAATTCTATTTAATATATGAAACCAAATTTTTAACTATCTCCATTCATGGTAATTATATATCAAAATCCTTTATAGAGTTTCTTTAGGAAAATTGTATTTAACCTAAGAATATCCCCTAATAATTTCTATCCATGTTTATATTCATTGACCAACTCATCATTTATTAGTGATGACAGAGTTAATACCCATTCTTCCATATTACATGTTTTTACCCATACGATAATTTGTTCCAAAGCAATACTGTAGCAGCAGCGACACTGTTCATCAGCGGGTACTGTAGCAGTACTGCAGTAGCGGTGACACTGTTCATCAGCGGGTACTGTAGCGGCGGCATGACACTGTAGTGGCGGCATGGCACTGTAGCGGCGACGATACTGTGCGGTACTGTAGCAGCAGTTTACTATTCACAGAATGTGAATTGGCCTTAGAATTTGGGCCTACGGGCTATGTAATGGGATACACGTCCACTGGGCCTTCGGGCGATGTTATGGGTTTCCCTCTACCCAGTTAAAAGAGGACATTGCTTTGATTTAATAATAAAAATGAGGCTTCGGCCCCAACCTTTAAAAAAACATTAATTTCAATTTTGATACAATAACTTAGTATCAATTTAAAAATATAATGAAAATTATGGAATTTTAATATATGAATATAATACTAATTTAAAATGATATATTAATCTGAAAAATTAATGTATGTCAATAATTCACTCAATTTAATTCAATATTAATATTTTTAGTATCATATATTTTTGTTAATTAGTAACTAAACCATTCCTGTGTTGTCATTAATTCAGAATTTAATATAAATATTTAATAAGTAAAAATTAAAAAAAAAACCTTAAAAAAAATTATTCTAAAATTTAACTTCAATATTATTATAAAAATATGATGTTCTATCTTTATCTCAAATCTTTCTAAATATTAAAGGCATGGAATGCTGTGATTTTATTCTTTTTTCCTGGCATAACTTATTATATAGTTCACATTCCTAGAATAGTATCTCACTAACTGATAAATATCATCCTAATGTGTTATTGGAATGGATATTTCCATACAATGGGTGTTGGAGAAGCTGGTAGCTAATTTTACAGCTTATATTTAAAATATAACCACTTCATAAACTTGTTTTTACACTAATAAATGTAATTAATTTTTATTATTTTTAAAAATAATGTTTGTAAATAATTATGATATAGTTTTTAGAAAATATTATGTATTTTTATTTCAAATATGTAATCCATTATTCAAATTAAATTTATTTAAATAGTCGTACTTAATTTTAAATTTATCACGTATATGTGATTAGAAAATTGGTTTTAATGTGAAATTGCTCAAAGGTTTATAATGTTTTTATATCTAAATTATATAATAAAATGATTTCAATGAAATAAAATTTATTAATTGATATAAAATTGATATAATTTTACTTTAAAAACCATTAATAATATAATATAAACATATAAATTATTTAAATGAAAATGTGGTTTCCAATAAAAAATTAGAATGTTTCAATATTCAAAAAAAATAAATTTCCTCATAAAAAAACCTATTGACCATGATTTTTTTCATAGTATAATTTCAAAAATAAATTTTACTTTCACATATATGTTTTCTAAAAGTGGTAAAATATATTTTAAATTATTTTTACCAAGCATAATTATAAAGTTTTTTAGAAAATATATTGTTCTACCGAAAAAATATATTTTTCAATCAAATGATTCTTATTTCATTAATTATCAATTAGATAAATATTGAACATGAATAGATTATATTATTTCATAACTAACTCAACCTTATTTATAACCATCATTCCAATTCATAGGATCTGACTATTATATTAACTACTAATATAAATAATATTTTTTTTGAAGAAAATCAACCTTGTGTGTAATGAAATATTCTAAAAGATATTCATTATTTCATGTAACACAATATAATCCCATGATAAATGAGGTACATGATAAAATAGATGTTTTATGTCACATATTATATTGAATAAATTTTTTTTCTTTTATAAAATTTATGTGTTATATTATTTCCACCATAAATAAATTATTTCCTCACAATATAAACATGATCATGGTAGTAAAAGGATTGATATTTAGAAATACTATTATTGAATAATAGACATCGTGAATGGGTTAATAAGAATTTATCTTAATAATAGAGAATGTGAAGTATTATGTTTATTGGGAATAATCATAAGACTAAGTTTCTACATAGGATAACTTTTTTGGAAAGTGAAGATATGTAAATAGAATAAAATCATAAATAATTATGGATAATGATTGATTACATTGACAACAAGAAAGATAATGATAATAAAAATGTTAAGGGGATTAAAAACATAAATATATGGTGATCTAAAATACCATTTGTTCAATATAAGTTAATTTATTATAATAACCGTTTATTTTCATATCCATTTTCCTAGTGTTGAAGAATTATTTTACTGTTTAAGAATTTTAGCAAATATAACATCTTCATTTCATAAGAAAAATTTCATTCTTTGTATATTATTTAATCAATTTAAAATCCCTCACTTACTCCATTAAATAAATATACAAAAATAGTTTTTTTCATGATGCACTAAATTTTACATTTAACAAATCATATGATCCATAAAATCTTGATAGGTAATTCCCTATTTCTCTAACTATTTTTTTGAAACAGATTTGGTTAGAAAAATTCATCAAATATGAATAAATCCTCATATGGTTAAGTAATACATTAATATAATCCAATATTCAACTTAATCTATTTCATAAATGGTTTACCTTATTACCCTTATAAAAGAATATTAACTAAAACACTAGAAATAAGGTCACTGAATTTATAAAACGAATATACCATTAATCTGTCAAACAAAATGATACATTTTATAATAATCACATTCAAAAATTTTCAATACCCACAACATTTATTCTTTTGAAAAATAGTAATTACATTAATTACATTTAAACAATATTGAAAACATAAACTCTTTAAAACTCCTTGAAGAGAATAATGGTTATTGGATAAATTCCGTTAATAAAAAAGTGTTATTACTTCCTCAAGTATATACCACATCATTAAAAAATAATTTATCAGTTTTGAGGTAGTTATTAATTTTCCATTTACTTAATCCATATAATTTATCTATTTATCCCATGATTATTATCTCTACATCCAGAACATATATACTATTTTCATTCCCTCAGTCATGTGTTTTCCAAGACGTTCAAATTTATACTGAATTATTTTTCATAGTCATCAGTGTCAATCAATATACACTTTCAAATACATAATGAAAATAATTGCATCGTGGTAATTATACATTTAACAATTCATTTAATAAGGAAATAATAGATAAAATACTCAAATGACGTAATTCATTGATCCAAACATGAATATATTAATCATCAATGTTCTGTTGTATTAATTTATTAAGATTGACATTGATCCATTAGCTTATTCTGAGGTATAATCACATGATTCTATGTGAAATGATTTATATAGTGACATATTAATTTGATATCAAATCATGGTATATAGAAAACGTTGTTTGTTCCCTTTTAATGAAATTCATGATGAAATTTCTATCCAAACTTGTATAAAAATATCAAACAATTTAAACAAGTACTAGTGTGATTATTTCTATAATTATCATATATGGGAAAATAATTCATTCCCATTTTCCATGTATCCATCTTTTCCCAGCATTAATATTCTTCTATTTCTTCCCTCTTAATCCATAAATCATGGATAAATTTTTCATCTTTTTATTAAAACATGATATTATGTCTTCATATGATGAATATCATTGAGATACTAGCACCCTACAAATGATTGGTATAAGCCCATAAAATAAATAGTCATTATTAATATGTGGATCACAATCATTGGTGAGATTCACATTCTATCTACAAGGATTCATTTCTAATTGAGTACATATACTAGATTATATCATATAATTACAAAAAATAATGTCAAAAACAAAATATATTGAAATATTTAACATAAATAAAAATATTAATGCATAGCTAATCTCATAATTATAAATATGGTTTCTTGGAGATGTTTTTATATATTTATACTCAAACTATCGGGTATTTTTATCTAATATATTCTTTCCCAAATCTAGTTTCTATGTCTTATATTAATCATTATCTGATACCAAATGTAATGACCGTGACCCTAGTAGCCCAGATTTGGGGCCTTAATTTCTTACATTTCCATAGAAACAAGATTTAAATTGCAAATAATAGAAAATTTTAGTAGTTTGGGTAGCCATATACATACATAATACTCATTTTACATTGGGAAAATAAAAAGAACCACAATACACAATAATGTAAAGTTTCATTCATCGTTGAAATCTTTATGCAAGAAAAAATATTCAAATCCTATGGATAGGAGAAAAATATGTGTGATCTATAATGGTCAGTAAAGTTTATGTATAGAAGAATATATTATAAATTAATAATGAATGATCAACATAGAAAGGTATAAATATATATATTATATAAATTTGTCAAAAACTAGTTCTTACTATGAAAGAAATCTAATATTAACAAACAACACCATATAAATAATTACATGAGCTTGAAAGTTAGAGATAAATATTAAAACTAATTAAATAATCACATGGAATAAAAAATAATTATGTAATTGATAATTATGGAGGTATGATATTTCAAAATCATTCCTTTAAAGAGGAACTGTCTTGATCATTACTCAAGGTATTTTATGTTTGTGGGTAGAAATATGTTTGATTTGGGAAAAATATTCATCTCATGAGACCACCAATTAATAGAGGGGTTTACATTAATAGGTCACGAACCCATATAATACACGTCAAAAACATTACTCAAATTTTAAATAATATATTTTATTTATAAAAATTGTACATTTTCTAATATTTGTATTATGTAATGGAATAGATTTATGATTATTTTCTGATATAACAAAATTGTATAAAAAATAAACACCATATGTAAAAACGTTATACTGTTTAAGAAATAAATTTATCAATCATACGAGAATACATACATATAATATTAATTTATGTTTTTGTGAATAATTATTCAAAGAATGCGTTTTTTTAAAAGAATGTTAACAATCTCTAATGGAAGCGAGATGGTACAATAGATTTTATATCTGGTAAATTTTCAGGTAAAGTACCATTTGATGAGATAGATTAATGTGAACAAAAAATAAAATGAATAATGAATAAAAAATTATATTATAAGTCAAGAGTGTAGTTTATACACCATATAGATTTTAATTGTCACATAAAAACAAAAAAGTCTCAATGGAATGTAAATTGAAACAAAATATCATACCTTATGCTTCCTTTTTGTAAAATTCTCTATATCGTCCTATTTGATAGTAATAGAAATGTTATCAAATTGTAATATGACAATATTAATATTCGAAATATCATATACCGTCCATTTATAATATTTTATCACCTATTTATTAGCAATCATTCATTATTTTCATAGTTTGGGATATTAATTTCTTTATTTTTCATGTATGTTTTCACATGTTATTTTTTCCTATTATTTGGGTAATGGTTTAATAATAAAAAAAATACAAACAACAAATTAAATATCAAATATATTCATTATAGTTTTATTTTTAAAAATCCTAAAAATTTGCTGATTTAAAATTAAAAACATTGTTCATGGAGACTATAAGTCGTACATACACATAAATGTTGCTTTCATTTTATTATTGTATGGAATGAAAGAAAATTAAAATATATATATATATATATTATCATTATATTATTATTTTTAGTACATATATATAAATTTTTTTATTAAACCCATCCTTAACACTTTCTATATATAATGTGACCCAATAACATTGCTTTCTGAGGGAAAAGTCAGTCATACACACAAGAAAAATATTTGAATTCCTAACAAATAGAAAAAAAGAAGTTATTTTTGATATAATAATTACAGAAGCATTATAACATCCTCAATAAAATATATATCATATATAATCTAAAAATCAATCATTATTCCCAATACAACATGGTGTTGATTGAAAAAACGAAAGACATCTGCTTACGAGGCGGTTGTCTGGTGTGCACACTAACGATGATTTCATAACCCATTTTATGGGTTTTTGGGAATTTCTAGGTTTTACCCTAAAAATAAATAAAAAATATGTATAGTTAATATAACTAGGATTTTTTGTAATTATGGTATAAAAAAAATGTAATGAAGTGGACACAAAAATAGAATAAAAATGCTTTAAAAAGAACATTACATGTTTGTCATGTTTTATCTTTAGAGTTGCACTAAAATATTTAAATTATTGCATTATTCCTATAATAATATTCAATTATTAGTATAGGGATGTTGGTAATGATTTTGGTAGGGTTTGGTCCTAAAATATGGCTTCACAGTTTTGATTAAGGAGAGATGGTGAGTTCCCTTTTATATTTGAGGAGTAGTGAAATTATTCCTAATACAAAATCTTAATCACTATTGGGAGGTATCCCATGCCTTTTGTGGCTCAAAAATTTAATATTAATTTATTTAGGTTTTTATATGATCAAGGAAGACACCCACCACACAAACAGGGGTGTATTTTTATTATTCTAATAATTAACTTCTATGATTCCCCACTTTTAGCATTTTTGTTATTATTAAAATATAAAATTTTCTAAAATTGTAAAATAATGAAATAAAGAATAATTAGAGTGAGAATAATTGAAAATATATACCCATTAAATATAAATATTATTTAGTCTTTATAACATAAAAATACCATGTTTTTTGGAAATTATTTTTAATAGATGTTCATGTAACACACACAAAAAATGCTTTAACCCTAACTGTATAATCAATTTTTTACTATATGGGGAATAATATGTACATTATAAAAGATAAATTCTTAAATTGATGGACCATATTTTATAAATATTAACAGTTTAAAATAAATTTTTATATGATATAAATTAATTGAAATTTCTTTATATTGTAATTAAATTTTATTTAATATAAAATAACCATAAAGTCAATTTTTTTACATTTTTTAATTAATTTCAATTTTCTAATATCAATACCTTAATAGAGTTTTATTATATTAATTTAATACTTATTTAAAATGTTATACTAATCTAAAAAATATTATTAAACATAATAATTAATTAAATTTTCTTATTTTTTAATATTAGTTATAACATTTATTTTAGTGAATTATGAACTAAATAATTCATGAAATAGAGTTTCATAATCATTTAAAGTAATTATTTAAAATGTAATAAATTATTATATATTATCATGATAAAAAATCATTTAACATTAAAAACAATTTCTAACCATTGTTTTGTTTCCCCATATATTAAAGCTTTATAAATATTAAAGGTAAGGAATGCTCATTATTTTTTGATTACATAATTTATTATATTCATAACATTCATGAAATAGAATCAATATAACTCATAAAAATATATCCTAAGGTATTAGAGGTTAAAATATTTCTTGTAAATCTATGTTGAACAAGTTGGTTGGTAATTTTACACCTTATATTCTATTTTTAATGACTAGATAAACTTATTTTTACCTTAATCAATATAATTAATTTTAATAGTTATCACTAATAATTTTGGCCAAAAATTAGGTTTTCCTTATTCGTAATTGTAATTTATTCTGATTATAAATATTTAATCAATAATTCCAAATTCAACTAACAGAACTTGAAGAATTTAATTTATGATTATTCCCACAGAGTTGGTGAGAAAGTATGTTTTTAATTGACCATTTTTACAAGTATAAAAACAATTACATTATAAATCAATATGAAAATTATTAAAATTAGGTAAATTTCAAAAATTTCTATAATGTTTCTCTATTTTTCATTATAACCAATTATCAATTTCATATAAAACATAAATAATTTAAATAACAAGGTGGTTTTTAATTAAAATTCATTATTTTTTACAATTAAAAAAACTTCTCAGAATAATAAAACATTCAGCAAAAGATAATTATTTTTATTAAAATTTAAAGGATGATGTTTATTTTTCCATATAAATTTTAATAAAGTTTTAAAAAGTTATTTTAAAATATGTATTCTAAGAATGAATCTACTGGTTTTTGTAAAAAAATTTAGACAACATTTATCTTTCTTTCAATATATTCTTATTATATAACTTATCATTATAAAACTAATTAAAATGAGTAAACCATTTATTTAAATTTTTAAATCCTATTTATACCCAGCATTCTAACAGTTTTGAGATATGTTTCATATTAAACAACAAAATTTAATAATATATTGTAATTTGATAAAATTGGTCCTTACAAGTAGCATGAGATTTTCCAAGAAACACATTTTTTCATGTAATAGAAGATACACTCATTATTTGAGTGTTATAAGATATAATACAAGTATTTTTTCATACGTTCAATTGAATAAAATATTATTATTTTATAATTTCATGGTGTTACAAATTTATTATGGTGTAACCAATTTAAGGGAAATAGGGTTCATAAGAAACTTTTCAATATAATCATAAACCATTCTAATAAAGAATAAAAATGGTATATTTGTATCATATCCATAGTGTGGCATAAGTCACATCAAAATATAAAATAATAGATTTCGGGTTATTCTGATCAAACATTTTAAACATTTCATGAGTAAAATATTATTTCTACATTGAATTAATTTTTTTTAAAAAATTAAACATTTTTTAAATAATTTTTTTTGAAACAATTTATTTAAAATATAATAATTTCAAGAAAATTATGGAACAATTTCACTGAAATGATCTTTTAAAACATAAAATAGAATATTGAAATCGTTTTTTGGTCAGAACAACAAGAAATAATGTTCATGTTGTGCATATTAAAACCTATTATTATTTAAACATATTCGATAAAATATATACTGGAATTATTTTAATATGACCTGCATATTTATTTCAATATTTTTTTAAATAAAATATTACTCATTAATAATTTATTTTAAAAAATAATAAGAGAGTAATAATAAAAATTTGAAAAAATTTTTATTTTAAAACATTGTTTTTGAATAAAACATATTTCTTACTAAAGAGAGCAATTGCGTTAGATTTTCTTAAAAACATTCTATAATTATCTTAATTTAGAAAGAGAGGGTAAATTTTAATATTACATTAAAATATCATTAATAAATCGATTAGAATAAAATTCACTAGTTTAATGAGATTTGGTTCAGAATATTTTATCATTTGAAACATAATTGTTAATAACCCGGATAAATAATGAGATTATAACAGAAAATGATTACCACATTTGTATAATTTAATTGTATGCTATATGAAGGAATACAATATAATGGTATATTAAATATAATAGGGACAAATAAATTCATTATAATAAATTTCAAATGGGTTATATGTAAAACACATGAAATAATATGTGTGCATCACAAAACATATATCTCAATGAATGAAAATTAAGAGAAAAAGTTCTTAACGCTTTGGTGTCTTTTAAGATATAAACCATATCAAAGTGAGATTCTAAAATGTTCACGTAATTCACAATAATTCATAGTGGAAAATTAAAAAAATACATTCACAATATGTATAAAAATCATAAAAAATTACTATACGGTGAACATGACATGTTTCTCACAGACTTAAAAATTAATATTGAAATAGAATACACTATGTCTTGACTCCCGTAAAAAACCAAGATGAGATTCCATATATCATGACACCCGACCCAGTCTTAGACATGTCCATAAGGGCATTACCAATCCCTAATGGATAGATACTAGTGTCGGGCATCTAAATAATCAATATTGTAATAATTTATCCAAAAAAACCAAGATCAAATAATCAAAATAAATATGAAACATAACTAACAAAAATAGAATCAAAAATAAGTATACAAACTTCTCTAGGTAAAACGGTTGAATAAAAAAACAAAACTGATTAAAAATATGAAACCAAAACACACTAAACATATCTCCACATTACTTCTTGGTCACCACAGCCATAAGACCAACCTTCTCCATCATCGGAAACACATACCAGAAACCTGAACCACTAAAAAAATGTGGGTCTACCGACATCAATTTGAAAATATAGGGTGCGAGCTAAAACCACTAAGTGGGTAATCACAATAGATTCCATGCATTTACTTTCCTAAAATAGTCCATTAAAACTATTTTGAAAAAATTCAAAAATCAATTTTTAGAAATTAAAAAAAAATAATGATTTCCAAAAATTATAATTTTAAAAAAATCCCACAACATTCCTTTTTAAAAACTGTTTTATTTTTTCAAAATCTAATTTCATTACCAAAATAAATTTAATATCCCATAAAAATAATAAGTAGGGGATTACAAAATGAAATGGAAACAAAACATGAAAGAAAAAAATCAAGAGTAATATCCCAAGTGGAGGAGTAATAAACAAAACAAATAGATAGATAAACATAGGAATTTCCTACGTAACCCTAGATCAATCCGTTGACATACTCGGTTTAGATTCACTTATCGGTGTATGGTGTAGCTCCATAGTCAATAAACATACATGCCGCTCTAAATTAGCCATTCTAGTGGAACATCCCACCAATTGCTATAAAGACAAAGGGGTACCAACCCATCTAATTAGTGTCAAAAACCCACTGTCACTCGAACCTCTAAAGGATGGGTTGTTACTACCTTAAATCTGTATGTCCTAGTGGGACACACAACTAGATTATCTATTTTAGAGTTTCATGTTGGTTATTTAGTATTGAGATGCACCATACACTAATAGGTGAGTCTGAAGTCAGTATGTCCATGGACCACTCTAGGTATTTTTTGGAAATACCCATGATTATCTATCAATATATTCTAAATAATTAATCTGTACATTATATATTAATCATTTTAGTTTTCCACATACTTATTTAGTTTATTTTTCTTCATCATCACCCCCTATTATTATTTTGTGTGTATTCTACTTGGGTTTTAGTTTTGAAATAGGATTGGGTGGAAATGAAACCATTTTTGAAAGGGAATGATGCATACATTTTTTATAAAAACAAAATGCTGAAATTTTTATTTAGATGCTTAAGATTTTTAAAAAATATTTAGGAATGTTTTCAACAAAGTTATTATAGAATTTTTCGGGAAGTGGAATGCAATGAATATATATTTATTAAATACTAATATATTTTATCCCCTAGCATACTTGTGCCACTAATCCTCAAAAGAACTGAGTAATTATGAATATATATGTTTCTGGTATATATGGTTGCAATTGGAGTAGGTTGTTCTTCTGGTTTTGGTGACGAGATAATAACATGGAGATCTGTTTGGTGTGGTCTAGTTTTAGTTATGTATTCAGTTTATTTTTTATTCTGGTATTGTATCTGGACCAGTTTGTATAATTTCTTTACAATCAATTATTTGTAGTTCTATTTTAGGTTTAATTTTATCATTTTATCATGTTTTTTGGGCTATATCTGTGTCATATAGATTATTTTGATTCTTGACACTAGTTTCTGACCCCTATGGATCAGGAACATCAATTGGTCCATGTATCGGATTGGTCTGGGTGTTTGGTTGGATGAAATCAAATATATGTTCTTGAAAAAATGGTATCATATATGGCCATTATTATTCGGTGTCCCGGGTAGTTAGATATTAGGGATTTTGGGACATGAGAAGTAGGTGAAAGAAGGATGTTAGGAACCCTTGCTACTTATGATCCTTGTGTTTCTAGTGGATGTCCATGATTTGAGTCTTTTGTGATTATTTTAGATTGGGGAATGAAAATGTAGGTGATACAGTGACATCTTGTGATCTCACATAGAGTAGTGCCTTATGTTGCATCCATGTTCATTGTTCATGGTCTTCAGATTTATTAATGCCTACATGGGGCATGATCCACCAACCATGTTGAGGATTTAGTAATGGAAATTTGTTCCTCATTCTGTTATTTAGATGTGAGTTGTGTTTTTTTTGGATTCTATGGGTGTGAGTTAGATTTTAAAATTTAAACAATTTTTGAAATGAAAATGATTTCTTTGAAATTATTTCAAATTGGAAAAATCAGTTTTTAGAAAGGTAAATAGATTTATAATTTTCAAATGTTTTGAAAATTTTAAGGAAGGGTATGTTGAGAATTTGGTAAATGGTTTTGATTTATTATAAAGTGGTAATTACGGTCCTCTATATCCTTTGTAGGCATTAAAATTTAAGTGGGTGTGTATAGAATGTGAATGTTGGCATGTTTTCATGGATAGTCTAAGCAGAAGTGGTATTGACACATATGTGATGGTGTAAATGATATTATGGGTGAGTTTTTATATCAATGTTTTTGATTTGATTTTCCAAATACGGTTTTTGAAATAGATTATGTTTTTTGAATTCGTTTTTAATTAAATTGGATTTTGGTATTTGAAATGTGGTCGTGGGAAAAAGGATTTCTTTGGGAATCGAAACAAAAATGGGGTTTTTGAAAAGAGCATTTTCGATTGTTCTTGTAGTGTTTTTATTGTAAGACCCCAATTTTGGCATCAGATATTCTCCTCAATTTTATTTTATTTTTGATGTTGATTTTGGCCTTATTGTCCTTATTTTGTTCATAATATGCCACCCTAGAAAGGTCCCCAAACTTTCTAGTGGGTCTTGCCAAATTTATGATTCTTGTCAATTGTTGAATTTTTTCAATGATGATTAACATTATTTAGAGGAATTTGAATATCTGGAGAACTCAGGGCGTGTTATCAGACTGTTAGGAACTCCCGAAGCTGGGAGAGTTCATACTGTTATGGGTTTGTATGGGGGTCCAACATTGGATGAGTTTAAGTTGATTGATCTATCAAAAAAATTCATGGTTGGGCTGATGTGGAAAGTGTTCTAGACCATCTTTTTTTGATGGTATATACCTTAGGTGGAGAAGATGAAAATTGTGGAAGAAGTCATGAGTATTCAACAATGTAAGTGTGTAGTGAAGGCCTATGTTGTCCACTTTATGGAGTTGATTTCTATCTCTTTAATTGTAGTATTACAAGATTTGTTGAAGGCATATCCTTTCATTTTGGGTCTTCATATAGATATATAGGAGTTAACCATATCCTCTAAGGATCATAGTTTTTAGAAGATGGGGGATGCAACATTTTTAGCTGAGTTCTGTTCTAGAGAAAATGCATTTAGTAGTCTGGTATCTCTTTTCACTCATGATGATCTCCCTCTGGTGATTGGTGTGTGCCCAAGGATCTTATTCCTAAAAACAATCATTAATTGGATCTAGATTCTAGTTTGTTAGATCATTCTACTATATGCCACTGGTGGTGCCGGTTTGGGCATTCGAATCAATCCTTTCACAATCCTTCTAGGGAATGCCATCATTGTGTCCATTTGGGACACTTAGAGATGTTTTGTTTGAATAATTTAATGAATAATAAGACTTGATTATAAGGTATAATAACTTGAATATTGAGAATTATATTCTTCAATTATCAAGGATCTAGAAATATCCCTTTGAGTGAAGCATTTCATGTTATCAATAGGTATCAGGGGTGTAAGAAACTATGGACAATATTTTTTCTCCATATGGTAGAGTAGATATAGTTAAATTTTCCTATTTTAATTTACATATTGTTGTGAGTTTCCATTATCTATTTATTATGATTTTTAATATTTTTCCTTATTATATTGTTCATGGGTATGGGATGTGAATATTTTAAATTTTTATCTTCTTGGTGAATCAGTTTTAGTATTCAGTTATGCTTGTTTCGAGATATTCGTGCCCATAGAAAACACTGCATTTAATTTTTTTTTCAGGTAATTTGTTCATTTTAGGTTTCTTCCATTGGTTTCCCCATGTGTTGGGATTTTATTTTGATTGGGTGGTTTCATGTTATTTTTGGATTTCCCTTATTCCCATGTTGGTCACCCTAAGGTGGTGTTATTTTGGATTTAATATTAGTGGTTTTATTCGAGTTCTAGTGTTGGGGATAACTGTCTCCTATTATCACATTATTCTTCATGCAATGGGTTTCTCTAGAAGAATTTAAGTGTGAACTATGGTGAAAAAGGTCACCCTGATGTTTGAGATTTTGTTCATCTAGTTTTTAATTTGAGACAAAGATTTGTTTAACTTTTAGATATGTAACATTCTGGGGACAGAAATTGTTTATAGTGGGGAGAATTTTCATCCCCATTATTGGAAATTTCATTATTTTATTATTATCTGGATGTTAGATCCTTAGTTTGCGTTTCTAGTTGACTTTTTATTTGAGTTTTTTGAGATATTATTAAAAAATTTATTTTTGGAGGGTTTGAAATTAGGTGGTGCACTGTTAGAGGAAACTAGACATCTTATCCCCGGTAACCATGCATCTTGTTTTGGTATCGAGGGGTATGGTGCACCAGTTTCATGCGATTTCAGAAACCATGCAGAAACATGAGAGAGGTTCTATCTATTTAGAATCTAATTACTGCAAAATTGGTGCATGTATTAGTAGACCATATAGAATTACCATGTGTCATGTTCTCTTTGGAAAGAGAGAGTCACATAATTAGAACAGAGTTTCAGAAACCATGTGTAAAAACTATATGAGTTTCCCATGTTAATAAAAATGTCAAATGAATATCCCCCATCTAATATTTTAACCCCATTTCTATATTTCTCTCCCTTTTTTGTCTTAGGTATACCATGGTGTCCTCCAAGATACCACCCTGTGAATTACCTTTCATTTTGAAACCCCATGATGGTTCCTAAGGTGAGTTCTAGTGATGTTTTATTTATTTTTCCCTCTTGTATTAATTTTTTTCTTGTTATCTTTGTGTTTCATGGTTTGGGTATTATCTTGGACTAAACCAATAGGAGGAGGATTATATGTGGGTAATTTTAGGATAGTCTCTCGGTATTGGTTCTTCCACCACACAAATATCCACCGCGTTCACACGTCATTGAGGTATGTGTTTCTCTTTATTTCCATTAGTTTTTAAAAAAAATACTATGATCTTTCTTGTAGGGTGATAGTATAAATATCTTTGTCATAATATGATGTGAAATTTATGAAAAAATATTTTTAAAGGTTTTAATTGAATATACCCAAATTTAAAAGGAAATATGTGTTCGATAAAATGTAATTTGATCCCTAAAAGTGAGATTGGGTGGTTTGGGGTGTTGTTTTCCCATTATTATGCTTTGGAATTTTTTTTTCTGTAATCTTGATTTTATATATGGAATTGTTGACTATTATATTGTAAATTTTATTTGTGGATTATTACTTTGGTTTACAATGTATGTGGTGTTTCATTAAAAAGTGTTTTTGGTGATTTGATATGTGTTTTGGGTTTTTGTAAATGGATTGATAAGTTATTGGTATTTCTAAATTATGTGTTGGATTCAATAAAGATTTTTTGGTTTCATGATGATTTTTAAGGACAGTTTCAAACCTTCATAATGATGGTTCTTCATTGAACCATAGTTTTCTAATGGCTTCCCATCTCTTCTCTCATTAATTTTTCCTAAAAAAAGATTTTTAGGTTTCTAAATGATGAATTATGGCCTCATTGGATTTCAAATTTGAAATAAAATTTGTTCTTTAATGCTTTCCCCATTTGGTTTTTTGAGATGTATTTTGTTGAATAGTAAAGATAATGTATCATTTGGTAATTTTCATATTATTTCATGTTTCACTCTTGTCTGTAAATGGATTTGTAAATTTAAATGGATTGGAAATGTTAATGTTAATTTTGGCACATTGGGATGTTTTATAATTTTTGGTTTTGATGTGATGTGATGTGAAGGGCTAGTTGGTATTTTATATTATATGGGAATGTGTATTAAAACAAAAATGTTGTGGAGGCCTAGTTGGAACTTATAAATGTCTTATTTTGAGATGGGCGTAGCTATGTGGGATTTCCTAAGATGTGGGGTATTATGTGGGTGGTGTTGGTGGATGAAGTAGGAAAGTAGGGAGGTTGAAGTTCAGTTGAGTCACACATGTGAGGTACTCTCCTTCCACATTAAATCACTATTACTATCATGGGATTCCTGGGCATCTTATATAGGGTTGAGTGATTGTTATTAATTGGCCCTGACTAGACAGGTTGGTACCCTTTAATATTTATATGGATTGGTGGGATGTGCCACTATATTAGTAATCCTAGAGTGGCCAATAGGTTTTTCATTCATGAGATTCACCATACAACAACATGTGAGTCCAAACCGAGTATGTCCAAGGATTTCTCTAGGGGTTTTTAGGAAATTCCCATGATTATCTATATATATGATATTTTTATTATAAGGCCCCAGCCTTAAACCTTACTTAATCTTGAGTTATTAAAAGATTACACATTGAGGATCTTTTCAGGTTTAGAGTTTTAGAGAATTAGATCATCAAACTTGCATTACATTCCACATTTAAACAAAGTGGTTACATAAAAGATAGTATTCATTTTTTTCCCATCAACGGAAACATATTTAAAAATAAAGCATGGAATCTTTCTTGACACTTCCTTGACACTATCATCATATCATGTACCTTTCCCTTGACCTGTGAAAAACATTTCAAAAAAACATGGGATGAGCATAAAAAGCTCAGTAAGGGTTATAAAAATATGGAAAGGAAACATGAGTTCATATATACATAAGAATGAAATCATACATTACCCATATAACATAGGCATATCAAATCATGAATAAATCATAGAAATCATAAGACATAAAAGGTAACTTGAGGCATTCATAACATTCTTACATGGGGAGCAATCGTCTGGGTTACGTTTGGAATACCCACCACAGTATATTCTTTAAATCTCTTCGGATAAACCTTAACGTTTCAATCCTTCATGTTACCCAATGCATTGGAGAGCTATATCGGGCTCACCCTTCCTTAGTTTATCACGTAACCACCCATCTTTATCACAATGCCCAAGAACCATAACATAATCGTACCATATAAAACATGCTTAAAGGAAACATAACAGTTCCACATTTCAATCACAAGATATCAATAAAACACATTGATATAAAAAACATTATGAAAAAAAATTTCAATACCAAAATAAAAGAAAAGTAAAACATGGTATTTATTTATTCTTTTAAAAAGAAGGTATGGCTTGTAGAATAAGCCGAAACTCAAATAATGGTCACGGCGGCGGAGAAGTCGTTTTCGCCGCATACGTACGAAAAAAACATTCCCTTATGTCGTTTAGTAAAACTCTTCATATAAAAAAGATTCCATTTTGGATAAACGTAAAAGTCAAAGGGGTTTATACACCATATAAAAGAAGGTTGTGTATAAAACAAAATATGCCTCAATGAATGGAGATTGAGACGAAGTCCCTTACAAAGAAGGTATCCTTGGTTTAAGGATAAATAAATTACATAATTATATGTGACAAATGAATACACCAAATATAAGTGGGTATTAAGTGTAAAACAATCAGGGGTTATTCACACATATTCATAGAATGACATATTCAAGTAGTACAAGTTTATACCAAAGAATCAA
Source organism: Viscum album (assembly GCA_963277665.1). Classification (NCBI taxonomy): domain Eukaryota; kingdom Viridiplantae; phylum Streptophyta; class Magnoliopsida; order Santalales; family Viscaceae; genus Viscum; species Viscum album. The sequence goes on from OY728157.1 coordinate 789,210,577, forward strand.
AGTTTGGTTAAGAAGTTCCCTTGCAAACATTTGACAGCCTAACAGCGTCACTACAAAATTCAGAAAATGAGTTGATGAGAGATAAAAAGGGTATCTCATCACATGGACATAAAATTTAAATCAATAAGGATATAGAATAACATATCCCAACATAATAGTATGTTAATTAGAAGACAAAACATAAGAATTCTTTTTAAAAGAGGGGGGGGTGAAAGGTTCCCTTACCGACATGGGTATCTTTCGAAACATACACCCCGTGAAATAAGGACAATACAACATTGATTTAAATACTCATAAATGAAATTATATTACAAAATGAGTAAAATAATGGGTAGTACATACACCACTCAAAGGAAATTGTGGAAAATGTAGCATAAATCTCATGGGAATAAAAGTGAGATGAAAAATCCCTTACGAAAACTTGGCAGCCTAACGGTACCACTTAAAACATACAAAAATGGATTGATGAGATTAAATAGGGTCTCTCATAATATTAACATAATTTTTACAGAAAGAGTAATATAAAATAACATCCCCCAACATAACAAAGTGAGTCTTAAAATAAGTGACATAAAGGAGAGTACTTAAAAAAAAGAGGTTTTATCTCTTATGAAAATTCACCAGCCTAACGGCGCCACTCAAAACATAAAAAATCGATTGATGAGAGAGAATAGGGTCTCTCATAATATGAACATAAAACTTACATTAAGAGTAATATAAAATAACATCCCAATAACAATAAAGATGATCTTTAAAAGGAATGACCTAAAAGAGTGTACTTAAAAAGAAAGAGAGGAGTATGACCCCTTACCTCGGGTCCGACTTGACTCGATCATTCTTTAACGTCATGAATAATAAAATTGAGTTAATTTATACTTTCTTAAGAACATTTTTCAAGTTCATTATTCCATTTATATCACTTATTTCCATGTTATAAAAATTATGTAATCATTTAAGTTAATAATGTTTGTTTTGTCGATATTTGGTTCTTAAGTCGAAAGTGGACTTCATACAATTACATGTTGTTAGTGTGGTAAAAGGTTCATTATATCCAGAATGATATTAATGATTTGGATATCATATATATCATATTAATCCAGAATATAAATGTATTTATAATATTACATAATCATTTAGAGGTAAGAAATGAAATGCACCGTTCATGGAGACGGTAAGCCGTTCGTACGCATTAACGCTACTTTCATTTCTATGTCATATTAATGGAATTAAAACTAAATGATAGGTATGTATATTTTAATTACAGAATTATATACATCATTTATATGTAACATACGTAATATATAATATCTTTAAATACATCCTTTATACATCCCACATATGGCATTAACGAATCAAATCACTTTAAGGGGGCGGTAGTCTGCACTTCCTAAAATGAAATTATCGTGTTTACCCACAATGGAAACCATAAAGGTAAATCAAAAAAAATACAGTAGCTTAAGTAAAAAATAAACATATTATATATCATATATCAATATAGTGACATCTTAATGGCCACCTTTGAAGGTGTTATATGAGTGTTGGACAATCATCGTTTCGTGAGGCATAAATTCTCCATCCACAGAAACAGTATGTTCTTTAACCATTAGATGTAGGTGTGTGTAATTTTAGAATGAATTCTTCTTATAAAAACATCCTAGTATATTTAAGATACAGTATTTTTTTACAAAATAAATGAATAAAAAGAGTTTAGAGGGTTGGAGAAGCAAAATAAAACAAAAGAACACAAGTGAAGACATTACCTTAAAATCGGGTAACTCTCTTTGATTTGAGCTAAAAGGCTTCCTTGGGAAGACTTATGCCCAATATGAGGCTTCTAAGAGTTATAGAAGGATGTGGAAAGACAAAATGGGCAGGGGTTTGCCGATTCAAATGCTTTGGAAGTGTGGGTAAGGAGGTAGAGGTGGGGCCTTTTATAAGAGGAGAGGAGGGGCACTCTTGGAAAGTAAAAAAATGTTACTTTATTTTAGAATGGGTTTCGGATTTTAATGGTCCAACATTGATGTGTTTCGAGGATAAGGTGATAATGGTTAGAAATACACCCATCCAATAGGTTTTGGACATGTGTAGGTCTTATATTTTACATTATCATTCCATTTTATTTAAATCTTTAAATAATGAGGTCATCGCTGCATCATCATGATGTCATAAATAATTTAATTTATTTAATGTATAAAAAATATAAAACAAAATAATATGATGTAGGAAATCTTTTTATCTTTCCAATGACCATTTATAGTCAAACATCTGACTTGTATAACCCTATTTAAAAATTGTTTTAGTAAAATGACTCATGTTTGTGTCATTTTAATTTTAACATTAAATAAAAAGTTATTTATGTCATTTCCCAACAAAAGTGGCTCCATGGGGTCCTAAATTTGACCCATGGATTGTCTTGGTCGGCCATGACACATCCAATGAGGGTAGGACATATGTCAAGCTCATCTAATATTATTAAAACATTATTTTTACCTTAAACTACACTAATTACCTCTAATCGCGATTAAAAACATAATAAGTTGCTGTTCACCAAAAAATTATTTTAATCCCATTGAACCGTATTTTAATTCTTAATGACAACCATGTATGTCAGAATTTTTAAATTCAAAACACAAAGGTGGCAAAATTTCATTTAAATGGAAAATCAGTTTTTATAAGTACCACTTAGTGGTTTCACTATTCATCAAAAATTGAAGTTTTTCTGAAAATTACCAAAAATTCACCCGTAGGATTTATTTTATATTCCGAATTCAAAAATGATGTATATTTTAAAAAATTAAAAACATATATGTTTCATTAATTAATTTAACAATTAATTCCCACTGTCAAACCAAATAGCGTGTTTTTAAGAAACAATATCTATTAAAAGATTGACAGTAGTTTAAGTCAAATTTCAATGTGAAATTAATTCCAATGACCACCATTTGATTTAATGGTAAAAATTTATTCTAATTTCACTTTAAAACCAATTTAAAAGATAATCTAATCATATAAATAAATTATATTAAAAAGAGGTTTTGAATTAAAATACAACATTTTTCACTATTCATTAAAAAATGTACTTTATTGGAAAAATACCAAAAATTTACACAAAGTAAATTTTGATGTCCTGATTCGAAAAAAGAATTTTATATTGTCAAATATAATACATAAAATTATCAAAAAGTGGATTTAAAAGAGGTTCTCCAACAAAAGGCGGTTAATCGACCTTTTAAAGAATATTAGAATGTTTACGCTTAAAATTGGATTCATTCGCATTTTTAATCCACTAACATTTATTGTAAAAAGTAAAAATATTTGACAAACCTATATAATCATTTTTTAGTTAGTTCTATTCATTCCCGCCATCACAATAGCTAGGCATTATCTACCATTTAAAATAATATTATTTTATGATTAAAGTGCAACGTAAGATTTCCAAGAAACTTGTTGTTGCGTGTTGGGTACGCCATCGAGAATAGAATCCCTTTTAAAGTTATATTAATATTTTATTCACAAATATGGATAAATGTGAATATGTCATACTCTTTATTTACCTAGGGTGTTACATCCTCCCCCCCTTTTGGGAATTGCATCCTCGAAATTTTAAAATTGGGCTTGGAAACTTCATTGAAAATCCCACATCAGAACAAGAGTCAGTAAAACAATCACATTTAAATAAAGAAAGATAAGTACAAAGGTCACCTGAGTTAACCCATAATAGGATTCCAAATATAAAAATATCGACATGGAGGAAAACAAAGGGTCATGTTCTGATGGAGAGTGATAGTAAACATGTCTAGGAGAAAGTTAACCATAAGAAAATCACAAACTTGTGATGGGTTAAACGGTATTCGATTCCCCAGTAGGAAAATTTAACAGAAAACACTTTTGTTTTAAGTTACTCTTCATTGAGGAATTTATTTTTTATCTTAAGGAAACATACTTACTTGTGATGTTGACTTTCAACTTTTACGAGATTTCTTACACAGACTCATACTTTCCCCAAAAGACGAGTATTTAGGAAGACTTGTTCACATTAAGAGTACTATAATCAACTTCTAGAGAATCACCTAATCCACAAAAGAGAACTATATACTTCCCATTTCTTTATACCTTAACCAAAACCAAAAACAAAAAGGTTAGTACAAGATCAGATAATCCAGAAAGGGGTAACCCTTTATAAAAAGAAAATCTATTCTTAATCTCCAAAATTTGTCCAACAAAACCCAGAGTTCAATGTGGACCATTCGATAAACAATTTTTCCATAAAATTATTCAAAGTAAACCAAAATAATATTGAAACCCAAATAGTTTAAGGATTTAGTCACATAGTCTTCCAAGTTAAATCATAACATTTATCTCCAAACAACATCAATTGCTCCTAAAGTCTCATATTGAAAAGTAATTAACCTAATCAAATATCCTCCATGATAGGATAATCATTTTCATAAATAACCCAAAATCAACTTACTCTTAATTCATAAAGTCACCTAACTAAAAATAATAAGTCATACTAACCAGGGACTTCACATAGTCCAGTGGTAGGCGATAAATACCAGTTGCACTTTGGTTGTGGGTTCGATTCCCATAGCTTTGTCTGGTTTGACGGGTCATCACACGGTCCATGTGTTGTCCTTTTTCCAAAACTATATAATTCTCAAATCATTCCCCAAAAAGAGATAAAATCATCAAAAATAACCATAACATAATTTAGCCTCAATTTTATCTCATGCCTTTTACTTCCATCATAACATATAGTAACCCATAATTATCTCAAAAGTAAAGATCATATAAACCCAAATGGTTCTTTATAACTTTGTCCACAAAAGAATAGATAACTATTACTTGAATAAAATTTTCATATATTAAACATCAGGGTTACACGTACTATAAAAAGTCTTCTAATGTAACCCCATCATCAAAAGAGACTTAATACTCTTAAGAATTTCACCATAACTCTTGAAGCCCTTATATGTTGACTTCTTACTCATTGATCATTCTTCATGATCCATTAACCATTCCTTTCCAACTTATTATGAAATACTTCTTTCTTATAAACAAAATCATGAATCATATACTAAGATTCCGACATAGGAAAACAAAAGTTATGAAATAATCCATACCTTTGATTGGTCATTGTCAGTTTCTTCATCCTCAATCAGAATGGCATTAAGTATTGGTAAACGAATATTTGTATGATCTTGGTGATACCATTCACGAAACTTATTCATAGGACATGTGTTTTAATAATGACCATGCACACCACATTTAAAACATTTAATTGATCCTTCAGAAAGAACTTATTTCCCTTTCCTTGAGTCAACTGTATGCTTCCTTTTTCCATGGCAGGTTCTTACTTTATGACCTTCATTTCCACATCTATATCATATTTCTGTCCCTTTGAAACATTTTCCTAGGTGTTTCTTTCCACATCTTTGACATATAGGTTTTTGAACACACTTACCTTTATGATTATCACCTGTAGTTCCGTAGGGATTTGTTTCTCGCATATATGATTCCTTAGAGAAATCACCAAGATTTAGGTGGTCAATCATGACTCCAGATAGTTGGTTGAGGATAAAGAAAATATTTCTCATTGAAGCTCCCATATCATTCAGTTTCTTGCTCAAAAAACTATCACAGTTTCCTTCACATCCACTATTACTTTGGTGCCTGCTAGATCCAGCCATTTACTAAAACCAATAAGGTCATTGTGAGTATATCAACAAAACAATCTTGTACTAATGAGGAAGATAAACATTAAGATATACTTACTCATTCACTTTATCTAAAACTAGGACTCTTTCTAAAATCCTAACTATTATGGTAATGTCACTTTTGCTTAAAGATACCCTAACCTCTAAAGTTATCTAAACTGACCTATGATACCAACTATAGGGCCCCAACCTTAAACCTTACTTAATCTTGAGTTATTACAATATTACACATTAAGGATCTTTTCATGTTTAGAGTTTTAGAGAATTAGATCATAGAACTTGCATTGCATTCCACATTTAAACAAAGTGGTTACAAAAAAGATAGTATTCATTTTTTCCCATCAACGGAAACATATTTAAAAATAAAGCATGGATTTTTTCTTGACACTTCCTTGACACTATCATCATATCATGTAACTTTCCCTTTAACCGTGAAAAACATTTCAAAAAAAACATGGGATGAGCATAAAAAGCTCAGTAAGGGTTATAAAAATATGGAAAGGAAACATGAGTTCATATATACATAAGAATGAAATCATACTTTAACTTTAAAACATAGGCATATCAAATCATGAATAAATCCTAGAAATCATAAGACACAAAAGGTAACTTGAGGCATTCATAACATTCTTACACAGGGAGTACCCCTCTTGGTTATGTTTGTAATACCCACCACAATATATTCCCTAAATCTCTTCAGAGAAACCTTAACATTTCACTCCTTCGCATTACCCAATGCATTGGAGAGCTATATCGGGCTCACCCGCCCTTAGTTTATCATGGAACCACCCATATTCATAACAATTCCCATGAACCATAACATAATCATACCACATAATACATGCATAAAGGAAACATAACATTTCCACATTTCAATCACAAGATATCAATATAAAACATTGATATAAAAAACATTATGAAAACCATTTTCAATAAAAAAATAAAAGAAAAGTAAAACATGGTATTTATTTTTTCTTTTAAAAAGAAGGTATGGCTTTTAGAGGAAGCCGAAACTCAAATAATGGTCATGGCAGCGGAGAAGTCATTGTCGCCGCATACGTACGAAAAAAACATTCCCTTTTGTCGTTTAGAAAAATGCTTAATATAAAAAAAATTCCATTTTGGATAAATGTAAAAGTAAAAGGGGTTTATTCAACTTATAATAGAAGGTTTTTTATAAAACAAAATATTCCTCAATGAATGGAGATTGAGACTAAGTCCCTTACAATGATGGTATCCTTGGTTTATGGATAAATCAATTACATAATTATTTGTGAAAAACGAATACACCTAATATAAGTGGATATTAAGTGTAAAACAATCAGAGGTTATTCACACATATTTATATAATGACATATTCATGGGGTACAAGTTTATCCCAAAGAATCAAATTTGGGTTAAGAAGTTCCCTTGCAATAATTTGACAACCTAACGACGTCACTACAAAATTCAGAAAATGAGTTGATGAGAGATAAAAAGGGTATCTCATCACATGGACATAAAATTTAAATCAATAAGGATATAGAATAACATATCCGAACATAATATTATGTGAATTAAAAGACACAACAAAAGAAGTCTTTTAAAAAGAGGAGGGTGAAAGGTTCCCTTACCGACAAGGGTATTTTTCGAAACATACACCCCGTGAAATAAGGAAAATACAAAATTGATGTAAATATTCATAAATGAATGTATATTACACAATGAGTAAAATAATGGGCAGTACATACACCACTAAAAGGAAATTGTGGAAAATGTAGCATAAATCTCACAGGAATAAACGTGACATGAAAAATCCCTTACGAAAACTCGGCAGCCTAACGACGCCACTTAAAACTTACAAAAATGGATTGATGAGATCAAATAGGGTCTCTCATCATATTAACATAAAGTTTACAGAAAGAGGAATATAAAATAACATCCCCCAACATAACAAAGAGAAGCTTAAAAGAAGTGACATAAAGGAGAGTACTTAAAAAAAAGATAGAGGTTAGATCTCTTATGAAAATTTGGCAGCCTAACGGCGCCACTCAAAACATCAAAAATGGATTGATGAAGGAGAATAGGGTATCTTATCATATGAACATAAAAATTAGATTAAAATTAATATAAAATAACATCCCAATATCAAGAAAGATGAGCTTTAAAAGGAATAACATAAAAGAGTGTACTTAAAAAGAAAGAGAGGAGTAGGATCCCTTACCTCGGGTCTGACATGACTCGATCGTTATTTAACGTCCTGAATAATAAACTTGAGTTAATTTATACTTTCTTAATAACCTTTTTCAAGTTAATTATTCCTTTCATATCAATTATTTCAATTTTATAAACATTATTCAATCATTTAAGTTAATAATGTTTGATTTGTCGATATTTGGTTCTTAAGTCGAAAGTGGACTTCTTATAATTACATGTTGTGCGTGTGGTCAGAGGTTCATTATATCCAGAATGATATTCATGATTTAGATATCATATATATCATATATATCCAGAATATACATGTATTTATAATATTACATGTTCATTTAGAGGTAAGAAATGAAATGCACCGTTCATGGAGACGGTAAGCCGTACGTACGCATGAACGCTACTTTCATTTCTGTGTCATATTAATGGAATTAAAAATAAATGAGAGGTATGTATATTTTAATTCCAGAATTATATTTATAATTTATATGTAACATAAATCGTATATAAAAACATTAAATACATCCTTTATACATACCACATATGACATTAACGAATCAAATCACTTTGAGGGGGCGGTAGTCCGCACTTCCTAAAATTAAATTATCATGTTTACCCACAATGGAAACCATAAAGGTACGCCAAAAAAGAAAAATACAGAAGATTATGTAAAACATAAACATATTATATATCATATATAATTATAGTGACATCTTAATGTCCATCTTTGAAGGTGTTATATGAGTGTTGTACAATCATCGTTTCGTGAGGCAGAAATTCGCCATCCACAGAAATAGTATGTTTTTTAACCATTAGATGTAGGTGTGTGTAAGTGTAGATCGAATTATTCTTATAAAAACATACTATTATATTGAAGATACTGTATTTGTTACAAAATAAATGAATAAAATGAGTTTAGGGGGTTGGAGAAGCAAAATAAAACAAAAGAACACAAGTGAAGACATTGCCTTAAAATCGGGTAACTCTATTTGATTTGAGCTCAAAGGCTTCCTTGGGAAGACTTCTGCCCAAATTGAGGCTTCTAAAAGTTAGAGAGGGATGTGGAGAGAAAAAATGGGCAGGGTTTGGCCGAGCCAAACGCCTTGGAAGTGTGGGTAAGGAGGTAGAGGTGGGGGGCCTTTTATAAGAGGAGAGGAGGGGAACTCTTGGAATGTAAAGAACTGTTACTTTATTTTAGAATTATTTTCGGCTTTTAATGGTCCCAAATTGATGTGTTTCTAGGATAAGGTGATAATGGTTCGAAATACATCCATCCAATAGGTTTTGGACATGTGTAGATCTTAGATTTTACATTATCTTTCCATGTTATTTACATCGTTAAATAATGATGTCATCGCTGCATCATCATGATGTCATAAATAATTTAATTTATTTAATGTCTAAAAACTATAAAAAAAATACTATGACGTAGGAAATCTTTTTATCTTTACAATGACTATTTATAGTCAAACATCTGACTTGTATATCCCCATTTAATTTTTTTTTAGTAAAACGACTCATGTTTGTGTCATTTTAATTTTAACATTAAATAAAAAGTTATTTATGTCATTTCCCAACCAAAGTGGCTTCATGGGGTCCCCAAGTTTACCCATGGATTGTCTTGGTCGGCCTTGACACATCTAATGAGGGTAGGACATGTTTCAAACTCATCTCATATTATTAAAACATTATTTTTACCTTAAACTACACTAATTACCTCTAATCGCGATTAAAAACTTAATAAGTTACTATTCACCAAAAAAGTATTTTAATCCCATTGATCCACATTTTAAATTTCAATGAAAACCATGTATGTCAGATTTTTGAAATTGAAAACACAAAGGTGGAAAAATTTCATTGAAACGGAAAATCAGTTTTTATAAGTACTACTTAGTGGTTTCACTATTCATCAAAAATTGAAGTTTTTCAGAAAATTACCAAAAATTCACCCTAGGATATATTTGATATTCTGAATTCAAAAATGACGTCTATTTTACAAAATTCAAAACATATAAGTTTCATTAATTAATTTAATAATTAATTCCCGCTGTCAAAACAAATAGCGTGTTTTTAAGAAACAATATCTATTAAAAGATTGACACTAGTTTAAGTCCAATTTCAATGTGAAATTAATTCCAATGACCACCATTGGATTTAATGGTAAAAATATATTCTAATTTTACTTCAAAACCATTTTAAAAGATAATCTAATCATATAAATAAATTATATTCAAAGGAGGTTTTGAATTAAAATACAACATTTTTCACTATTCATTAAAAAATGTACATTATTAGAAAAATACCAAAAATTTACACAAAGTAAATTTTGATGTCCTGATTATAATGAAGAATTTTATTTTGTCAAATATAACACATAAAATTATCAAAAAGTGGATTTAAAAGAGGTTCTCCATCAAAAGGCGGTTAATCGACCTTTTAAAAAATATTAGAATGTTTAGGCTTAAAATTGGATTCATCCGCATTTTTAATCCCCTTTCATTTATTGTAAAAAGTAAAAATATTTGACAAACATATATAATAATTTTGTACCTAGTTCTATTCATTCCCTCCATCACAACAGTTAGGAATTAACTACCATTTAAAATAATATTATTTTATTATTAGAGCGCAACATAAGATTTCCAAGAAACTCGTTGTTGCGTGTTGGGTACGCCATCGAGCATAGAGTCCCCTTTAAAGTTATATTAATATTTTATTCACAAATTTGGATAAATGTGAAAATTTCATACTCTTTATTTACTTGGGGTGTTACATCCTCCCCCCCTTTTGGGAATTGCATCCTCGCAATTTTAAAATTGGGCTTGGAAACTTCATTGAAAATCCCACATCGGAACAAGAGTCAGTAAAAAAATCAATTTTAAATAAAGAAAGATAAGTAAAAAAGGTCACCCGAGTTAACCCATACTAGGATTCCAAGTATGAAAATATGGACATGGAGGAAAACAAAGGGACATGTTCTAATGGAGAGTGATAAAAAACATGTCTAGGAGAAAGTTAACCATAAGAAAATCACAAACTTGTGATGGGTTAAATAGAATTTGATTCCCCAGTAGGAAAAGTTAATAGACAACACTTTTGTTTTAAGTTACTCTTCATTGGGGAATTTATTTTTGATCTTAAGGAAACATACTTAGTTGTCATGTTGACTTTCAACTTTTACGATATTTCTTCCACAGACTCATACTTTCCCCAAAAGACGAGTATTTAGGAAGACTTGTTCACATTAAGAGTACTATAATCAACTTCTAGAGAATCACCTAATCCACAAAAAAGAACTATATACCTCCCATATCTTTAGACCTTATCCAAAACCAAAACCAAAAAGGTTAGTACAAGATCAGATAAACCAGAAAAGGGTAACCCTTTATAAAAAGAAAATCTATTCTTAATCTCCAAAATTTATCCAACAAAGCCCAGAGTTCAACGAGGACCATAAGATAAACAATTTGTCCATTAAATTTTTCAAAGTAAACCAAACTAAGATTGAAATCCAAATATTTTAAGGATTTAGTCAGATAGTCTTCCATGTTAAATCGTAACATTTATCTCCAAACAACATCAGTTTCTCCAAAAGTCTCATATTGAAAAATAATTAACCTAATCACATATCCTCCATGATAGGTTAATCATTTTCATAAATAACCCAAAATCAACTTACTCTTAATTCATAATGTCATCTAACTAAAAATAATAAGTCATACTAACCAGGGACTTCATGTAGTCCAATGGTATGCGATAAATACCAGTTGCACTTTGGTTGTGGGTTCGATTTCCACAGCTTTGTATGGCGCGACGGGTTGTCACATGGTCTGCGTGTTGTCCTTTTTCCAAAACTATATAATTCTCAAATCATTCCCTAAAAAGAGATAAAATCATAAAAAATAACCATAACATAATTGAACCTCAATTTAATCTCATGCCTTTCACTTCCATCATAACATATAGTAACCCATAATTACCTCAAAAGTAAGGATCATATAAACCCAAATGGTTCTTTATAACTATGTCCACAAAAGAACAGATAACTATTCATTGAATAAAATTTTGATATATTAAACATCAGGGTTACACGTACTATAAAAAGTCTTCTAATGTAACCCCATCATCAAAAGAGACTTAATACTCTTAAGAAATTCACCATAACTCTTGAAGCCCTTATATGTTGACTTCTTACTCATTCAACATTCTTCATGATCCATTAACCATTCCTTTCCAACTTATTCTGAAATACTTCTTTCCTATAAACAAAATCATGAATCATATACTAAGATTCTTAAATAGGAAAACAAAAGTTATGAAATAATCCATACCTTTGATTGGTCATTGTCAGTTTCTTCATCCTCAATCAGAATGGCATTAAGTATTGGTAAACGAATATTTGTATGATCTTGGTGATCCCATTCACGAAACTTCTTCATAGGACATTTGTTTTCATAATGACCATGCACACCACATTTAAAACATTCAATTGATCCCTCAGAAAGAACTTCTTTCCCTTTCCTTGAGTCAACTGGATGCTTCATTTTTCCATGGCAGGTTCTTACTTTATGACCTTCATTTCCACATCTATATCATATTTCTGTCCCTTTGAAACATTTTCCTAGGTGTTTCTTTCCACATCATTGACACATAGGTTTTTGAACACACTTAACTTTATGATTATTACCTGTAGTTCCGTAGGGATTTGTTTCTCGCATATATGATGTCTTAGAGAAATCAACAAGATTTAGGTGGTCAATCATGACTCCAGATAGTTGGTTGAGGATAAAGAAAAGATTTCTCATTGCAGCTCCCATATCATTCAGTTTCTTGCTCAAAAAACTGTCACAGTTTCCTTCACATCCACTGTTACTTTGGTGCCTGCTAGATCCAACCATTTACTAAAACCAATAAGGTTAGTGTGAGTATATCAACAAAACAATCATGTACTAATGAGGAAGATAAGCATTAATATATACTTACTCGTTCACTTTATCTAAAACTAGGACTCTTTCTGAAATCCTAACCATTATGGTAATGTCACTTTTGCTTAAAGAATACCCTAACCTCTAAAGTTATCTAAACCGACCTCTGATACCAACTATAGGGCCCCAACCTTAAACCTTACTTAATCTTGAGTTATTACAAGATTACACATTAAAGATCTTTTCAGGTTTAGAGTTTTAGATAATTAGATCATAAAACTTACATTACATTCCACATTTAAACAAAGTGGTTACATAAAAGATAGTATTCATTTTTCCCATCAATAGAAACATATTTAAAAATAAAGCATGGATTATTTCTTGAAACTTCCTTGACACTATCATCATATCATGTACCTTTCCCTTGACCTGTGAAAAACATTTCAAATTTTTTTTTGGATGAGCATAAAAAGCTCAGTAAGGGTTATAAAAATATGGATAGGAAACATGAGTTCATATATACATAAGAATGAAATCTTACTTTAACCATAAAACATAGGCATATCAAATCATGAATAAATCCTAGAAATCATAAGACATAAAAGGTAACTTGAGGCATTCATAACATTCTTACGTAGGGAGTAACCCTCTTGGTTACGTTTGAAATACCTACCACAATATATTCCCTAAATCTCTTCAGAGAAACCTTAAAATTTCACTCATTCGTGTTACCCAATGCATTGGAGAGATATATCGGGCTCACCCGCCCTTAGTTTATCACGGAACCACCCGTCTTCATATCAATTCCCAAGAACCATAACATAATCGTACCACATAATACATGCATAAAGGAAACATAACATTTCCACATTTCAATCATAAGATATCAATAAAACACATTGATATAAAAAACATTATGAAAACCATTTTCAATACGAAAATAAAAGAAAAGTAAAACATGGTATTTATTTTTTCTTTTAAAAAGAAGGTATGTCTTGTAGAGGAATCTGAAACTCAAATAATGGTCACGGCGGTGGAGAAGTCGTTTTCGGCGTATACGTACAAAAAAAACATTCCCTTTTGTCGTTTACTAAAACGCTTCATATAAAAAAAATTCCATTTTGGATAAACGTAAAAGTCAAAGGGGTTTATACACCGTATAAAATGTGGTTGTGTATAAACCAAAATATGCCTCAATGAATGGAGATTGAGACGAAGACCCTTACAAGGAGGGTATCTTTGGTTTAAGGATAAATCAATTACATAATTATGTGTGACAAACGAATACACCGAATATAAGTGGATATTAAGTGTAAAACAATCAGAGGATATTCACACATATTAATAGAATGCCATATTCAAGGAGTACAAGTTTATCCCAAAGAATCAAATTTGGGTTAAGAAGTTCCCTTGCAAAAATTGGACAACCTAACAACGTCACCTAAAAATTCAGAAAATGAGTTGATGAGAGATAAAAAGGGTATCTCATCACATGGACATAAAATTTAAATCAATAAGGATATAGAGGAACATATCCCACCATAATAGTACATGAATTAAAAGACATAACAAAACAAGTCTTTTAAAAAGAGGAGGGGAAATGATCCCTTACCGACATGGGTATCTTTCGAAACATACACCCCGTGAAATAAGGACAATAAAACATTGATGTAAATACACATAAATTAATGTATATTACACAATGAGTAAAACAATGGGCAGTACATACACCACTGAAATGAAATTGTCACAATTGTAGCATAAATCTCACGGGAATAAATGTGAGATGAAAAATCCCTTACGAAAACTCGGTAGCCTAACGGCGCCACTTAAAACTTACAAAAATGGATTGATGAGATCAAATAGAGTCAATAATCATATTAAAATAAAGTTTAAAGAAAGAGTAATATAAAATAACATCCCCCAACATAGAAAAGATAAGCTTAAAAGAAGTGACATAAAGGAGAGTACTTAAAAAAAGAGAGGGTAGATCTCTTACGAAAATTCGGCATCCTAACGGCGCCACTCAAAACTTCCAAAATGGGTTGATGAGAGAGAATAGGTTCTCTCATCATATGAACATAAAAATTACAGTTTGAGTAATATAAAATAACATACCAATAACAAGAAATATGATCTTTAAAAGGAATGACATAAAAGAGTGTACTTAGAAAGAAAGAGAGGAGTAGGATCCCTTACCTCGGGTCCGACATGACTCGATCATTCTTTAACATCCTGAATAATAAACTTGAGTAAATTTCTACCTTCTTAAGAACCTTTTTCAAGTTTATTATTACTTTTATATCACTTATTTCCATGTCATAAACATTATGTAATCATTTAAGTTAATAATGTGTGTTTTGTCCATATTTGGTTCTTATGTCGAAAGTGGACTTCTTACAATTAGATGTTGTTCGTGTGGTCAAAGGATCATTATATTCAGAATTAAATTCATGATTTGGATATCATATATATCATATATGTCCAGAATATACATGTATTTAGAATATTACATAATCATTTATAGGTAATAAATGAAATTCACCGTTAGTGGAGATGGTAAGTCGTACGTACGCATAAACGCTACTTTCATTTCTATGTCATATTAATGGAATTAAAACTAAATGAGAGATATGTATATTTTAATTACAGAATTATATTCATCATTTATATTTAACATAAATCATATATAATAACTTTAAATACATCTTTTATACATCCCACATATGGCATTAACGAATCAAATCACTTTGAGGGGGCGTTAGTCTGCACTTCCTAAAATAAAATTATCGTGTTTACCCACAATGGAAACCATAAAGGTATGCAAAAAAAGAGAAATACAGAAGATTAAGTAAAAAATAACCATATTATATATCATATATAAATATAGTTACATCTTAATGTCCACCTTTGAAGTTATTATATGAGTGTTGAACAATCATCGTTTCATGAGGCAGAAATTCACCATCCACAGAAACAGTATGTTCTTTAACCATTAGATGTAGGTGTGTGTAAGTGTAGATCGAATTATTCTTATAAAAACATCCTAATTTTTTTAAGATACTGTATTTGTTACAAAATAAATGAATAAAAATAGTTTAGGGGGTTGGAGAAGCAAAATAAAACAAAAGAACACAAGTGAATACATTACCTTAAAATCAGGTAACTCTATTTGATTTGAGCTCAAAGGCTTCCTTGGGAAGACATCTTCCCAATGTGAGGCTTCTAAGAGTTATAGAGGGATGTGGAGAGACAAAATGGGTAGTGGTTGGCTGATCCAAAGTCTTTGGAAGTGTGGGTAAGGAGGAAGAGGTGGGGGCCTTTTATAAGAGGAGAGGAGGGGCACTCTTGGAAAGTAAAGAAATGTTACTATATTTTAGAATGAATTTAGGATTTTAATGGTCCCACATTGATGTGTTTAGAGGATATGGTGATAAGGGTTATAAATCCACCCATACAATAGGTTTTGGACATGTGTAGGTCTTATATTTTACATTATCTTTCCATTTTCTTTAAATCGTTAAATAATGAGGTCATCGCTGCATCATTATGATGTCATGAATAATTTAATTTATTTAATGTCTAAAAAATATAAAACAAATACTATGATGTAGGAAATCTCTTTATCTTTCCAATTACTATTTATAGTCAAACATCTGACTTGTAAAACCTCATTTAAAAATTGTTTTAGTAAAACGACTCATGTTTGTGTCATTTTAATTATAACATTAAATAAAAAGTTATTTATGTCATTTCCCAACCAAAGTGGCTCCATGGGGTCCCCAAGTTTACCCATGGATTGTCTTGGTCGGCCATGACACATCCAATGAGGGTAAGACATGTGTCAAACTCATCTCATGTTATTAAAACATTATTTTTACCTTAAACTACACTAATTACCTCTAATCGCGATTAAAAACTTAAGAAGTTACTATTCACCAAAAAAATATTTTAATCCCATTGAACCGAATTTTACTTCTTAATGAAAACCATGTATGTCAGATTTTTGAAATTCAAAACACAAAGGTGGCAAAATTTCATTTAAATGGAAAATCAGTTTTTATAAGTACCACTTAGTGGTTTCACTATTCATCAAAAATTGAAGTTTTTCAGAAAATTACCAAAAATTCACTGTAGGCTGTATTTGATATTATGAATTCAAAAATGATTTCTATTTTATCAAATTCAAAACATATATGTTTTATTAATTAATTAATTAATTAATTTCCGCTATCAAAACAAATAGCGTGTTTTTAAGAAACAATATCTATTAAAAGATTGACACTAGTTTAAGTTCAATTTCAATGAAAAATTAATTCCAATAACCACCATTGGATTTAATGGTTAAAATCTATTCTAATTTAACTTTAAAACCAATTTAAAATATAATCTAATCATATAAATAAATTAGATTAAAAATATGTTTTGAATAAAAATACAACATTTTTCACTATTCATTAAAAATGTACTTTATTGGAAAAATACCAAAAATTTACACAAAGTAAATTTTGAAATCCTGATTCTAAAGAAGAATTTTATTTTTTCAAATGTAACACATAAAATTATAAAAAAGTGGATTTAAAAGAGGTTCTCCTTCAAAAGGCGGTTAATCGACCTTCTAAAGAATATTAGAATGTTTACGCTTAAAATTGTATTCATTCGCATTTTTATTCCTCTATAATTTATTGTAAAAAGTGAAAATATTTGACAAACATATATAATAATTTTTTAGTTAGTTCTATTCATTCCTGCCATCACAACAGCTAGGCGTTAACTACTATTTAAAATAATATTATTTTATTATTAGAGTGCAACGTAAGATTCCCAAGAAACTCGTTGTTGCGTGTTGGGTATGCCATAGAGCATTGCGTCCACATTAAAGTTATATTAATATTTTATCCAAAAATATGGATAAATGTGAAAATGTCATACTCTTTATTTACCTAGGGTGTTACATTTATTTCCACTACTCCTTGAATATTAGTCTTTTAGTTTTATTACTAGTTTTTTGGTTTCCTTTTTATTATCCCTATACCCTTTTTATTATTTGGTGTGGATTTTTGGTTACTCCCAAATGTACCCTACAGGTCTACGGTCGTTGTAGTACAGGTAGGGGATGAATCCATAGGAACCGAAGAAGGAACCTAAAGACACTCTGATTTTGGAAGTATTTGGCTGTGAAGTGGCCAAATATTTAGATTGAATTGATTGGAATAACTAGTGATTTAATTTGAAGAACAAAAAAAAATACAATTACTTAGTCTAGAAAAATTAATGCAGATGATTTGATCCTAATCTGTTACTAGGGTTAGATTGGATGTATTTATTTTCTTATAATGTTCATTTCACTAATTCAAGAAGTATCCACAAAATGATATAATTCCTCAACATCATTCACCAATTTAATCCCTACAAAATTCCAAGGATAATAACCAATTCAGTTAGAAGATCAATTTAATGACCACTCCAAGGAATTATATCTTACTGTCACTCGAAATGTGTCATTGTTAACGTTGGCGAAGATGAAGAAGAAAATAAAGCATTAAATAGAAATCTTAAAATAATGAAATGAATACGAATTTAAGAACATTCTATAACATCCAATCCACCCCATGAAAATCCATAGGACCAACTGATAAGGGGTTATCCCTCCATTTATGGTATTCAATAAATGGAAGTGGTAAGTCGACATAAAGAAGCGGGATTGAGGAAGAAAAATAAAACAATAAAACGATCATTCCACCGTTGTGTGAATAAATTCACATGTGATGGTGTGAATAATATCACACCTTTGAGAAACTGTATCAATGAGAAAAGAATAAGAACATAAAAATAGAATAAGAAGAACTTTTATTGAAAACTAAGTTGATTCAAACAACTTACATGAGAAAGAAGAACGTTACAAAGGAAATTTGTCATAACAACATTACAATAAAAGTAAAACTCATAGATCCCTAAATCCTCCATTGATACTACCTTAAAAAGTCATTTAACAAGACTTGTGGAGAGACACAATCAATCCAACTCTCTTTAATTAATTGTGGTGGAACTAGGTGGGTGGACATTTAATGTAGAGGAGACCTTTCAAATCTTGCCTCGAAGTGGGAGCCAACTTTCATCCACCGAACAGAAGCACTGAAATCACATTCTAGAAGGAAGAGTTGGAGTGGGCCATACAAGACATAAATGAATCCCTAGATGCCTCCTAATACCCTGTAACATTGCAGCACAAAATACTTTGGGGTTTTCAGGATTCGATTTAAATGGTGGGTTGTTTTTCTGGGCCTTGGAATCTAGCCCAGAATTGCATCTTCAAATTGGGCCACCCGGAACTCCAATAAAACATTCGAATTTGTAATGCCCCGACCCCAGTTACCCAGAGTCAGTGCATTATTTTAATACATTGGCATTATTACAAGGAATATTTTCCCAAAGGACCGATTAGTTTAGCAGTCTTGGAAAATAGATTACATACATGAATGTTACATTAGACTTCATAACATACAAAACAACATAAATAATCCTTTATGAATGCCATTATTCCCTTGTCTTAACCCTTCTTATCAATCACAATATACTTCTTGGAATCCTGGGAAAAATAAAACATAGAAATGGGTGAGCTCAAATGCTCCCTAAGGGTAAGCAATACAACAGAAACATTCATAAATAAGCATAAACATTTAAGTCAATGTATAGCTAAAACAAAAGCCTTTTAAAATTGAACTTCCACATATTATGGAAATAATAAAATGAAAAATGCAATTTAATTATTCACATGGATATTATACTAATCGAATAATCACATGCAATATCAATAAACACTTTCATAATGATGGAATGCATAATTCCAGACTATCATAACCACATTGCCAAGGCCTCGTGCCAAGACTTCAAATAAGATTTTGTCAAGGCCTTGTGCCAAGACACTACACTACTGGAAAAATGATTTTTCCTAACACTTTTATACCAACGGTTTGTAAAAACCGTTGGTATAGGTACCCTTTCCCAACAGTTTGGCCAAACCGTTGGGAAAGCCCATTTTTTGGCCACCTTTCCCAACGGTTTGCCCAAACCATTGGGGAAGGTTGAATTCTGGACCCCCTTTCCCAACGGTTTGGGAAAACCACAGGGAAAGGTTAGCCTATCCCAAAGGTTTGCCCAAACCGTTGGGGAAGGTTGAATTCTGGACCCCCTTTCCCAACGGTTTGGGCAAACCATTAGGATAAGATAACCTTTCCCAATGGTTTGGGCAAACCGTTGGGAAAGGGGGCCCAGAATTCAACCTTCAACCAAAATTTCTAAAGAAAAGCAAGACCTTTCCCAATGGTTTCGAAAACCGTTGGGAAAGGTCCTTTGATTTTTTTTTGGAATCTACCAATGGAGAACATTATATAAATCAAAATTTAATATAATTAGAACAATACATATATATATTTATGAAATTATTTTAACAAAAGTCATGTTAGCTAAGTGGTTAAGTCATTCAGTTATAAACTATAGGTCCTGGGATCAAATACCACCGGATGTTTCTTTTTTGAAATACATATACCAACAGTTTTGGGAACCGTTGGTATAGACCCTATACCAACAGTTTTCCCCAAACCGTTGGTATAGACCTATTGTCACGGCTTACTTGCCAGTGGTCCTCCAAACCGTTGGTATAGCCTATACCAACTGTTTGGGGACCTATACCAACGGTTCCAAACCGTTGGTATAGGGTATTTTTCCAGTAGTGCTAGTTTGTCTCATTAGACCTACCGATGCATTGAGGAGCTATAGCGGTCTCCACCCATCACTTACTATGTCCAATGAATTCCCATATAAAAATGTTAAAACATAACATAAACATTCGTATTAAAACTAGCATATGAAATGTCAATACTTTCTCCATAAACCATGAATGGAATAAAAATAACACATCCACAGTAAAACAAATAACAAAACCGTAAATATAATACAAAAGTTTTGTATCATAATAAATCAACTTCAAATAAGCTTAAAATCCATCAACGGATATTGACATAGATGAAATCAAAACTATTTGAGAGAAATATCTCTTTTCTCAAAATCATTGAAAAGTCACACATTTATAAAGGAAGTAATTTAAAAGTGATTTTTGAATAAAAGTGTCCCATACCAATATGAAACATTTGGAAGGAAATATTATTTAAAAATATTCTTGTCCATATAAATAGATCCTTAAAATCATTTTTGAAAACATGGACATTAATTAAAAAGATTTAAAAAGATAAATCTTTAAAAAATTTAAAATTATGATCTTGATAAAGAGTACCTTTCACAAATTCTTCAAATATTCATTTTGGAATCATTTAAAAGTGAAATAATTATAAAATAAAACATTTACTTTGAAAATATTTTTATAAGCTTGTAAGGTAAGCTTCAGCGATTTTATAACGGTGGAAAATAACCGCACCCGCCGTATAAGTTTAAAAAGACATTCTTACCTTAAATTTGACGAAAAGGTTAAAAAGTACCTTGTTTGGAAAATGATGGAAATATTCCTTTCAAAACACATAAGGGTATAAATTAATTTAACCCATTTTCTAGTAAATAGTAAAAATGTTTTTAAATACATTTTTAAGGAACATGGATGTGGATGATAAAGAGATCCCAGTAGATAATTACATATAAACATCCTCGGATAATGAAGTGATTATGAAATAACCCTTACCTTGTAATTTTCCTTGGATGAGGGTAGGTTAACCTCCTGTATAATGGTGAAATAATTGTTATTAAGTTATACAAGAATCATATACATTAATATGATATCATATATGATCTTTTAACATTTCTTTGTTAATAATATCTTAGTATTATCATCGTTTCAGGTGTTAACTTACTCGTTTTCTTTTATATGTTTTGTTACGTAAGCCATGTTTGTCATGGATAGGTTGTATATTATTCACATATAGAATTATATCAATTCCTTAACCATTAATTTCAAATCATCAAATGATAATTATACTTGAATGGTTACAATGGAGAATGAATCACATCGCGTTTGTGGAGACGGTAGTCCGTACATACGCACGAGCGACAATATCATTCTTTTGATATTAAAATAATATATAATTGGATTTTATATCATATATACAGAATAATTATCATGTTATATTTATTATTTAGATGAATTATACATCATTATTATACCCATCTAAATAATAATGTTTTAAATAACAATTACACCACGACGTGGAGACGGTAAGCCGTACGTACGCACGTATGGTGACATGTCATTAAAAGGATGGATAAAATACTGAAATATGGTTGTATCAGGTTTATAACAACATCAAATTATATATAATATACTGGAGTTATTATTTTATAATGTTAATAACAAATAAAGAATAAGTGGAAGAAGAAAAGAACTTGAAAATGGGTGGTGAAAGCATTACCTCTTTTTCGGGTTCTTCATTTTTATTTGATCAAACGGGACCATTAGGATGGCTTTCTGATCAAACTATGGCCTCTATAATGTATTGAGGTAAGTTTAGAGTGTATTTTGGTAGGGGTCGGCCGAACCAAATGGCTTTGAATGTGTGAGTTAGTGAGAAGGGGGAGTGCCCTTTTATAAGAGGGGTGAGGGTCACCTTTGGAAAAGCTAGAAGTATTAATTTATAATAAATTCATATTCGGTTTCTAATAGCTCAATAGTGGATTATTTAAAGGATAATTTGGGGATAGGTCTAAAAATACTCAACCAATAGAATTTAGACAGTTTTGGGTCATTATATTAACCTTATCTTTAAATATTAACTCTTAGTTAATTATTTTACACTTACCATGTCACTTTGTATTTTTATATTATATAGTTAATAAACATACTATATACATCCAAGAGACCCCCAAGTGGTCCATTAATGATAAAAATATCATGATATAAGTCTCTTGGCCAAAAATTATATTTTTAAGAATTTAATAACAATTAATAATATAATATATGTTTTAAAAACTCTTTTATGACAATTTTGACACTATTCAATAATTGACTTTTGTAAAAATCATAACAGAATTATTACTTTGAAAAAAGTTAATTAAATCAATCCTAATATGTAATATTATCCTATAAAATTATTTTAATTCATTAAAAGTCTCAAATTATATTTATTTGTGTATTTATAATATCAATTATTTTAATTTTTCACTATTATGGTAATTACTGCATCATCATTATTTCCTAAATAAATTAAATTATTTATTCTCTAAAAATTATATATAAAATATAATTATTTTATAAATCTTTTTATCTTTCTAATTAATACTTATAGTCTAAAATAAAACATACATATCCCTATGTAAAAATTGTTTTGCTAAAAGATACTTGCTTATGTCATTTTTGTATTTATTTTAACTTAATTAAAACAAAGTGTCCCTATCACCTTCATGGAGTCCCAAAATCGACCCAAAGATGCCCATGGTCGGCCATGGATCCACAAATAAATTTATGACACGTTTGAGGGTAATTTAGTATTATTATAATATTATTTTTTTAACCCTTATTTACCAGATTTACCCTTTAACCATAGTAAATAAAATATTTACTGAAGTAATTATTCAAAATGTCTAAAAATAAATATTACCTATTTACAAAATTTGGACATCCTGATTCCAAATATGGAATCCATTTTTCCAAATTCAAAACACATAAGTGGCAGAAATTAATTTCAAATTAATTCCCGTTGTCAAAACAAAAAGCGTGTTTTTAAGATATAATAACTATCAAAAGATTGATACTTTTTATGTCCGGTTTAATTGGGAAATTTTTTCCAATGACCAAAATTGTATTAAATGGTAAAAATATATTCTAAATATACTTTAAAACCAATCAAATTCATAATTTATCACTATTAAATATTTTGAATAAAAATGGTTTTTTTAATTACAATTTAGTAATTTTCACTATTCATCAAAAATATTAATGTTATCCGAAAAGTACCAAAATTTCACTTTAGGATAAATTATATACTCCTAATCCAAAAAGGAAGTCCATTTTGAGAGGTAAAATTTATAAATTTTCAAAAATTAGGTATTACTATTCGTAACAGCTAGTTTGATTTGGTTATGGTGTGTGTTAGAACTCGAAGTTGCGTACAACACACACTACTGTATTATTCAAAGAGAAGTGTACCATGGAAGCTTGGGGTGTTAAATTGTAAATTTTTTTATGTCCCCATTCTAAAGAATAAATTTATTTAGTCAAATTGAATATATAAAAGTTTAAAATATTGGATTTAAAAAGGGTTCACTATTAAAGTTAATAAAAGTGCATTTTTGAAAAATACTTATTTTATCTGAAATAATGGAATATGTTCTTACATTATGTCTAAGAAACTCATAATATGGATTATAAAATTATAAGGATTATATGATGTTTAAAATTTAGTTAATACTATTCATAGCCTCTTTTGAACGGCTTGTTTGGTAAGTCATGGTGCACTTGAACTCGGTGTTGCGTGTAGTGCATGTTATTGAATTATTTTGAATAAATAACACACTATGAAATCGTGGGGTGTTACATTCTCCCCTCCTTCAATAAACTGTGTCCTATCAATTTTAAATTGTTTTTCGAAAATAAAAGGTTGAAAATTGAAAATATCTTTTTGGGAAAACCCACATCGGAAATTGGGTTACTAAAATTTAGTCTTAATATAGGGAAAAGAGAAATGAAAGGGTCACCATGAAATTATGATCTCGATTAGGAGAAAATTGGTGGTAATTAGAGACATATAATTGGAGGAAAAACGTAAATATTTATAGGTAGTGATTGATGTCATCAATAACAAACAAGTGTAAAATCGAGGTCCTTAAATTCATCAATCTATGATGATTTGAAATACCATCGGTTCAACAAAAAATGGGGTATTAGGATAACACATTTTTGGTTTTAGGATTCCTTAAATAAAGAATAAGAATTAATTTCTACATATAATAAGAGAAGAAAAATATATTCTTGACCAGTACAGTTCCATACTTTACCTAATTTCTACCACAAACTCATCATTCACTCTAAAAGATAATAGAACGTAAAAAAAATATCTTATTTATCCTATTCGTATAGGGTTCCAGAAAAAATAAATTTATAAATCATCTACCAGATCTTTTATGAAAAACTACATTATTTAATCCTGGACATTACATGGGCCAGTGGTAGGTGATACACCCTTGTCGCCCTTCGGTTGTGGGTTCAAGTCTCGCGGCCTTTCCGGATCTGATGGGTTTCCGGCCAACCTCGGGGTTGTCCTTTTATGGAAATCCAAAAATAATCCAAACTAGAACTATCCAAAATGCTTTAGTCCAAAAATGATGATTTTTTTGGTGCGTAAAAACATGTGAACACCTTCATCATGTATTCTTCTAAAACAATGCAACATCCTGAATTACCATAAAACCTTATTGATTACATTCATGATCCCTTATTCCTTAAATAATAATGGATATACTCCTTCAATCCAAAAAATTTGTAAACCCCGACAATGATGGAATATACAAATCATTAATCAGTTTCAAGGTAGTCAAGAATATCTAATATAATTTATCCAAATCAATCATGTATTATTCCAAAATAACTACCTCGGTATCAGAACTATATTATGGTTTATCATTCTCTCAACCATATATTTTCCAAAAATGTATTCTGCTATTGAGTCACTTTTCTTTGTTCCACACAATCTCAAGTCCTTAATGAAATAGTACTGCAGTACAATCCTTATATAATCCATAATTATTATAACAAGTACATTGTTGATACAACACTCAAATGACATAATCTATATAAGAACTCTAATCATTCCTCTTCATCTGTGGTATAATCATAACTTGATTATTGTCCAATAGCATCATTTGCGGCATAGACTGATGACTAGGACATAGGTTCTCGTAGTGTCCAAACTCCATGAAAATGAAGCATTTTACATTTGAAACAATTTTCTTACCATTACAGTCACGTACTTTGTGCCCTTTTTCTCCACACTTATAACAAACTCCCATTCCTTTCAGGCAAGTTCCAGGGTGTTTCTTCCCACAGTTATCACATATCAGAAAATCCTTCTTTAACTTATTCCTTTTATCTGTCCTTCTCTCTACCATCCTTTCCTTCTCTGGAATCCCTTCAAATCCATAGGACTCTGAGAATTCTTTACTTATCTTATCAACACATTATACCATTTCTTAATATGATAATAATACGTGGGAGACTATTTCCCTTCTAAATTCTGGATTAAGACAATGAAAGATATGATCCTCCTTACTCTTTGGATCACGCATATTGTTGGAGTTCTCATTCCTTCTATTGGACGACATTTCTAAACCATTTCATAAACTAGATCAGTTTAAGAATCAAAATACATAATTCCATACTTGTAAAACACTTAACATAAATTGAACTATTTATGGATATAATCCATAATCAAAAAAAAATATTTCTTTGAGGAAGTATATACTCATAAACCCTTCATAATGATTTTTAAAGAAAATTAGAGTTATCCTAAGCATATCCCCCGGGAGTGTCGTAACCAAGAGTGCAGCAAGGCCCGTTGTTGTGCACCATTTCCCATTCAAGTCTAGCTCAAAGCGGTGTTTTCGGGTTTTACCCCTAGGTACATCTGTGCCAGA
This sequence comes from Viscum album, assembly GCA_963277665.1. NCBI lineage: Eukaryota > Viridiplantae > Streptophyta > Magnoliopsida > Santalales > Viscaceae > Viscum > Viscum album. Next base: position 789,237,038 of record OY728157.1, read on the forward strand.
GACGCCTCTACCTGCTTGTATCCAGACAGGGATGTATTGCTCAGAAAACTCACAAAATCTATACAATACCAAAATTCAAGGAATTTCTTATATACTAATCCTCAAAGTCTATCTTAGGGTTATGTGCTCTAATCAGAGTTTATCTAAATATCATTTCCAAGGTTACTGCTAAACTTCCTCTGATACCAACTGTAACGCCCCGACCCCAGTTACCCAGAGTCGGTGCATTATTTTAATACATTGGCATGATTACAAGGAATCAAGTCTCAAAGGACCGATTAGTTTAGCAGTCTTGGAAAATATATTACATACATGAATGTTACATTACACTTCATAACATACAAAACAACATAAATAATCTTTTATGAATCCCATTATTCCCTTGTCTTAACCCTTCTTATCAACCACAATATACTTCTTGGAATCCTGGGAAAAATAAAACATAGAAAGGGGTGAGCACAAACACTCCGTAAGGGTAAGCAATACCGTAGAAACTTTCATAAATAAGCATAAACATTTAAGTCAATGTATAACTAAAACAAAAGCCTTTTAAACTTGAACTTAAACATAGTATGGAAAAAATAATACAAAATAATTCCATTTACTTATTCACATGGATATTCTACTAATCGAATAATCACATGAAATATCAACAACCACTTTCATAATGATGGAATGCATAATAACAGACTATCATAACCACATAGCCAAGGCCTCATTCCAAGACTAAAAATAAGATTTTTTCAAGGCCTTGTTCCAAGACACTAGTTTGTCTCATGAGACCTACCGATGCATCGAGGAGCTATGGCGGGCTCCACCCATCACTTAATAAGTCCAATGCATTCCCATATGAAAAGTTTTAAACATAACATAAACATTCGTATTAAAACTAGCATACGAAATGTTAATAATTTATCCATAAACCATGAATGGTATAAAAATAACACATCCACAATAATACATATCACAAAACATTCAATACAATACAAAAGATTTGTATCATAATAAATCAACTTCAAATAAGCTTAAAATTCATCAAAGGATATTGACATAGATGAAATCAAAACTATTTGAGAGAAATATCTCTTTTCTCTAAATCATTGAAAACTCACACATTTATAAAGGAAGTAATTTAAAATAGATTTTTGAATCAAAGTGTCCCATACCAATTTGAAACATTTGAAATGAAATATCATTTCAAAACATTAATGTACATATAAACAAATCCTTAAAATCATTTTGAAAACATGAACATTAATTAAAAATATTTAAAAAGTTAAATCTTTAAACCATTTAAAATTATGATCTTGAAAAAGTGTACCTTTCACAAATTCTTAAAATATTCATTTTGGAATCATTTAAAAGTCAAATAATTATAAAATAAAACATTTACTTCGGAAATATTCTTATAATCTTATAAGGGAAGCTTCAGCGATTTTATAATGGTGGAAAATAACCGCACCCTACGTATAAGTTTAAAAAGACATTCTTACCATAAATTTTTCGAAAAGGTTAAAAAGTAACTTGTTTGGAAAACGACGGAAATATTCCTTTCAAAACACATAAGGGTATAAATAAATTTAACCCATTTTCTAGTAAATAGTAAAAATGTTTTGAAATACATTTTTAAGGAACATGGATGTGGATGATAAAGAGATCCCCGTAGATAATTACGTATAAACAACCTCGGATAATGAACAGATTGTGAAATAACCCTTACATTGTACTTTTCCGTGGATGGGGGTAGGTTAACCTCCTGTATAATGGTGAAATAATTTTTATTAAATTATACAAGAATCATATACATTAATATGATATCATATATGATATTTTAACATTTCTTTGTTAATAATATCTTAGTATTATCGTCGTTCCAGGTGTTAACTTACTCGTTTTATTTTATATGTTTTGTTATGTAAGCCATGGTTTTCATGGATAGGTAGTATATAATTCACATACAGAATGATATCAAGTCCTTAAACATTATTTTTAAATAATTAAATGATAATTATACTTTAATGGTTACAATGGAGAATGAATCTCATCACGTTCGTGGAGAAGGTAGTCCGTACGCATGCACGAGCGACGATATCATTCTTTTGATATTAAAATAATATATAATTTGATGTTATATCATATATAAAGAATAATTATCATGTTATATTTATTATTTACATGAATTACACATCATTATTATACCCATCAAAATAATAATGTTTTGAATAACAATTACACCACGCCGTGGAGACGGTAAGCCGTACGTACGCACATATGGTGACATGTCATTAAAAGGATGCATAGAATACTGAAATATTGTTGTACCATGCTTATAATAACATCAAAGTATATATAATATACTGGAGTTATTATTTTAGAATGGTAATAACAAATAAAGAACAAGTGGAAGAAGAAAAGAACTTGAAAATGGGTGGTGAAATCATTACCACTTCTTCGGGTTTTTCCTATTGATTTGATCAAAAGGGATCCTTAAGTTGGATTTTTGATCAAACTAAGGACTCTAGGTTGTGGTGAGGTATGTTGGGAGAGAATTTGGGCAGGGTTTGGCCGAACCAAAAGGCTTTGAATGTGTGAATTAGTGAGAAGGGGGAGTGCCCTTTTATAAGAGGGGTGAGGGGAACCTCTGGAAAAGCTAGAAATATTAATTTATAATAAATTAATATTTGGTTTCTAATAGCTCAAAATAGGATTATTTAAATTTTAAGGCGGGGATAGGTCAAAATCCACTCAACCAATATAATTTAGACAGGTTTGAGACATTATATTAACCTTATCTTTAAGTATTAACTATAAGTTAATTAGTTTGACACTTACCATGTCACTTTGTATTTTTATATTATATAGTTAATAAACATACTATATACATCCAAGAGACCCCCAAGTTGTCCATTAATGATACACCTATCATTATATGAGTCTCTTGGACGAACCTTAGATTTTTAGAAATTTAATATCAATTAATAATATAATATTTGTTTTAAAAACACTTTTATGTCAATTTTGACACTATTCAATAATTGACTTTTGTAAAAATCATAACAGAATGATTACATCGAAAAAAGTTAATTAAATCAATCCTAATAAGTCATATTATCCTAGAAAATTATTTTAATTCATTAAAAGTCTCATATTATTGTTATTTGGGTATTTATAATATCAAATATTTAAATTTACAACTATTATGGTAATTACTGCATCATCATTGGGTCATAGATAAATTAAATTATTTATTGTCTAAAAATTGTAAATAAAATATAATTATTTATTAAATCTTTTTATATTTATAATGAATATTTATAGTCGAAAATAAAACATATATATCTCCATGCAAAATTTTTTTTGCTAAAAGATATATTCTTATGTCATTTTTGTATTTATTTTAACTTAATTAAAATAAAGTGTCCCTATCACCTTCATGGGGTCCCAAAATCGACCCAAATATTCCCATGGTCGGTCATGTATCAACCAATAAGGTTAGGACACATTTTAGGTTAATTTAGTATTATTATATTATTATTTCTTTAACCATTATTTACCAGATTTACACTTTAACCATAGTATATAAAATATTTACCGAAGTAATTATTCAAAATGTCTAAAAATAAAAGTTAGCTATTTACACAATTTGGATATCCTGATTCCAAATATGGAATCCATTTTTCCAAATTCATAAGACAGAAGTGGCAGAAATTAATTTAAAATTTATTCCCGATGTCAAAACAAAACGCGTGTTTTTTAAGATATAATAACTACCAAAAGATTGATATTTGTTTATGTATGGTTTAATTGTGAAATTATGTACAATGACCAAAATTGTATTAAATGGTAAAAATATATTCCAAATATACATTAAATCCACTCAAATTCATAATTTATCACTATTAATTATTTTGATTAAAAAAGTTGTTTTTAATTAAAATTTAGTAATTTTCACTATTCATCAAAATATTAAAGTTTTTAGAAAAGTACCAAAATTTCACATTAGGCTAAATTCGATACTAAGAATCCAAAAATGAAGTCAAATTTGAGAGATAAAATTTATAAAATTTTAAAAAGTAGGTATTACTATTCGCAACGGCTAGTTTGATTTGGTTATGGTGTGTGTTAGAACTCGAAGTTGCGTACAACACACGCTACTGTATTATTTAAAAAGAAGCATACCGTGGAAGCTTGGGGTGTTTCATTGTAAATTTTTTTATTTCCCCATTATAAAGAATAAATTTATTTAGTCAAATTGAATATATATAAGTTTAAAATATTGGATTTAAAAAGGGTTCACTATTAAAGTTGGTAAAAGTGCATTTTTGAAAAATACTTCTTTTATCTGAAAAAAAGAAATTTGTTCTTAAATTATGTCTAAGAAACTCATAATATGGATTATAAAATTATAAATATTATATAAAGTTTAAAATTTAGTTAATACTATTTATATCCTCTTTTGAACAGCTTGTTTGGTAAGTCATGGTGCGCTTGAACTCGGTGTTGCATGTTGTGCAAGTTATTGAATTATTTTGAAAAAAACACACTATGAAATCATGGGGTGTTACAGAATTATCCTGGGCAAATGTTGAAGGAAATGTTACCCATGATGTATTATATATCCAGTTAAATTTTTAGTCTCTTTGGGCTTGAATCCTGGCTTCTATAGTACGTTTATTGGGCTGTTGTCCAGCTCATTTCGCCAAAAATGTGGTTGGTTAAAATCCCACATTGGTGGTCTTCCAAATTGAATCTCCTAGTGCTCCAAAATAATAAATTGTTTATTATATCATAGGAGAAATTAAAAGGAAATATTAAAATAAAATCAAGACCATTTCGTGTTTTATGAAATGTTCACGAATATACCATGTAATAGTGCTTATTAGGAAAGAATTGCAATCATGATGTGAAATGATGTTCAATGTGTAAAATAAACTAAAATGATATTTATTAATAACAAATAACATGAAAAAATATAAATTAACAATGAATATTAGCCACTTCTAGTGGCTAATCACACCCCCCAACATGAGTTTTGGTAGTCCTAAGCAAAATATATCTCAAAAATATGAAATTCTAATGACCTTTTCCAAAAACATTTTAATATATATTTCTCACCCAAAGAAATAATACCAACAAATTATAAAACCCATAAAAATCATTTAAAACAAGCTATTTCCAGAGGCATAACCCAAGCCCTACACCATTCTTTTGTTCAAATTCATCGCCATATTTCATCCAATTTTAATTAAGCATGATGAAGTGTTGTGAGTCACAATAGACAAGGGGGTTAATTTTCATTCAAGGGAGAAATGATGGAAGCTCTAGAAGAAATCAAATTTTAATATTAAGAAGAGTACTCATTTTTTATTTTATTTTTGTTTGTTTGTTTTTTTGTAATTTTTCCATGGTAATTTAAATTGAACTCAATCGAGTCAACCCATGTAGCAAGACTTTACTGATGACTCCTAGGCCCAAAGGCCTTAAGGCACCAAGTGAAGCTCACATACTTGAGCATCATCTTACATTTAATCAATCAAAAACAAATTAAAATTACCACAGATATATATAAAATGCTGAACTCCGGGCCAGACAACTATGGAGTCGTGTTCACCAAGTGTCGAAAGCCATACATTAGGTTAATACATTGCTCTATGTGCAAATTTATTTTTTGAATAATCATGTTAAAATTAAAATGATCACCCATTATATGTCATTTATTATGGGACCCCAAGAACTCAAACTAATTTCCCACCATCTAGAGGACATGCATTCTTTTTTTTTTATTAAATGGATGAAAATATCATGGTGAAAAATCACATCGGACAACCGTACTTTCCAAAATCTATGTACATGAACCTAAACTTGAATTATAATTAGAATCATGGCATGTATAATTATTTTATATCCAATTTCAGATTTTTCAATGTGTGCTATCATGTTCAAGGTTAATTATATTTTTTCCATCGACACATTTTTTATGCACACATGATCAATTTTCTTTTACATCTCCCCCCAAATTAAAATAATAGTGTCCCCGGTGTTTAAAGAAAAGAAATATTAGAAGGGGTAGAGGTAGATGAGAGATGTTATAAAAGTAATTTTAAACAATTAACATGGAACAAATTCACCTGGTTTTTAATATTGAAGTTCATGATACTCAAGATTACTCCTTTAATCTCTTGGGAGATTTAGGCACCTCCTTGATTGAATATGTATCACCCAAATAGTCCCTAGACCATACAAAGAAGAACAAACTATACAAAACAAACAACACAAAAATTTATTTAATACCACATATCGACATTTTTATGGTTTTCCTTGTTTTTTTATATCAAACTGATGATACATTGTCTTCTTTAAAATTTCTGGGTAAGGTATTACTCAGGGATCACACTGCATGACACGGATGAATACGACGCTCCCCTTTCATACCCATCCTTACTCATAAAAGAAGAACAGGTAAACAGCCTATTTTTTTAAATACCTAAAAAAACATAAAATAAAATAAAATAAAATGTTGATACATTGTCTTATTTTAACTTTCTAGGTAAGGTATTACTCAAGGGCCACACCGCGTAACACAAATGAATATGGCACTACCCTTTAAATCCCATCCATACTCATAAAATACGAATAGGTCAATAGACTATTATTTTTAATAAAATAATGAATATAAAAATAAAAGAGAAAAAATGATTCACAATGATTGGAAACATGAAAACCACAGGTTGCCTCTCGTGTAGTGCTTAATTTAAAGTCATTATCTCAACTTGAACCATCCAACTTATCCAATTCCAACATTCAAAATTTTAATGAACCCATATTTCTCCACTTTAACTTGATTGTGACTGATTGTTTTTTTAGATTCTTTTCCTTGTATAAATCGATGTTCTAAATTGAATCCGAAGATACAAGGAATGTCAGAAATGGTTGATCTAGTTGCATTTTTTTGTCTTGCCTAAGATGTTAAGGTTAAATCTAAACTTATTACTTTCATGTGAAGGATTAATGACTAAATTATGGTTGTGGGTATCACCTATGATGGAATTCTTGTGTGGGGAAGGAAGGATAATGTTTTTGAGTTCTGGTTGACAGCAATTTCTTAATGATGATTTCAAATTTGAATGAAAGTTAGTTTCTTCTACTAAATTTTTTGGAAGGAATTATTTCTGTTTGAAAATATGATTCAACCCCAAAAGTGTCTAGTTGAATTTCAGGAGTTGTTATGGGCTCAATGTTTGGGATTTCTCCCAATTTTTCAGTGATTGGTGTTTTTGAAAAATCATCAATGGTGAAATATTCTGGATTCTCCATCCAAAATGTCAAATTTCCTTCTTATGAATAAAAAAATCAGTTTCCTCTTGATTTAAGCACCCATCGACAATTCCTTGATTATCTTCTACTATCCCAAATAAAATGATTGGTTCGTCAATAAATTAATATGAGGTTTGTGAGATACAAGTTTCTTGTATTAGTGATTAGGAAGAGACAACCTGAGTGGGAATGGGTTCCACAACCATTTTAATGCTTTGTAGTTCTACTCTTAAAGATGAAACCTGGGAAGTCATTCTCCACATTTTTTGACACAATATCTCAAGTAATGGTTATTGATCATGATGATCAAGTGGTTGGGATATATGTTCTACTCCAAGATGATAATTCATTTGTTGGAATTCCACAGGATAATATTCAGATTGGCCTTGTTGGGATTGACACTCATTATTGGTTAGAATGTTTTGTGGAGAATAGGAGTTAAAACATTATGGCTCAATCGGTTTATGATTTTATGACCAATAAAAACAATTAAGGTCATTGTACATCACAATAAGTGTGGGGTAGTCAAGATAGAGAGAGGTTCCCCATATTGGTCATTTTTCAAAATGGCTTCCCATAGAAGTGAAATCAGGGGAGAGAATAGAGAATTGGGGTGAGAAAAATATTTTAGTTTCTAAGATAAATTACTTAGGTCCCTGTAAATTGCTCCAAAATTTTGTTTAGCCCAAATTTACCCTACAGGTATATGGTCGTTGTAGTACAAGTAGGGGTCAAATATACAGGGACCGAAGAATGAACCTAAAGACACTTTGATTTTTGGAGGATTTGGCTATGAAGTGGATAACTATTTAGATTTAATTGATTTGAATAACTAGTGATTTAATTTAACGAACAATATAAAAAACATAGAATTAATTATTCTAAAACAATTAAGGTAGATGAGTTGATCCTAAGTTTTTACTAGGTTTAGATTAGTTGTATTTATTTTCTTATAACATTCATTTCACTAATTCTAGACGTATCCACAAGATGATGTAATTCCTCAACATCATTCATGAATTTAATAGATACAAAATTTCATGTCTAATTACCAATTCACTTAGAGGATCAATTTAAGGATCACTACATGGAATTGGATCGTACTATCACTCTAAATGTGTCATTGTTAATGTTTGCGAAGATGAAGAAGAAAATAAATCATCAAATGAAAATATTAAAATAATGAAATGATTATGAATTTAATCACATTAAATAACATTCAATCAACCAAATTCAACTCCCTAGGATCAACCCATAAGGGGTTATCCATCTATTTAAGATATTCAATAAATGGAAGCGGGAAGACGACTTAAAGAAGCAGGATTGAGGAAGAAAAATAAATCAATGAAAGGGTCACTCCACTGTTGAGTGAATAAATTAACAAGTGATGGCGTGATTAAGATAACACCGTTGGGAAACAGTATCAATGTCAAAATAATAAGAACATAAAAAGAGAATAAGAAGAACTTTTATTTAAAACTAAGGTGATTCAAATAACTTACATGCAAAAGAAGAACGTTACAAAGACAATTTGGAATAACAACATTACAATGAATGTAATACTCAAAGATCCCTAAATCCCCCATTTATGATGCCTTAAATAGCCATTTAGGAGTCCATGGGTCGAGCCACAATCAATTCCACTCTCTTTAATTAATTTTGGTGGACTTAGGTGGGTGGACATTTAATGTAGAGGAGACCTTTCAACTCAATCCTCAAGTGGTATCCAGATTTGATCCACCGAAAATAATCATAGAAATCAACTTCTAGAAGGACGAATTTGAGTGGTCCATAGAATACTTAAATGGATCCACATATGTCTCATAATATCATTTAAACATTCAGCCCAAAATACCTTTTGGTTTGCGAGATATGATTTATATGGTGGGATTTTTTTCTAGGCTGTGGAATCTGGATCAAAAGTGCATCTTCAACTTAGGCCACCTGAACTCTATTAAAACATTTGAATTTTCCTGGTCCTATTTTAAATGAAATTTTCCCCATGATGTATTATATATTTAGTTGAATGTTGAGACTCGTTGGGCTTGAATCATGGCCGCTATATTATGTTTATTGGGTTGTTGTCCAGCTCACTTAGCCCAGAATGTGGTTGGTTCAAAGCCCACATTGGTGGTCTTCTAAAATGAATCTCCAATTGCTCAAAAAGAATGAATTATTCCTTATAGCATGGGAGACATAAAAATAAAATATTAAAATAAAATAAATACCATTTGGTGTTTTTAGAGATGTTCACGAATGTAGCATGAAATAGTGCATTTTTGGAAAGAATTGCAATCATGATGTGAAATGATGTTCAATGTGTAAAATGCACTAAAATGTTATTTAGGAATAACAAATCACATGAAAACTATATAAATTAAAAATGATTATTAGCCTCTTTTAGTTTCTAATAAATTACATTTGGGTTTTGTAGTTGAAACTACATTGTGGGGAAAAGAAACCGTTTTTGAATAGAAAATATGGGTGCATTATTATAAAAAGTGAATTTGTGGAAAGATTTATTTGGTTGTTTAAAATGATTAGTATATTATTTATGAATTTTTTAAAACTAGTTTTTATTATCTATTTTAATAAAGGAAATACATGGAATATACGGTGATTACCTTATGAGTTTTTTATGACACACCCTACTTGTGCCACTTAATGTCTGAAGATCAGAGTTGGTTTATAGGTTTAGGATTCTGGTTTGGGTGTTCATTGTTGGAGAAGCTTGGACTTATGGTTGTGGTGACTAATAGGTCAAAAGGATATCTATTTTTTATTCTAGTTTTAGTTATGTATTTAGTTTCATTTGTAATTTAGCTATGGTATCTTTACCAGTTTTTATTTATTTATTTTAGATTTAGTTAATACCTGTTATTTTTAATGTTTAGATTGTTTATTTGATCCATGTTATTTGGGGTAAATCAATATGATATGGATTATTTTGATTCTAAGCACTATTTTCCAGCCCGTGAGGATCAAGAACACCCTTCAGGCCTTGTAGAAGACTGATTCGGGTGTCGTGTTGGACGAGATCTCAACATCGTTTGTGAAAAGTACATTTCACTCATTTGAAAGTAATGTATAAAAAAAAATTATTATAAAAATACTAATGAACATTTCACATAGATATATATATATAACATACAATTTTTATTTTACTTATGTTATTTTATTACCAATTTATTAAAAATTTCATGTTATTGTTACAATTTCAGGGAAAAAACACTTTTTTTTCATTATATTTAGTTTTTTTATTTTTCATACAAATATATTGATCATGGTTCCTTTATCTATAGTATGTAAACCATGAAATAAAAATGTTATATATTTATAATATATGTGTAACTGCCGATGTTTTTTAAAACCAAATTCTCTGTTCGATAGCGTACATGATACACCACATAGAGCTTAAACGAAAAACTAAATATTATTATTTAATATTGTAGTTATCACATATTCGTTAGAATTTTGGGCATGAAAAGTATTAAATTGATTATAAAAATATTGTTTATCCATGTATATATAATTAATTCTTTGATGAAAATTTAATTATGAATGAACTAGTTTTTTTTCAATAAATTGAAATGTATTATGAAGAAATATTAGGATATGAAAAAGTGTGTTTTATAAAAATTATTTTAAAATTAATATTTTTGGATTATGTTAATTATATATATATAATATAAATTAATTTAATGTTTAACATTTATCTTATGTATTTTATAGTCATCATATAAGAACAAATATAAATTTACGCATAGAAGGAATATTTTTATTCAAAAAGAAGTCTACCTCCTTTGATGGCATGCTTGTTTTAAAAAATATTTATAACAATTTTATACATTATATTTTATAAAATAATATTCTCCTATGAAATAAGAGTATCATGATTGAATTTTTTTTATATTATTTTTATTTTTTTGTAAGATTCATTTTTTATAAACAGTGAAAAAATAATACATTTATATTGAAAACAACATTTTCATCATGTTTATGAATATATATAAATTATATTACCAAATAGTTTTAAAGTATAATAAGATTATTTTCATATAATTTTATCCAATATTTTAAATTGTAATAAATTTAACTTGTAATTGAATATAAAAAATATTCAATCTCTTGAATGTTTTTACATTAAAACCTCTTATTTTGTCCCATCATCAGGATTAAATTTCAATTAACTTCTGTAACCTATGTGTTTTGAATTATTAAAAATGGATTAAATATTTGGTATCTAATTTTAAAAATTTACTTAATAGGTACTTGTTATTTTGTGGAAAAATATTGATAGTAACTTTTGAAATTTTTATTACCACAATTAAGGTTATATTTTGTAATTAAGTGTAAAAAGAATATTATAAATATGATACAATTAACAAAATACTTTTCCAAATCTCATTTTATGATTAATTTTAAACAAATAGAGCACTTTCGAAAAATTTATAAACTTTAAAATCCATATGGTTGAGAATATGAAACATAGTATATTTTATTTTAATTAAAAGTCAAGGATGTAATACTATTATTTTCATAACTAAAAAATATTTAATATATGGATAAGTAGAAGCCACATTTGACTGTATATATTTTTATGAAATCTAAATTTTTTCTACATAGTTTTCATTTATTTATAATTTTTGTTGATAATATAATTACTTTAAATAGTGTCACAGTGATGATGATTTAATTTTATAATTAATGGAAGAAAAAAATAAATTCTGATAAAATAAATCAAACAACATAAAAATTGTCTTATGTAAGGAGACCCACGAATTTTCAGGATGACTATTACATGTTAGGGGTGCATTAATTGAATTTTTTGATGTAATCTTACTATATTTATTTTTATAAAGTCCGTGTTGTTAGGATTATCAAGATTGACACTTATGAAATTTTATGAAATTGATATTTTATTAAATAATTTAAAATATTATGAAAATGTAAAATTAATTTTTCTTGGGTTAGTTATAGTCTAGAATACCGTTAATTTTTCATTAATGGTTCAATAGAATCTTTATATGTAAAAATTATATAGTTTTATTATTAAAAATTTGGTAACTATAGTTAAGAATAAAATGGATTAATTAAGGGTGAATCAAAATTATAAGGTTTTAAATAATACCAATAATTGTCTCTAATATTTTAGTTGATGATATTACTACCTTATATCATCTAACTTTGGATTAAATTATATTTTATTATTTTTTTATTCAGATGGAATTTATTATAAAGTAAACATTTAGAATGTTCTAAAAGTTCCCTCCCCTCTCTTAAAAAAGGGAACCTCTTATTATCTTTTCCTTACACCTCTAAAGCCATTAAAATCGGCCAAAAACTATCAAAAACACCTTCCAAATTTCTTCCCTTCATCCTATTAGTCATTATTTAGGATTATATCCAACCAAATAAGATATTTTTGTAAAATCAACTGGAGATACCCAAAGAAGAGGTACTGTTTATCAATGATTTTTTTAATTTATTTTTTTCCTGAAACCCCATAATTTTTTTTATTTTCTATAAAATAATTTTAGTATCCTAAATATACTTAGATATTGTAATATTATTTTTTTCACTGACAATTATAAACACATAAATCTAATGGGTAGAAAACATACCATTCCTATGTATGGTGAATTACTACCTTGAATAATGATGAATTACAACCTTTAATGGTTGATAATTATGATGAAAACATGGCTATTATATGATATTTATGAAATATATGAGGTAATTAGACTTATTTTATTTTAATATAAATTATACCTTCATGCATTTAGTTTTTCTAAAATAAGATAATTTCATTAGTGGATATGTGGACTACATTATCCTTAATGCGATGTGATTCATTCACACAATACATGGAAAATAATAAGGGTGGGATTTATTAATCATATGTAATTTTAAAGAAATATATTTGATATTAATGAAATTTTTTCCTTAATATAAATATAATATATTATTTTCTCTATTACCCTATTCACAGACTAAAAAGATTAAAACTTCGTTTGTGGACGTGTGGACTACCGCCTCCATAATGTAATGAGAACAATTTATCATCAATATATATAAATATATATATATATGATTAAATAAAATCATATTTATAATATAATTATATTTATTGAACTATATAATGTTACTTTCTAGATTTCCTTAATGTTTATTTAAAAAATGGAATCGTTACTCATATATATTTACGACCTACCATCATTATGATTGTAACATTTTTGGAATTTTGAAAAACCATCATTCATTATTTGTATTAAAATTATAATTTATATATAAATATTATAATAATTTATTTATTAATATTTTTTTAATTCTTATATAATTACCCCTTTGACCAGAGTAGACCATCCCAAGTCATTTTACCACATTAACTAAATCTAGTCAAGAAACACAGAAAAACATAATTATTTAAGTAGTTGTTTACAACATTATGATATGTTATGTAAAATAAATTAAAATAATTAAAAATAATATCAAGAAATTAAATAATGAACCAAATTTTATTATTAATAAATATAAATATTGTACGTGTTGATTTTGACTCAAGGATATGGATTTCATCTTCATCTGCTTTCATTGTGGCATTTCATGATGATATGAACCATCATTTTATTATAAGGGTTGTATAAATCTACTATGAAATTTCATATTCATTTTTTCCTATAAACATGTAATTTAATGTTTTCCATACAGTATTATTTCATGGAGATTATGATTTAAATGTTTAGTGTTGTACGGGATAGATGGAATATTTAAATATTTAATTATCAAATATTTATCTCCTTGTCAATATTTATGATATATAATTACATATTTATTTATAAGGATATCATATTATTGAAAAAGAAAAATTATGTATATTTTGAATCTTATTTAATGGTTTTCAAAAAAATAATATTTTTACATGTTTTTTGTTGAGTTTTTTGATAAATGACAGAAAATGTTCTATTCTTAACGTATATAGTAAATGTGGATTTTCCATTATTTTGGCCATTATTTTATTATCAAATTCCTTTAAACTATCCCACATATCCTTACATGATAAACTATATTTAAATTTTCCAGTATTCTGATATTGAAAATTTTATTAAGGAAAAGGGTTGTTTGGTATTGAAAAAGGGTCTCTAAAAGAAAATGGTAATTTTATAGGGATGTGTTTTTTATATGGGATTAAAAGAAATTTTCAAAGGGATTTATGATTATTGTTTTCTTAAAGATATAGTACATTAGAATTATTGTAAGTGCGTTCTGCAAACATATCATATACTTTGGGTGGCCCAGATTTCATCAAGAAAGACCTTTATAGCATAAAATGTGGTGGCATGGATAACATCCTGGAATCCCATTATATCTTACTAGGGGACGTCCCAGATATCACCGGGAAATCTGATTATATTTTAACTAGGGGTGTCCCAGATAGCATTGGGAAACCCTGTAATATTTTTATTGCATGTCGGCCATATGGTCATTACAATTGAAAGTGTTTTGAAAGGGATTTATGTATATTGCGCTACAAGTCTCCTAAATGAGTTTTAGAAAATTTATATGGGGTTTAATGATTTTATTTGAAAACAATGTGTGTTTTTTTTCATTTGAAAATGTATTATTTATTATTCTCAAAAAACATGAGTCTATATGTAAGCGTTATGTGAGACAAAACAAATTTACTAGACTAGCGGTTTGGTTTATTTTTATATACCTTAGTGAGATTTTTTCTCACCACATTATTTAAAATGGAATTCACATGGTTAAGGGTTAATAAAGACAAGGATTAGAAGGAGTTGAAAATTATGATGATTTTTTATGAAGTGAAATCACATATTAATTTATGGAGTTTTATATTATGAAAACATGAATACAGAGTATATACACCCTATTGTAATGTATAGGTTTCATTGGTAGAGTTTCTATTAATTCTCAGAAAAAATAAACTTACAATATCCTCAATGTTTAAAGAATGTTATTATATTGAATAAAACCCAAGATTATGTATTGTTTCATGCTGGGTCATTACAGTTTTTATCAATGGATGGTTTAGAATTTTTTTTGAAATAAAGAAGTTTTATTAATACTTATGGATATCATCCGGGTTTACAAATTTTTGGTTTATCATATGTCTAATGAATTAGAAAACCTATTTTAGGTTTTATGTTATGAAATTTTAAGTTGAATAATTCTATTTTTGGAGATATTTATTTTTAGGTAATTATGGGGTTTTTTTCTAGGATGAAAAATTATTGTTATTAGATTATCATTGAGGTTAGAAAATTTTATACATATATTTCAAAATTTATCATATTTTTGGGATTCTATGTGAATTATATTGTATTATAAAATAGGAAACCTATGGGAAGGGTGACAACCCATCATGTCCGGTAAGGCTATTGGAATCAAGCACACAACCAAAGGGCAATAAGAGTTCATCACTTACAACTAACCTATATAATTTCTTAGTTAGTATGAATTTTTTTAGTTATAATATTTTATGGATAAAGAATTTGTTGATTTTTAGAACATATTTGTTTTCAATTACATAACCTTGGTATTGGGAAATCATTTGATGATCAAGTGATTAATGTTATTTTGGAAGACGTTACATATTTTAGGAACTATATATTATTAAGGTAAATATAATATTGTTTGATTTAGTTTGAGAAATAAGGGGTGAATTATCATTTAGATGAAAATATGGCATTATAGTTATTCTGGTTAATTACAAAAATTGATGGAATACCTCGAGATTATGTGATTTGATAAATTACATTTTTTATGAGAAAATATTAATGAATGATATTATTTGTAGATTGATATTAAATTTATTTGGAAGATTACATGAAGAAATTATTTTTTTGTTTTAATCATATTCTATAATATTTTTGAGGATTTTTAAGAATATTTAATTTTTTAGTGGAACTTTGGATGTCATTGTTGAATTCACTTTATAAAAGTATTTGTTTCTTGATAAAATGGTTTACTATTTTTGGGGAGTTATTTAATATTATCCTATATATTTTATCATGTTTTTCATGAGAACATAAATAGATAGTTTATCATTTATTGATAATGTGAGTCTCTATATGTTTATTCTTGTGCTTCAGGTGTGAAAAATTTATCTTAAACACTCAACCTATAGAAAAAAAGATGAGTTTTTGGTGGAAATTTATTAAATGATGAAGTGACACTTGTAATGTATGTAAATTTCCTTATTTTATTATTCCAGGTAGTAAAATAATGAATCTTCTCAAGGAAAAAAATATTTAAACCTAAATGTTATTTGTTTAATTTTCTTAATGAGAAATCAATATCGTTATAACCCATTATAGATTTATAGTTTTGTAATTGTTATCTTCTTCGTAACCATGTTATATATTAATTTCCTTTAGAAAATGATAGTTTTTTTCTTTTAATTAATTTTTTCCTACAATGATCTCTCTTATGTGTTATCTTAGGTGACTATTCTTACTTTCCATACATTATTTTAATGTTTATGTCTCAATAATCTCTTTTTCAATGTGGGATTTCAATAATATTAGTTTGAAAAGTCAAAACCTTAGTTTTTAATCCAGTGTCCAATTAGTAGGACACAATTTAGTAATTGTGTGGGGTAGAATTTAACATATTGGGGTTTTAAGAAGGAAACACTATGTTCTATAGTGTACATAACATTCCACATCAATCTTAAATGATAAAATATTATTATTTAATATTGTATTGATCACATAGTTGTTAGAATGGTGGGAATGAATAAGATTAAAAAAATTATAAAAATGTTGTTTATCAATGTAAAATTAAATAATTATTTAGAGAATAGTTATTTATAAATTAATGTAAATTTATTTTCAAATAAAAGAAATGGTTTTTCTGAAAAACTATTAAAATGTTAAAAACTATAATTTATACCAATAAATAAACAAATCACCTATATTGGATTATAGTAATTAAATATATAAATATAACAAATTTAATTTAACTTTTAACATTAATCTTATTTTATTTTTAGACATTATATACTAATAAATATTATTTTACACAGAAAAATATTATTTTAAAAAACGTGTGTTTTACCGGCTTTTGACAGTGAATCATTTTAAATCTAGTTTTCACACTTTTATAAATTATATTTAAAATAATAAAATAATTCTTGAATGTTTTTGTATCAAAATTAATTTTGTCAAAATTTTGGTATTTTTCTGATAAGTTTCATTTGTTTTATGAATAGTAAAAAATAATGCATTTTTATTAAAAAATGTTTTTTCATTAAATTTAATTATAGTGGTAAATTATTTTTTCTCTTGGTTTTAAATTATAATTATATTTTTTAATTGTGAAATCCAACTTACGTAATTAGATTAAATTTTACATTTAAATTGAATCAAAAACACATTTATCTTTCAAACGTTTTTACATTAAAATCTAATGTTTCATCTCGTGCAAAAGACTAATTTTCTATTAACTTATACAATGTATGTTTTTTAAATTATAAATAATAGTTTACATATTTTTAATCATAGGTTCAAAACTTATTATCTTAGACTATTATTTTTGGAAAAAATATGGATAGTAACTTTGGTAATTTTTTACTAAAATTAATGGTAAATCGGGTAAATATGGATAAAATTAATATTATAAATATTATAAAATTAACCAAACATTTTTAAAAATTTATATGGTGATTAATTTATAGACCCAAGTCATTCTTGGAAAAAAATTATATCATTTGGATTCCACTTGGATGACAGTATGACACTTATCGTATTTTATTTTAATGAAAAGTGAAGGATGTCATACTAATATTTTTATACCTATAATTTTTTTAACTTAGGTATAAATAGAAGGTATATTTTAATATATATATTTGAGTGAATGAAATTTTTTTCTATATCATGGTAAATTATTAATAATTTTTAATGATAAATAAATTACCTTAAATTATGTAATATAAATGATGCAATAATTTTTTAATTTATGGATGAATAAAATAAATGATATAAAAAATATTAAAATAAATATAAATTTAGTTAATTAATGTTATCAAAGAATTTATAGGTTAATATGTCATGTTAATGGTGTATTAATTTATTTTTTTTAAATTAATATTCATGGAATGACTTTACTAATGTCAATGTTATGAATAGTGTCAAAATTGACCCTTATGATATTTTAGGAAAATAATATTTTATTAAATTATTTAAAAAATAATAAAAATATTAAATAATAAAAATGGGATGAAATATGGTCAAAAATAAAATAAATTGGACATTCAACATTCAATTGACAATTTATATGTTAAAATTACATTAAGATTATATTAATAACATCTTTACCATTGCTAACATTAAATTGAAAAAATTAAGGGTTAATCAAAATGATATGATTTAAAATAATAGAATGTAATATCTATAATATATTGGATTATTATGTTGAAAAATTATATCATATTATATTCAAATAAATTTCAATTTGGAGGGTTTTTGTTCGAGGTTAAATTTATTATAAATTATTCTTTTTAGAAATTCTAAAAGTGCCCCACCCCAATCTTATAAAAGGGAACCACTATTTCTCTGTTTTTCACACCTATAAATTCCATTTACTTGGCAAAAATCTATCTTAAAATCCTACCAAATTATTTACCTTTTTCTTATATGTCCCTATTTAGGAATAATTATAATCAAATATGTCCTTTTTTAATCAAAAAGAGATACGGAAAGAAGTGGTAATGTTAATCAGTGATCATTTTTGTTTTATTATTTCCTCGAACCCCATTAAATATTTTTATTTCATGATTATAAATTAACATAACTATCCTTAATATAATTAGATTTTTTATATTAAGGGTTTTACCCAAACTTACACAGACATCTATATAATGGTTAACAAATTTACCATTAATGTGTATGGTGAACTACACCATTGCGCAACGCTGATTTTTTTCATATACGATCATTAATGGTTAGTAATTATGATGGAAATAATGTTTTATATGATATATATATATATATTATTTATATGTTATTTATGAAATTTTAATTATAATATAAATAATACCTTCCTGATTTTGGTTTCGTGTAAATATGTTACTTATTCGAATGTACGGCCTACCATCTCCTTGACTGTAATATGGAATCATTTTTCATAACCATATTTGTTTATTAGTGTTAAAATAATAATTTATAAATAAATATTATAATTATTTCATGATTACTATTCGGGATATGATTATATAATGAACCCTCTGACCATAGTCGTCCTACATAAGTCATTTTAGCACATGAATCGAATTTGGTCCAAACACTCGACAAAAGAATATTTATTTATTTTTTTTAAAAAAATTGTAATAAGTGAAGTAAAATTTATAAAAAAACTTGAGAGGTTTCTAATGAATGTAAATAATTAACATTTGTATACTATTCTGGAATATGAATATTGTACATGTCTTTTGAAACTCAAGGTAATGGATTTCGTCTCAATATCCTTTCATTGAGAGATTTCTTGATGATATGCACCACCATTATTTTATATGGTGTATATAAATATAATATAATATTTAATATTCCTATTTTATATAAAATAATGTTATTTATAGTTATTATAAATGTATTATTTCATGTATATTATGATTTAATTATTCAAAATGGTATAAGGCACCGAAAATGTTTAATGATTTAATTATAAATTTTTTTTATACATTTCAAAAATCTTGATATTATTTGAAAATTTTATTTATATCGATATAAAACCAAAAAAATAACAGTTAAAGTAATATTTTAATTTCCTCCATGGGTTTTATAAAAAATATATTTACATTATTTATATAGAATGTATTCATAAATAAGGAGAATAATGTTATATTCTTGACATATATGGGGATAGTTATCTTTATTCCACTTTGGACATTATTTTATTATTTTATTACAATGAAATATCCCAGATACCCTTAAATGAAAAACCATATTTATCTTCTTGTGTGTTTTTGTTCTGAAAATGGGTTTTAATGAAAATGATGGTTTGGTATTAAAATTGGGGGTTCCATAGAAAATTTTATATTATTTGAATGTGATTTTCATATGGGAATGAAAGAGTTTTTCAAAGGATTTTATGATGAATGTTTGTTATTATTGATACATTACTTGAGAATTATTTCAAATAGGTGATCTTAGTATAGCTTATATAAGGTTTTTCCAAGATAACTTCGGGAAAGCCTATTATATCTTAACATGGGGTGGCACAGATAGTGTCGTGAAAGCCCATTTTAGCTTAACATGTGGTGGATCAGAGAGTTCTAGGAAATAAAATTTAAATTTAATTATATTTGTGCTATATTTTTATTCAAATTGATGGATTTTAAATTGTTAATGTATATTATGATCCATGTCACCTAAATGAGTTTTAGTTGGTTGTTAGGGTTTTTAAAAATGTTCCTTGAGAAAAATTTGTGTTTGTTTTTCATGGGAAAATATTTTATCTCTTATTATCAATGAACCAGAGGTTTTTTGTAAACCATAAATGTGTGAAAATGTTTTTAATAGACTAAAAATTTCCTTCCTCTTTATAACCCATACTAATCTTACTTCTCAAAACAATTATTAAAATGTCTTTCATATGTTTTGAGGGGGAATAGAGACACAAATGAAATAATGAGAAAAATTAAGATTATTTTTCAAAAAGGGAAATAATTTTTCATATTAAATAGATTTATATTGTATAAAAGAGGATACTGAGTACTTGTTCTACAGGTAATGTATTGGTTTAATTTTTAAGAGTTTGTCCAAATTCACTAAAACTCAAAATTGAAAAGATCCTAAATATGAAAGAAAGAAATTTTATTAAAAAAACCTCAATATTATGATATGTTTAATGACTCTTCTTTATAATATGTATTTATATTAATCCATAATATGTAGTTTTGGATAATGGAATATAGCATTTATGGTGACAATATGTTCTACTTATGTATGAGCATTGTTTCTATTTTCTTGTAGGATTGAATTAAAGGAATGTACATGATATATTAAAATAAATTTACATTTTATGTAATACATATCAAATATTATCATTAAAAAAATCCACAATAGCTTCGATATAAATCGTTAATGAATCACATCATTTTGCAAGGTGATAGTCTTCTGTGCACATAAGTGATATTATAATATTTCAAAAAAATTGAAATACACTATTTTATGTATAATATAAAAATTAAAGTATCATAATTAGAAAAAATATATATATACACAATATATATGTCATTATATACAACTATGATTGTGGTAATGGAAATATGAATTACATTAGTTCTAGAGATGGTAGTCCACCGTGCACAAGAATAATGATTTTGTATCCCATTAGAAAAAATTGGAGTTGGTTTTAGGTAAATACCATAAAAGATAAAAATATAAGTGTATTAGGGATTTTTAGGATATTATATAATCATGACATAAAAATAATTGAATAGGGTGTGTGAATAAATAAAAAACTCTTGTCAATGAACGTTACCTCTTCATTAGGTTTCATCCTTAGGTTGGCACAAAAGGTTTTACTATGTCATATTTCTACTGAATTTAAGTAATATTAGAAGAGTAGATGGATACTAAAAAGTGATTATCGTTTTTATTGGCTGATATAAAGAGGTCTGACGGTGCGACAAAGAGAGGAGAGTAGTTGGCCATTTATAAGTGGGGGATAGGACGCAGTTGGTATTTTTGAACTGAATTTTGAGCTCCCATGTTTTTCATATGTCACAAGAGTAAAAAATAGACAATTATAAAACCATAGAGGATTAATGGTTGATATAAGTCCTTAAAATAATGTTTTATACATTTTTATTGGTCATTATTATCCTTACCATTTTAAGTTAACCCCTAGTAATCCCATTTTTTCCTTAACCACACTAATTAATTTTAACATCATTAACTATTAATTTTGGTCAAAAAAATTAGTTTAAAATATTAGAAAATACTAATTATTTTTATTCCAAATATGGAATCTATTTAATGATGTTTCATTCAATGAATTAGAAAATTTTAATTTAAGATAAATCCAACAGGCGTGATGAAAACTATTTTTTTAAATGGAAATGATCAAATGTTTTAAATGATTTTATATCAAATTAAATATAAGTAAAATTAAAATGATTAATAATTAATTATTATATGAATATTTTTATTAATTATACATTAAAACTAAATTAAAACATAATTTATTGGTAGAAATAATTTAAATAGGAAATGTAGTTTTCAATTAAAATTTAATATTTTTCTCTATTCATCAAAAAATGTTTAATTTTAAAAAAATACCAAAATATTATCTATAAGATAATTATCATATTATTATTTATAAAATTATTATTTTTGAATAAAATATCTTTTCTAAAATTATGAAAAAATAATTTTTTGAAGTGCGAATATATGAAACAAAACTGATTTTAAAAAACATAAAATTTTAAAACACAACATTAAATTTATAAATATTTATTATCTTAAAAAAATATATGTTGGATGTTAAATAGTTGAGTGAATGTATGTACAATATAAATGTCATTAAATTTATCCAGAAAAAATAGTTTGTTTATTTTGTTGTAGAGGAAAATATTTGCTTGCTTAAATAAATAGTTTTTTAGAAAATGATTTATTTCATTTCTTAATAGTATTTATTTTTATTTATATTAAATTATTCACGAAATAATTCAATTAATATACACACTAAAACCATATATTCTTATATTAGTTAATCCTATACATAATATTTATTTAAATTGCTAGGTGATAACTATCATATTAAGAAATAATATTTTCATAATATGACATGTCCCATTTAAAATTAATGTTGTATGTAATGAAACAAAAAAATTACGTCATTCAGGACACAATATTACCATGGTGTTGCATTTAATGAAAAAAATATTTGCACAATGTGTAATGAAAAAAATGGAATATATCAAACCTATTTGAATAAAAAAATGTCACAAAATTTCAGGGTGTTACATTCAATCCCCCCCACTAAATAACTTTATCCATTGATATTAATCTGCATCATCAATGTATTAACATTTCGATATTATTTATAGTAACCCGAATCATACAAATTAATAATAAAACATTTGTTAGAAAATAAATGTCGGTTACATAACAGTTACCCAATGTAACTCATGACTATGATTATACATACACCAACATTGGTGAGAAGTGAAGATGTTAACTATGAATAAAATAATAAATAGTTATAGTGTGTAAAAAATATCACTAATCACAAACAAGATGGGAATCTTTATAATTTTAATTACCATAAAACAATGAAACCAATATTTTTTTTAAAAATCATTGTTGTCATATAAAATGATGCCAAATAAGAAACATGTTATCTGAAGATAATATTCCTAATGAGATGATATAAATTCAATATTTTATTCCATTTAATTAGTATAATCACATAAATCGGTTGTGATTTGACTAATTATCACTGTATATCTTACGTCAATAGATAATTCTTTTCTCTTTTAAACACTAAACCAAAAAATATATAATAATAATAATAAGTGATTACATATATCTTAAATTATTATAAAAACAAAATGGATAACATAAGTTGCACATAAATAATAATATGTTTTAGTAATACATCAATCATTAAAACCTCAACATAAGTTCAATTTAAACCATTTGATAAATGGGTAACCTTTTCATTCAAAATGAATAAAATAGATAACATTATAAATAAGGACACTAAATATATAATATGATATTAACATTATTCCCCAAATCAATATGAAGTAGAAATTAAATGGAATAGACCAAACATGTTAATACCTTAATCATGTATTCTCTTTAAACACAGTAATTTACAAAATTTTCATAATTTGATATTTAAAAAATATTTTCTTTCTTATTCATTAAATAAAACATATATTCTTTGTGATATTCCATATATCAATTTTTTTAAAAGAAATTCCTCAATAAAACTATATACCACTTCATTAAAAAACCATTAATCAATTTAAAGATAATTAGTACTATCCAATTTAATTTTTTCATATCAATCATCTATTTACTCCATCACTGATATGAAAAACATATTAAGGTTTATCGTTCCGTTAATAATATGGTTTTAATGAATGTCACCTTATCAATAAATCAATTTACTGGGTTACCAACATCATTCAACATATTCTTATAAATCTGTAATGAAAAAATTATAGTGAATAATCCTTATATAAATAATAATTCATGAATACCAAATCATAAATATATAAATCATCCGACTTTGATATCAAGACATTAACTAGAATTTATGAAATTATTCCTCAATATCTATTTCTATTTATATATCATTCATAGTATCTCAATCATCACCACAATGATTACTAATCATATAGCCTTACTGATTTCCTTCATGATCATTCCAACAAGTACATCTATTTGAACATCCCACTTAATTTTAAATTTAAAAAATTGATCCCATTATAAAATTTTATAGAGGGAAATATTCCCATCCATCATGTTAATGGAAAATTTCATTTTTATCTGGAATTTATTTTCTTTGATTCTTTATCTTCCACACTCAAAATATCTTCACGTTCATTTTATAGATTCAATAGAGTTATTCTTCAAACATTATGACATACAAATAATTGGATATTATTTTTTTCATCGTCTCAAATAACTAAACAATATGAGAACTCTATCCATTTTTTCGATTTCATGATTAGGCTATGGTTCACATTTGTATATACTTTTTATCATAAATGATTTTGAAAAATCTCATTATCCTTCACTCTAGTTTTCATTCCATTTTAATTATCATCATTATATCTTTCCACCAAATGCAATGTTAACCCATTTTTATAATTTTCACCATTTTATAATTCCAAAATACATAGTGTGAGAAACACTAATAATTGTGGAAAACCAATTAATTATGAAAAAATCCTATATAATTTCTAAAACCCAACCCTGTATTTTAAATGTATTCTTCCTTAGGTTATTCATAAGTTTGGCTTTCATGGTTGTTTATAGAATGTTTTTGAATTTCTATATCATAACCACTGGGAGTATCCAACTAGGTGTAGAGAAAGGCCAATTATTTTTAACTAGTTAATGATCAAGTCTAGATTGATATGGTGTTTTTTTGGATGATCCCCCATGGTAAATTTGATCCATATCCACAAAATATTTAATTATCCAAACATGGATGTATTTTTAGGAAACAACTCTCTCTATCAAGTGAAAAAATACAAAGATATTTTCTTATAAATTGACTCATCTTTAGGATTATCCATAAAGGAACCATGAAGAATATCCTTTGAAATATTACTTGGGATCTTATTAATGTTCTATCACCCAATTACTTAATGTATGATTTAAAATATACTTTAGCGTGAGCTATAAAAACACAAGATTATGATACATGGATGGTAAATATCTTTAGATGTATATTCATTACATTAAAAAAAAACTTTTGGTGGTTTTTGATATGAGGGGAGTGATACATTCTCAAATTGTAAATCCTCTGGTAACACTCAACTTTTACTACATTTTATTTAAAAATTCTGGGTACTGTATATTGTTAGATCTCGGGCCTTATTGGTATGAACATAGGGTAATGATATCATGAGAATAACATTTTAGTACAAAACCCTATATATCCAAGATCATAATTGTAGGTCATGACATAACGATTGGAAGTTAGTAAGATAATAATCATATAATATTTAGAGAAAATGAGACATGAGAACACAATATATTTATAATTCATTGTTTTTTGACACACATGTAAGCATGAAAAATAATTTATCTGTTATTTAAGTCCCATTTAAAACCCATATAAGAGGACACTATGCGTTGATACAACTATTAAGTGCGGAACATGACCATCCCTAGTGGAAGTACATTTCTAGTAGTGTAATTGTTTCACTCCCACATAGAAATCATGTTTCACTCCCATGACCCTCATAGTGGAAGAATTCCCTTAGTAAAATGTGCCCACTCCCCATTCTATCACTGTATAATTGTACTAGGTTCACTCCACATTCGAGTTCTACCATACTGAATAGGGTTCACCCCTCATTGTTGGCCCATATTAATAAGCCATTCTCACCACCCAAAATAGTCATATCTTACAGATCGACATTCAATCCATAATTTAGTCTCATCGTACTAAACCACCTTAACTTCCCATTTTAGTATAGTTTTAATGAACAATGTTTACTCCATGTTCCATTCATTTATTACTAATCAAGGATCACCACTGATACATATAATCCATTTCTCAATGCATTGGAAGGTGATATAGGCACCACCTATCATTGTTTATAACATTACCAACATCATTGGTTATAACATGAAACCATCTACAGTTATAACTTAATCACCATCACATAATAAAAATCATTCATATAGTTACCATAATAATAAAAAATAGTCTTCATATCATAATCCAGGAAATAAAATTTGATTAATAAAAAATTTATCATAACATAACCTGTGTAATATTAAATGGTATCATCATCATTCCAAGATTTAATCAAATCACAACCCATTTAAGAAAATTATTTCAAAAAAAAATTATCTGGGTAACACTCTTGTAAACGAAATGGGTTTTATAAATAACATTTTATCATATTCAATAACAACTCAGAGAAATAATATGGATTATTTCACTTGAACGTATCCCTAATAGATGATAAGTATCCTCATTGAATGTCATTAAATATAGAAAACAATTTTTAATGACTAAATGCGACATTTCTTAAGGAATATATCTTTCATAGAAAATAAAATTTTAAAAACTAAAACATTTTGAAATCAATTTTATGTTAAATAAACATTGAAAAATTATAATGTATTCTTTTAAAAATTATTTAAAAAATATCATGAGAGAAATTTTTTTTCTCTTATATATTCACCATT
This sequence comes from Viscum album, assembly GCA_963277665.1. NCBI lineage: Eukaryota > Viridiplantae > Streptophyta > Magnoliopsida > Santalales > Viscaceae > Viscum > Viscum album. The sequence goes on from OY728157.1 coordinate 789,264,268, forward strand.
TGAAATATAAAACACAATAAAAATACTTTTCAATTAGAAATAATTTATTTAAAATTTAACTATTTCCCAAATACGAAAGAAACATTTTTCATTGAAATTTTATTTGAAAAATAAAAGTGAATCATGAAATCATTGAGCTCTCATGATAGTGGGAAATAATAATTATGTTGTTCATATTAAAAATAAATATTCGTTACCATTTTTGGTAAAAGTGAAACAATATTTGTTTTTGGGAACAGAATGAAGATTACATTATTAAATGGTTTCAATAATTGGTAAAAATTTATTTTTAAAATTCAAAATTGAGTAATAAAAGTTTTCGATTTTTTTTTGAAAAACCTAGTTTTATTAGCAAGCATATTTATAATCGAAGACAGATATAATGTTAGGTTATCAGGAAACTATTATCTAATTTATATTAGGTATCCAAGAGTATAAAAATGGTAATATTAGTTGAAAATATAATTAATAACTTAATGAGTTTAAAATTCATGTCTTTCTTGAGATATGGATCATAACATTTTATCATTTGAATCTTAATCTGAGACAATCCCAATAAATGATGAGATTGTAACATAAAATAATTAAAACAATGGTGTATTTGAACTATAATCCCCATGAAGTAATAATAGAAAATGGGACCTAAAATTTCAAGATGATAAAGAAATTCAATATATTACATGTTGAATGGGTTAAGTATTCACCTCTTGAATGAATACAAGTGTATAAGATTACAAATGTCTCAAATAAGCCAAATAAAACTATAATATATTCCAACATTGGTAAAATTTTAACCATCGACCACATGAATATAGATCCTATATTTTCTATTTATATAAAAACAATTTTTAGTATATTATTCATAAAATACAGTCATGGTATGTATAAATACCTAATAAAAAAATAAGCGGTGAAAGTGGCATGTGTCTCACATATGTAAAAAGTGAGATACAAATATATTACTATATGGCTTGACTTCTTTTTTATACCTTAAAATATACATTATGATGAATATTAGTATATTATACATCTATTATAGAAAAAATACAAATATATACATATATCAATATATATATGATTTACACAGGTCATTTTTACTTGTTTATCAACATATTTTTGGATACTATCACCTTTTAAGGTAAAAACCACATTGAATTCTATATATTTTTTTATCTATAATTGTTGGTTCTGAAGCATTTATAATGGTTCCATTGAATTTAGAATGTCAAAAAATATATAAATTCAATATATATTAGGTATATATGTTTTTAGAGTAACTAGTAAAATTTATTAATGGAAAATGAAATACCTCATTCATGGAGAGGATAGACCATACATATACAAGAATGTTGATTCCATTTTCTTTTCTAATTTAATGAAATGATGTTAAATGACATATAGAAATTAAATAATCATTTTTGTTTCAAATATATCACATATATTCATTATCACAAACCAACCTGGATACCCTGGAAACCTGATAACTGAGCTAATCTTGACATAGCCTGAATGGTGTTCCCGATCCCCACTAGTCGGCAACTAGCACCTATTATCATAAATCATTTTGGAGGAAAAAATCCTTCCAAAATTCATATATATAGAAATAAATGTACATAAATATTCATACAAAAGAAACAAAACATGGATTAATGTTTCTACAGTGAACAAGGAATTTAGGCCAAAAGTACTACAACCCATGTACCCAAATTAGAAAACCAACCAAAGTCCCTAATTTCACCACTCACCAACACCAAGGTTCAACATCTGTATACACATACAAGAGATCCTTTCCCCTTTCATGAACCTTTAAGTGGATAATCTATAATAAACTTAAGGACCAAGTAGGGTGTGAGAAACAAATTCATGTAGGGCCTCACCATGGATTCCCTAATAGGTATGAATAACAGATTAACCAAAAGAATGATTTTAATTTTAAAAATAAATATGTTGGGAATTTTAATGAATACTTAAATAAATCATTCTATACAATTAAAAAGAAGGAAAAATAATTTATGTAAAGGCTCTAAAAGTGAGTGAATGTTTTTTAAAAAATCACTTAAATAAAAAATTTATATAAAACAATTTATATAAAATCAATAGGAATGTAAGGTAATATAACAACATTGATATACATTTACATCTCAAATATAATCAAGTAATCAACATGGTAATATTCCAAATAGGAAAGAAAGTTATTGGTAATAGTACTCCACACTCTATATGTGATCATAAAAATATGTGTATACACACATCCCTCTAAAAATGTATAAACATGACTTGTAATAATCCTATAAGAGATTTGACCAACTTCATTTTTGTTTTAGAATGTGGTATAATCATAGAGTGTGTGCAAGTAACTCAAAAACTATCAAGTGATTCCATGTTCTCTTACACAATCAATGGTGGGAAATTTATTTTGAAAATTTGTAAAATCCAATTCAACCCCATTCCTCTCATTTAAAATTCTCATATTCAATTAATACCAAAACATGTTTTAATCGAAAACATTTATTTTGACAAGGTAAAACCACTGAGTTCCTATCAATAAATTCTAATACATTTTCAATATACCAATATCAATTCAAAAAAAATTACATAAATTTCATGATTCATTTCTAAAATTTTATTCCACAATATAATTGAAACTATTTCCATCTTTTTACAAACACACCCTAATAAAATGGAATTGGGGTTTTTTTTCTAATTTTTTGACAAAACCATTTAGAAGATTCCATTTCAATGGTATTGGATTTTAATCAAAAAAAATTCAATTAATTACAAACGTTTTTATTTAAATCAAAAATTTAAATAATTCATGAAAATAAAGGTTAATCAATGAGGCCATGAAGAACGGAACCACCTACCCTTTTTGAGACACAAGGCTTAAAACAGAACCTAAGGAGGAGAATGAAGTGGTCGAAGACCTCGAATCTCTACTTAAAAACGTGATCTAAAAGAAAGGAGTATATATCCATAAATTTCATGATGAACTATTGAAATCCCAATGGAGGATAAAGATATAATGATTAAGAAAAAGGGATAATGATTACTCATGAATCACACCATAAGAGCAATGACAATCGAACACCAAAAGATAGGATTTTCAAGGGTTGGAGAGCTCCAAGATCGGTTGGGGAATGATTTCAATTGAGAGAAATGAAAATGGAGAGTATCTAAAAAAGATATATTAGTCATTATACCAGATTAATTAACATATTTAGGTTATTACATGACGTGTAATCCCATTAAAAATCATGAAATAGTAAGGTTTCACAACTGTTGAAAAATGCATCACATTAATTGAAAAATCATTCATTAAATGGCTCACAACATGTAAATTCCTATCATGTCATTTAACCATTAATAGTGTGAATCTTTTCACAATATGAAAAATCTCACTATATGAACCCAATGACCATTACACATCTTATAACCTTGTTACATGGAATATAACCATCTGAAATCCTGGAGAAAAGGCTGGTTAAAGATGAAAGTCCAACAAATAACTAAATTCACCAATATAGGTATCCTCCAAATTAATTATCTACAATACCAAGTCAACGAAAAATAAAATCCATTACAATTTTAAAAGAATAACTATCATATAGATAATGGGATGTTACAACCTCCCCACCATAAAAAAATTTCCCCCCATAATTCATATGGATATACTTCTATGCCAAAAAGATAATGCCACTACTCTCACATTAGTTACTCAGTTTCCAATTTATAATGATTATAAGAACTATGCTTATATATAAAAAAACCAAAGGTTTCACCCTCCCACAAATTACATTGGACTCGTAATCAACTATCCAAAGTGTCCTCTCAATCATTGTTAAACCAGGTTCAATATCAAGATCACTCAGGCTCAAAAAATGATATGTATCATAGAGATACTTTCTCAGCAGCAATAAATGGTACACATTATGTATCAATGTAAACTATAGTGGAAGTGATAAATGGTATGAAACTTTCCCCCATGCCCAATAACCTTGAATAATCCACCAAAATGAGATGAAAGTTTCCATGCATCCCAAGCAGAAAATTTTAAAACACATAGTCACCAACTGATAACTCCAACAGTCTACAGTGATGATCAGTATGAGACTTATGTCATATATGATTCATGATAATTATATGAATAATTAACTGATTATTTTATGTTTTCTCTGTATCAAACATTTTCCAACCAAGTAAAATCAACCAATTTATGACACACACAACAAGGATATACATGGCAGGCCATACAATGCCTCAAAAGGATCCATTTTGATTGAGGATAGGTAAATATTCTTATTAGGAAACTCAATGAGACCCAGGTGATCATCCCAAGCCCCACTAATGTTGAGAACATGTGAACTGATAATATCCTCTAGAATATGTATTTATCTTTCTGTCTGTCCATCCCACTACAGATAGTATTCCATGATCAAATGGACATGAGATCTGAGTGCCTCTTAAAAGACACAACGAAAGGGGGAAGTGAACCTAGGATCCCTATCAAAAACTATAGTATATTTAACTCCATATAAATAGGAAATCTCTTTCACTTATATATTTACCAGATCCTCAACATTAGGTGTATCACAAATGAGTATGAAGTGAGAAAACTCAGTCACTCTATCAATAACAACCCATATCTCATTATTCTCTCTCTAGGTACTAGGAAAACCATCCAAAGAATCCACAGATATTTCAACCCACATCAACATAACGACTGGAACCATCTGAATTAAACTTGAAGGTTTTTGTGCTCTCCCTTCACCTTCTATAATGTATAACAATGAGGAAAAAACTTATCAATGCATCATCTTATGCCTTTCCATTAGAAATTTTGCCACATATTATAAAACATGATACTGGGTTACAATTCCATAACCCCATGGGAATTATGGAAGTCCCCCATCACATCCTTACTTTTCTCTATCATCACAACATAATGATTTTGATAATGTATAACACCCTGTTTGGAGAGTGAACACTGGGAAACTGCCTCTGTACAGTAAATAGATTATCTAATGCTTTGAAATTCATCATTAATATCTTGATTATGAAGAAACATCTCATAAAGAGTTAATGTTAGACAAGTGATGGATAAAGAAACCAAATTCTTTTATTATTGGACTCCAATATGAAACTTTGAAACAGATCCATCACATTTGTCTCTTCTGAAGATTCATTCACTAGCTAGGTCTGAAGTTGCCTACTCAATGATTCCACGATGATAGTCCATTACCTTGGGGTATAAGTTTTTTCAATGTGAAAATATTTTAGGTACTCCACCCAACTATTATGGAGAAGATTGAAATATTTTCGAGAGAAGATATAACTCAATATTTTGTGGTCTGAATACACAGAAAATATATCCATGAAAAGGTAGTAACACCGACTCTTAATCACTTTCACCATAGCTACAAGATCAAGGTAGTAGATGGGATAATTCTTATCATGATGCCTTAGTTTATGAGATCAATATGCAAATATATGACCTCCCTTCATAATAACATATCCCAAGCCATAACATGTTGCATAATTGAAATCCACATAGCCCAGCTTGACCTCAAGAAGAGTGAACACTGGCTCAGTTATCAAAATTTGTTTATGGTTAACAAAATAACATTTAAATTTATCATTCGAAGAAAAATTCACCCCCTTCCATGTTAGAGCAGCCATCGATGAATCCCAAATCAACTAGTACATCACAAACCAATGATTATATCAAGCTAATTCTAGGAAGCTACGAATCTCAAAGACATTACAAGGTTTCTCCCAAGTTATAATAGACATTACCTTCTCATGATCAACTGATATTACATATTCAAACACCACATCTCCCAATAATTTCACTTCTCAAATATATATATCAAACATTGAAATCAGGGAATAAGGTCGGTGATTTATTATCAAAATCCAAATTATTCTCACATGATGTATATGATCTCTTAAAAATTAGAGTAAATGAGGATTTCATCCACAAATACTACCTAAATGGTATCCAAATACTGATCGAAAATCCTATTCATAAAATCCATGAAAACTACATAAGAATTTGTTAGACCATAGGGAATAAAATATTTATTATAATGGTTATACCAGGTCTGAAAGGAGGTTTTATGAATTCCATATTCTTTTATCCTTAATTGATGGTAACTTTGTCGAAGTATGATATTTGAAAACCAATTCACCCTATTTTACTGATAAAATAGATCATAAATCCATGGAAATAGATACTTGTTATTTATTTTAACTTGATAGATATTTTAGTGATCAACACATAAGTGAAGAGAACCACTATATCTCTTAATGATGAGAAGCGTCACCACCTTGGGTGACAAACATGGGCATATAAAGCCTTTCTCATAAAGATCATCTAATTGGGAATTCATCACTATAATTTCAGAAGGTGTCATATTGTATGATGAAATATAAATATCTTGATTACCATTTAATACGTAAAAAGAATGATTAACCTATGGTATTCTTGTAGAACCCAATAAATATGAAGGAAACACTATAGGAAACATGATTATAATTTTAGGGAGATCAGTACTCAATTATTCCTATAGTAGATCAAAGAAAAAAACTTATATTACATACCCAACTCTAGATAAGAAGGCCTGGCTCTACTATACCTTGTGTCTTATTCTCCTTGAAAGATAAGAGACACACCACTAGGTGTAGTAAGTTAGACCCATTAAATAAAACTATCAATCCATGACCTATTTTTAGTGATCCAATCCATTCCCAAATTGAATATAATAAGTTTCTTATCGAGGAACTAAAAACTTCAAGCCAATACTACAATTAATTAAGAGAGGAAAAAAGTGGGACTATGAAGACCCTTCTCTTACTTCATACCAAGGGGTGTAGTAACATCCATTTCATAATATAAAATGTCAATAATATGATTTAGATGATTAAAAATAGGCGTTGAGAAAAATGAATGAGATGAACCAGTTTCAAATAGAGAAGGTACACATTGAGAAGATATATCAATGGTACCTCTCATAGTTGATGGACCCACAACTGCTTCCTATGAAGTATCTTCCACTACATGAAGAAGCATCATTCTACATGTCTATGGTAGGACCACATTTATACATGCAGCTTCTAATACCCCTATGGATTTATGTAGATCTGCTGATCTTGTTCAACTACAAGGAGTAAAAAATATATGAAAGAATATTATTCGTGTCCAGAACATCCTCAACAACTATAGTTTTTGGGTGAATTTGTGAAATACCTATTATATTTTCATAGCTTTCCACACTGATGGAAAATCGAAGGACATCCTACTAGTATTTTAGGATTTATGGAATGACTATGACACTGAGAACTATAGTAAGAATCATCACTTTTAGTATTTATCATTAAGGAATTGATACATCCACCTGGAGAAAAAGGAACTCCCGTAAACCCTGAATTTCTATCCAACACCATCTCAACCATGATAGCCTTATCTAGAACCTCTCCATAAGTGGGAAAACATAGAAATAAATCCATATAAATGATATCTGACTAATCTCTACTCTAATAGTAATGATTTTATCCCCTGAATAAAAAAATCTTAGGTAAAAACAAAACAATCTTAGCAATGTGATTTGAATATTATGTCATGGTTTTGTCGGCCTACTCATGATTGAAAAACTCTATGTCCTTGGCCAACACCGTTGACTGTAGATACAATTGATCAGTGAAAAGGAGTTTGAATTGTTTCCACCATAATCCCTCATGTCTCTTTATCTTCACCATTATGTCCCAGCATCTACTTCTCGGTTATTCCAGCTGGAATATGGCACAATACACCTTGATATCATCTGTTGTCTCCAAGAACTCAAAATGCTATATCCTGCCCAACCATTCTCTAGCATGTTGGGGATTAATGGAGCCCTAGAAAACTGGTGTCTTTTGGAGATAGAAATCTTGAGAAAATTTTTTAAGAACATCCCAATGAGGATCCACAGTTGGATTTAGAATGGGGACTAGTGGTGGTGCTGGTACCAAAGCATTGATAGTGCACAAAATCACATCAACCAGATTTGGATCTAAAATAGGATCTGCTTGCTGAGGTTTAAAAGAAAATCTTTTCAAGATTCAATACACATGTCTTCTTAGAGGAATGATGCTACATAACATTAATAGACAAGAAGAAAGACATTAGATTAAAAGTAAAACTAAGAAACAATGGAAGGTATGCTAAATAGATTGAACAACTACATTTGGATTTCACTCTATCCAAATCAAAATAGGGGAAAAAATATAACTAATCCACAAGATATCTTTCCATAAACACCCCTATTGATATAATGTTCTTTGTAGTGGGATATTTCTAGGTACTTAATCATAACTACCTCCGTAGTCAAGAAAATATTAGTTAATTTCATACTGACTATAAGAAAAAATCTCAATAACCTCCCTTTAATACACCTCTATAATGAACCATCCTGGATACCTTGGTAACCTGATAAATGAACCGGTCTTGAAATTTCTCGAAAGGATTTCTTGATCCCCATGGTTTGGAGACTACCACCTCGTGTTATAAAACATGCATGTGGGAATCTACATTCCACAAAACATAGTAGAATCCAGACAACAAAGTCAACATGCATTAAAAAGAATCTCTACTAGATGTAATATACTATATGTCAACAACACATTTATGGACAAATTATTACAAACCATGTACCAAAACATGAAAATATAACACATGTACCTAGGTACACAACTCCCAAAAACCATGGGGTCTCAACAAGGATTCCATAGCAGATACCAATAATAGATTAAGAAAGGAATGATTTCAATTTTAACAACTAACATGTTTTTATCTTTAAAGAATAGTTAAACAAATCATGTTTTACAATTAAATTAATTGAAAATTACTTTAAGGAAAGTCTCTATAAGTGATTTAATATTTCTAAAATAATGGATCAAATAAAAAATTTACATAAAATAGTTTATATGAATTTTAAAGGCATTTTAAACCATTTAACTACTTTGGAAAACATTTATATCTGAAATATAATCAAGAAAGAAACACAGTCATTTCCCAAATAAGTACGAATGATCTTGGATATAAGACTATGTACCCAGTATGTGATCTCTGAAATATGTTTATACACACATCCCTCTAACATGGGTCATAGCTGACTCATCAAAATCTAATCATTGATTTTTCCAGCTTCATTTATATTTTATAACATTTTATAATCAAAGAGCGAGTCTAAATTACTCACTAAATAAAAAAATTTCATATTATCATAGATAATAAATGAAGGGTAATATATTTTAATACCACATAAAAAACAATTAAATTTAATTCCTCCCATTTAAAATCAAAATTCACATATAATATCAGAATATGTTTTAATCAAAAACATTCTTTCTACCAGATAAAACCATTAGGTTTATAAAAATATTTAAACCATTTTTACATGATGGAAATTAATTAAAAAAATTCCATCAATTATAAATTTAATTTCCACAATTAAATTAAAAAATTTAATCAATTCAATTTCCATCCATTTACAAACACTATATATTTCACCAGATTTGGGGGGTTTTCACATTTTCATTCCAAAACAATTTCAATGAATCAAATTCATTCGATTTAGGTTTTAATCAAATAAATTGAGATAAAATTACTACATTTTAATTTATATCAACTACTATAATATATCAATAAGTTAATGTATAATCAATTTTAACAAGAGGAATGGGACCACCTAACCTCTTCCAAGACAGAACACCAACAATGTAACCCGCCAATGAGAACGACAATTAAAATTACCTCCAAACTCAACATAGAAATGAGATATAGAAACAAATTCAATAGATAAATAAATTTTAGGATGACCTATATAAATACCAATGGAGGATAAAAATTTAATTATGAAGAACATGAGAGAACTCTTACTCAAGAATCACACTCTAAGGACAACTATGATCAAACACCATGTTAAAGGATCTGGAAGGGTTGGAGAACTCTAATATCACATGGTGAAGGCATTCGTTAGATAGAAATGAATTTTGATAGGAAACAAATGTGATAGATCTATCATGATTCCTATTTAAAAAATAGTCAGGGTATTACATGATGTCTATACCCATTACACATCATGAAATAGTTATGTTTCAAAAATTCCAAAAAACACATAACATAAAATGAAAATCGTTCATTAAATGACCCTCGATATGGAATGGATCATCACGTCGTATAACCACTCATGATTTTAATCTTCTCAAGACATGAAACAGATCACTGTATTATGCTAGGAATGTAACCAAGTTACACAGCGTGTAACACTCTGGTAGCCTACAAAAAAGTCTAGTTATAGCTGAATGTCCAACAATTCTTTGACTTCTCCACTATAGGAATCTTCCCCATTCATTCTCAACCTTAACCAATAAAAAAAGGAAAACCCAGGAAATGGTTAAATTAATTCCTATTAGATTAGTAACATGTTGTTACAATCATTAAATCCATCCTTAATACATTCCTTATAATGTGTGAATGAATCACATCACTTTCTGGGATGGTAATATTCTGTACACATGAGTGACATAATCCTATTACCAAAAATGGTAATCATGAAGATATCTATGATATTGAAATTACCTAAGAATTATATTATCATAAATATAGTATTTAAAAAATAATTTCAACATTATATCCAACCATATGATGTGGTAATCAAAAAACAAACAACATTTGTTTTCAAGACTATAATCTTCCTTACAGAAGAATGATTATTTCATAAGCCATTAGGTGTAAGTAGACATTGTTGTAGGTCATTACCATAATATAACTAAATATATATATATTTAATAAAATTATGTTAGTATTTAATCATGATATAATAATAATAAAATGTGGTGGAGGGAGATATGAAACAAAAATGCTCATCGATGATCATTACATCTAGATTGGAATTGCTTCTTAGGATTTCACATAAATAATGAATTTAATGGATTTCTTCTTATAATAAGTGATTAAATATGATGGTAAGGATGTTGGGTTGTTATTTGGGGAAGTATTTTTTAAAATAAATTGATATGATAGTTGCAATAAGGGAGGATATTGGGTAGACTTTTATAAGCTGGGGAGATGAGACACTTAGTATTTTTTTATTAAAATTGACTTCTACCATGTTTTTCATATGTCACAAAGGTAAAAAAATGAAACATTATATTAAAATGGATCTTTATGGTTTGAAATATTTCTGGAAAATAGTTTTTTTAAATTTTTCTATTTCATTTATTCTATATATTTTATGTTGAATGCCCGATAAACAAATTTTTACCCTAATCACCGTTATTAATTTTTTTGCATTCACTATTAATATTAGTTAAAAATTAACTTTACCTTATTAGGTAATATAAATCATCCTGATTTAAAATATTGAATTCATTTTTCCAAATAAAATTCCGTGAATTTAGAAAAATAAATTTAATATTAATCCCATAGATGTGATGACAAAGCCGGTTTTAAAAGTGAAATTGATCAAACATTTTCATTGATTTTATACCCAATTTCATAATTAATTTTATATGAATATGAAAATTTTATTAATATTTTTATTATTTTATTAAATATTCATTTAAAAAAATCTATAATGTAATTTTTCTATATAAATAAATAAAATGAAATTTTATTTTTATCTGAAATTCAGTATTTTCCATATTCATAAAAAAATTAAACTTTTTAGAAAAATTACTACCCTTCACATTAAGATAATTTTTATACCGTGATTTAAAAAATTAAATTCCTTTCTCAGAAATAAATTTTTAATGGTCCTTAAAATAATTTTTATTATATGTCTGAAAAAAGGTGAAAAAACTAAATTTTAGGGAAATACTATTTTTGGAATAAAAATGGATTTATTCCTCTTTCTTGTATTGAAAACATATAATATGATTGTTAAATTTTTAATTTAATACATTAAATATTAAAATTTCATTAATTTAATTATATAAATTTAATTTTTTAGTATTATAAAGGTTGAATGATTTTATTTTCATGAAAAATAGTTATTTGGAAATAGATGTCCTATATATTCAAATAATTTTTAATTTCATTTTTGATTAAATACTCTCTAATTAATTATTTATATATACATGTGTAAACCATAGTTTAATATTTTAATGAATCCAATTTAAATCCAAAATTTGAAGAACCAGATTATATATATCATACTAAATAATAATATTTTATTAAAATGTCATGTTTGGTTTAAAATCATTATTTCATGTAACGTAGGATAAACATGGGTTTCCATTAATGCATGATAATATGGGTACTACACATAATTACTGAAAAAAAGATATTTGGGTATAATGAAAATTATGGAAAATTAAAAATATATTTCATAAAATAATAATTTCCCAAAATATGTAGGTGTTACAGTTTTTGAGCATGATATTAATGATATAAAATCATATCAGATGATTCATAGATCATAAACATGAATAAAAAAATAATGATTTTCTAGTTCATAATATAGAAAACATAAGGGAATCATATATTAAGACATACTTAAAAACGAATTTGGAAATTAAAACATATTAATATAGTGTTTAATGATATTCAGAATAATCATTATTAGATAAATCTTATGTCAAGCTCACTAATGAAAGAATTTAGCATTTTCATAAAATCCTATGTATCTAGTTTGGGAGTGGGATAACATCTTTTTTAACCTTTTTAGAATTGATATAACTTCTTGTTTTAACTTTTTTGGGATTGGGATATCCTATCATGTACCATTTTATCTCATAAAATATTAACACTTACCAAATGAATTAGATCGATATAAATGACCCCAATCACATAATCCTAATTATTTCATCTATATTACATAAGATCATGAAATAAATTATCATTTCCTCCTAAATTTAAAAATTGGATAGAAAATAGATTTAGTTAATATATCCTCATCAATATTATATATCATGAAGAGAAATAACAAATATATTAACATTAGATAAAATCTCTTGAAAAGTATATGAAACATCAATGGATATTATTGTAGGATAAAATGACATTAAATGATCACTATAATATTTTTAATGGATAATATACACTTTTAATTTTGGAATCAAATATATAAATGTAATAATATTTATAATTATAAGGGAATATTATATTTAAGAAGAATCATGGAAAATTTTAAATATAATTTAAGAATCAGTATAATTCATGATGGTAAGAAATGTTTTTCATAATGTATATGTTAAAACTAAAAATCATTACATATTTTTTAAAATATCTAATATTAACAATTCCAAAAAATGAATGGAAAAATCATTTTATAATTTTTATAGGAAAAAATGGGTAAAAATGAATTCGTATAATTATTATAAAATGATAAATAAATAATGGATTTTTTTAATAATATATGGATAGGAAAGAAGAAATTGTGAGTCCAAATATAAAAATATAGTCCGTTTTTATAAAACCATTGTTTTGGTCTCTCCAGTACATAAACAAAGGAAAATAAAAGGAAAAAACATAATCTCTAAAAATAAAGGAAAATAAAAGGAAAAAACATAATCTCCAAAAAGAAACATATTATTATAAAATAACTATGATTTCGGTGATATATACAATATAATATAATCATCTACATTTATTAATACAAAATCTTGGTAAAAAGTAGTTGTGACATTTTACCCTTGTAACTATAATTACATTTTCCACATTATGCACATGAAATCTATAATACAAAATACACCTTAAATATCATAAGAATATGGATTAAAAAAAATACCAATGGTGGTATAAGATAATATTTATAATGGAATATTGATGTATAAAATAACATACATCCCAAATATGACAATGTGAGATGGTAAAACCTTAACATTTTTGTAACATTTGAGTCAAATACTCATGGATGAAATAATTTTATTTTTATCTTTAATTATAGTGAATGAATAAGCATAAAATATATATGATGTTAAAGGGGAATTATGTACACCTCATAACCGTAAATAGATTCATAACAATAATATGTGTCAATGAATCTGTATTTAAATGAGAAACCCTTTAACAGAAGTCTAACTTTATCCAGTACAATAAGTATTTATATATTATAATTATATTCAATAACCATATATATAATTTTAATATCATATATGATCCACTTTTAGCATTTTAAAATATGTTAATTCCCAATTCATTGATAAAATCATTTTTTCTAGGTGTTAATACTTTCATTTTATATATATGTTTTAGTTTGGAAGATATGGTCCATGCACTTTTATTAAGGGAAATTAATCTAAAGATAACTAAAATATAATAATTTTCATATTTATATTTTTAATATATTTTTCTAAAAATTTATATATAGTGTTGACCAAAAATAAATTCCATCACCTCATGGATATGATAACCCATACAAACACAAAAATGATGATTCCATTATCCAATGGATTTAAAAAAAAAAAAATAATGCATTTTATATTAATCTTAAAAAAATAATATAATATTTTTAACTGAATCTATCTTTTTTACCATTTAAATAAATATGAAATGAAAAAATGAATCACATTCCTTCATATAGGTTGTATCCCACACGGACGGAAGAGCAACATTATAGTTTTCCAATGGATGAGATGGTATGAAGGTAGATAAAATAATAAAATTATATAATAATAATTATATCATAAGTATTATACATTAACATTAAATACATCTACATAATAAAAAAATAATGATTTTGGTAGAAAATTAATAACATATTTATATTGAAGAATTAGTTAAAATGTACACACAAGAGATATTTTTATTTCCCGTTTGATGTATAAGTGGTGGGAAATGGTTGGGAAAAAATAAAAATAATATAATATAATATATATAATACTTTTATACTCATAATATTAGGGATATAATTTGGTTATAGAAATGGAAGAAAAAATAAAATTAAAATAGATTGATTAAGATTTGTACCTCTTCTATGAGAGATCTCCTTTGGGTTACAATATAACCAATGAAAGATAAGTATTAAAAGAGGAAACCCCTATATAATAATTTTATGCAATCTAAGAAGGTGTTATTTTAGGTATTGGGTGATCTAGAAGGATTAATGTTTCTAAATGGTGGTCAAGAAAAGGATATATTTCATAATTCAGTAGAGGTACAGAAATGCAATTACATAAAATATTTCGACAATATAAGATAAAAGTATTGATAACATGGGATAATATGAATTATAATTAAATAATAGGATAATTAGTTTTTGAAATTTAATCATAAATAATAACCTGAGACGATTATATGGAATTCATATCCTTATTTCATAGTTTATCCCTTAATAAACATGTTTTAACCTTAATTGTGGTAACAAAATGTTAGAGTTTTTACTATTTACTATGAAAAAAATTAGTGGAAACTATTAAATGGTTTTTCCTATGATGAATAAAAATATGGAATCTATTTTGTCTTATTCAACATCTATAAGTGGGTGATTTAAATTTTAAATTACTGTGGAAAACACAATGAAGACATGTATCTCAAAATAAGTTTTTAGTAATAAAAGGAAATTCACACCCATTCCCTAATTTATAAAGGCCTCAATATGAATGTTAAAATATATTATTTCATATGAAATAAATAAATATTAGTTGATAAATTAGTTAATAGAGAAAAATTAAATATATTAATAGAAATTTATCAGATTTTACATTAATTATTTTTTGATATTATATAGATTTATTTTGGGACCATTCATTTAGAAAACGTTTGATTCTGAGGCCTGGTGTGCCCAAATAAAATGATTGAAAATTATTAAAATATTTAATATCAGGAGAACATAGTTTTTTTGGATAATTTTTAATAACTCTTAAATGAATGTTTGAATTAGAAATATGAAGGATTTATTGAGTTAAGAATGGCGGTTTTATCCAAGGTGCAACTTAACAATAGTCAATGTTTTTCATTTGTGAAAAATATTCCATGGATGTAAAAGGTTGAATAAAATTTCATAATTTTTTTTAAAAAAATATGTAAGAATATTTTCATTTCACAATTCTAGGTCTAGCTTCATAACCTTAGAATTTTCTAGATATCCATTGGAGGGAGATCTAGAGAATCTTTTATGAATAATTATGATAGTTTAAGGATCTACGTATAACAACTACACAACCACCTTTCATCATCATTTATCGATCAAAACTCAAGTTTGCGTCCTTTGTTTTTGGAATTAGCATACATTTCAAAATATTAGATGAACATGGGTCATTTCAACGAACAATAATTCTTCCACGCATCGTCGGTATATTTTAATTGGATGGGATTGATAAATTCTATTTATTTATTTTTCACTCTTCGATCATCCTTTTAAGATATATATTCATGTCCAAAAAAACAATGGACAATTTTTCTTCCTCAATTTTGTGGTTTATGGATTCCCCCCCCCCCACTTCTTTATTCATGTTTAGCACTGTTAGAACCCCATGGTTCTCGAATCAATGGTTCCATGTGGATTCGAACACAATCGGACCCCTGGATATGAGGAGAATTGAAAACCACAGTTGGATCTATTTAGATCAATACATAAAGAGATTTGATCAATGATCGTTTCTATTTTTTGAATCGGAGGAGGTGCAGTGGTCCATAGAAGGGACCATATGTGCACAACAAGCACGGTTGGAAGACAACAACGACGTGCAGTCGTTGAGTGCACGTGATGGGTCGAGAATGGTGATGGTGGAAATATTTATGGTGGAGGAGTATGTAGCGGTGGTAGTAGTGGATGAAGAACTTTGTTAAAGGATTCATAATTTCCCTGTCCAAGTGGGGTGGGTTTGATTGGTGGGTCGGGTCAGGTCAGTGAGACTGGACAGGTGAGGTGGATGTGGATGTGGGTTAGACTCTGTCGGATCTGGGGGAAACCAGGGTAGAGCCCTGTTACGGTAGAATATGTTGATCGACTATGTTGTGTGCTTGACCATACTGGGTAGTCAACTGAGAGGTTAAGTGACAGGTTGATCAACTATTGGTGTAGCGACTATGCAGCCCATCTGTATGTGATCAGCCATGGTAGTCCACCGATGTGACCGAACAAGTGTGGTAGGTGGAATGAATGTGATGGTCCATCAATGTGTGTCCATTCCATATAGTAGGTGGAACAACCACAGTGGTAGGTCCATAATCCCAAGAGGGTCTATGAGAAGTTTTGTTCAAATAACCATAACTCTTAAATAGAATGTCGAATCGATCAACCATCCATGGAGCTGTGACATTGACATTCAAAACAACATTTTGAGTCTAATTTTGATATTTTAGTTTGGATGCATGAAGATTTTATATGTTCCCATTTTTCATTCCATGAGGGTGTAGTGTATCATTACATCCAAACCACCATATTATTATCCCATCTAGTAGAAAAGTCTCAGATAGTGTATGGTATTCCTCTATGAGAATGGTGTATGATCCACTATTACCCCTAGTGGAGTTTATAGAATTGGTGTAGCCTCTCTTAGTATGCAGATGATCCATCATCTAATGGTCTGCATCATTAGGGTTGTTCAAATCACTGAGTTATGATCCTCTACGTAGCGGGTAGACCCATATTTGGTTCAGGGTGTCCCCCAGCGGTTTTGTGCGTGATCCCTTCGCTGTGTATCTTAGTATTCCTTGAGTAATTCATTCTCTTTACGTGGGTAAAAAATGATCTTGACCTCTTCTTCGAGTGTCTCAGATTATATCTGGCTCGAGGAGCGAGTCCCCCGATAATGAGTGTGCTTCGAGTAGAGACATATGTATAGAAATTTTTTAGTAATTTTTAATGGAATGGGGTCACACCGGATTAAATATGTGTTAATTATCTCTAAAACATGAAATTTTAATACATTATAACATCTGGAATTGAGCTTACTAAAAATAGAGCTTTGTATTTTGTGTTTCTGCAGTGTTCTACTGGGTATTATTATACTCCCCAATACATGGGCCATTCCTGCACATATCGTATCTTTTACAAATGGTGACATTTATAATAGTGTCCTAGAGGGACCAGGATCGGGTAGAGCAAAGGTGGATCTGGAAAAAACTAGGTGTTTTCCAAAAGTATTCAATTTAAATATTCCAAACCATAGGAGTAGGTTGGACACTTTATAGTTTCAGTTAAACTGGTGTATAAACTCATAGTGGTTGGCAATTTCTCCATTATTACAATCTAGTACTTTCACTATTGTACTCTGTTGTGGGATCTTAAATGTATTCATAAATCAATTCATTTTTTTACATTTCACCATTTTGTGGGTTTGATATGTGTTCATGTATATAAGTACTTCAAGTTAGTTCCTCCCATTTGTTAGATATGCCTACACGATGCTAGTCACCACCCACTAACCTATTAGAGGAAAACATGGGGTAGTCATGACATGTGTCATGATCCATTCCAGTCGGGCTCATTCCTCGACTCCCCTAATCCAAATCTAACAGGCCAGGGGATCGTGCCTAGCACTGAGTAGGAATATCACTACTATTGGTGGAATTTCCTATATACCTATACACAAGAACACATCTCTATGCCACAAATGATGAAATGAAAAAACCACTAAGGGAAAAAATTCATAAATTACACTAAAACCCACCCAAATTGTGTGATAGAAATATGAAGTACAGTAACGTAAAATGGGAAAAATACAAGCCCACCAAAATAAATTCTCTACCAACAAAAAAGTACATCATGTAAAGAAAATAGGTGCTGTGGATCCTGCTCAATGCGGTAGAAACACCTCGGCCTACCTAAACTCGCAAATCTTTGTTCAGTCCTGGTCCTCTCTGGACTCCGTCAAAAGGTCTCTCATCTACAAAAGACACAACATGTGTGGTAAAATCCTAGGTGAGGGTGAGTATAACAATACTTAGTTAGACACCCCAAAACCCATAAAAATACAAAAAAGGAGTTCCTGTCATCTCTATAAAATATTTGACTACAATACATAACAAGAATATCCATATATACTTAATCCTAGACCCATTTTCTAAAGGCAATTCACAACTACCACAAACTCTCACTTGGGATTCAGTCTAAAGATTCGAAAAACAATTCATCTAGGAGAACTCAATCCTAAGTCTGATATCACTGATGATGTATTCCTTAAAGGCATTCTTCATTTGGAACCATCACGAGGGATATACAATGATAGATATTAAGAGAGAATATCATATAATAATTCTCAGAGAAATCACTCCATGAGTGTGGAAGATCTCGATACATAGATGAGGATCACTGTAAGGTCTATGGGGTGATACCACAACTCATCCAAATTCACCTGCTAAGTAGATGATCAAAATCTAGTAGGATGTGTCACACTAAAACCAAAAATCTATATAGGAAATTAGAATGGATAGAGTATCATATACCATGCCTCTCGAAGGGGATTCCAGGATCTACCCAGAAATTCTTACTGAAGGGATCATAATTTTGTTAATAGAGAACGATACTAACTGACCTTTAGGGGAACAAGACATAGCTCGAACCCTAATGAAAAATGTCCATGATACGGTGGAAAATATATTCAATCCATGTAGGAAGGGGTACACAATGTGAAATAGGGTCACACATTGTGTCCCTTGACCCTGGGTACTTCCCGTGTTCAACGACTACTGTCATCAGAACAAGTCATGTCGAAGAGATATACATAGCGTGTGGAAAGGTTCACAAAATGTGGCATAATATATAGGTTCCACTCTATGTACACTAGAAATGTTCCAGTACACAGCTTAAATTCATGTATTCTTTTCCATATACTAGTACATGGGGTTGTCCATGTGACCGGCTCTAGTAAAGGCATGTTGCATAGTACATGTCATGTAGGAGAGCCGTATAATCCACCCCATGTCATTGAATCACTCAAGATACATGTAGAGGGTTGGGGGAGGACCCACACACGATTTGACTATTCAGTGATTCCTGAAACTGTGGTCACCACTTAGGAGGGCCAACACATTGTGTATTCCAAATTACATGCCAAGTTCATCAGGATTTTCCCGAATTGATGTTCTTCCTCCTCGCACCTAAATCGTTCTTTCTGTGCTTGATCTATTGACCCATTCACCTCAAAATTAGAGATCCATGGTTTCCTATACATTATATCACTGAATTGGTGGGTTTTGTGTAATCAACCGGCTTTGAAATCAGATTCTGATCAACCACCAAAAAGTCACCTGAAGAACAATATATCCCAAACCACTTCTATACGTCTATCTCCATCACTGTTGTACCTTTGCAAGGTCAACCGATACCAGATATTCTATTTTGGATTATTTAACTAAGAAATCAAGGAATGAAGATCAATCGTTCATAATCCACAAAGAAGGAAGAATTTGAAGAATATATGGGGGAGATGAAATGCACTAAAGTAATCCAACCCGAAGAATGTACCATGACCATCATTAATTTCGGTCTTGATTTTTTCCTATGAGAGTGATCAAAAAATAAATCAATAGTCAAACCCATAAACCATATAACATAATCCCATCCTGTATTATGCATGATCAATGAATCAATTCATTCACTAATTGATTCAATTTCATCATAGGAATAAATAATGGGTTAGAAATCATATTACAACACATTCCCAACCTGGTAATTGGATCAATCGCCGAAGAATATTGGTTATTGCATCATCAATTGTTGTGAGATATCTCATGAACGGTTGTCAGAGATATTAGATCCAACTACCCATCACCATTCATCGCTCATATAATCTTACATGTTCCTCTCTCAAGAGCCTCTATGGAATTACAAGTTCTGATTCTAACCCTTGACCCCTGCCACAATGTTCATTAAAAAAAGAAATGATGATGTGTTTCTATATTAACGAGATGTTAAAATAAAACCAATTCTCTATTTATTTTACTTAATAAAACAACAAAAACTACTTTATGTAGTTAACCCCCTCTGATCTATGTTAGGTCACCCATATGGTAAACTCGCTACTCTAAACGCAACAACACCATCAGATTTTATATCTAAGAACTTGTGGGAATTTTATTAAACTTTTTCAGGGAAACCACATGATTGTGCTATTTAATATATTCAATATATTTCAAACATTTATTCTGGGCACATCAGGTTTCAAAATCACACAATATCTTACTTGATGGTCTCAAATTAATTCCATATAATATTCAAAAATAATACATAGAAATTATGAGGCATTACGTTATCCACACCTTAGGGTTTTAAATCCCAGAAAATCAATAAACAATGCTACATATAGAGACGTGGCTACTACATATGAATCTATGCCTCCCTCTCTCACCTTCCCCTCCTAGAGATTATTATGCTACCACTAGACAAGCACTAAGGGAATCACTCACGTGAAAATGATAACTTCCTGCAAATCCTCGATATATAATAGGTACTAAGAAAAGGTCTCTCCATCATCAATGTTCATCTCGCCCTAGTCGATGACGTGCGACATGTCATACTCATATCACCTCAGCTACAAAACATGGAAGACATCATGTACCTAGTAAAACGATGCAGGTAGATCCATGTGGTATAACACCTCAAAAATTCTATGAAGTTTCTGAAAATGGTTTATTATCCTCTATGTTAATATGCCACCCCATCCAAATCATTTCTACCCATGTCGAGGTGAGACACGAAGGAACACATTATCTCATTTCTCATACTCCAAAGGTCTCCTACATCTGCTAGCTTGAGATTTTTGATCGAATTGTGTAGTGTTCATCTACTCCTAGATGATCTGCATCTTCTATGTAGTAACTCACACCAACTCTGGGACCATGAGTGATAAATCTCCTAGGTATGTTTAGAAATGTAAAGAGAAGTAGGGAAAAACATAAGGATCCTCAAATGATGCCATAATAATGGTGGAGTGGTAGATGTTGTTGTAGGGAAACTCCACCATTGGTAGGTGGTCCTCCCAACTATAACCAAAGTCCATGATGTATGCTCGCAACATGTCCTATAGAACCAAAATGGTCCCCTATTTCAGGAAATATTTCTGGGGATGAAACACCGTGATCAAAGATAACTATGTCCCAAATGGATTTTGCAATCCCTTCCTCAACTTGGATGTGAAACAAGTATCACGATCAGAAATGATCATCGATGGGACTTCATAGAGTCTGGCTATCTCCTGCACGTAGAGTTGTCTCAAGCGCTCTACTAAACTTTTCTCTTAGATAGCTAGTAAGTTAGTGGGCTAGGTGATTTTTCAAATGATCACCCTGATATAATCATGTCCCCGAGACAAACATGGTAAACCAATCATGAAGTCCATTGATATCCCATCCCTCTTCTATTCTGCCACATCAAGTTGTTGAGATAAACCCACTAGAACATTGTACACAGCCTTCACATGCTGGCACATAGGGATTTAGGAAACAGACTCTACCACTATATTCATCATCTCCGTCCAACAAAAATGATTCCATCGGTCTAGGTACATATTCATCACACTATGTGAACCACCAAAGTGGATTTATGATACTCCCTCAGAACCTCCTCCGCAATGTCACTGGTAGTACCATGCATCCTTTTTAATCAATGACTTTCTCTCCACCATGTGAATATCCATTTGGCCAATGCCCTATGAACATCTGAAGATGTAGGGTATTTCTGTTTATGTCCCCAAGTTTTACCTCTCTGACCCACTATAAGAGTGTATGGGTGAAAACCCTCAACTGAAGCTAAGCTGCACCATCTTCATCCTCAAAGGATAAATGTAAGGTGGCTAACTTCTCTGATGCGTCATTCAGTAACTATGAACTAGATCTACAACTGAGAGAATATTCCACCACGTTCCCCTTCTCAAAGGTATGGACAATCTAAAAGTCATAGTTATCAAGGAAGTATGACCATAACATCAGTCTCATGCTCAGATCCTTCTAATATAATATATATTTCAGACTCTTCTGATCAGAGGAGATGACTAACCACTCGCCCATCAGGTTGTGTCACCACATCTTCAATGTGGAGACTACTGCTGCCACCTCAAGACCATGGTTCATGTAGCTCAACTCATGTCAAATGAGTAAGAATAAACTATAGGGACTCACCATTTTCCTCTATATCCGGAAACAACAATTCTGGTCCCAAATGCATCACAGAATACAACGTACTCGACACCCTCCTCTGATAATCTCATGATCGAGGCACTCATCAAATGATGCCTCAAATTTGGAAATGACAATTTGAACTTCTTCATCCATATGAATGTATTTCCCTTTAATCTAAATGTTTTCATTGGTTATGATATCCTAGATTAATTAGGGATGAATCTCCGGTAATAGAATGGCTTCCAAAGGAAGCTCTTCACCTCTTTCATGCTTCTTTATGGATCCCATGCAAACACAACCACGACCTTGACCAGACCCATTTCCAATCCATCTACTGAGATATCATATCCCACAAAGTGGAACTCCGTGATCTATAATTGGAACTTTGATACCTTCCCATATTAATGATTCTTTGTGAGTATGTCTAAAAACACTTAAATGTGTCACACATGCTACTCCTTAGGTACAAAGTACACACAGATATCGTGAATGAAGAATTCCATGAACCGGTCTAAGTAAGGATGAACGATCTAGGTCATGATTCTCATGAACACTACTGGTGAATTCTTCACACCAAAGGGAATTACCATGTACTCATAGAGATCAAAGAAGAATCTAAAATTGATATTATATATATCATTTTCTCGTACTCATAGTTGGTGATGGCCTAATCAAAGATAAAAATTATATAACCATCATTACCATATCAACTGATTGAAGAGGTCATTGATCCTTTGTACTAGGTTTTTATTCTTCACAACTATCTATTTCAAGCACTAGTAACCCACACACAACATCAATCTCCTATCTTCCATCATGAAAAAAACTGGGGTCAACTAAAGTGAAACAATGGGTCTCAAAAAGCCTTTACTATGCATTTCCACTAATATTAGATTGAGATCACAAAGCTATGAAGGATTCTTTAAATATTATGGTGTTGATATAAGTGTCTTCCCATGGTGTAAATTGATGCATAATTTGATCTCATTATAGGGAGGTAATCCTAGAACAACTTATGGAAAGACACCATCGTACTATGACACTACTATAGGGAATGAAAAGATCATAGCCTCTGCTGCTGTGAGGGTAAGGATAGCCCACTCATGAGTGACCAGCTACACCCAACTATGCATGAGGCAATCCTATGCTACCTGGGTTTCCCTTTCACCAACAACATAAAACCTCATCCCATATTTGAAGACACACCACACGTTTCAACAAAAATAGTGAATATAAGAATGTAATGAAGATAACCGATCCATTCAAACAATGAAATCGTAAGTCCGTGAAGCTACCACCAAGAGGTTTCAACCAAAAATCAAACCTTCAAGTGTTAGGTCAAACTATTAGTATAGATGTGTTATCATTGATTCTCTTACCATTTGTGTCTCCAAGTGTAAGGGTCAAGTCAATTTTTCTACTAGAATCTAAAGGTGGTGTAAAAGGTATGTCTTAAGAAAGGAATTACTCGAACCTGTGTCTCTCTATATGGAAGCTAAGGTATAAATGAAATAGATCATAATTCCGATCTCCCATAGAGTCCCTTGGTCATATGCCTTGATTGTATGTAGTTTTCTCCATCCTTATCCTCCACCTCTCTAAGCCTTCCATAGAAATCCTTAGGATGGTGGTGGTGGTATTATGTCCAAATTATTGCCTCCTCTAGTAGCTCTCCCTATTCCTCATCCACGACGTCCTCCTGATAAATCATTCTACTACTACCATTGCCTTTGCCTCAGTGGTCCATCCACCGCATCCCTGTCAACCGCTCAATGGGTTTGGCAATATCTAACGTGATATCCCTTACCTCCACTTGTGTATTATCACCTCTCCCTAGGCTAACTAGATACTATTGGGATCCCTATACCATATATACAGCGTCCTCAGAACTCTTATAATGTATCCCACAACAAGATCTCTTTGTTTTACGATGACTCTCCACTACCAAGGTATCTACATTGGTCTGCATGCTACTGATGGTCACTGACTAATTTTGCTCAGGCAAGAAGATTTCGACCACCAACTTTTTCTCAATCACTCAATTATGATCATATTGCATTGTGGTATATATATATCTTGTATGTCCCGATGTATACCTTTATCAAAGTTTCAAGCCTGAAAGTACTAATATTTGACCATATGAATAGAGTAACTATAGAGGTTACTGAACCTAGATGAATAGTCATCCACCATCATGAAACCCTGCTATAGTTGATGAAGCTCACACATACGCACTGCTCTAAGTGTAACAGGAGGGAATTCCTCTCTAAAGAGATGATCAAACTTCGTCCATGAAAGAGTCACTTAATCGTAATTCTATGTGGTCAAAATCCCTCAACACCCTACCAGAACCTTAAGAAGGCTAACTGTTAGGATCACCATATGGTCCAGTGGTGTCCTCACTAGACAAAAAACTCTCTTCATAGCCTCATCCAAGTCCTCATCCACCTCACGGTTAGTGTCTCCAAGGAACATGAGGGGTCTATGTCTTTAAAACTCATAGAGAACGTTCATCTTGGGCTCCTTAAATACTGGTACTGTGGGCACCATGTGATGCTCTATAGGTGGAGGTATAGTTGGTGCACCAACCTGTGGTAATATCTGGGGAACTGGTCCCTTTATAAAAATCTCATTACTAAAGATGTCATCATCCTGATCGAGCTACTGAATTCTAGATTTTATATATCCTTGGGTAATCATATATGAAAACAATATGTAACATAGTCAATGAGAATTTCTAGGTAGATAACTCAAGAAGGAAATTAAAACAAAAACAATTCCAATATGATGCATGTACCATTATTTTCCCTATAATTTGTGTTCTCATGTACTGAGTCGAAAATTAGGTTATCAGATTCCTTGTGTATGGCTATATCAGCGACCCACACAAACACTCGAGTCTATGACATGAATTCCATACTCTAAACACTTAACGGTTTTTCCTCAAATGAAGCCCATAGAATCCTAAACCTAATATATAACTGAACACCTATGATTCCACTACGTCACAATAGATCCCAGAGGGGAATGTGCCACAAATTCCCATGTCCACCTCTTATAGGCTAGGGGTTGGTGAATTTAACCATGTCGGAAAATCAATATAATGGGAGGAATTTCCTAAGTACCTGTACACAAAAACACATCTCCCAATCACAAATGCTGAAATATTAAAATAACTAATGAAAAAAATGCATGCATACCACTAAACCCAACCAACAGAGTATGAAAAAAATTAATGGGTTGTAATGTAAACATGGCCAGAATAAAATCCTAGAAAATAAAATATTTTGAGAACTAGTAGGTCTATCATGTAAAAAATATGTTTTGGGATTATTTATCAAAGAAATAGGAACAACCCGGCCTACCTGAACTCACAATTCTTTTTCTAGTCTGAGTCTTCCTTGGAGTCCATCAAAAGGTCTCTTGTATGCATAAGACATGAAATGTGTGGGAAAATCCCATGTATGTGTGAGAATAATAATAATACTCAGTGGGATACCCTAAAACCACAAAGAACTACTCAAAGGGAGACAAAGTCTACTCTACACATCATATGTCTATAACACATAATAAGAATGACTAGATATACTCAAACCCAGACACATAGTCTAGAGGTAAATCAGAACAATTTCATACCTGCAATAGGGATTCAATATGAAGGTTCCAAAAAGAACTCATATAGGAGTAAATATTATAGAATATGATAGTATTGATGCCATACAATTGAGAATTTATATTAATCCGGAACCTTCATGAGAGAGGTAAAGTGATATAACTAAATACAAAATATGATACACTCATTCCAGGAGAACTCAGTCTTCGAGTGAGGAAGATCATGATACATGTATGAGGTTCACTTCCAGAGCCATTGGGTGATACCATGACTCATCTAAATTCTTATTCAATGTAGGGGATCGACGTCTAGTGGTATGGGTTACGTCGATACCAACACTCTACTTACGAAACAATAATGAGTATAGGATCATGGTCTGGGCCTCTCCAAGGAGATTATAGACTCTACATAGAAAGTTCTACTGAATGGATCATACTACTATGATTAGGGAAAGTTACCAACCAACATTCAGGGGAACCAG
This sequence comes from Viscum album, assembly GCA_963277665.1. Classification (NCBI taxonomy): domain Eukaryota; kingdom Viridiplantae; phylum Streptophyta; class Magnoliopsida; order Santalales; family Viscaceae; genus Viscum; species Viscum album. Next base: position 789,291,406 of record OY728157.1, read on the forward strand.
AAAGGGAACTAAACCTATTAAAAAATGACCCTTGTTCAATAGCCCTGTCATTAGAACATGTCATGTAGAAGAATTATATCTGGTGTGTAGAAAGTTTCACAGAAAATTTCCTATTATCTTAGGCCTACTCCATGTATAGTATCCATGTTCAATTACATGACTCCAACCCATGTATTATTTTTCATGTACCAGTACCTGGAGTAGTCCATGTGACCGGATATTCTCAAGTCGTATGGTGGAGTAGACAACAAGAAGGAAAGATGTGTACTCCAAACTATGTTCATGTATCATTCAAGATACACACCAAGTACTAAATAAGGACCCACATTCTGTGTGACAGGTTTCACAAGCTATGTGACTCTTCACTGCTTCCTGAAACCCTAGCCGCCACTCAGTAGGGCCTAGACCCCATGAATTCTAAAATATATGTCATGTTCATTGGGATTTTATATAATCACTTTTCTTCCTCCGTATGCCTCATTCGATCCTCTAGTGCTCAATTCATTGCTATGTTTATCTTGAACCTAGATATCTAAGTTCATGTCATCATCGTAGCACCGAATCAGTGAGTTTTGTGTCATTGATATACTCTGAGTTCTGATTTAAATCACCCTCATAAAAATCTATCGAAGACTGATATCCCATGAACCACTTTGATCTATCTGTCACCATCACTTCCGCACCTCCTCTAGGCCACCTCAATGGCAGATGTTCAATTTTAGATCAGCGTGGTGAAAAATGAAGGCATAAGGATCAATCATTTATAATCCCCACAGAACAAAGAACACGTAGAAAATATGGAGGAGGTTAGATAATCACAATGAAACAAAGATAAGTAAGTTAACTTTACCATTGTTGGTTTTGGTCTCAATATGTTCCCATGATAATGATCAGCAAATGAAAATAATAATCAACCCCATAAATCCCACAACATAATCCCATTAGGTAATATGCATGATCTACGAGTCAGTCCATTCATCAATTGACATACATTAATTATATGAATAAATAACAGGGAATAAATAATATTAAAAAAAATTCCCTGCCTTGGAATTAGATTAAACTCCAATGTAGATCAGTTGTCACATCATCATTTTTGGTGGGATTTCACAAGAAGAGCTCTCATCAATGATTGATTCATCTTCCCGTTATCATTTTTCATGGAGATAATCCTCTTTGTTCCTCTCTCTAAAACCTCAAGTTAATTATATGGCAATGATTCTATCCATAGACCCCTTCCACATGGTTCATTAAAAAATGAAACGATGCAACATTTCTACATCTATGAGATGTTAAAATAAAATAAATTCTTCTTTTATTTTATTTATTACAATTCCAAAAAACAAATTTCTACAACAGACCCACATAGAGTGAAGTCAGGTCGCACCGTGGGTAAACATGCTACTTTGAACACAATAGTGACCTCATATTTCTAATCTAGGAACATATTTGGATGTCAGTCAACTTTTTAAGAAAACTGCATGCTTGTGATATTTAATATATTTAATATATTTCAAACATTTATTCTAGGAACACTGAGCCTTGGAATCACATGATATCTCAACTCTTGATCTTGAACTAATTCCATATAATTATTAAAAATAATATATGGAAAATTAATGATATTACAGCATTAGCTACTCATGGAAATTTTGTGATAGAGTGGTATGAGAGGAGGTCGATTTTAATTTACAAATATGATTATATGATGTTGGGTTGGGGAAATGTTTTTATGTGTTTCATGTTGGGATTTCAGATCGTGGGCCCTAGTATTGGTGTTGTGGCTGACGTATCCATACTTAAAGACTCTGATTACCAGATTTTTGACACGGTATAAGAAACCACTGGTTATAGAGGAAAACAATGGTACATGCATATTATAGGAATGGTTGTGTGTTCCATTTCCTTATAGAGTGTACTCCCCAGATATAATCTATTAACTGTGTTTTATCTTGTTTTATTTTAGGATTCCTCCATATAGATAGATAGCCAAGATTCCACCATGATATCACTGGGATGGTCCACCTAGTGATAAGGCATTAGTATATGGAATTGTACCAAATATAGCTCTTTCGGGTAGTATACCAGCAATACCACCACATGTCCTATAGAAGCTACTACAAGCACTAATAGATGAAGATGAATGCATCCTGATTTCATGTTATCAGTTTTAGATGAAGAATCCTCCCTTATATCAAATTGATCTAGACCCGAGATGGTTGAGGGTTGGGTAGAGGTATTCACTCATGTTTTCCACCATGTGAGGATACCTGTGAACCAGAGGGACGTTTTTGTCGCGAGTCTTCTTTAGGCCTCTATGGGGTAATGTTAGAGCTTGGTGACTTAGTCACATGATGAGACAACTCTCTCCAATATAGACATAAAGTGTCTCTTCAATGAGGAGTTTTATCTAGTCACGTTTTGATATGTCTGTAAACAATAGCTTCTCCTTCTATAGTAGGGTTGTATGACTATGGTATAGTATTCCGTGATGTTTAATGATATTCCATGCTACTCCATAGACAAAATCATACTATTACTTTAGGTCTCATATCTTGATCATGGTATAAGGAGGGAAAAAGGTTATAAGTATTCTACCATAGCATTTCAACCTATGATGGGTACTTGGGAAAGCCCTACAAGAGTGGATTCAAGTAGAGTAAACAAAATTAATGGGAGATAACAGTATTCACCCTATTGATGAGATTCTATAAACAGGTATATGATAATAGTAACATGGATCCAAGAAGGTTAGTAGCTCTTGGATGCGATCATAAGACTTAGGGTCAACAATGTAGGGCTCCCCGGGTGGGTTTAATCAGCCAAGGGGCATATGGTTTTTCTCATGCAACCATCGGGGAAATCTGGAATGACATTGCCTGACCCATCATACAACTGACCAGGATATGGTTGATAGACCGTATAGTTAGAGACAAATACAAGATCATGGTGTTCTATAGGGTGGAAGACATGGAAGAGGACATGGGAGAGCAATAAGAGGTGGTCCACACATTGACATGTTATGGCCACCACCCCAAGGTGGTCCATAATAGGCTCATGGATATTAGAGGAAGGGATGAGGCCCCCTACAAGCTATAAAGGCTTATGAAATTGATGTTCCATGGCTATGATGATGTAGAATTAGTTAATTTTCCACCTTAGCTATTGTTTTGCTGGGAAAATGTTCTATTCTCTTACCATGAATCTTGTACGGGTATCCAATATTTCTGTTGAATCATTGAATTGAACCTTACTCTTAGATATTACTAATGATAGAGACTTGATGATCACACATGGGTGCCGAATATGTATCCTAACTCTTTGTAGTTGTGTCATGGCCTTATGACGTCATTCTTGTTATGGACTAGTTATCCACACTCCAGGATCAGATTATCTATTTTAGGGGAAGAATATGGTGTGTCCATAGTGATGGTACAAAGGCTTACTTTGTCAGTGAAAAGGAAATCCATGCAGTGGTGGATGGACTCACACATAAGAGGGTGTAGTTGTTCACTAATCACTTGGGTAGCCTTACCCTTGGTATAGTGGTTGATATGGGTCCCCATTTTCCTATAATGGTGGTAGAGTATGGGGGAATATTTCCTAAATATATTCCAGGTTTACCTCACCAAATAGAGATATACATATGCATTGATCTACCCCTGTGAAGGCACCAATATTTACACATGTATAACATATGGCTCCCATATAGCTTCATGAACTGAGTGTACAATTAAAGGATTTTGAAAGGAAGGGATTTGTGAGAGCTAGTGTTCCAACATATGAATCCCTAGTTTTTTTTTCGAAGAAGGTAGACATGATCATGAGGTTATGTATGGATTAACAATGCATAAACCAGGTGACCATGAAGAACATGTATCCACTACCAAAGATTAATGACCTCATTGATTTTTGGAGAGAAATGTGATGGTTCTCAAAAAAATTCCTTAGATCAGGTTATTTCAAACTATGAGTATGGGAAGAAGATATATTAAAGATGACCATCAAATTTTGTTATGATCAATATGAGTACTTTGTGATTATATTTGGAATTAAAAATTAATCTCTAGTGTGCATGGGACTCATGAACCAGATCATTAATCATTAATTGAACATGTTTATGATGGGTTTAACAGATGAAATCCTAGTGTATTTAGTGTTTGAGGAATCTCACATGAGACACTTCAGGATGTTCCTGGACACATTCCAAGAGCACCATCATTAAAGAAATATAACGAAGTTCTAGTTTTTGATTCAAGAGGTCCATTTTCTTAGAAACATCTTCTCGTGGGTTTGAGTTTCAGTGGATCCAGAAAAATTGTAGGTTTTTTTTTTCTTGGGAGCCACCTAAGAGTGTTACTGAGGTTTGAAGTTTCCTTGTATTTTAAGTGAATTATCTGATGTTTTTACCTAACTTCCCTAGAGTGGAATCACCCTTTATAGCTTTTAAATGAAAGGGTTAACCTTCACATGGATGAAAAGTGCTATCAGTTCTTTCAATAGCATAGGTAGAGGTTGACTAGTGCTCCCATCTTAAAGTTACTAGAGGAAGGCATCAAGTATGTGGTGTTCTATGATGAATTGTGGACCAATCATGGTTGTGTTATATTTTAGGGGAAATTAGTATGTCCCAGGGTTTTTTCCAGTTGAGAAAACATGACCAAAACAATGTGTCATGTGATCTAGAGTTAGATGTAGTAGTATTCTCAATGAAGATGTCACAATACTACCTGATTGGAGAGCTGTTTTTCATCTACTCTGATCACAAGATTATAATGTATATCTTCTCTCAAAAGGATATGTACTTGAGATAGAAAAGATATATAATGTACCTCCAAGGAATATGATTTTTAGATTTTATATACTCCCATGAATGGGAATGTGGTGGTAGATTCACTCAGTAGGAGACCCAGTTCACAGTTTCTGAACAAGGTATCAAAGTAGTTAACCTCATTTCATATATCTTTTATATATGGATATGGAGTATCTTGCCTCCAGTCGATGGTTGCCACCCCTCCACTGTTACAATGATTCAGGGAGGTACAACTTGTAGATAAAGACTACAATACCCTATAGGCATAGATGTCCACACGTCATGCTCATAATTGATATTCTAAAGGAGGGATCAATTTGGTTCATTTCTGAGGGTGGAAAGTAGTATCAGTGGCAATGAGGGAGGAGGTTCTGAGGGAGTTTCCTGCATCATTTTTGGTGGTACATTAAGGTTTATTGATGATGTACCATGACCTCATTATCAGTTTTGGTGGCTCAGAATAATAAAGGGAGTTGGAAAGTTTTTTTCTTGATGCCTTAATTGTTTGCATGTAAATTATTATCACTATGTTCTAGTGGGTTTTTATCAAACACATGAGGTGCCAGAATAGACGTTGGATGGGATATCGATGTAATTTGTGATGGGTTTTCCACGTACATCTCAACACATCATCCCACATCAAAACTATCATAGATAATAGTTTAGTAGAGATCTTTGTGAACCTGTACGTGTAGGAGATAAAATGCATTGAGTTACACCAGCGATTATTTCTAATCACAATTATTGATTTAAATACCTTTAGTAAAAGGGATTATAATAGGTATTTGGTGCCTAGTTACACTTGAGAACACTATTTCACCCGTAGGTGGTTGTCAAAATTGAGCATATCATTCTTGTTCTATAGGAAATTTTACATCCTTACATGATAGACATTGGCCATAGTTTGGATGATCACCTACAACTGGTAGAGTTTTAATACAAAAAAATCTATCATTACACCATTATAATGGAACCATTTGAGACATTGTAAGGGAAAAAACAATACATAACCACATTATAGGACATACCCAGGATAGTCAGCACTCAAGGACCTAGAGATAGTTCATGCTACTAAAGAAAGGGTTAAGATGATCCTTGAGTTGATACGGACTATACAATTCTGTCAAAAGCTATATGTTTATAGGCGATAGAGGCCTTTCGATTTCGAGTAAGGAGACCATGTGTTCCTTTGGGTTTCCCCTCGATGGGGGATTTTGAGATTCAACAGGGGATGAAATCTATATATGAGGTTCATTGGCCCATTCCAGATACTGTATAGATTTGGGGAGGTGGCCTACAACAGGGATCTACCACCGTAGTTGGATCAGGCACATGATGTCTTCTATGTGTTGTAGATGAGGAGGTATGTGCAGGACCCATCACCCATCATCGACTGGGGTGACTTAGACATTGGGGATGAAGCGAACTCTGCTGAGTACTCAATGGAGATCGAGGATCGTTAGTAGAAAATAAATCATGGGAAATCGATTCCTTTTGTACATGTTCGGTGGAAACATAATAATCTTTAGGAGAACACAAGGGAGTGAGAGGATCATATTCATGCTCAGTACCCTCATCTATTTGATTAGCCCTTGTTTTTAATTTTTAGGGATGTAAATTACTAATTTGGGGAGAACATAAAAACTCCCATTTTTCCTTGTATTATTTTTCAATATTATACATATTGATTTGGAGACTAGGTGGTGAGACCGCATGTGATTTTGAGGTACTGTGTGCCCAAAATAAATGATTAAAAAATATCATATTATTCAATAGAACACGTGTAGTTTTCCTATGAATTTGTAATATCTCTAAAATAGGTTCCCATATCAAAAATATGAGGGAAACATTGATATATGAATTGAAAATTTTCCAATGGAGAGATATAACATTATTATACACAAGACCTTATTGAAGAAGATGGTGCATACCTAAAAGGAATAAAATGATTTCATATTTTTTTTAAAATCATTAAAAATATTGTTACGTAAGAATTATACAGTTAGCTTTATATCCCTGGAAACCTCAAGAGAGATTTTGGAGTGAGATTTGGAGGATCATTCATGAAAATTTTTGACATATCATGGATTAAGGAATGTCGACGAAGCAATAATTGGTCTTCAGCAACGATTGATCCAATATCGAGGTACATTGTTTTGTTCTCTGAATTTTTATCATTTTCATATTCCGAAATATACGAGGGTAAATTCAATGAAACAAAATTTCACCCATGAATCATTATTAAATTTCAGTTGGTTTGGTTTGATACATTATGTTTGTTGATATTTTCCTCATCGATTATCCTTCTATAATAAGGAATCTTGGCCAAATGAACAACAACTGAGGTTTGTAACTCACTTTTAAGGTTTATGGAGTTCATCATCCTTGTTATTCATGTTCATCATTATTGAAACACACTGAATCATTGATCGGAATTTTCAATTGGATAATAACTCAATCAGACACCCAGATCTAATGTGAATCGACAACCCATGATAGATCAGTGTAGATCGGGACCCAAGGAGCTCAGATCTAAGATAGTTTAACTTTTATAGCATCGGAGGAGGAATATAGGTTCATAGAAGGGGCCAACAGCATGCCACAGTGGTGAATTGAAGTGGTGTGGGTGGCGAAGCATGTGAGGCCAAGGGAGACGATGGCAGCTTGAAATGGAGGAGGATGTGGCGGCGACAGATGCAAAATGACGACGATGGACCGGGATTGGGGCAGTTCAAGTGGGTCAGTTCATATCAATGGGATGGTTTGGGCCAGGTGAGGTGGATCCTTGTTGGACCGTCGACAGACCTGGGTCAGATCCTTGGAAACTAGGGCGTAGGCTAGTTGGTGTCAATGATGGTGGTCAACCGCGAGTCGAAGCTGCATGTAGAGCAGTCATGGTGCAGTGATCGCAGTTATCGATCGAAGTGTCCTGTCAAGCATGGAAGGTGTACTAACCATAATAATCATTCCATGTCAATCCATTCCACATGGTAGGTGGACTGACTGTAGTGGTCAACCGTAGTTGTATATATGAAGGACCCCGGGGGGTCTATGAGGAGTTTTTTTCAATTGGCCATAACTCCAAAATTGTGCATCCAATCGATGACCCATCTACGGAATTGAGACCCCTACATTGAGATAGTTATTTTGAGAATAATTATTGGATTTTTTTGGGACTAGTATAGGTTGAGTGCATTCCCTTGGTCTTTTCCATGAGGGTTCAGTGCATCATTAAATCCATGTTATTGGATTATAATCCCCTCTAGAGGACGAGTATCAAATAATGTATGGTATCCCTCAGTGACACTGGAGTGAAATAACCTATCAACCCAAGTAAATTTTACTATATTTGTATTACCTCCTCAAGCAGGTCATCTACCCACTATCTTGTGGGCTGCATCAGTAGTGTTTGTGGATTTGTTGGGATATGATCCCCTAAGTAGTGGGTAAATATATATTGGGTTCATGGTGTCCCCCCCAATAATTCAGGGCATGATTCCATCTCTATGTTTAATAGCATTCCTAGAACCATGTTTTATCTATGCGAGGGTTCTAAATGTTCTAGAACTCCTTGATTTTTTTTCCAGAAATATAATTTTTCGAGGAGTGAGTTCTCCCAAAACTAGTGTGTTTTGAGGAGAGTCATTTGGATGGTAGTTGGTTATGACATCCTGACAGTGTGGTGTCACTCATGAGTATTTATAGGTTATTTATCTATACTTATTTTATTTTTTATACAATGTTACATCAAATATTAATCTAACTATACATGGTTCTTCATTTATAGTGTATTTCGGGGTGTCATTTTGAGTATTGTTGTACTCACCCCTACACTGTCTTTTTCCACATGTGTCATTTCTTATAGAATGGAAAACACTTTAGATGGTGTCCTAGGGGGACCAAGATCGGGTGGAGCATAGATGGTGTTTTAAAGACCTAGGTGTTTCTTAGAGAATACCTTTGATGTAATCCTCACACTTGGAGCTAGTTGGACACATTATTGTTTCCATTAGTCATGTGTACAAACTCGTTGTGGTGGGTTTGTTTTTAGCCTTACTTACTTTCTAGTACATTCAACATCGTACTATGTTGTGGTATATTAGATGTATGAATGCAACCTTTTTGTTGTTTTAAATTTCTTCATTTTGTGGATTGAAGATATGTGTGTGTGCATGTTCATTATGATAATGCCACCCATATTTGCGATATTCCAACTTGTCTCTAGTCACCATCCCCTAATCTATTGGAGGAGGGTTTGGGATTATAATACCATGGTCCCCTTTGGTATGGATTATGACATTAATATAAATATCCATTTTTTATAGATTAACAATTTTTACAAAATGATTTTGCAGCACAAAAATGAGCTTATACAGAAATCAAGTATAATTATTATTACATTTTTATTAGTAAGTTTATATCAAAATAAAATATAAATCTATTATATTAATATTAAATTGAAAATTTAATTGTATATTTTAATTATGTGATTTATTTAAATGAAATGATTATTTTACAAAAAATGTTATTTTTCAATATTCAATTAAAATTTAATCTTTTTGGAAAATCATCTCAAATTCACACTATTTTAATTTAAAAATTATAATATATTAATTATTATATATTTTTCAAAAATATAATTTCATAATGTTGTAGAAATTAATTATAATTTCTATATATAAATTTATCGATAAATATTTGTGATGAAAAACTAATTTTTAGGCATACAATACCTTTATTGAAAATTGATTACATATTTTTTTGTACTTCTGAATAAATATTTATTATTAGAAAACAATAAAAATATATTTTTATTATGTATTAATTATTATTGAAACCTCTAATTTAATAGCTATATTATAATAGTAATATTTAAATTATAATATTTGTTATTGTACAACTTACGTCATATATTGATAGGTGTTTAGTGTCTAGAATTCTATATATTTTCTTTAAAAATAAATTTTCAGGGTATTAAATTCTCCTACATAATGAATTAGAATATTTTTTTCATAAATCAATTGTTCAATAGTATGAAATTTTTTTTTAAAACCAACAACATAAAATGTGATAGTAAAACTATAACACCTCGACCCTATTAGTTTAGAGTTAACAAATTAATTTTTTACGTTTGTTATAGATATAATAGATTGAACCCAAAGGTCAAAATATTTTTATAGTCACATTAAACTATACACCTAATGAAGCTTCACATTCAATATGAAAACATAAATTACAATATAGTGAAGGAAAATATCGAACATCCGTAAAATCTTTTAAATATTCCTTCATAATGTCAGGGATAATGGTAATAAAAAAATGTTAGGTAAAAATATCATTAAGCATTACATATATTGTAAGATATCCCTATAAGTTATGAATAATTAATATGGAATGGTGAATAATAGAACATAAATTCCATTTAATCAATAGCATGACTATTTTGAAAACATAAGATATAATAATGATGGAATGATAAATAACTGAACACACATTCAATTAAATAAATAACTTGAGAACAAAATTTATTCTTGGATAATGTCAATGTATTAATCTCATGTAGAATTATTCATTAAATAAATAATTAATATTAGATTTAATGATCTCAGACATTATGATATCAATATTCTCAATACCTTTTTGAAATGTAGGTTAATAGATGGGTAGGTATACAATAGACACCCATTAAATTCTAGCTTACTGATTCACATCTTAAGAATATAATTGAATCTTGGGGATATATATTTATATTCCACAACCATCACCAAGTTTCTAAAACCTTCCTCAAATAGTATAGGATAAATATAATCATTGAAAAATTTGAATTATCATGAAATATCTTCATTCAGTATCAAATATGTATTTATGAATATTTACCTAGTCAGTCAAATGCAATTAAAAGTAAACAACCAATGTACTACTGGAATATATATTTTTAATAATATTTTCCATTCTATAATTATAATGGTTATTTATGGGAAATATGACATCCAATTAAAATGAGATAGTGAATATTTAATATGAAAGTTATTGACTACAAAAATTATTCAAGGAAGGGAATCTTAATACATTACCTTTTCAAACTAATTATAAACTATCCAAATAAAGAATAAGGATTGAACCATTAAAACATATCCATAGTTGATTATAAGTAATATAAATGGTTCTTATTACTTAATAGTTGATATATTATTAAAATATCATTAAAAATATCTTGATTAAGATATCCTTTTAACATTGAATTTCACATTTTAAAACTATTCACTACCGTAATTTTGAGAAAGAAATTAATTTGATTATAATTATTGAATATTGTGAAAAAAGATTTAATAAGATAAGTTTTCATCATAGGGGAAAATATTAAAAAATGGATTCCAGTCACTTGTTTGAAATATTTGAAAAAAGGATATTTTTTTGAAAATAATTTTACAATTATTTATTTTGGTATACAAAAATTCATGGGCGTAGATGAATTTAAAAAATAACTAGACACATATTAAAAACAAAATAGAAATATTTTTTACATAACATTTCCTTTGACGAAAAATTATTTCTGATCAAAGAAAATAGTATTCCCATATTTTCTTGAAAAAATTATCAATAATTTTAACTACCAAAGATATGAAAATTGTAATATTAAATAAATTTTTAATAATTAATCATTTGGGAATAAAAATTAATTGTTTTATTATACAATGATAAAATTATTTCATTCAATAGAACTTGAAGGGTAAACCATCCTGTTTAAAATGAGATTACATTATAAACCAATTCCTCTTCGGTAAATTTTGGATCTTAATCCCATGAAAGGAGTAAATTAAAATGAAAAATTAAATTAAATTAATATAATATATTTTTTATGCAAAAAATTAAATAGAAATTATATAATCCTCATAAAAATTAATAGGTTCATCATAAAACAAATTTCTTAATGGAATTTAAATTGAGGTGAAATTTATTAGAAAGATCCAACTATTAAAGTGAGTATTAATAAAAATATTTATTAACTATATGGAAATTAAATACACATAAAAAAGTGTAAATAAATTATAAATTAATAAGATGTAATTATAAAACCAATCTTATAATATAAAGGATAATGAAGAAGAAATATATCTCGATGAAAATAAACAATGTTATGAAACACTTGATGCATTATATCATTCTAGTAAAATCCTAATTGTTTAAGTAATTTCATTTGAAACTATAAATTACATGATTCTTAAAGGATTCTGGATATAATAACAAAAAGGGGTCTTATATATTCCATATAAAAAATCATTTTGAATAACATTACAATATTCTTCATTGGGATCCCTTATGTCATGTTTATTTTTAGTTAAAATATATATAAACCCATTTATAATGGTTTTAAACATGTTATTAATTTAATATAGTGACATATTAAAATTTATAATATCATATTTTATTTACTATAACACTTATCCACTTGCTAATAAAAATATTTCATTATTTGTAATATTCTAATGTTAATTGATATGTTTTCTCAAGCATGTGTCACCATGAAATTTCATGTTATTGATAATAGGGTGTGCTACATAACCTACAGAATGATATTAATTTTAGAAATATATTATTTATTCATTATTTAAACTTTTAAAATCATTCATTATAGTTTAATATAGATAATGTCTTTTATTCCCTCATAGAGATGGTAGTCCATATATATACATGAGCAACGATATCATTCAATTAATGGATGAATGGTTAAATAGGTGAACAATATATTATTTTTTAAATAATTAATATCATTTCACAGGTGTTACACATATTCATTATATACACCATTATCACTATCCGAGGGATTTGGTGATAGAAATCAAGTTACATCGGTTCACGAGGTGGAAGTATGTCATAAATTTGAGCGATGTATTTATTTCCCCATTGATGGGTTATGATGTTGATACATTTTATTTCATAATATTAATGAAATATCATTATATAGTAGATTTCGTTTATATTATATGATTTTTGAAACAATTTAAGTTGTTAATATAAAGTAGAAAAATCAAAAGATCTTAGTTAAGAAAATAATTGTCAGTCAAAATAACAATTATTTGATCTATTATTATAGATCACAGGGTTGTAATTTTTGGAATAACAAAACCAATATAATGTAACCAAGGATATTTATGTGATATTATAGAATAGGGAACTCAATATAGTCATAATAATATACGACAAATGAGTAAAGGGAGGAGGATACTTTATCTAAGTTGTGGATGGAGCCTTCTTGGAAACCACATTGAAATTTGAAAATAGAATACAAAATTATAAATTCATTCCAATGAATCATTATTCCAAATAAATATATATTATATATTTTTATACCAAATGGTTGATATATTTACATCCAATATTATTTTTATATGTTTAATTTTGAATCATACCCATAAAATTTTGTTTCACCGTAGATAAACATGTTTTATCCTTAGTTATAGAAATAAGAACTTTACATTTTTATCTATTATTTATGACTTAATATTATGATGAAATTATTAAATAATATTATTTATTTTGTTTCCAAATATTTAATAAAATTTAAAAAAATTAAATTTAAAAAAGTTTCAAAATATAATTTGAAGATGATCCCGAAAATCGTTTTGAAAAATATGTTTTTTAATAAATGAAATTTTCATGGAAAAGATGGTATCCTAATTATTATATGACTAGTAAAATACATGAGATTAATTTTATTTAATATATTTAGATATAGAATTTTGAAATTTAAATTAAATCATTCATCATTATTTATTAATTTTACAAATTTATATATAAAAAATTTATTCACATAAAAATAGTTTTCAAAACAATTTTTATGCCTAAAAACATACACCAAAATCCCTTATAAACATTAATAAAATTTAATTAATTATATTAAATATAATTAAATAGTGATAAAATAAATTTTAAATTAAACATAAATCATAATGGGAATTTTGAATTACAAAAATTGTTTCAAAAATAAATGACAGTTTCACAAAAAGTGAAATTTTTCACTATTCAAAGAAAAATCAATATTTTTTTGAAAAATCAATATTTTCTAAACAATACAAAAATTTCACACTAAAATGAATTTGATATGATTATATCGAAAATTTTCTAAATTCAACATATTCATTTTTGGAAATTAGATAAATATATTATATTATTTTCTCTCACAAATCAGTAAAAATGATATTGTATAAAAATTATTTTTTGAATAATAAATATATATTTTTAAAATTGAGTTATTATTATAAAAAAACATTGAATTAATTGGAATATTTATATATAATTCATTATTCGGTTATTAATTTTCATACTAATCAATTCTATGTCTATGTTATGATAATCATATTTAAATGATATATTTTATGGGTCATTTATGGCATATTTTGCATGATGTATATTCTATCTAACATAATGTTCATAATTTAAAATGTAACATTACTACATTATCCAAAAAATAAATAAAATAAATCTTAAAAATTAGAAATTTTCAATAAAATAGAATGTTTTCCATTTGAAAATTCCTTTTTAGAAATCCCACAATTTTAAAAGGATTAAAAAAAATATTCCTAAAAGAGAAGAAGGTGAATACTAAGTTCATTTATAATGACACGTTACTAGATTTTCATGTAAGATAAAATTAGTAGGAATTAAAAATATTGGAAGGGAATAAAACTGTAAATAACTTTGGACAGTGTTAGAGATCATTGATACCAAATAAGATCATGAAAATTAGAATGTTAACAACCATACCATAAATTAATGATGGATTAAAAGACCATTGATACATAAGATAAGAAGTCAATATGATAGAATCATTATTTCATGGTCTATTTCATATAGTTGAGTGATTAATTAACTATCATAATATTAAGAATAATATATATACCTACTATATTTATATCCATTTTATAATCATAACATCATCCTTTCGATGTTCTTTGGTCGATTTCGGTTTCATTTCTAACTCTATCAAATCTATACCAATTATGAATAATATTATACCTAATTAAATACAATTATCTTTTAACCGATCATAAGATCATTAAAATCGGGATATTTCTTCCCATCAACCTCTAAATATTTAAAAAAAATGGTTTGTATATGTTATCCTATATTACATATTAATCTGTTGGTCTCATTAATAACACCCGATATTCAACAAAATAATTGAAATTATAAATATTTCATATTAACAATAATGTATCATAGTCAAGTGGCGTGGGTTATGCCGCTCTCAACCTTTTGTTTTGGGGTCAATCCTCATGGCCCTGCTTGGTGTGAAAGGTTTTTACCTGGATTGTAGGTCATCCTTTTTTAGAAACTACATCTATTAATTACTATAAATTTTCCTAATTGTTATGGATCATAATTATAACATAATAAAAGATAATTTAAACCTTACAAGTTTCCATAACTATTAATCTTATGTCCATAAAATGTAATTTCATTATTCATTAAATATCATTTTTTAAAACATATAATAAATTGATGAGTAGTATTTCTATAGGTATGTCACAAAATATAATTAATAATAATAAAATCATAAAACCTAAAACCAAAAAATTTTGGTTGATGAAATTTGACATATGATTAAACATAAACTCAAAAACCTATAATAGTTTCCATAACTCTTATTTTTATCATTATAAAAGACATAAATTCTTTTGATGTTAACATTATGCTCACACATTTTATAAAACATATATCCAATATATAATTTGTAAAAAAATACATTGAAAATATAGTTCAATATTACCAATACCTAAATATATCACCATTTTAGTACAATGTTTTTTATTAAATACATCCTTTCATGGTATATGATTTAACCTTTAAGAGATTACATTGAATCTGTTAATTCCCACATTCATAAAATTTAAGACAATGAACTATAATAGTATCACAAGGATAAAATATAATATCCTACATCGAACTCATTGGGAATCCTTAGAAAATTTTCAATATATTCATTTATTTTTTTAAAATAAAACATTTCCATGTTTTGTTGATACAATATCATGGGTTTCTCTTTCTATATTTCTGATTAGAAAAAAATTTATCTTTCATTTATCCACGGTGCTACCACTCGATCTCTTCATGTTTTCCATTCTTATCTTCTTTGGCGAGTTCAATAATAGGTTATCTTATAGAGTCTAAATCATATATAGGTACAACTGATTAAGAATTATGAAAATATAATTCTCTATAGGAATAATACTATTTTCTATAGGAAATCACTATTTGTTTATCACCGTTTGAGTTATATAATTCATCCAAGTTCCATCTATTGACAAGAACTGAAAATCCTATTGTGAAAACGAAGAATTATTATTATGAAAAATAATTTTTAGGATATATAAATTTTTACACCTTATTTTAATATTTTTAAAACTTATGTTCAACCTGGTCCCTTCATTAAAATCATTAAAATAAATCATTAATGATGTTCTGGAATGATAATTTGATTTATTATAATTATATTCTCTTAGAGGGTCAAAACTGTTGAATAATAAGGACAAAGTTCTTAAACTAGGTTTTGATCGTGTAAATTCTTAACACACATTATTCATATATATTACTTATCAGAACAATTGTTCTTAAACCATGAACCTGTGTTGTATCTAGATAGGGTTGTATTTATAGTAAATCCCCTATAATATCTAACATACATAGACATTAAGATGATATTCTATACTTACCCTTAATATCTCCCATAAGGATATATTAAATTTTTTTTCCCATAAATCCAGTTCAAGTAGTTTAAACTAAGCATTCCATAATACCAGCATTCACACCCAGCTCTCATATCCTAGTGTCAAGGGTTACATCATTAAATTTGTGATAGTTATATGTTGTCACATCTGAAAGAACCAAATATTTTACTTGTCAGGGTAAAATAGATCCATACAAGAGTCTCAAATTTCGCATTTAAAACAAATTTCAATATAGTGATGTTAAATACTTAGAATCCATGAACTCATACAATGATTCGTTTTCCATACCACGGGGAAAGGAAATAGGATAATAGTGAGATAAAATTCCCAAAAGGGGTTATTTATTGTGGAATCTATTAGGTAAAATATGGAATAATCAATATGGAAAACAAAATAACTAAACCTAATTTACCTTTATTTTATATATTGACACCTCTTTTTAGATAGGTCAGAATAAATATGGATTGGTAAATAACTGAATAGACATGAAAATTTTTCAATAACATGGGATAAAAATGCATACATGAATTATATCAATTTAGTAATAATATGGATAACAATAAATAAATTATAAATGATAGAAATTAATAATATTTCACATCATGATTTCATACATCATGATATCTATATCATTAATATCTTTTTCAATGTTTATTTAATTGATGGTTAATATATAATAGACAGTCATTTAATTATTATATATTGACTAACCTCATGATATTATCATTGCATCAAGAGTATTTATAATTCCACCGCCACACATTACTCTATGTAAAAAGTATCCCACAAATATTGAATGATTGATTTATTTCAAGAATAATATACATTATCAAAAACTGTATGCATTGATTAAATAATAAAAAATTATTAATAATTCCCTAATAAATCAATGAAATTTCAAAGTAAACACCATATATAAAAATGATATATGATTTAGGAAATAACAATATCTATGTTATAAATAATATTGACATTGGAGAGAATTTTAATTTCCAATTATTACAATAATGTTAATATTTCATGATAATGTTAATTAATATAAAAATCAACCAAGTTAATGTCAATAAATTTCCTAGTCATACTTACCTGATACCATTGAGAGAAAGAACAAGGATTGAATCATTATCAAAAAACCCCAGTAGATTATACCTAAAATAATATATTTTTATCAACGATGATTTGAAATGGCATATAAAAATCAATAAAGACATCATTAAGTAATATATCATTTCAATGTTAAAATGATACCTTCAAAAACCATAAATTTACTAAATATGATGGAAAATATTTTCTATTAACAGAATCATGGAAAACAGTGAAGTGATATTAAATTAAATGGGTGTTTATGATGGTGGGAATGTTTTGTTCTTACTAAGTAGGTTAAAAAAATATTCCATTCAAATTATTTGTATGAAAAGTCAAAAATTACATTATATCAAAAATTGTTGGAAAATTAATTTTTTTCATAAAAATACAATAGTCAGTTAAAATAACATTAAACCATAATATGAAAATATTAAAAAAAATACTGAAAACATTTTTATAGAAAATTAATTTTAAGATAAATTTGTTTTGAATGAAAAGAGATATAAAGTCATATATTCTAGAAAAATTTATAAATCATTTATGTCAAAAAGAAAATAAAATAGTTCTATTAAATTGAAATTTACTGACTAAAAATAAAAAAAATGCAATGTGTTTATTAAACATTAACTATATAATTTATTCTAATGGAAATTCAAGAATAAACAATCCCGATCACAATGAGATTAAAACATAAACCCTTACCGCTTTGGTAAAATTTGAACCATAACCACTATGAATGGAATAAATTCAAATGGAAAATAAGATAAAAGTAAAATAACTATATTTAGGATAACATATATTGAATGGGTAATATATGACCATCATAAAAATAAATATGTCTATAATAAAAAATATGTCTCAATGGTGTGAAAATTGAGAAGAAATCGCTAACAAAGATAAAAATGTGGAAGTGGTGATTAGTCAATTTATTTATTTGTGTATCAAATTTAAATCCTAATAAAAGTGGAATACAAAATAAAATTATTCAATGACATTACACACATAATCATAGAAATTTAATTATTATAAATAAGTATTAAAACTTAATGAAAATAAATTGAGTTTTGAAACACTTAATATATTGTAATTTGTTTTATTATAACCTTGCATGACACAATTTTAATTAAAACATAAAATTAAATTATGTTAAAATGATTCATTATATAAAATTTAAAACATTTCATACATACACCAAAATAATATTATATTCATAACATCAAAATATGTCTGAAATAAATGAAATTGATACAGAATCCCATACCACCAAATTCTTTTTTCTTGATCATATTTTTACACCAATATAATGGATTTAAAAATTTCTCTAGAAAAATGTTATTATTTTTAATTTCATATATTATCATAAAATAAATTCTTTTAACAAATTCATTAAAAATATTTCTGTATTATCATTTCATCGTTAAACAGCTTCATTCTATTCCCATGAGTGTTTCATCATGAATGTATTGGTACTTGAGAATATGGTATAACTAAATAATATACAGAATGATATTAATGTTATAAATATCATATGTATTCACAATAAAAATTTCTATTATCATTCATTAATGTTGAACAATGAGAATGAGTGACATCACTTTGGAGTGATGTTAGGCCCTACGCAAACACGGGTGTAGACAGAATTCCATTAAATGTTGAATGGTTAAGGAATAAGAAGGAATATTAATTTTATATTATTAATATAAGTAAAATAGTATCATATATATTCATTTTATAGATCAATATGTCTATCCATGTTAGTTAGTGATGAAAAAAATTCTTTCGGTTCAAGATGTGGTAGAATGCGAGACACACAAGCTATAGGTTTGTATCCCTTTTGATGGAGTAGGATTCAGATAAATATTATTAAAATGAGATAATAACATATAAGTATTTGGAGTATATTTTTATTAATTTATTTTATATATTAATGCATAATTTGATGAGATAAAATAAGAAGTTAAAAAGAAAAATATTTGGGAAAACAATCAAATTCTCTTAGAAGAACCACCTTTGGATCTCATATTAGGGATCAAAAGGTAGGTATTTTGGGAATAAAATCTCATAAAAATTGTGGATAAGTATGTTGGGAAGATATATTTGTTTTTACTTGCATGATATAATTAATGAGGGTTGTGAATAATTGAATCTATAGAGTTATATTTTATTAGTTGAGGAGGGAACATTCCTATAAACAATATGGAAATATCCCAATGAATATAAAATGTTACTCATTCGTAATATAAATACTTCCAAAAGACTATATATTTTAATACAGGATAGTATAAATAATAAATATTTAAATCCACTTTATTTTTTGTCATATTTTTTTGAATAATTACTTTTATATTTTGGTTCCTCTTTCCCCATGTAGATCGGTTTTGTCCTGAACCATGGTAATTGATTTCTTTACCAATTTCCCTTTTCATTATGAACAGACACATTGTTCACAATATTAAAAAATATTAGTTATTTTGGATCAAAATATATAATAAATTTTTCCAAATTTAATTCATATTAGAAAATAAAATTAATTTAATGATGATCTCTAATGATGTGTCAAAAAACTGGTATTTAATAAATGCAGTTTCAATCATATGATTACATTATATTAACTAAATAACTATTAATCATCATGATATGGGTTAATATTAATAAATATTGATATATAACATAAAAATATTCTTTAGATACTTCATCATTAAAATTTATCTTATTTTTTCAAACTTCCACAATATTATTCACTTACAATCTTTTATTCGGAAAATGTTTTTAGGCACAAAAATTCATAGAAGAATCCAATACAAATGATTGAGATTTAATAAATTATATTAAATCTATCTATGTATTTACTATGTTACATTTAGTCCATACTCAATTCATGATGTTACTTGGAAATTAATTACATTATTGAAAATAAATGATTGTTCTTCAAAAAAGTGGGTTATTACCCTATTTTCTGAAATATAAATCTTTTATGAGAATATAAAAAACTTTTTCCCATATATAATTTTTATATTGGGATTTAAAAAATGGTGTCAATTTTATAAATTAAATATTAGCTTTTTTAAGAAATAAATTTTACAGTTATCTCAAAAAGAAATGTCAAAATAATTTTTTTCAAAGATGTTTAAAAAAAATCAATTTGATATTACTAAAAACAAAATAAATATTATAAATATATTTTTAATTATTAGGTATAGTATAATTTATTCATTATTATGTTAATCCCAGTCCTACATCCCATTAAATTTCTATGATATACCGGTCATGTATAAATATATATTTTCTGAGTCGTTTAGGCACATTGTTGGGAATTCTATAGGCTATCACACATATTTTTATTCATTTAAAATATTAGGATGTTACAAAATAATATTTTTGAAAGTTGATGTGGTAAAATTAATGGTAAAATTAAATGAAATATAATGGGTTTTATTGATAATTATAAAATTATTGGTTAGGGAAAATATGGAAATTGTGGAGAAATATAATGTCTAATGGGAAATAAAATGTGATAGATCAAAATAACATGGGATGGTTAATGACCATAAATCCATAAGAATGTGGGGGATAAAATTGTCATAAATCCGTAATAAATAGATGTAAAAAGTAAATCATATTCATTTTCAGGAGTGGTTTTCCTAGAATTCATGAATTCATTTACCACCGAATAAATGAAAATATATTGACTTCATTCATTAAATTAATAGACATAATTTCATAAATTGGATACATGTTTTCAGTATTTTATACATATCTATATCCCATGATAAAATGAAAAATTAATAATATCAACTTTAAAACATAAATTAATCATATAATATTCTAATTGATCATACGATCTATAAAAGAATGAAAAACAATTCCCAATTTTCTATAGAATTCTAGACATCATGAATTACTACTACATTCTAATATAAATAATTTGAATCAATATTATTTTGAAATATCAAATATTTCCATAATAATTCAGGATGATATACTTATTTCATCCTTGAATTTGACAAATTCAAAAAATCTTATAAGCATATATAACCTGTATTAAAAAAGTAAAATGTTTAAAAAAATGTTATAAATTTTCGGTGATAAACATATCATTAATCCCAAAACAGTATAATGTATTTCATAATGTCATATGGTAATTATTTTAATACCATGATAATACACTAAAAATTGTGTTTAGTAGTTGTTTTGAAAACCACAACTACATGTGTTCTTAAAAGACATTTAGTAGCATTTTTAGTCACTGACCACAATTTCAAAAAATTCAAAAGTTATAGCTTCCAATCTTCATGTTTGTTTGGCCTGTACCACATATCATATCAATGAACTTTTCATAATATTCGATTTGACTTCTTGTGGAGTTGAAAAAGGACCCCCGAATCATATTTTATTTTCATTTTAGCGTTTTAGGGTTTTTAGAGTTTCTAAATGTTTTAAGGTTTATTTATTTATTTTGTAATTAATTATTTATTGTTGTTTATTAATATATTCATTTTTTCATTACTAATTAATTATTATTTAATTATTATTTAATTAATATTTCTATATTTATCTATTATCTATTATCTATTATAAATTATATATTGTCTATTATTTATTATATATTGTATATTATTTATTATTTATTCAATTATAATTTAATATTTTATTTATTATATATATATATATTATATATTATATATATATTATTTATTACATTATCTCTTTATATATTTAATAACTTATTTATTATTTATTTATTTATAATTTATATATAATATAATAAATAAATAAATAAAATATTAAATATTCGTTGAATAAATAATATATAATATCCAATATATAATAAATAATAGATAAAAGATAAAAGATAATAGATAATTGATAATTGATAAATAAAATAAATATTAATTTATTAATTATTCATTAATTAAATATTAATTAAAAATTAATTAATTATTAATTAAATAATTATTAATTAATTATTAATAAATATTACTTATTATGTATCTAATTATTTTATTCTCTTTGTTTATTTTTTTAATTATTTATTCATTATTTATTAATTTATAAATATTAATTATTAATTAATTAGAAATTTCTAAATATTAAATATTATATATTGAATATTCGTTTTTATATTATAATTACTAATTACTAATTTTTTGTTATTAATTGTCCCTTATTAATTATCACTTATTTATTATTAGTTATTAGTTATTATTAGTTATTAGTTATTAATTATTTTTTATTTTTTATTTATTGTTTATTATTATTTATTTATGTATTTACTTATTTATTTATTTACCTACATCTGTATTTATTATTTATTCTTTAGTCTTTAGTCTTTATTAATAATTTTTTTATTACTTATCTATTAGTTATTTATTTTTTATTATTAAGTTAATATATTATTTTAATATTATTTATTTTTTTATTAATTTACTAGTATTTTATTTTTAATTTATTATTTATATTTTTCATCATTATTATAAAATTTATATCTTATTTATTTGTTTCTTATTTATTTATTATTTACTTATATATTTTTTCTATTTTTTCTTTATTCATCAATATATATATATATATATATATATATATAAAATTCAATTTATTCACCATATGATGAGTGTTGGTGTGGTAAAGTCTTTGGAAAATAAGCAATAAGTTAGGGGATTAATTGTCACCCAACGTAGAATTTATATATATGCAATACACATGTTCATGTGTATAGTAATAAATAATTAATAATTTAATTAGTGGAATTAAAAAATTAACAAATTAAATTAAATAATAATACTATAATAATAAAATAATTAGAAGCTAATAATAAAGCAACTACAAGAATAACAATAAAATAAAACTAATAAAATAATAAAAATAAAATAATAAAAATAAAATAATCATGGTAAAATAATCATGATAAAATATGTATAATAATAAAACATTATAATAAATAAATAATAATAATTATAATAATACAATAATAATACAACAATTAATAGAATAATAATAAAATAAAAAAAAATAACCATTAGAATAACAGATTAATAAATAAATAAATAAATAAATAAATAAATAATAAATAAATAAATAAATATGAAATAAATAAGAAATAAAAAATAAAAAATAAAAATAAAAATATTAAATAATAAATAATAAAAAAATACAAAAAAATAAATTTGTATATATTTTTAAAAAAAACCACTATAAAATCATTTAGATGTGGCTTAAACTACTTCTAAATGAATCCCCTGAATTTAAAAACCTACTACAAAATAGTTCTTTGAAGGTTTTGAAAAACCACAGCTAAATAGATGTCGACACACTATAAAGAGAGAGTTTTTCAAAACTATTGTAGAATGAATCAGTGGCGGTTTAAACCACTGTTAAATGCATATTTAGGCATAATGAAATATTCTCTTAAAAAGTGTAAAGAATCCAAATCTCTATAAAAACTCAATAAAGAATATATACTTCTAAACATTTACTCAAAAAAATCATTCAAATATACTCAATAAATCCAAAAATACAATAAAAATCAACATAATTTAAATTTTCAAATTGGGACGAGTAAATTTCATATTTTCTAGTAATATATAAATTACTTTATCAATATAAATCAATTATTTATAAAAATTATACATTATAATCTCAAAAGAATATGTATATTATGGGTAATCTTACCCTCAACTAGGATAATATTCTTTACATCAATTGATAATTATTGGATTATTTAAATGAAAATTGATTTCCTGATCCTGGTAATTGATCGGGGCTCTATATAGTGGGAGTCAATCCATTCCATGAATAACATCAAACTCAAATAATGGGTTGATAATAAGATCTATAGGAATCACATTACCACAAATAATAATTCGTGAAGAGTTTTAGAGATAGGATGAAATCATTTCTCCACTATTTGTATTCATTGATAATTCAATTTCTTTCCATTAAGGATATAAATTAATAGTCTTAGATACATTTCAAGATATTATGGAATACATATAAATTGGCTCCAAACATATTCTATCAATATTAGAATGACCTACTGCCTCCCTAATTTCATGATTCTGTCATTCATAACTATATTAAAACCAAAATTTCCAACAAGATTACCATGTAATTATTGATGAATGAAACCATAGATAAGTAAAATTAATCCAAATATTTCAAAAATAATGTCACACTCAATTACACATTTTACATTTTATATTGAACCTACATCACATTTGTTTCAACATAGTATTATGTAAATATTAAGTATAATTCCTCAAAACCTAATCCCAAAAAATTACTAAACCCCATTCTATTAAAATATTAAATTCCTCAGGAATAAAATTTATTCATATTAGTTCATTTTATATTTTTTTCATTACATCTAAAAATAAATAAGACCCTATAACATATAGGTTTACTGTGTCTCAATATTTAACAAAACAAATTATGTTTGAAATCATTTTCAACATCACCCAAATTATGTTGTTAATATAAAATACCCTTAAAAACATATCTAAAAGACCATTATCATACATTTTTATGTAGTCTCATTATGGATTAGGTTCACAAAATATTTCAAGCAATCTTTAATGGACTGAGATATTTCACTAAACCCTTTCAGGTCTTCTCATGAGATATAATGCGTGATTGAATTCATTGGAGTTAAATAAAATTCCAAGCCCTCCCACAACATATTGAAAACTATAAATATGTGTTCCATGTGAACATTAAACATTAATAATCCATGATTTCAAAATAAACTATTGGAATGAAATAGAATTCATGAAAACTTTCAGAAAAGATGATCATGATCTGTACATTAAAAGATGTGAAATAGTATCATTAGTTAATATCCAAATATTAATATAGAAAAAAAGTAATTTATTTTGACATAGATAAAAATCCATTTAAAAAATAGTAACGAAATTACAATAAAAAATAAGAAGAAAAAATCTTTTACATATTTAGTAAATTATATGTCATTGGAATTTTTAAAAAAACATAGAATAAAAATTTCATTAAAAAACATGATATCCTAAAGATGAGTGTTGTTAATGATAAAGAAGGAATATATATTTGAGTGGAATTAATTAGTAAGATATTAAAACTTGAGTCCATTTTTATAATGTTAAAAATAGAGTCAATGTCAATAAATTATGACCCATGAGGAAAATAAAATAAACATTATTGATATTTAAAGAAATAATTTATAATAGAAAATAATTTCAATTTTAATAGAAGAATGATGTATTGAATGTTAAATACATTATAAATAATATGAATACATATGAGACAATCCCCAATGTTAAATAATATTTATGTACTACTACACTTATAGGAAAATTCATTGATTAATTGAAGGATAATGACACGTGACATGGTATAGAGAAATATAAAACCTAGAAAAAAAATTTAAGAATAATATTTTCAAATTTTGGAGTTCTATAAAAACAAACCCTAGCATATATAAATTTCTCATAATCATTCTCAATTTCTATGTGAGATTCAAAAATTAACCACTACCTTATAAATTGTCAAGGTTAGATTTGTATTAAATCATTCTATAATAAAATTAATTCCATTATTATTTTGAATAAAACCCATAGTAATATTTTTTATGTGTAATTTAATTTGATTATAATTATTTTTATTCCATATATTTTATTTTTATAGTTACAGTTAATATTTGGGTGTTTGTGGTTCTGTTTTCCATGAATGTTTCACTTTTGAGTTTATATTCCCTCCCCCTTGTTCACTGGTTTATCCACTGTAAGATGTTAATGAGTATTTCAAATATAATTTTGGTATTTTTTTGATTCCGATGGTCATTTAATGGAACTTATGGTGATGATTATTATCTAAATCATAAAAATATTATTTTTTGTGAGTTTCATTTCATTACAAATATTGAATTTTATGAATGAATATAATTATATTTAATAACATTCCATAACTGTAGAAACATCCTAAATTTATCATTATTACATCTTATCTCATGTGTTTATTCTATATTCCTTATTTTTGATTTATATTTCATTGGATTATTCATGTTGGTTTTATAAAAAAGAAAAAAATGACATATTTAATGATTGAATGAGTAAGAACATGTAATATTATGTTTTTAAAATAAAAACCCAATATATTAGATATTACATTCCATGAGATTGTATTTTTTGTAATTTATTGGGAAACATGAAATACTTGAATAAACCAAAAGATATGAAACTATAATAAAAATCAATATATCAAGATGACTGTTATAATAATTTATCTAGTGGATATGGATGGAAGTGACTACATGTTGTACTTCTATATATAGTACATTTAGATTTTTTATTTTAAAACGATAAATTCATTATTGTATTTTTCATTGTTATAAGAACTTATGAATAATATTTGGGATTTTTCTAAGAAATTTCTTCCTAATTTTGTATTGAAAAATATGAATTTAATAAAAATGTCAATTTTATGAATTATAATACAAGAATAATACAAATTATTTATTAAATATTTTTTTAAAAAAAGAATATCGTTTCAAAAATAAATTTTATTTATTTGAAAATATTATATTTATAGATTAATCTTATCAATAAAATTATAAAAAATAGTTTTTATAAAAAAATATATTTTGATATATTTCTCTAAATAATATTCTCTCAGGATATAATTGGGTTCTTATCAAAGCTTAATGTTAAATAAATAATAATTTAACAATATTAAACTTTATAATTACAAATTAATTAGTTAAATTGATACGTTTATCATAGGCATAAAATATGTACATAAAAATAGACTTTTTATAAAAAAACGTCATTGCATTACGAAAGATATTTATAAATTAAATTTTCTTAACAAATTGAAAATTTATATAATTATTTCATTAATATTTATTTATAATTATTATATTCAAATAATCCAATTTGTCTCATTTTATTTTGCTAAATTAAAAATAAAATAAATATGTTCAAAATTGGCTACCTCATTACAGACCATAAATGGTAAAAATAAAAATACAATAGAAAATGACAAAAAATAATGTTTGTAAAATTTTTAGAAATTATTATTTGAGATATTATAGACAATAATAGCTCTCAAAATCTGTTATTATTTTCCAATTTTTATTCATATTACATCTAAAACATGTGATAGATTCTTATTAAAGAGTTGAGTGTTCCAAAAAATTCATCTATACACATACAAAAAGAACCACCATCTCTCACTACGTGAAAGTTACCATATGAATTACCCAAATAATGTCCTAGCATCTCGAAAACATTCTCCTCATTTCATTGAAGAATTTATATTTCCAAATGTATATGCTATGGTACCTTACGGTTGTTACCAAAGGGGAACATCTGTAACAAGAGGTAATATTTTGCATGACACCTTCTTACTTCTATTCATATTTTAACACCCAAAATTTCTTTTATACAATAAATAATGAAAAATAGTATTTTTAGTAGGGTATTATGTTTTTCTACAAATGGATTGTCGATTTTATATTTTACTCTAAATGATTTTAAATAATGGTTATGTTCTCAAGAGAAAGATTCCTTTGATGAGGGGGAGCAATCTAAAAAATTGGAAATCATTCAAGAAATACCAATAGTAAATAGAGTTAATGCCAGCTCAGTCGCATCAAGTCAAACTATGTCTAACTCATTAACATTAGAAGATATTTATATTAATACTATTGTGAAACTACATGTGGCTAATAAAAACTAGAATGTTATTCATTCATCCGAGTTAGGTAGTGATGTACATATATTTGATATGGATACTAATTAGCCTCTTGTTGAGAGACTGGTAGAAGTTTCATGTACTATTATTGGCCATTAATATGATACATAGAAAAATTATTAGTATAAGTAATAATCACATGAATGTATTGAATAATCTGTTTATGAACCGAATGTTGTTTCTTAGAATGTTGATACCCCTTCTATTATCCCTCATATCGTTGTATATGTTTTGGTTCTACCTATTTTTTATCAAATTTTTAAAATGTTGGGTTTATTTTATGCTACAGTAATGTGTTATATTTAGTATGATTGCACCATAGAATGGTGGACTAGAGATAAGAAATAAAAAATATCCTAAGTTACATATGATAGATTAAGTTTATTTTAGAGGGATGCTAGAATTTTTTTCCTCTATTAGACATCATGCATATGAACATGGTAATCCTTTTCAGACTATGCAAATCTATTTAGTCACATTGAATTACATAGATTCCTTTTGTAAAAATTTACTTCCAAATTTTGATAATTTTTTGAAGAATCAATATATAGTACTAAAAAATTATAATGAGAATGATGGAAGACATATATTTGAATTTAAGAATAAATGCATACAAACTAATATGATTCATCCCATCTAAGTGGATGAGATTTAAAATAAATGGATTAGTAAATATTTAGAATCTCTTAAATATATGATGAATGAGATAATATATACTTTCATTGATTATTTTTTTTGAATTATTAAAATCATTTAGAATGTGTCCCCAAACAATTCAACATCCACATCACCTCTTACATTTTATGTTGATCAGATTCAAATAGTTGTCAGGGAAGAGTATGATGATACTTCAAGTGGTCATACTAGTGGAGAACCTATAATAACATTGGATATTATGAGAAATTTTTCATATACTATAAAAATGATCAAATAATGATTAGACCATATACCAAGGAAATGAATGTTGACTAAGAGAAAATTACTAAGCCCATGAAATCTTCTCTCTCTAGGATTTATATTAAACATTCAGTGGAATATAACATTAAAATTTTGGCTAAGAAGTTGAGGATTCCACCAATTACTCCATCCTTTAAAGATTAAGTTTGATATATGATGTAGATGGCTCCTATACTAAATAGGTTTTTCCAAGAGAAGGGTGATTTCATCAATGATATATAATTTTTTGGTTAGTTTGTAATGGATTTCATTTATTTCTTGAATCCAATTATTCATGTGAATTGTACTACAATTTTTTCTTAGGACTCCATTGTAATTACCCAATATGCCTCTCTTAGGCCATGTGTAACCTGGGATCCTTAAGAAACTATTACTTCTAAATTCCAATTTTTCACTCTTCATGATTCCCAATAAATGAGTAAACTAAGAATGATTATTGTTCTATTACAATTAACTTCTTGAGCTGTAGCTAGAATTACCACTATTGTTCGTGTTACCTTTTTTCAAATATTATTCACTACCTATTGAACCTACATATTTATCTTAGAAAATATCCAAGGATATAAGTAATCACTAGTGGACACTTCTGAGAAGCAATGATCTATTATTGAAATTATTCTTTCTAATTTAATGGGACTACTAATTTGTAATAAAATTTTAGTTTACATATTATAAATTAACTTTTATTAAATAAATTCCTGAATATTTATGTTTTATTACTTAATTTATTGTTTTTATTCTACTAGTGGTTACCATTTTGATAATATGAAAACGAGGAGAGACCTATGGAATTTTCTTTTGGATAATTCATTTGTAGTAAATTCCAGTTTGTAATTTTCTTTTGATATATTAAACTAATATTTCTATGTTACCACTGAAATTATTAGTTTTTATCATTTTTACATTTACATAATTGATAATTAAATTAATTTTCTTATTATTTTTCTTTGATACCATTTTCACATAATTTGAATGCCCTGTCATGAATTTAATTTTTGATCTTACATCTGTTTTAATGTTTTATATTTGTGATACATTTGATTCCACAATTTTTGATCATAAAAAGGGGGATATTCTTGACCAAAATATTTTAATGATCACAATATAATAATTAAAATTATATTAATATGTTCTATGTTTTTTATAAGTATCTTATATTTTGAGATATTTAATTTCATTTTCTCATAGTATGAGTCATTTTTGTTGTTAAAACAACATCCAAATGACTCATTTCCGGACAAAGACAAGTCACTGATAAGATTTAATTTTGAAAAATTATGAGCCAATGTCACATATGATTAACTATTATCTATTAATCACTATCAACATGTAAATCATTAATAGTCACAAGACACTGTTAGATGACACACTTCCATATTATAAAATTTGTAAAGTATGACTCACCACCAGCCAGGCCTATCGTCAGAAGAGACACTTCCAGTGAAGTAAAATTTTGGATATATACAAGTCCTCTATATCCATGATAAACCATTAGACAAAAAGCACCACACATAAAATTTAGAAATGTAAAATACATTGTAAGAAAAAGACTCATACATGTCAGGACACCTCCAAAACAAAGACATCTCTCATATTGCTAACATAACTTTTCATTAAAATATTTTTATATGGGATGTATTGTTGAAGATAATGTGCATTTATATTTTAAATATTTTCTCTTAAATGAAAAAAATAATTAATTGATGATTATTTTTTCCATATGTATGAGAATGAAAAATATAAAAATACAGGTTGATATTCTAGATGTCGGAACTTCTACTTAGAGAAGAAGAAGACTCCCTCATGTCGAGACGTGAATGATCATCTAAAGTAGACATTAAGAAAGATGAGATATCTTGCTTAAAGCACACAAACATAGGTTTGAATAGATTAACAAATACATAATAATAAATCTCTACTGAGGAATATATTTCTCAAACACATGTACTGCTTTCCTTAAGTCAAAAAATAGGAGTATGTGACACTCTATTCTTCGGAATATTTCAATATAAATCGAGTGAAGATGAAATTTCAAATACATTCCATGAGTCACGAGCTTTACTGCATCAGATCAATAATTTATATCCCTATAGT
The DNA here is from genome assembly GCA_963277665.1 of Viscum album. Lineage (NCBI taxonomy): Eukaryota > Viridiplantae > Streptophyta > Magnoliopsida > Santalales > Viscaceae > Viscum > Viscum album. Next base: position 789,322,807 of record OY728157.1, read on the forward strand.
TTTATTTTTCTCAATTATATTTATCTATTCTTACATATTGTGCAGTTTTTTCATACTATGTTTTATCACATACACATTGTCTTCTATGATGAACTGTAATATACATAATATATTCTATTAACTCTTATTTCTCTTGTACTCCTATGGAAAACAGTGGAAGTTTACTTTCCTAACTTACTATATATTTTCCCACAAAAAAACTGTAGAATATGTCATAATGACCTCTTATTTATTTTCTCACAAATTACAATAGTAGAAGTCCCTAGGTGACTTGTTTTTTGCATTCCCACAAATAATAGTGGAAAAGGTCTTTGTGTGACCAGGACAATTTGTAAACTATTTTAAACGCTGATCCAAGTTGTAGAACCACTCATTTTCATCATATCAAATTCTTTTTGGTGGATGATCAATATATATGGAGCGATAAGTCTCATCATTAGGGTAAACCTCTTGTTTCAAATTTTCGGTAACTATTTTATTTATATTCCTCCATATCCTCATTAAAATTGATAACTTATTTTAACTATAAATATAAATATATAATCTATTAATTAATATTTATTACTATTTTAAAAATATTTTAATTATGTAAATTTATTTTAATGGACAAATTAATATTGTATATTAATTACCCAAGAAATAATCAATGTTGAGGAAAACATTTGAAATATTTGAAATTATAATGATCTGATATGTTGATTAATGAGGCCATTTTACATTAGTCAGGTGTTTGAAAAATAATCATTTTAATAGGAATTTTTATTGGTTACTCAATTCATCTCCCTCTTGAGATATTAAATCTGACCAAAATTTTGTATCAGGTGATTTATTTCATTGGTATTAATGTTCTCAAATTATTTTTAACAATGATTTTAGTTAAGCTTTAAATGTCATAATTTTTTTTATTTCTCAATTTAGCTCGTTAGATAGATTCTAGACAAGAAATCTCTCTGACAAATAAAAATACTTTTTAACGGGAAAAACTATACTAAATAGAAAATTAAAATAATAATGCATATTTAATTTATGGGTTATTATATTTTGTCTAGAATTGACGATTAATATGTCATTATTTATACATCTAGGAAATACATGGATGATTCCCAAAAATATCCCTTATAATAAAAAATTTAAATCAATGAATTCTATTTTCTATGCACTATTAGATGAAGAGTTTATCCAAATTTCTGCATGTAAAATTTCATAGCAAATTTTGGATAGTCTGTTTATTTCCCATGTGAAAACATATAGTGTCAAGGATACTAGGATTAACACCTATACTATTAAATATGTTTACATTTAAATTAATCTTGATGAACCTATTATAGAAATTTATATCCAGTTAAATGTAAATTTTGACATAATGATCAATATTAGAAATCCTATTTTTCCATGGATCAGATCATGTGGCTGTTAACATGCATAAATAAAAGATATATAGGCACATGTTTCACTATCATATAGTCTTTTTGTATTAGAAATCTACTAATAAATGATCTTCTTGATATGCTTATGATGTTTTATGAGGATCTAAAAGTAAATCATGAAGAAGATGAGGATCCAAAAATTAGATCAGTAGCCTTCATGACTAATGCATCTAAACATATAGAAAAAAGAAGAGGGAATATAAATTTTGAAAGTTTCCATTTCAAGTGATAATTAATATCCACTAGATAGTGATGATTAGATTTCTAATATTTCTAGACTACATGTGATGTTTTATAAGAGAAAACCTTTTTTGAAAATAAAATTATAAAGGAAAATATGAAAATACTAAAACTCGGAAGAATGAATGGAAGAAATATGAAAATGAGGTTTTCTTCAACAATTGTAAAATGAAAGGAAATGTCAAAGAAGATTATCCAAATCATATATAGAATAAGAAACCTGAAGAGAAAAATAGAAGGTAAAAAATGATATAAAATCCTACAAGAGTATAGCTGAGGATATATCTCATGACTCAGATTAATCACCTAATGAAAATTCAGATCTAGGGTATATGTGTTTAATGAAAAACATCCCTAATCTATCTTCTTTATCTAATTTTCATGCCCAATATACAATTTCATATGTGAATAATTATGATAATTATAAAAATTAAAAACATAACGATAATTTTTAAAATGATGAATTATTTGAATAAAGTTACATGCTAGAGGACACATTTAATGTGGTTAAGGATAAATACAATGTTTGAAAAATATAGAAAGGTTTATCTGTAAATTTAAAATCCAAACTATTTGTTTAATAAGTGAAAAATGCTTCAAATGTTTAGAAAAATACAAAACAAAAGTATTATAATCAGTATTTATAGAAAGATATAGGACAATTCACTAATGTTATAGAGACACTAATAGTGATATTAGGAAATAAAATTTCAACTAAATATGATACTAGTATAGTGTATCTGCCTGGACGATAGAAAATAACAATGAACAATTTTGTAACTATGTTGGGACTAGAATGTTGAACATACAATTATTTTACTAAGGTAAATAATCATGTTTCTCATTCCAAATGGTCACAATCGATTTATAGTAAACCCATTAGAAAAATTCAGGTTCCCAAAGCATTTATTACTAACATTTCTGAACCCAATCCGATCTCAGTACCAAAGTCATTTCTTGTATAAATTTTTTTAGGAAAATTATTTGAGGACCTCAGATATATGTATTTAGTACTTAGAAAACAATTTTTCAATATATATGGCATGTGATTACTCGTGATTCAAGAGGATTATATATGTTTATGGCGGGGATGTCACCTTTGGTTACAATCCTAATGGGAATATCCTCATCCATGAACAAATCATTATCAAAAATCTTGTTTTTATTTCTAAATTACTATTTGATTATGGTTTTAAATATAATATTCTTAGTATTTAATATTTACATGATAATGTAATTTAAGTTAAATATTAATATCATGCTTTTAAATTTACAATATTCTATAAAAGCTTTGGAATTTACTACTTTATAATGAATAAGTTTTATACTATGGAATTAATGTCATCAGTTTCTAAAAAATTGAGCATTACATGCCTTACACAAAGAATATTGACTTTTTCCTTGGAGAATAGGTCTTTGAATCATTATCTCACATAAGGATCTAAATATTGTATAGTTAGGTATGGATCTACCTAATAATTATTTCCCCACTGATAATGTCCACAAACCCTACAAAAGAGGTAATCAACACCATATTACTTTAAATAAAAAATGATGTGTCAACTACTCATCTTCCCATGTTGGTTCACATGAATAGTTTTGGGCCCTCTATAGTTTATATCTTAAATGAAAATAACTATGTATTTGATCTTGTATATGTGTTCACTAGGTATAGTTGGGTATGCTTTCTCGATCAAAAAAGTGAAGAATTATCTTACATTACCATGTATGTTATGTGTACAAAAAATCCTAGTAGACATAAAATTATTAACCTATGAAGTGAACATATCTATGAGTGTTCAAATAAAGATGTTGAATTTTTTCTAATATAATGGATACACTCATAACATCTATTCTCATAATACCCCTTAGTAAAATGGAGGGGTTGAAATATGAAATAGAACTTTTAAAGAGATATCACTAACCATGTTGAATGAGTATGTACTGCCTATTTATTTTCAAGAAAAAGATGCTAGTACAAGCATATTTATCAAACATAGAGTCTTGACTAGACCAATCCTAATGAATACCCCTTATAAACATTTGAATAAAATGAATCCAATGGTAAATTACATAAGTGTTTTTTGGTTTCAAAGTCCTTATTATTAACAAAACAAATAATTTTAAAACAATTTAAAAAAAATGATAATGAAATATTCCCTAGTTATTAAATCTCTAGAAAAGACTCTAGTTTTTTTCATAAGAGAACCAAAACTATGGAAGAATTTGTTCATGTAAAAATTGATGGTATTGATAAACATTATTCTGAGACCAACCTAGAGTACCATGAGGATTATTTTCCTATTCTAAACTTAAATTATAATCCTTTTTATTCAACTTCAATAATGTTGGAAGAATCTTTAAATTCTAATGTATTTTATAAAATTTGAAAACCTGAAACTGTAGAGCATGAAGTGATTAACCCTACTTTTTCTAGATCTGTTATAACTCATATGTACCAATGAATCCATTAATAAGGAATTTTGGGGAATATTCATTCAGTTTCAATTAAGTAAGTTTCAAAGAAACAATGTGAGGGAACTTATTGATACACCCAAGGAAACCATAACTTTTGGCACTAAATGCTTGTTTAGAAACAAGTTAGATGAGTCATATACTATACATAGACTCAATGATAGCATTATATCACAAGTTTTTATCCAAGAAGAAAGAATATACTATGATATAACCAATTAATCAATTTCAAAGATTGAGTACATAAGAATTTTTATTTTTTTATGGAACTCTAGTATATTTAAAGACATATCATATGGATGTTATGGGTGAATTATCAAGTGTTTTTTTTGATAGATGATTCTTTCATAGAAAAACAAATGGTTTTCAAAATTCACATTTTTCAAATCATGTATTTAAATGAAAATGAACATTATGTGGTATAAAACAAGCTCTTAGAGCATGGTATGATAAGCTTAAAAAAAATTTATTTCAAAAGGGTTTCCAAAAGGTAACTAACCCTAATCATTTCACAAAACAAATTTCAAAAGTTGTTTTAGTAGAAAAAATATTTTTTGATGACATTACATTTGGATATTTTATAAATAAAATTTGTAATAATTTTTTTAAAATGATGCAAAATAAATTTTAAATGATTTTGATGGGTGAACTCATGTTCATTCCTGGATTTCATATTATTAAAATTAAAGTAGAATTTTTTTTAATAAATGTAAATATACAAAATATCTTTAAATTTTTTCTAATCTGAATAAAACCAAGAGTAGTGATAGTCCTATGAGTACCACCTATAAATTGGATCTTAATGAAACTAGAAAACTAGGGGATCAAGCCATTTATAGAGGTATTATTTTGATTCTTCTCTATATGGCTTACAACTAATCATATATATTTTTTATTGTATCTATATGTGATAAAATTCAAGATAATACAAACGTGACACACTTAAATTATGTTAAAATAATTATTCAAATACCTCAAATATACAAACAATTAATAACAGTTTACCCAAAGCGTAATAATTTTATCTAGGGAGTTATTCAGATGCTAATTATTGTAGATGAAAGGAAGAAAGAAAAAAACCACTAGATCCTATAACATTTTAAGAAATTTTCTAGTTTCATGGAGTAGTAAGAAATAGTATTTTGTTATATTTTCTTATGATGAAGTAGAATAAATTGAAAATGGAAGTTTCTATGCACAAATTTTGTGGATGAAACATTCATTACAAGACTATAGGTATCAATTATGGCATGTCCTGATAAATTATTGTAACAGAAGTTCAATATATATGTATAATATTAATATTTCATATTCTAAAAAAAGAACATTGATATAAGACATCAATTTATATGATACCATTTTCAAAAGGGTGATATCACTGTTGAGTTTATTTTCAAAGAACATTAGTTAGCTAATATATTTAATACTAATATTAATTATGAGTAAATGAACTATATAATACATGAAATAGGGATGATTTACATTGATTGATATTAAATATAATTAACACAACATCTATATGACACACTATTGATATAAAAAACCATTAGTATGGGACATCATTGGTATGAAACACTATTGTTATGACACACCACTGGGTTTTATCACTATTGTAATTTACACACCATTGGTTGATCATTACATTGTGAATTTGTTTTCTGCTTATAATGTTTTGAATGGAGGGTTTGTAATATTCAGTATAATGTTATTTTAGTAACCCAATAAGTGTAATATTTGATTATTAGATTTCAATTTCAATATTAGAAGAACAAAAATATTAAATTATACTAAAATTGCACCATTTGTTTCCCAAGACATCTATACTCTTTCACCTTTATCACTCGATCCTACTATGAACATCATTTTTTTCAACCTTAAAATGTTTAAATGTTCTCCTTAACCATAATCGATCATGTATAACCAGTCTTCAAACCATGAATGAATTGTGCTTTAGTGCCTCTTCAAAATGGACCGAGACATGCTATGAAACAGAAGAGAAAGACAACTCTTCCGACTTCTTGTAGAAAATTTTATCCCTGATCATGAAAATAGAGATAAAGTATATGAATGGGATGTGGAATCAAAATGGATATTCTATTAAAATTATCCAGTGCTCGTAGTCAAAAAAGTGTAATGTTGGTTGTAGAGGTTCTCTTCGAATAAGAAAAATTTTTATCCAAGATTGATATATCATTTTTTCTAATATATCAAATTTGGTTTTAATGATGAAGAAGAATACTGGATAATAACTAAATAAATAGACATCGAGTTTCATCTTCTTCAATTTAATGGGAGATATATTTGTTCTTGCCTCATTAATGTGTTTATGACTCTTATAAAGGATATATTACCAAGGATGGTGAGATAATTATTTCTGTTGAATCTCTTAAAGAACAAACTGGAGATGGATTAACTAGAAGACTAGTTTCCTCAGAGTTGTATGGGGATTGTCATATGATCTTCTTGTTCATTCACCACATTCTATACCCTATATATGGGATGATTCCACCTTATGATACCAATATTTAAATATGATTTCTCTTATGAAATGAGGACATTGGATAAAATAGTGTAAGTATATTATGGTATAACTATATATGATGATAAATCCTATATAGAGATATAAGTATTTTATCTATCCAAATATTATTTCATCTAGTTTAATGAAAAAATGACATGTTTCAATAATGAGGAAATAACAGAAGATGGTTGTGGTTTTTGTGTTTCAATAGAAATTTTCGACAACATAAAAAATATCTGGAACCCATGGAAGAGAATTTTGGTTGGTGATATTGAAATAATATATACTATGATTAATGCATCTGAGAATTCAACAAGACAAAGTGGTATTTCTAAACTAGTTTTATATAGTGATGATTTTTTTGAATACTTAGATGTTGAAAAAAATCTATTAACTCAAATGAAGAAATTGAGAATGAACAATCAGTTGATGAGGTAAGTGATCCAAACATATCTTCATAATCACCACAGATTTATTTTAGAGATCCTAGAACACCTAAGAGACTTAAAAAAATATAAAATTTGTTGACAAGTGATGATGAATAGATATATTTCCCATGAGATAATTTTTTTAAAATTAGATCATAAAATGATTATGATGATAATGGTGATAATGATGCTTAAAAATTTGAAAATGGTAATGGAAATTTAATTAAAATTGGTTATGGAAATTGAGATAATAGAATTTTTAATTATAGTTTTGCAGATGATGATGTTTTGAATCCCAATGTTTCATGTGAAATAATTATAAGGATAAATGTGTTGATCCCTCTATGGCTGGTTCAGAAAGTGTTTATATTGAGAAAATTGTTTTACTAGATATCTGTGCCCTATTTTTAAATAGAAAGATGCAGTTTTAATGGGGTGAAATCCCTATATATGGAAATATTTCCTGAAATTTTATTAGTTGATGGCTTTTAGACCATTTAAGTATCATATTATTAGACTATGTATAACTCAGTAATAGTGGAACATGTATATATTATTTCTGTTATGGTACAACATATGGCTGGGAAAAATAAGAATGACATGATTTCTTCTGAGTAAGTCTGTGATGTATAGTCTTTTGATATGGCTACTAATGAGCCTCCTTTTGAAAGAAAGGTATAATTTCCTCCTACTGTTGGAAAAAAATATGGTATATAGAAAAATTTAGAATAGAAGGAAGAAGAACCTGTATGTTTTGAATAGTATATTGGTGAATATAATTCAACAACTCAGAATATTGAGACCCTTATTGTTTTCCATCTTACCAATATATATATACTTGTTGTATCTTATTTTCCTCAGATTTAGGAAATTTGGGTTCATCATATAATAAAGGAATGAGATGAATTCAATAAGAGTTCAATAATGGATGTTGGACTTGATGTTCATAATTAAGCTGATCCTATGTGATCTATGATAGCTCAACTTGATTTTGATGGGTTGTTAGAAAAATTTAGTTAGTTAGACCATATGATTATGAACCTATTGCTTCCATTCCAATTGTGCCAGTTGATGTAGTTATAAGGAGTGAAATTAATTCTTTTTGTAAAAAGTTTCTTTAAGATTTTGATAACTGTTAGAAGAATCATCCTCCAATCATGAATAATATTATTAATAATGGTGCATGATATCTCTTTGAATTAGTGATTCAACACATACAACCTATAATGATGCATCACATCCAAGAGGTCTATATTGAAAATAAAACAATAATTAAAGAAGAAGAATCTTTTAAATCTATGATGGAATAGATGAAGTATTCATTCACTAATCATTAAAATGGAATTCATAAAATTATTTATAATGTTTACTCAAACGCTTCAACTTCCCCAGAACCTCATTCAATTGATGTCGATCAGATCCAAATAGTTGTTAGGGAAGAGGTCACTACTATTTTATGTGGTCATACGAGTGGACAACCTATCATACCATTGGATGTTTTTTGAAAATTTTAGTATAGTTTTATGAAAGAACAAATGAAGATCATACCATCTTCCATGGTTTTAAATGCTACCAGAGAGCCAATTACAATGTATATAATACTTAATCTCCCAAGTATTTATACTAAACATTCCACGGATGACAACTTAAAATCATTTGATGAGAATTTCAGGATTCCTTTAATTACTAGGGCCTTTAAAGGGAAATTAAAACAGTTAATGGAGATGACTCCTATGAAAAATAGGTTTAAGGAGGAGTTGGGTTATTTCATCATTGAAATTGACCTTTTTGATCATATTATAATGGATATCATTAATCAGATGAATCCATTTCATATTTTTAATGGTGCTACAATTGTTTCTCAGGAAGAAATTTCTTTTCTCCTAGAGGCCTCGCATTGACAAGGAGTTACCAGGGATCCTACTACACCTCATCTTTCCAAATTTCCACACATCGCTCTTCACCTCATCCAAGATATAAATAAACTCATACTAGTTATTAATATATAGAAACGAACTCTTTAAACATTATCTTGACTTCCAAATGGTGTTTCAGGTATATTTCTTAGAGATTCTTTAGACCATATCGCACCGAATTCTTCAGCAGAACATAAATCCAAGGTCAAAAGAAAATCATCATTGTATCCTCATAAAAATCAATTAATTTTTATTGAAATTATTCATTATGATCTATTGGACTAATATTTTTTAATAATATTTGGTTGAATCATTATTAATTACTATTTATTATCTTTATTCCTGAATATTACTCTTTTATTACTATATTTCCTATTTTTATTATACTAATGTATTCTTTTTTTATAATACCAATATATAGAAAAACCTATGTAATTTTCCTTTGGATATTTTTTTGGAGAAAATTGTATTAAATAATTAACTTCTGATTTCATACCTTAATTCTTCTATGTTAGATTTGATACTATTTTTAACATTTTTACATTTGATAAAGGATATTTTCCATTGTTTTGTTTTCCCTTGATAAAATCTACACATACTATGGATTCTATGACATGATTTGAATTTTTTATATTACATTTGGTGTATTTTTTTATATTTATGAAACCGTTGATTCCATAATTTGTGATAATAAAAATGGGGGATATTTTTTGGCAACCCTTTTTAATGATAATAGTATCATGATTCTAATGATATTAATGATTTATATTTTATTCATTGTGTATTATATATTATAAGACATGTGATGATATTTTCTATATGTGTGATTAATTTTTAATGTTAAGACACTATAATGATGACTCAACAATATTAAAAGACATCTCACCACTAATGACATGTTTTTAAAAAGTCTGAGACACCATCAAAAATTAGTCACCATTGTACAGGACTCACTACCAGTAAATTAATCAAGATAAATCATGAGACTCTTTCATATGACACAAATCCAAAATGTAAAGTTGGTAATGTATAACTCAGAACCATCCAAACCTACCATAATAAGATCCTCCAAAAGCGATGTAATTTTTTTGGATAATTAGAAGACACATACATCCATGAGAAACCATCACCTAAACACCATCAAACATTATATTCAGAACTGTAGAAGACACCGTTAGAGAAAGACACCTCCATGTCAAGACACCACCAAAATTGGGACACAACCAATATCTATATCTCACATTTTCATCAAAATATTATTTTAATGGTAATATTATTTATTATAATTAAAGTTTATTTTTTAATGATCTTCTCTTAAATGATTCACAGAATAAATTGAAGAGGATGTAAAACATCTTGTATGTGGAAGAAAAATAATTGAATGCACGTCAATATTCTTCATACTATTTTTACATCTATTAAAACAGGAAGAATAATCCATCATTTGGAGTCATGAATGATTATCTAAAGTATATATATATATATCAAGATGAGTGATCACCCTTATAGAACACACACATAAAGATGAATAGCTCAACTGCTACATACAACAATATATCAACATAGGAAGAAAAATCTCATAGCCATCTACTGATCTCTTGATGTAAAAAATATGAGTCCACAACACACTATTCTTCTGAAGATTTCAATTCAACTCAACTCAAGATGCATTTCAAAATACATTACAAGAGTCGAAAGCTATACATTAAGAGAATGACAATGTTTATCAATACACTTTCTGATTCAACAATTCTATTTATTTTTTCTTGTATATTGAGTAGTGTTTGATAATACTCTATTTCATCACACTAACATTATCTCCAATGAGGATATAGATGATACTTGATATATTCTCTTAACAATTCATTCAACTGTACTCCAAGGGATAACAATGGAATAGTTCTTATGCAACCTGATATTTTTATATCCCTTAGAAAATAGAGGAAGATGTCTTATGTGACATATTATTTATTTTCACCAAGATAAATATGATATAAGACCTTTTGTGCCATGTTTTTTTGTTCTCCAACATATAATAGAGAAAGAAGTCATGTATGACCTAGAAACAATATAAAATATTGTAAAAATTGATCCAGGATGTGGACAAAATAGATTATTTTATATAAAGTACTTGATGGTGGGTGATAACTAGGTGGAGATAACTAAGTCTCACCTTATGACTGAACTTTTTGTTTTCAATTTTCTTTTTTTATATTGTTTTACATTGTTTATAATTTAAAGAATTGAAATGTTTTTAACTCTAAAAAATATATACATTGATAGTTAATCATTAGTATATTTTTGTAATATTTAAATTAATTTAATTGATTTCAAATTGCTATGAAATATTGTATATTACTTACCCAGGAACTAATCAATTATTATGTAACATTTTTAATGATTAAAACATATGAAAATATTTTATTTTCATTAACTGGACCAGTTCCAATTAAATGGGGGACTTAAAATTAAAAACAATTACCAAATATAATTGTTGGGTACTCAACGCATCCCCTATTAAGATACTCACTCTGACCAACATATTTTATCGATATTTCATAGGGATTCACCCATGTGATACATTTTTTTTATTTGTTCTCAAAGATCCTTATCATGAAATATCTATATTATAACTGAATGATAAATATTTATGTTTAATTTCAATATATGAAAATAAAAAATATTTAATTTATTTTTATATTTATATTCGATATGATTTTTCCTTTTTTATTCTAAGAATTAAAATTATGAAACACACTTCCTTCATATGGGTTTCATGATTCTTATAATTTATGTATCATATATATTTTCAATATGGAATGGATATATAATATTATATTTTTTAATGGGTTGTTCAAAATTATATGTCTCTATAATAAATTGTGAAGAGATTTATATATCATGAGATAATTTGTATGCGATTATACAGTAACCATAATCCAATATTTTACTTTTTGAACATTATGATGTGGGACATGGGTGTAACCCTTAACAAATGATTATGATATCATTCTTTAGGTTGTTTCCACATTTTTTGGATAAAATGGAATAGATCCCTTAATCCACATATCTATTATTATTATCATCCTATCATGATATAAATTTACAAATTTTGAATCTCTAGTTATTTTATATTTCCATATTTACTTCCTTACTGTGATTTTTATCTCACAGTTTTCCTTATACATTTTCTTAAGTATATCATATTCTACTTTTTAAGATCAAATAAGAGTTAGAATAACATTGTTTAATTTTATATGATATTTAATTTTTTATCATATTATATTTGTATATCTAATATTCAAAAAACATTATAACTCTATATCATTTACATATAGTTTTTGGAAAAGTATGTTAAGAATTATAAAATAATATATATTTTTGGTTTATGTTACTATAGTTGGTATCATATGATGTTTTAGTCATTTATGGGGATTAGGATAAAAGAAAATTACTAAAACCCACTGGGGCTATTATATGATATTATCCTATATAGAGGATAACGACGTATGTATTGGTAAATTATATCATGTATGGTTTTCATTACAATTACATCCATATCTAGAAACTAGAACAAGGATGTATAATATAGAAAAATTATATATTGGGTTAATAAAAACTGTAACACCCCAGGTAAATAAAGAATATGACATTTTCATATTTATCCCTATTTGTGAATAAAATATTAATAGGACTTTAAAGGGGATGTTATGCTCGATGGCGTACCCAACACGCAACAACGAGTTTCTTGGGAATCTTATGTTGCAATCTAATAATATTATTTTAAATGGTAGTTAACATGTAGCCGTTGTATTGGAGGGAATGGATAGAAATAACTAAAATATGATTATATATGTTTTTAAATGTTTTTACATTTATCCAATAAAATATAAAGGCTTAAAATACGGAAAGAATTCAATTTTAGGCGTATATGCCCTAGTTTTCACTAAAGGTTCACTTATCACCTTTTGATGTTGAACCATCATTAAATATAGTTTTGTTCACTCATAAACATTATTTTGGACCAAATAAAACTCTTACTAAGAATCAGGACATCAAATTTTACTTTGTGTAATTTTTTGGTATTTTTCCGATAAAGTTCATTTTTTTAATGAATAGTGTAAAATGTTGTGTTTTGATTCAAAATATCTTTTTAATATAATTTATTTATCTGATTAGATAATATTTTGAATTGGTTTTAAAGTTAAATTAGAAAATATTTTTACCATTAAATCCAATAGTGGTCATTGGATTTAATTTCACTTTGAAATCAGACTTAAACTAGTGTCAATCTTTTGATACTTATTGTTTTATAAAAACACGCTATTTGCTCTGACAACGGGAATTAATTATTAAATTAAATAATGTGACTAATATGTTTTCAATTTTGTAAAACGGACTTCATTTTTGAATTCAGAATATCAAATATAGCTTACGGTGAAATTTTGGTATTTTTCTGAAAAACACCAATTTTTGATGAATAGTGAAACCACTAAGTGGTAATCAAGCAAACTGATTTTTCAGTTAAATGAAAGTTTACCACTAATGTGTATTGAATTTTAAAAATCTTACATACATGGTTGTCATTAAGAAGTAAAATGTTGTTCAATGGGATAAAAATAATTTTTTGGTGAATAGTAACTTATTATGTTTTTAATCGCGATTAGTGGTAATTAGTGTAGTTTAAGGTAAAAATGATATTATAAGAAAGTGAAAACACCATGACACTTGTCCTACACCTATTGGGTGAGTCATGTCCGACCAAGAAAAGCCATGGGCCAACTTGGGGACCCCATGGTGACACTTTAGATGGAAAATGACAATAATATATTTGTATTTAATGGAAAAGTAAAATTGACACAAACATGATATGTTTTACTAAAACAATTTTTAAGTAGCGTTATACAAGTCATATTTTTGATTATAAATAGTCATTGGAAAGCTAAAAAGATTTCCTACATCATAGTAATTTGTTTATAATTTTTAGACATTAAATAAATTAAATTATTTATGACATCATAATGATGAAGTGATGACATCATTATTTAACGATTAAAATAAAATGGAAATATAATGTAATATCTATAAACTACACATGTCCAAAACTTATTGGATGGGTGGATTTAGAACCCTTATAACCTTATCCACTAATTATATCTATGTGGGACCTTTTAAAACCGAAACACATTTTCAAATAAAGTAATATTTCCTTACTTTCCAAAAGTGCCCCTCCTCTCCTCTTATAAAAGGCCCCCACCTCTACCTCTTTTCACACACTCATCAAGCCTTTTTCTCGGCCAACCCTCTGCCCCTTTACTCTCTCCACATCCCTCTCCTCATCCTAGAGGATTCCCTTTGGGCAGAATCCTTTCAAAGGAAGCCTTTAGGCTCAAATCAAAAGGAGTTACACTTTTAAAGGTAATTCATTCTCTCATGTTCATTTGTTTTATTTTTCTTCTCCAACCCCCTAAACTCTTTTTATTTATTTCTTTTGTAACAACACCAGTATCTTCAATATACTAGGATGTTGTTATAAGATTTATTCGAGCTAAACTCTCACACAACTACATCAAATGGTTAAAGAACATACGGTTTCCGTGGATGGTGAAATTCTGCCTCCCGAAACGATGATTGTTCAATACTCATTTAACACCTTCAATGGTGGCCATTATGATGTCACTATTTTTATATATGATATATAATATGTTTATGATTTCCTTATTCTTCTGTATTTTTCATTTTTGTCTTACCTTTATGGCTTCCATTATGGGTATAGAAGATATCTTCATTTAAGGAAGTGCGGACTACCGCCCCCTCAAAGTGATTTGATTCGTTAAATACCATATGTGGGATGTATAAAGGATGGAAATATGATATTATATATGATATTATACTGGAATTATAATATACCTTTATATCATTATTATTCCATTCTATAAAATACGAAATAGAAATGAAAGTAGCGTTCATGCGTACTTACGGCTTACCGTCTTCATGAACGGTGCATTTCACTTCTTACCTCTAAATGATTATGTAATGTTATAAATTCATGAATGTACTGGATATATATGACATATATGATATCTACATCATGAATACAATTCTGGATATAATAAACATTTGGCCACACGAACAACATGTAATTGTATGAAGTCCACTTTCGACTTAAGAACCAAATATCGGCAAAACAAATATTATTAACTAAAATGATTACATAATGTTTATGACATGGTAATAAGTGGTATAAAAGGAATAATGAACTTGAAAAAGGTTCTTAAGGAAGTAAAAATTAACTCAAGTTTATTATTTAGGAGATTAAAGAACGATTGAGTCAAGTCGGACCCGAGGTAAGGGATCCTACACCTCTCTATCTTTTTAAGTACACTCTTTATGTCATTCCTTTTATGCTCATATTTCTTATGATTGGGATGTTATTTTATATTACTCCTACTGTACTTATTATTTTCATATGATGAGAGACCCTATTTCCTCTCATAAATCATTTTTGGAAGTTTTGAGTGGCACCGTTAGGCTGCCGAATTTTCGTAAGGGATTTTTCATCTCACTTTTATTCTCATGAGATTTATGCTACATTTGCCACAAATTCCATTGAGTGGTGTATGTACTGCCCATTATTCTACTCTTTGTGTAATATACTTTTGTTTATGAGTATTTACATCAGTGATCTATTGTCCTTCTTTCATGGGGTGTATGTTTTGAAAGATACCCATGTCGGTAAGGGAACCTATCAACCTCCTCTTTTTTAAAAGACTTCTTTTGTTGGGTCTTTTAATTTACATATTGTTATTTTGGGATATGTTCTCATATATACTTGTTGATGTAAATTTTATGTCCAAGTAATGAGATACTCTTTTTATCTCTCATCAACTCTTTTTGATGTGATGCCGTTAGGCTGTCAAGGGAACTTTTTAACCCAATTTCGATTTCTTTGGGTTCAACATGTAGTCATTGAATATGTAATCCATTGAATATGTGTGAATTAACTTTTATTGTTTTACACTTAATATCCACTTATATTGGGTGTATTTATATTTTTCACACATATTTTTTTGAGATTGATTTGTCCTTAATTTAAGGATACATTCTTTATAAGGGATTTGATCACATTTGACATTTCTATTGAGAGTTCATTGTTGTTATGCACCAATTCACTCTTATATGGTGTATATACTGTCCTTTGGAGTATTATATCATGAATCCATTTATTCTCATGATATTATAAAGTTTTGACTAAATGTTATTCCTCAATTATTGTATTCAAGTGTCTCTGATTTTGGTAAAACCCCTTTAACCAAAATATCGTTTTAAATATTTTAATTATTTGTTCTTATTAATATCCATGTTTTCAAAATGGTTTTAAGGATTTATTTATATGGATATTAATGGTTTAAAATTTTAAGCTTCAAGGTGGTATGGGACACTTTGATTCAAAAATCTCTTTATTAATTATTTTAAATGGTTTTGGAAATGGTTTCTTTTTGAATGGATCCAAAATATTTCAATATACTAAAATGTTATATTTTGATTGAAATATGGAAATGTTATGTTTCCTTTATGCATGTTTTATGTGACACATTTATGTTATGGTTCTTGGGCATTGTTATGAAAACAGGTGGTTCCGTGATAAACTAAGGGCGGGTGAGCCCGTAATAGCTCTCCAATGCATTGGGTAACGCGAAGGAGTGAAACGTTAAGGTTTCTCCGAAGAGATTTAGGGAATATACTGTGATGGGTATTCAAAACGTAACCAAGAGGGTTACTCCCTATGTAAGAATGTTATGAATGCCTCAAGTTACCTTTTTGTATTATGTTTTCTATGATTTATTCATGATTTGATATGCCTATGTTTTATGGGTAAAGTGTGATTTCATTTTAATGTATATATGAACTCATGTTTCCTTTCCATATTTTTATAACTCTTACTGAGCTTTTTATGCTCATCCCAAGTTTTTGAAATATTTTTCACAGGTCAAGGGAAAGGTACATGATGTGATGATAGTGTCAAGGATGTGTCAAGAAAGAATCCATGTTTTATTTTAAATATGTTTCCGTTGATGGGAATAATGAATATTGTCTTTTTTGTAACCACTTTGTTTAAATGTGGAATGTAATGAATGTTTCATGATCTAATTCTCTAAAACTCTAAACCAGAAAAGATACTCAATGTGTAATCTTGTAATAACTCAAGATTATGTAAGGTTTAAGGCTGGGGCCTTATAGTTGGTATCAGAGGTCGGTTTAGACAACTTTAGGGATTAGGAGTTTTTGTGAGGCACATGATCAGTCCCTATAACTATTATTTCAGTTAAATCCGTGTTTTTAATTTTGTTTTTCAGGTCAAGTAAAGTCGGTTACGAATGGAAGGAGGAGGATCTCAAACGACATTTCTATCTCTTCCTGATGACATGCTTGCAATAATTATTGCAAAGTCATCTTCGGATGATTGTGAAACTTTTTCTAGCATACAACTCACTTGAAAGAATTTGTTTGAGATATCAAACACCTCCGCTATACCTCGTTATCATCGTGGATCATGGGTTGTTTTTAGAAAAATAATATTTTCACAATATTCTCATGTTTTCAAGAGAGGTATATATTATCCAGGTATTTTCAAATATTTTACCATATCACAAGAATTTGAAGCATATTATGATTTTCAAAATGGTGCTGAGGAAGGAGACCCTTGCACAACCTATTTATATTTGCTTTTAAAATATAGTCTCACATCACATACTTATGGTATTTTAAAAGGACCAATGATAGAAAGTTTCAACTCAATTTCGGTCTGACTATTTTTTAGAAATCATGTTTTATCAGATGTTTTGGAATTATATGTCATACATGATTATTTTCCAAAACTGTTTTTCTGTGAACACCCATATGACCCATGTTGCACGAGGTGTATTTGGATGGAGGAAGCAAATGATTTTGAAGGATCTCTAAATCATTGTTGTAATGCATGGGACTTCTACCTACGTGAGCAAGATGACGATGAGACTGAGTGGATTCCATGATCAAGGTATGATGTTATTCATTTTGGGAATTGTTTTATTTTATCTTATGGTGGTGAAATAAGACTTCAAGAATTAAGGTGTTGAGATCATAATGAATTTGGATGAAAATTAAAGGTATAAGGAAACTATTGAGCTTAAAACATGTTGGGGTTATTTTTGGAGTTTTATAAAAAGGAAAACACGTAGACCGTGTGACAACCCGTCGCGTCGGACAAAGCTGCGGGAATCGAACCCACAAAAAAAGTGCAACTGGTATTTATCGCCTACCACTGGACTACGTGAAGTCCCTGGTTAGTTTGACTGATTCTTTCTAGTTATATGATTTTATGAATTAAGAGTAAGTTGATTTTGGGTTATTTATGAAAATGATTATCCTATCATGGAGGATATGTGATTAGGTTAATTACTTTTCAATACGAGACTTTAGGAGCAACTGATGTTGTTTGGAGATAAATGTTACGATTTAACTTGGAAGACTATGTGACTAAATCTTTCAAATATTTGGGTTTCAATCTTATTTTGGTTTACTTTGAAGAATTTTATGGACAAATTGTTTATCTAATGGTCCTCGTTGAACTTTGGGTTTTGTTGGACAAATTTTGGAGATTAAGAATAGATTTTCTTTTTATAAAGGGTTATCCTTTTCTGGATTATCTGATCTTGTACTAGATTTTTTGGTTTTGGTTTTGGTTAAAGTCTAAAGACATGGGATGTATATAGTTCTATTTTGTGGATTAGGTGATTCTCTAGAAGTTGATTATAGTACTCTTAATGTGAACAGGTCTTCCTAAATACTCGTCTTTTGGAGAAAATATGAGTTTTTGTAAGGAATCTAATAAAAGTTGAAAGTCAATATGATAAGTGATTATGTTTCCTTGTGAATAAATTCCTCAATAAAAAGTAACTTAAAACAAAAATGTTGTCATTTAACTTTTCCTACTGGGGAATCGAATACCGTTTAACCCATCACAAGTTTGTGATTTTCTCGTGGTTAACTTTCTCCTAAACATGTTTTCTATCACTCTCCATCAGAACATGACCCTTTGTTTTTTCCTCCATGTTCATATTTTCATACTTGGAATCCTAGTATGGATTAACTCGGGTGACCTCTGTACTTATCTTTCTTTAGTTTAATGTGATTGTTTTACCAACTCTTGTTCCGATGTGGGACTTTCAAGGATGTTTCCAAGCACAATTTTAAAATTGTGAGGACGCAATTCCCAAAAGGGGGGAAGGATGTAACACCCCAGGTAAATAAAGAATATGAAATTTTCATATTTATATCTATTTGTGAATAAAATATTAATATGACTTTAAAGGGTATGCTATGCTCGATGGCGTACCCAACACGCAACAACGAGTTTCTTGGGAATCTTACGTTGCACTCTAATAATATTATTTTAAATGGTAGTTAACATGTAGCCGTTGTATTGGCGGGAATGGATATAAATAACTAAAATATGATTATATATGTTTTTAAATGTTTTTACATTTATCCAATAAAAGATAAAGTCTTAAAATACGGAAAGAATTCAATTTTAGGCGTATATGCCCTAGTTTTCACTAAAGGTTCACTTATCACCTTTTGATGTTGAACCATCATTAAATATAGTTTTTTTCACTTTTAAACATTATTTTGGACCAAATAAAACTCTTACTAAGAATCGGGACATCAAATTTTACTTTGTGTAATTTTTTTGGTATTTTTCCGATAGAGTTCATTTTTTTAATGAATAGTGTAAAATGTTGTGTTTTGATTCAAAATATCTTTTTAATCTAATTTATTTGTATGATTAGATAATATTTTGAATTGGTTTTAAAGTTAAATTAGAAAATATTTTTACCATTAAATCCAATAGTGGCCGTTGGAATTAATTTCACTTTGAAATCAGACTTAAACTAGTGTCAATCTTTTGATACTTATTGTTTTATAAAAACATGCTATTTGCTCTGACAACGGGAATTAATTATTAAATTAATTAATGTGACTAATATGTTTTTTATTTTGTAAAACGGACTTCATTTTTGAATTCGGAATATCAAATATAGCTTAGGGTGAAGTTTTGGTATTTTTCTGAAAAACTCCAATTTTTGATGAATAGTGAAACCACTAAGTGGTAATCAAGCAAACTGATTTTTCAGTTAAATGAATGTTTACCACTAATGTGTATTGAATTTTAAAAATACGACATACATGGTTGTCATTAAGAAGTAAAATGTGGTTCAATGGGATAAAAATAATTTTTTGGTGAATAGTAACTTATTATGTTTTTAATCGCGATTAGTGGTAATTAGTGTAGTTTAAGGTAAAAATGATATTATAAGAATGTGAAAACACCATGAAACTTATCCTACACCTATTGGGTGAGTCATGGCCGACCAAGACAAGCCATGGGCCAACTTGGGGACCCCATGGTGCCACTTTAGTTGGAAAATGACAATAATATATTTTTATTTAATGGAAAAGTAAAATTGACACAAACATGATATGTTTTACTAAAACAAATTTTAAGTAGGGTTATACAAGTCATATTTTTGATTATAAATAGTCAGTGGAAAGCTAAAAATATTTCCTACATCATAGTAATTTTTTTATAATTTTTAGACATTAAATAAATTAAATTATTTATGACATCATAATGATGCAGTGATGACATCATAATGATGCAGTGATGACATCATTATTTAACGATTAAAATAAAATGGAAATATAATGTAATATCTATGAACTACACATGTCCAAAACTTATTGGATGGGTGGATTTAGAACCCTTATAACCTTATCCACTAATTATATCAATGTGGGACCTTTTAAAACCGAAACACATTTTCAAATAAAGTAATATTTCCTTACATTCCAAAAGTGCCCCTCCTCTCCCCTTATAAAAGGCCCCCACCCCTACCTCTTTTCACACACTCATCAAGCCTTTGGCACGGCCAACCCCTACCCATTTACTCTCTCCACATCCCTCTCCTCATCCTAGAGGATTCCATTTGGGAATAATCCTTTCAAAGAAAGCCTTTAGGCTCAAATCAAAAGGAGTTACACTTTTAAAGGTAATTCATTCTCTCATTTTCATTTGTTTTATTTTGCTTCTCCAACCCCCTAAACTCCTTTTATTTATTTCTATTGTAACAACACCAGTATATTCAATATACTAGGATGTTGTTATAAGATTTATTCGAGCTACACTCTCACACAACTACATCAAATGGTTAAAGAACATACGGTTTCCGTGGATGGTGAAATTCTGCCTCCCGAAACGATGATTTTTCAATACTCATTTAACACCTTCAAAGGTGGCCATTATGATGTCACTATTTTTATATATGATATATAATATGTTTATGTTTTCCTTATTCTTCTGTATTTTTCATTTTTGTCTTACCTTTATGGCTTCCATTATGGGTATACGCGATATCTTCATTTAAGGAAGTGCGGACTACCGCCCCCTCAAAGTGATTTGATTCGTTAAATACCATATGTGGGATGTATAAAGGATGGAAATATGATATTATATATGATATTATACTGGAATTATAATATAACTTTATATCATTATTATTCCAATCTATAAAATACGAAATAGAAATGAAAGTAGCGTTCATGCGTACGTACGGCTTACCGTCTCCATGAACGGTGCATTTCATTTCTTACCTCTAAATGATTATGTAATGCTATAAATGCATGAATTTACTGGATATATATGACATATATGATATCTACCTCATGAAGAAAATTCTGGATATAATAAACATTTGGCCACACGAACAACATGTAATTGTAAGAAGTCCACTTTCGACTTAAGAACCAAATATCGACAAAAAAAATATTATTAACTTAAATGATTACATAATGTTTATGACATGGTAATAAGTGGTATAAAAGGAATAATGAACTTGAAAAAGGTTCTTAAGGAAGTAAAAATTAACTCAAGTTTATTATTCAAGAGATTAAAGAACGATCGAGTCAAGTCGGACCCGAGGTAAGGGATCCTACACCTCTCTTTCTTTTTAAGTTCACTCTTTATGTCATTCCTTTGAAGCTCATATTTCTTATGATTGGGATGTTATTTTATATTACTCATACTGTACATATTATGTTCATATGATGAGATACCCTATTTCCTCTCATAAATCATTTTTGGAAGTTTTGAGTGGCGCCGTTAGGCTGCCGAATTTTCGTAAGGGATTTTTCATCTCACTTTTATTCTCTTGAGATTTATGCTACATTTGCCACAAATTCCATTGAGTGGTGTATGTACTGCCCATTATTCTACTCTTTCTGTAATATACTTTCGTTTATGAGTATTTACATCAGTGATCTATTGTCCTTTTTTCATGGGGTGTATGTTTTGAAAGATACCCAAGTCGGTAAGGGAACCTTTCACCCTCCTCTTTTTTAAAAGACTTCTTTTGTTGGGTCTTTTAATTTACATATTGTTATTTTGGGATATGTTCTAATATATCCCTGTTGATGTAAATTTTATGTCCAAGTGATGAGATACTCTTTTTATCTCTCATCAACTCTTTTTGATGTGATGTCGTTAGGCTCTCAAGGGAACTTTTTAACCCAATTTCGGTTTCTTTGGGTTCAACATGTAGTCATTGAATATGTCATCCATTGAATATGTGTGAATGACCTTTTATTGTTTTACACTTAATATCCACTTATATTGGGTGTATTTATATTTGTCACACATATTTTTTTGAGATTGATTTGTCCTTAATTTAAGGATACATTCTTTATAAGGGATTTCATCACATTTGACATTTCTATTGAGAGTTCATTGTTGTTATGCACCAATTCACTCTTATGTGGTGTATATACTGTCCTTTGGAGTATTATATCATGAATCCACTTATTCTCATTATATTATAAAGTTTTGACTAAATGTTATTCCTCAATTATTGTATTCAAGTGTCTCTGAATTTGGTAAAACCCCTTTAACCAAAATATCGTTTTAAATGTTTTAATTATTTGTTCTTATTAATATCCATGTTTTCAAAATGGTTTTAAGGATTTATTTATATGGATATTAATGGTTTAAAATTTTAAGCTTCACGGTGGTATGGGACACTTTGATTCAAAAATCTCTTTATAAATTATTTTAAACGGTTTTGGAAATGGTTTCTTTTTGAATGGATTCAATATTTCAATATACTAAAATGTTATATTGTGATTGAAATATGGAAATGTTATGTTTCCTTTATGCATGTTTTATGTGACACATTTATGTTATGGTTATTGGGCATTGTTATGAAAACGGGTGGTTCCGTGATAAACTAAGGGCGGGTGAGCCCGTAATAGCTCTCCAATGCATTGGGTAACGCGAAGGAGTGAAACGTTAAGGTTTCTCCGAAGAGATTTAGGGAATATACTGTGATGGGTATTCCAAACGTAACCAAGAGGGTTACTCCCTATGTAAGAATGTTATGAATTCCTCAAGTTACCTTTATGTCTTATGTTTTCTATGATTTATTCATGATTTGATATGCCTATGTTTTATGGGTAAAGTGTGATTTCATTCTAATGTATATATGAAATCATGTTTCCTTTCCATATTTTTATAACTATTACTGAGCTTTTTATGCTCATCCCATGTTTTTGAAATATTTTTCACAGGTCAAGGGAAAGGTAGATGATGTGATGATAGTGTCAAGGATGTGTCAAGAAAGAATCCATGTTTTATTTTAAATATGTTTCCGTTGATGGGAAGAATGAATATTGTCTTTTATGTAACCACTTTGTTTAAATGTGGAATGTAATGAATGTTTCATGATCTAATTCTCGAAAACTCTAAACCAGAAAAGATCCTCAATGTGTAATCTTGTAATAACTCAAGATTAAGTTAGGTTTAAGGCTGGGGCCTTATAAAACCAAATTTGGCATTTTGGGTAATAAATCAACCTTGACCTGGGCATGATAATGATTCCTAAATTAACACATGGATAGACTCTCTTGAGAGATATTCATTGGTTAGCTCATATTATATTTACAACTGTTTATGATGAATTTAAACATATATATTATACTTTAAATAGTAAGGTTAGAAAACATAATAATGAAATAACCATGGATTTAATAGAACAAAAATTAGTAATTCATAGGTTAGGTTATGAACATCTTGTACGAATTATATCATCAATTTTTAGGGATACATTTTATATATCCATTATTTAGAGTCATCTCTTTTCACTCTATTATCTATTTTAGAAAATTAATGAACTTATGATGAACCATGTTAGAGATATCTTTAACAGGTGGTGTGATAACTTCCCTAGTAAATATTTTTATATGATGGGAGTGGGAGACGAGAACAACTTGGAATTACTTCTATAAAAAAATTGAATAATAACATGAATCACATGGAATTCCATATAAATGGGAACAATATAGTTGAGTCTTTTCCATATTAGAGAGATCAATATTTTAGTGGACCTTATAATACAAAAATCAATGATAAATCTTTTAGATCAATTGATTTGATATTTCATTTCCTTTAATCGTCTATACTAGAGAATGTCATACCAGTTGTGCACCACATTGTGGGAGATACTGAATACAGGTTAAAATATATCAATAATATAATGTTTGTGTAATACATATAATCCATAGATTAGGATGAAATAAAGAGTTTATTTATTAATTAATATTTCCCTTGAAATATCTATCCTAAAATAGATATTGTGTTATTTATACTATTCAAAAGGAGGAAAAATATATTATATATTTTTATTTGAATATTAAAAGTCTCACATGATACACATCATGTGGTATCATTAACACTAAAATTAAATAAAACCACTTCTTTAGTGGAAAAAAGATGATTCTATTAAAATATTTAGCTATTTTTCAAATGAAATATTGGATGATGTTTTTGGAAGTACCCTCAAATTTGATATGGAAAAGTGTGATTTTCATTGGACTCATGAGATAGGAGGTAACAATAAGAGAATTGTGTTTAAAAATACATGATCAATGGTTAAAAATCACAATGTTTAAAAAAATTCAACTTCACATACATTATTACTATAGAAATAACTAGCATGTAAATTGTCTCCAGGGTTTTAGGAATCTTTTTATGTGTGAAAACGAGGGACAAAAAGCCTAGAAATGTATTTATGGGATATAGAATACACTAATTTCCATAAAAAAATAAACTTCAATCCTCATCATGTTGTATAATGTTATAATAGAAATGATCATGGACACCATGTAAAACAATTAACTAATCCAATGACTTTCAAAGATAAAAAACTATAGGAACAGATGTATATAAGAGAGAACATGCAAGAAAATTATTTTACTATTATAATGTTGGATCAAGGCCATGATATAGTGATAAGAATGGTTTTTATTCATTGATGAATATATAATGTACTATTTTATTCGAGATCTATGAAATATTTTTTATCATTAATATATAATTATTCAAAACCACTATAAAACATAGAGGATTGGTTATCAATGAAAAATTACAATCTTATTTTTTAGACCATCATATACATATCTCTTTTGAAATAGATATATTATGGATGAATATCCCAGAGAAGCATTTCTATAATCTCATTTTTTAGAATTAATGGTGTTTTTGTAAAAGAATAGTTGTATCTTTTTATATCCCACACCTACCACAAAGAGAAGGAAATGATCTTTTATATCTTGAATTAGACTATGTTTCTATAAAATTTTAAGGAGGGTGATGAATATCCATTGTAATGTTCTTAAAAATAATATTTATTATAGACTTAATAAGAAAGAATATCTATCTAAAATGACTAAATCAAACAATGTGACCCTAGTCGAGGACTTTCCCACTATAAAGGACTATACTATTTTATTCCCTAATAAGTGTATTTGACTTCACCATAAATGATTGGTTGTGTTTTTTATTGAAATTATAGTTGATTTTTATAGTTATTTAAATGAAATATATATAATAGAATCCATTTATATAAATGATAGAAGATGAATTTTTAGAAACATCTTGAAATAGGTTTTATAGACTTGAGTACTTAAAAATAGGGTGAATATATCAAATTTATTAATAATAATATCAGTCTATTAAAATATGTAACAATTATTGAATACTCAAAAATATCATGATAAAGTACAATTATCAATTATCATGGATTGATGGATTTTTTGACAAATGATATTTAGATATATAATTCACTAAATTGGACATTCATTCAAGATATCATTCGTTAATGGTAAATAAAGAGGATACTCACAAGCCCTCTTTCATATAATTCATGGGAACTACGTGTTCAAAATCCTAAAATATAGTCTTAAAATTTTCCTAGGGATATTCATGGACCTAATGAATATATTTTTTAGATATTACATCAATAATTTATGATCATCTTAATAGATGATATTCTTATATATTAAATAATTATGAAGGAATATGGGGCGATTTATAATTTAGTGTTAACGTACTTTAAGAATGTGAAGTTAGATGAAAAGTACAGTAAATGTATATTTTAGATATATAATCAATATTATAGGAAAATTTAATCACTTTTAACATTATATTTTCATCATCATTTAACATTATCGTGAATTAGAATTTATCTAGACCATTATCTATGATAGATACCTATAGTTTCTGCAGATTAGCTAGGTAATATCGGTGTTCTATGAGAATATTTGAATGATTTGAAAACCTAATATCCAATAATACTTGGATGAGAGTGTTGTATGAATTTATAGATGAGTGTATGATAGCATTGAGGATATTAATATATGGTAAATAACAACATCTCAATACATTATAGCCTAAATTAGAAAAATATTTACAATCTAACGGTGTGATTAATATAAGGGATTTAGTTTTTTTCTCTTGTATAATGATGACGTGATATCCTATAGATCAATACATATGAAGTTGTATTAGTATAATTATATAAAACACGATGTTCACTACGGTTATGTAATTTTCATATTGAAAATTCAGATGCATTATCTATATGAAGATACAGATGATATATAGACATAAAATACGAGCATAAAATATATATTCACATACTAGGATCGTAATATGATTCAATGAATATGGTTACTACAGATCACATATTATTATTTCTCATTCAAGAACTATATATGGGAGGTGAATAATGTGGATGAATCTCTATGTAGAAAAATTAAAAAATATTACATGTTATGAGGAATCAAAAGGACCCAATATTTCATCATATTCAAAAGATGGAATTGATAATCAAGAAGAAATTAACATCATATTACGTTTCATAAATTATTGATAAAAAATCACTACATTAGAAGGATGGGAATTCACAAAAGGAATATGTGGATATATAAAATAACACACATGAGATGGGGAAAGGAGAAAAATCTATATTCAATTTTTATGATGAAGGATTTATGAGATTTAGAAGTAATGTTTCATTCTATTAGACTGAAGATAATGGTGGTGTGACTTAATGATGATCCCATCTTAGAATTATAAAACCCTAAGATATGGTGAATTAATTTTTTTAAAATTAATTTATCTTTTTAATGTATTTCATTTCACGTGACACTGGATTTTCATTATTGAGATATATATTAACATACTAATTATAAATTCCTTTCACATGGAAACAACTTAGATTTCTCTAAATGAAACACCGACTTGTCTTGTACTGCACATAATACTGACTTGGCCCATGCTACACGCAACACCGACTTGGAATAAATTATACACAACATAGATGTTTTAAAAGAAAATCATTTCATTTTTATAAATATTTTAATGAGATAATTGTAACGTAGACATTAAAAATAGTTATATGATTATTAATAAATAATTTTAAAATTTTATATATAAAATTTTATTTAAATAAAGAAAATTAGTAATGAAAGATATGCTTTTTGGAATGAAATTTTAAATTTTAAAATACTATTTTCTCAAATATATTTATTTAAATAATAAAATTAAATTTTCAAAAATTTTTAAATTTTATTTGTTAGAATAAACATCATTTTTCAGTTATAATGTTGAAATTTTCTTATGGTGATGTATTGGGATTTTTCTGAGAAACATCATTTTTTGATGAATTTTGAAATATACTCATTTTTAGTTAAAAAACAACCTATTTGTTTTAAAACATATTAATGATAAATTATATTTTAATTTAACTTTTAAATTTAATATAAAAACATAAAAATCTTTTGTACATTTTCGACTATAAAAACTTTAAATTTTTTCATAACTGTGCGATTAGAATTATTTTAAAATCTTCCACATATTTAAATTTATTTTTGAAAAATTGACATAAAACATTTTAATTAGTAGAATATTTTTAGTTTAATTATATCACTTTATTTTTTTTATAAAATAATTTAAAAAAATAATTTAAAATGATCACAATGATTAAGGTCAAATTAAGCATAATTACAAACTAAATGTTAATATTAGGAGACCAAATTACCTATAAACATGTCCAAAGCCCATTTTAGGTCAATAATTTTTTCATAAAACATACATTATTTATTGAAGATGTTTTTATGTAATTTTTTAGGTAATAACATGTGTACATCAAACTTGCTTTCAAAAATTCCATGTGAATCCTTTTTCTTCCCTATAAAAGGCTACCACATATCCCACATCATAACCCATATCAAATATCTTATATTCAGCCAATATCTACCCATTACACTTCCTAATGTCCCTCACATAATCCTAGAAGCCCTACATTGGGTAGAAGGAAATATAAGGAAGCCTTTTGGCACAAACCAAAAAGAGTTACCCGATTAAGAGGTAACATCTTCTCTCAAGTTCTTCATATTATTTTCATTCTCCCTCTCCAATATATATATTACATTAATGTATAACAATAAAATAATCCAAAATATAAAATAATTATATTATGACAATTTTTTTACCTACAGTTACACAGACACCCTTTTAATGGGTGTTGAATATACTATTTAAGTGTACGGAGAACTACCGCCCCACTAAATGATAATTATTCAAGTTTTCTTAAAACACATCATGGTGTAAATTATGATGGAAAAACATTTTATATATGTTATATATTATATTTATTATTTATTAGGTCTCTTTATTCCTTTTACAACCCATAACTTTATACTTCTTTTTTGTTGTTAGTATTATAATTTTGTTCGAGGATGTGTTGACTATCTTCCCCTTAAAGTAAAGTGATTCATTCACACACTAAATGGAATATATTATGGATGGATTTAGTGAATATATATAATAAATTTGATATAATCAAGAAAAATAAATAAATAAATATATATACTTATATATATATATATTTCTTTTACTTTCATTATCTCAACACAACATGTAAACATAAATAGTGTTCATGAATACGTACGACATATAGTCTCCATGAATGGTGTATTCTATTTAATACTTAAATATTATATATATTATTATAATACACAAATATAGTATATAAATGATACTTATAACATGTTTTAAATTCTAGAATCATGATATATATATAAGGACCAACAATATACAAATCAAGACACATATAAAAAACAATATGAATTTTACCTACAGTGAAACCTTAACATATGATGGTTAACAAGAAGGTAATATAATGTCCCAATAAAACCATATATGTTATTTGATATAATAATATGTTTCTGTAAAATATTTATAATAATTTGTAATTTGTTATACAGGTGGTTTGAACCAGTACGATGAGAGTCAATTCAAAATGTTAGGGGATTTCGTCTCACATTTCAATTACGTGAGATACATGCTATGTTCACCACTACTTACTATTGTGTGTTTTATATACTACCAATAATTGTAATTGATTTTAATTATATTTAAATTTATGGGTAATCAAATTTCTATTTTATTATCTTTCATCCATGGGTTTTATGTTTCAAAAGTTATTAAATCTGTAAAATAATTTTGTCTCAATTTGACTTCTTTTAGACTCATGTTTTATTTTGCACATAAATTGTTTTTCAAGGTGTATATACTTCCATTTTACATGTTAAATAATGAAACAACTTATATTAATTATATTTTGAGCTTCATTTCATTTAAATTCCTTATATGAAGTCATGATCCCATGTTACCATGTTACAATTGTTTATTGACACAATCACATCTCTTTTCAAGAATTCTTAGATTTACGATTTTATTGATGAAATATTATGATATACATCTCAAGAAAATTCAGGAAATTTCTTATCCTATGTTTATTCATGATATATTATTGTATTAGTACCTTCTTTATTATCTTTGGTACATAAGAAATCTAAGAATGTTTTTTTAATAAAGAATCCCATTTACACTCTATTAAGTCATAAACCTATGTTCCATTAAAATACCAATTTTCTGAAAAGAGTTTCCCAGAATATTCTACTAATATCATGTGATCATTAAAATAAATTTCTACCCATTTTGAAATTTATCATTGTTTTAAAAATAATCTTCTATTCACATTATGACCAAGGGATTTTTCTAATCGTTTTACCATGAAAAAAGAATATTCTTTTTACCACACATGACATATACAGATTTATCTATCATGAATACTTTGAATAAATATTTTTATGTTTAATATATAATGAATATGAATTTTTTAAAAATATTTTTTAAGGAAAATTGTTTTGAAAAGGTATTCAAACCTATTTTATTTTTTTCGAGGAAAATGTGTTTCAAAATTTTTTCCATCTTGTTTTATATGTTTCAAAGTAATTTTTTTCAAATTTTTTCAACCTTATTTTATATAATTTCATGGAAAATTGTTTTGAAAACATTTTCAAGACTTATTTATATAACTTCAAAATATTTTTAAAGAAATCGTTTTCACAACATTTTAGAGAATTATTTATATGTTTTCAAGGTTTTTTCAAAGAAAAATGTTTTTGAATTGTTTTAAATCTTAGTTTATGTGTTTTCAAGGAAAAAGGTTTTAAAAATGACATCAAGTCTTATTTATATGTTTTCAATGTATTTGATATGAAAATTATTTTGGAATGGATTTATGTATAAAAATACCCTTTTCAAAGAAGAAAGGATAGTTTCTTTAAGAAATGTTTTCTAAAAGATATTTCAAAATAATTTGCAATCTAAAATGACATCCATTGAGGTTACTAATTCCCTACTCAGAAATTATCTAAAGGTTACATTAATATTTTTTCTGAGATTTTTTTATGCTTAATATCCTGTTATTCATGAAACCAATTTTTTGTTCTAGGGTTATATTTTGAAGAAATCTATTTCTCCATTAAATGTTATATGTTTATGAAATCTGTTTCTCTTTAAAAAGATATGATTTTGATTAAATTATAATTAAAACTTTATATTTTTTAGCATTTTTTGATATATTTATATATATATATATATATATATATATATGATACCCATTTTATATCTTGTGATAAGATATGACTGTTTATTATTTTTGGGACATGTATCTATTATTTCACTATTATATGGGTAGTACTTATATCTCCCTCGAATTAATTGGGTAAATATTTATATGTCATGATATAGAAATTTATGGAATGATAAATGAACATGGTTATGAATTATAGGGCTAAAATGATACATCAACTCGGTACAGTATTATTGGGATAGAATGAGTAGTGAAATCGACCCTATAATAGAAGGATGAAATAGGGTTTGAAACTTGTCCAGTAAAGGTCATTGTCCCCTAAGATGGAATAAATAGTAATTTCTTGACTACAATTGTTGTGACTCGAGTTTGGCCCTACCAGACTTTGGAATATTTCTACAAATATTCCCATAGAAAGGTGCGAAGGCGACATGTGATTCTAAGAACGGTGTGCCCATAATTAATTTTATAAAAAATAGGTATTTTTATACAATTCACATGGTGGGGTGGTGTTATATATAAAACGGTGGCTCAGATCATAAATCTGAGGGTACAGTTACATTCGTAGCATTCCATTTATCCTATGTGGGGAATAACTTTTGCAGGCGCATAGATTCTGTGGAAAAAGTTACTGAGGATGTTTTTGTAAATAAATAAATAAATTTATTCAGGGGATTTGACTTGGATAACTTTTTAATGGAGTATCAGATTGAATTTTTGATACCACGGTTGGGTTCAGAACATTGTGTTTACCCTAAGAACGATGTAATCTTTGTCGGCACTTGGTGTTGGGTCGAGGGTGTGTTAGGATGGAGAGTTAATCAGATTTTTGTTAAAACGAATATCACATCTCTCCCAAATCATCCCCTTTTGATTCTAACAGGCATATCCCTCATCCTCTTCATGATAAAATGAGAAAATCAAGAAAATGAGGTGTTGTTGGTATCCAATTTTGACGGCGGTCTCTCCTAGATCTAGTATTGGTAGTAGTAGAGCGCATAGAGCCTCAAAGATCCACCAAAAGGTAGGTGATTTGAGTTTTAAGTCCATTCCACAATTAAAGTTTATGTTTTTTTAGTTCTGACATCACATTGTTTTTTAGGGGCAGAGTATGTGTAGATCGAGACTCAATCTTTCTGAAACATCTTCCAGATTGATTTTTGGACACCAGATTGTTCCCGGTGGTCCACATTTGTTTTCTGGAAGTGAGGGAAGATTCTGGAGGTGGCATAGAAGAGGGAAGCTGGGAATTGTGGAGTCTATTAGGGAGCAAGGCCGCATGGCTGCTCTGGCAGGGTTGTCACAATGGATACATCAAGGCTGGTGGAGGAGGGCTGGTGGGCAAGGGTTTTATTTAAAACCCAATATATTGAAAACCAAGGTTCCGTTTTGCGAGATATTTGTGGCGAAGTAACCCTCACATAAAGTTTTAATGTCTGATTCTACATTGAGGAATTTTAATTTCAAGTTTGATATGTTCTGGTGTGAAATGTTCAAAACTAAAAAAAATATTTTAATAATTATTATTTGGAGACCCTGAATAAGACCCATCAACTACGTCAGATGTTATATTGGTGCACCGTCAGTGGTGTTGTGAACCTGAAATAAAGGAGGATGATTTATAGATAATCTCGGGTTATTACACGAAAATATTGTCGTGGTCCCCATGAGTCATGGTTTGGCCATTTGTTATGAAATGTGACTTTTCCACTAGGTGTCTGTTTTGGATGAGTGAGTAGTCTATCCTATGTGTTTTGATGAGAGGATCATAATTTCATGATCTATTCGATGTATTTAATGATCAATATGTGTTCCCCATGAAGACCCATTCGGAATTGGTGTAGTTAATAATAACTATTTCACCAGTTTCCCATTTTGGATGAGTAAATAGAAAAACCCACATGTTTTTATGTATAGAACATGATGGTTACCTCATTTTGGTCCTAGGAGGTTCAAGGTGAGGTAATGTTTTGGGTATCTTGGGTTAGAAATTTTTAGATCATAATTTGTTGATTGAAATCCATTTGTTCATTAATATGAGGGTTTCCATGGGATTACAAACTAAGTACATGTTTTTAATCCCCTCAGTAAGACGAGATGGATAGAGTTGTGGTATCCCATCGAAGTGGACGGGGTAGGATCCTCTAGCATATTGTTTACACTGTATCAAGTTCCAGTCATCACTATGACCAAAACTATATAGGTGGAGATCCCCTTTTCTCGTATAATAACCTTGTAGGTTTTGTCGAATCATTGGTTATATGATCCCTTATATAGAATTCCTTTTTATTAGGGTTGCTGCATTGTTAGGTATATGCTCCCCTACCCAGTATATTTTTTAGGTAGGGTTTATAGTTTCATCGGGTGTATAATACCCTACATAACTATTAATCCCATATGGTGTTTTTGGTATCATTGTGACAAACATTACATGGGATATGATCCTCTATCTAAGTGAGGTGATCTGAAGGATGTAAAATTCAGTTGTGGTATCCCCTAGTGATTCTTGGGTGCAATCATCTCCCTAAGAGATTAGGGGGTATTTGTTAGAGTCATGGTATCCCTAACAGATCCTAAGAGTGATCCCTTATCTGGGGAGTTATTATTTATGGTTTTACAATAGGGTTCATAGTATCCCCCAATAGATCTTTGGAGGGATCCCCTATCCGAGGATCAAGAACCACTGAGTTTTAGTATGTCATTATTTGTGGTTATATCCGATGAGAATTTTTTATTAGTTATGTGTTTTTTTGGAGCCTCATGTTTAATTTTATGTTGGATATATGGTTGGACCCTCATGAGTCTTGGTTCCTGAGATGAGTATGTATGGTGTTTTTTGGGTTTCTCTTAGGGTGTTGTCACATATTCGATTACATAACCTCTGGTTTGAGTTGTCTTGATATGTTTAGATGAGGTTGTCCATGATATGGAGTTTCTCTATCATATGGATTCCCTCTGGCTGGTATGAGTGGAATGGTTCCACTAAGCTTCTACCTTTTATTTTGTTTTTTTGGGGTACCTACCAAGTATCTTTATACTCACCCATGCGTGGGCTTTTCCCGCACATGTTTTGCATATGGGGGCAACCAAAGGCCTTTTGACAGGAGTCCCTGGAGGACCCTTTGTAGGTGGAGAATAGTGATATTGAATGACTGGGGTGTTTACTAGAGTTGGGATGAGGAGCATACCGGTGAGATTTTGTCAGCGTTCCCATCCTTCTGAGCAGGTTGGACGCTTTTTCAGTTTTCTTTTGGTGGGCCATGTATTTTCTCTTATGTACTACTATTTTACTCTAGTTGTGGTATGGATGTATGAATGCATTCATTTTAAATTTTTACATTTCCATGAACTATTTCATTGAGGTGTGTGTGGGTGTGTGTGTACCGGTAACTCAGGCTAAGGCCTCCCATGCATGTGATAGCTTACTCAGAACTAGTCACTAACTCTAGGGCTATTAGAGGTGAGATTAGGGAGCCACGAATCGAGCCCCATTGGGCATGGTCATGACAGAGTGGTATTAGAATAGCTTCCACCTATGGGACCTCAGATCATAGTTGGTCCAACTGTTTTCTTGGTTTGGGTTTCATACAGCTAGTATTATGATGTTTCACATTCAACATTCAAGCTAGGGACACTATTGTTGGTGTTGTGGCCAAAATATGTAGTCGCAAGGACTCTAATAACCTACTTTTCAACTCAGTTCATTATGATAGAAGTCACAGGGAAAACAATGGTTCTTTCATCATATAAGACCGGGTTTTGGGGTTTCCTTGTACTTTTGAACCGAATCCACATATATATTCTTCCACTGTGGTGTGTATTGATTGTATTTTAGGTTTCGACCACGATGAAAACTAGTGAGGGTTCGATAATGATATTTTAGTGACGATGCATACTGAGTTGAGGCTTGAATGGAAGGCACAAGTTTTGAGTCTGGTCCTCCAGGCTGTTCGCTATTTGATCCAACTCTTATTGAGAAGATGGTTGTGCTGGAAGTGTAGGATAAGGATGCACACAGGTTTAGTGCACTACACCAGTTCTAGAGGCAGTGTCCTCTTTGGTTCCATGGTGATCCAGACCCCTAGGTAGCTAAGGACTATCTTGAAGTAGTCACCCGAGTTTTTCACCTGGTGAGGATAGCTCCATATCATATGGCGGTCCTAGCAGAAAGCCTTCGGAACAGTTCGGCTAGGCAATGGTGGAGTCTGGTGACATAACCCCATAATGAGGAGATGCTCAAGTGGACAAAGATTGAGTGGATCTTTAGGGAAGTGTTCTACCGAGTCAATCAGAGGTTAGTGTGGATCTTAGAGATTCTACATCTTCAGCAAGAGGGAAGGACTTTGTTAGAGTGCTCAGCGATGTTCATATACTTGTACTACTACACCCTAGATATGGTTCAGGAACCATTCATTAGGGCTTAGACCATATATCATGGACTAAGAGGAGACATCTATTGTGGTGTGGTTTCCATTTTCCTAAACACCTATGCTGGATTGTTAGATAGGGCCTTGGTGGTGGATATTTTTCTGGATGAGCAGACTCTGACTGTTATTACATGGCATGTGTGATCTGAGTCCTCGGCAGCTGATTCAGTTTCTGGTTACCCACGAAAGGCTCAGGGGTCCATATGTGCTCAACATTTCAGGAGGTAACCCTAGGTATTAGGATCAGCGGATTAAGGATCTCTGGGATTTGAGTAAAGTTTTGGTAAATCACTGGAGAGGTAGTGTTATGGTTGGGATAGCTGGGGACATCATGCTAGATATTGTCTGACCCATTGTGCTTTTGAGAGGGTGTAGTTCGACATGCCTCTTTATTAGAGGTATCGTCTCATGTATGGAGGTTCGTAGGGTTGTGGATTTGCTGATGGATCTGGTGTAGTATCAATTGGTTGAAGGTGGTATGAGTTTCCACCACCACCACCCCTAGGAAGTACACACCCATCTTAGGGAGCTAAAGGATGGGGTGAGTCCAACTGTAGGCCTTAGTGGTTGTTGACCCAGAGGCTCTATGGATGTACAGCGGTATGCATTTTATCCCTTCTATGTTCTACCGTAGTTTTGACTAACACCGTTAAAAGTTAATCTTTCCTTTTCATTTAATTCTATATGTTTGTTAAGGTCATTGGTAAGACCTTGTGTTGGTGTTGTCTACGTTCTTTGAATACATGAGGAAGAGGGATCCTTCCCCCAATGAGATATGTTTTTGTGACTTGATTAAAATTGTGTGGACGAGTCAATGCCATCCAAATATAATATTTTCAAGGTGTGGTGGATGAGTATCTATGACTTGTGTGTTTAGGAATGTGTTGCGTGTTGTGGAGATTGTGTGAATGTCCATGGGTCCCTTAGTGTGTTTTATAGTTGGCGGAACGGAAACCTTTGTTTGCTTTATGGTGTATTGGTGAACTCAGTGGTGTGGGAAACCCAGTTGACAGTTCTATTCCAATCCATTGTGTCTTGAATTTGAATTTTTGGGGAAGAAAATTATTAAGGTGGGGTGGGTATAGCGCGTTGGGGTTGGACTTGTTAGACTTTGAAATATACCTATAAATAATTATAGAGCTACTTAGAAAGACATCGTGTGATTCTGAGGCTTGGTGTGGCTAGAATTAATTTTCTAAAAATATTATGTTTTTTTATACTATTAACATGGAGGGGATGTGTTATCTCTGAAATTATAGCTCTGATCTTAAACCTGAGCGTATTATTGTGTCCAGAGCATGTCATTTACCCTAGGCGGGGTATAA
This sequence comes from Viscum album, assembly GCA_963277665.1. Taxonomy (NCBI): domain Eukaryota; kingdom Viridiplantae; phylum Streptophyta; class Magnoliopsida; order Santalales; family Viscaceae; genus Viscum; species Viscum album. Next base: position 789,359,942 of record OY728157.1, read on the forward strand.
CTTTTGTAGGGGCATACCTTTTATAGAAAAATTTATCGAGAGAATTTTCTTAAATTATTTTATCTATTTATTTATGGGTGTTGGTATGAATAAATTCTTAATGGGGTATTAGATTCAATTTCAATGACCACATATTGGTTTAGAATTCCATGTTTACCCAAGGCACGACATAATCATTGTTGGAGTCGGGTGTTGGGTCGGGGGAATGTTGTGCCGGTGAGTTAAGAAGATATTTGTTTATAGAAAATATAATCTCTCTCTCCCTTCTTCCCCATTTGATCCTCATAGAAAACACCATGTTCTTCTTTATGATGAACCATCCAAATCATGCAAATGATGTTTCGTTGAGTTCCGATTTTTATGGTCCTCACTCCTGGATCAAGTAGTGGTAGAAACAGAGCGCACAAAGCATCGATGATCCGTGAAAATGTAGAAGATTTGAGTTTCAATCCCATTATCATATTTATGATTATTGTTTTCAATTATTCCATTGGATCATCATTTGTAGGATGATTCTGTGTAGATTGGGTCTCAAGCATTTCAAAACATCTTTCAGATTGATTATTGGACCACTAGATTGTACCCAGGGGTACACAAAACATTTATGACGATGAGGGAGAATTCTAGTGGAATAAATGGTTGAATTTTTCCGAAGCATGAAGAAGGGTGGCCAAGCATGGTGGAGTTCGGCAGCGAGTGAGGTGGCGGGACAGATCCAGTTGGGCCGACGGGTTGGGTTTTTTATTTAAAACCTCATATCTTTCAAAAAAAGTGTCCATATTGGGAGTTGTGTGTGGTGATGTGACCCTCGGTTTATGGATACACTTTTGAGGCCTTTTGGGGACTTTTTATTTGGAGATCAAGAAATTATGGTGCAAAATTTCCAAAAAATAATATTTTAATTGTTATTATTTAGAGCGCCATGAATTGGATGTATCTTCTGCGTCTTATGTTCTATTGAAACAATATTAGTGGCATTGTTCCCTTAAGATAAAAGTAGAAATTTTGAGGATAATCATGTGTGATTAAACTGAAAATGTGATGTGGGCCCCATAAGGCTCAGTTTGGGCATTTATAGTGAAATGTTTCATTTTCACCGAGTGACTGCTCTCGACGAGTGATTTGTTGATCCTGTGTGTTTTTCAAGAGAATCACAATGGATGAATCTATTTGACGTATTTCGGGATCGAGATGGGGGCCCCATGGAGAACCGTTTGGTTCATCATGTGGTGAACAGTTCCCTTTTCAGCGATTGTCTATTTTGGGCAAGTAAATTCCCTATCATGAATGTTTTTCTATGTTAAAAATGATTGGGGGCTTCATATGGGCCTATGAGGTGAGGGGTGAGGCAATTTTATGGGTCTCTTGGGTTAGAGATTTTTAGACCAATAGTACTTGAGTTAACTACCTTGATTCATTGCTACTAGGGTTCGTGTTGCATAAAAACCTCAGTACATGTTCGTAATCTTCTTAGTTAAATGATTTGGGTAGAGTAGTGGTATCCCTTCAGTGGGGTCAGGGTAGGATCTACCATTGTATCGTTTACCCTTGATCATGTTTTGAAGAATTCCATGAAAAATCTATGTGGGAGTCGATCCCCTATCTAGTAGAATAGCCCAGTAGGGTTTATGTAATTGTTGGATATATGATACCCTATGTTGTTGGTAGTTTCATTAGGGTTGCAGCATCGTCAGTTATATGATCCCTAACAAACGAGAAGTTTTAGGTAGGGTTTACTGTATTGTCAGGTGTATGATCCCCTACTGCAAATGTTATCCCAGAAGGAGTTTGCAATATCATCGTGGCCAAAATTACATGGGTGAATATCGCTTATCTAAGTGAGTTTATCCTTGGGATTTCATATTATGTTATGATATACCCAAATAGTTTCTATGTGTGATCCTCCCTCTGAGAGAATATAGGCTATCAGATAGGGTCGTGGTATCCCCTATCAGATCCTGGGAGTGATCCCTTTCATGAGGAGTTGTGGTTTACAGTTTTCTTGAATGTTTCATAGTATCCCCTAGTGGATCGGTGGAGGGGTCCCCCATATGAGGATAGAGAACCATGAATTTTTGTGTTTCCTACCTAGTGTCTATATTTTATGATCGTTTTCTCTTAGTTATGTGTTCCCCTAGTGCCTCATGTTGAATCTGACATTGCATATGAGGTCGAACACTCAATATGATTGGTTCTTGAGATAGGTATGTATGGTGTTTTCGGGTATTTCCATTATGTTTTGTCTCATATTTGATGACATACCCTATCGTTTTAGCTGACTAGTTGAGTTTTACCGTGGATGTTTCTGAGATGGAGTTTCTCTCTCATTTTGGATCCCCCTAGCTAGGATGATCAGAATTATTCCTTTTAGCTGCTCCATTTTTTAGGGGGGGGGGGTTTGGGGCACCTACTGAGTATCTTTACACTTAACCATACAGGGGATTTTCCCACATGTGTTTTGTGTTTTATGAAGATCATATGCCTTTTGAAAGAGACCTATGATGACCTGAGGTTGATAGAGCATAGTGAGCATGAACTACCTGGGTGTTTACCAAAGATGGGCCGAAGAGATTACTGGTGGGAGTTTGGCAGTGATACCCACCTTTTGAGAAGGTTGGATGCTTTGGTAGTTTTCTTTAGGTGGGGGCTATATTTCCCCTTTTGTACTGTTATTGTACTCTGGTCGTGGGATAGCTGTATGCATGCATTTCATTTCAGTTTTTATATATCTCTTCATGGTTCATGGAGGTGAATGTGGGTGCGTGTGTACATGTACCTTCAGCTAAGGCCTCTCAGGTGCGTGATATCCTACTCAGTGTTGGTCCTCATTTCTTGCCCTATTTGAGGAGGTATTAAGGTGGAATGACTCGATTCCTATTGGGTCGGGACATGGAAACTATGGAAATCAATTTATATGCTTATGTGTCAACCACAATTACATGTTTTGTTACTATGATATGATTTTTTGATTATGTAATTTACTACTTTATGATTCATTTCTGATGAAATGCTATTATTTATTCCATGATTCATGCATATGATATTTGATAGGCATTGTATGATCTTCAATTTTCATGATAATTTTCTCATACCCGTATGCTCAAAACTAATTATGTCTTTATGTTCTGGACCAATTTTTATCAAGAATGAAAATCTATACCTAGAATGCATAGATATCAAAATATCTAGCAAAACAAGAGGCAATAACATGCGATCAATATCAATTTACTTTTCCAGTTCAAATATTAATTCGGTCAATTCCATTGTGATTCAGTGGGATAATAGATGATAACAATATAGTTTCATGTAAAATAGAAAAGCAACGAATCCAATTCAAATATTTACTTTTCTCAAAAAAAATTCAAATCTTCTTTATAAGATTTCATGGTATTTTCTAAGAAAATAATTTTTATATGGTCTTCTTTATTAATAATTAGTTTTTATTGAAGAAAATTTTTTTTCCTCAAGAATAATATATTGAAAGGTATTAAAAAAAATTTCATCTAAGATGACAACTATTGATGTTACTCAAATTATTATACGAAATTATATGAAGGTTCCATTAATATTCTATCGATGAATGGTTATGATTAATTCCATTATATTTATGAAACACATTTCTCTTTCACAGGTAATATTTTTATAAAATCCATTTCAAATTCATTGGTTTTGTGTTTATTAAATCTATTTCTATTTTAAGGGTTATAATTTTAATGAAATTTTTATAAAACCATTATCTTTTTCCACATGTTATGAAAAGACTATACATTTTTTATATCCATTTCATTTCATGGGTTAATATGTTATTGATTATGATTTATTGTCACATGTATGTATGATTCACTATGAGATGAGTGGGACCTATATCTCCATCCAAAGAATTTGGAAAAGACTTATATCTCATGAGATACAGAAAGCTAGAATTAGAAATAAACTCATTTTATTGTTATAGGGTTATAATGAGAATTGAACTCAATTAATTATTATAGTGTTGGAATGTGGAGTGAACTCGGTTAATCAATATAGGGTAGGAACCAGTTGTGAAACTGGTTCAGTAATGGAATTTTTCCACTAATACATCCTCGACAACAATCCCTATACTACTCTGGGAGTCAATATATATGATTATATATCTACCACAATTCTATGTTTTTTTCCTATGTTAGGCTTTCATTAATTGTGTTCATTACATCCACATGAGTCAAGTTTTATAAGCATCCATGATTTATGCCATGTTTCATGTATATGATATTTGATGTTTTGGGTATGGTATTTTAATTTCATTATCATGTTCTCATACCATTATGATCTTAATTATGCTCAAATTGTTCCCTTATATACTTTTAGTGAGAATTTGTGCCCACCACATTATTATGTTTTCTTTGCATAATTTATAAATAATGGATTTAGATACAATTACTAATGGTGGATATATTTATTATAGACATTGAAGATATTTATTCTGGATAAAAGATTTTGCCTCCATGTTTCCAACAAAACTAAACAATTAAGGTCCCCATGATTTTTTTTATTTTATTGAATATTTATCTTAAATAATGTAATATCGATGTATGTTAAGCCTGGGTCACTATAATAATTATCTATCCTCCCATGAAATAATAAATATGTGTATATATATTTGTGAACATAATTGATGAGGCAAAATAAAGAAAAAGATTATGAAATATACATTATTATTCTGACTATGTCAGCAGATAATGTTTTAGTGGATAAAGTTCAAACTGATAGAACAACCATTTCCCTACCTACATAGATATGGGAAAACATCACTATAGATTTTTTCATGTCACGTCTAAAGATATAAATGGGTAAAACTATATAAGGGTTGGGGTGGATCATCATACAAAGGAAACTCACTTCATTTACATTCATGAGGACATGTCACATGATCACCATTTAATTATAAACATAACAAAAGGGGTGATATTACATGAAACATCCCAATTAATTGTATCCGGTCATGATATTAGGTTCAATTCAAGGATTTTGGAAGATTAATTAGTAATATTTAAAAATAGATTTGAACATTATTATAACACATCGTCAAAGGACAAATTTTATTTCTAAATTGATTGTTGAACCCTCTGAGAGAATTAGTTGAACTCATATTTTGATAATCCCAATTATGCTCAATTATAGTTTGATAATCCCTATATTGATTAATGTTTAATTACTTATTTCAGTATTTCTGTACACCATGCACATATTCATATATTACAATATTTATATTATCTTTAGAGAATTCGGTTACTAGATGGATATATATTCTAACATAACTCATTCTGCAAAGAGAATGCTTAAACAGACAAGTCACCGTTATGCAAGCCCACCGATACAGAGAAGTCACCATTATTCAAGCCTAGCGATATAGTCAAGTCACCATTATGAAAGCCCATCGATACAGACAAGTCACCATTATGCAAGCCCACCGATACAGACAAGACATGGTTATGCAAGCCTACCGATATAGACAAGTCACCGTTATGCAAGCTTACCGATACAAACAATTCACCGTTATACGAGCCTACCGATATAGACAAGTCATTGTTATGCAAGCCTACTGATAGAGAAAATTCATTGTTACGCAAGCCTACCAGTACATGAAGTGTACCATTACACAAAAGGTCACTGATACATTAAGTCTACCGCCACCGATCATGTTTACCGACAGACATGAAGTCTATCGAATAGAAAGGCTACCATTACACAAGGCTACCAATATCCAAATCTACCGTTCTAGAGAATCCGATGCTGCCTTAATTTTGTTATCTTTGTTTATTCTAACCAACGGTCATATTAGGTATATTTTAATGCTCTGTCATTTATTTAATGAAGGTTGTTGGATGTTAGGGAACCGTACCTTGTACCTGCAAAAAGAAATAATTTCTATTGCTGGATCTCGTTCCATAAATATAAGAAGTCCATGTTGCTACAAAAATAAAAGAAGGAAAATACAGAAGTAATCTACAATTGACATACACAAGAAGATCTCATACAAATATACTTGCATGACCAAGAAGACACAGAAGCTCATACACACTCACGCTTACTCAAGAAGAGCGATGTACTTTCATGAGGATTTTGAAGAACTTCATTGACTAATTTTTCACTGTCTCGGAACCTGGATGTCAACCAGACGACACTCTGTTTTCCAGACAAAAACCAAAAGAGGACTCAGAACCATTTCTGATCAATTTGAAGGAGTCCAGAGCTACACTGCAATAACTAGACCCATTCTAAACTCTATATCTTTCTCAGTGATTTATTATTTACATTACGAGTAGTGTGTGTCATCAGTTTTAATTTACACACTCACTATCTCCTAAACCTTAATTGGAGGATCAGTAAATCCTCATTCAAACTCCTTACATATTCTATTTCCCACTATGGATAGTGGTAGAGTTCGTGTGTGACCTGGACAGCTGTATTTGCTGTTGTTTTTGTTTCCCACGTAGAAATGTGGTAGAGGTCTTTGACCTGGACGGTTGTAAACTGTTGTCAACCCCGATATAGGGTTTGGATCAAATTTATATAAATTTTTGAGTGGACTAAGTCTCATCTTGAGACTGAACCTCTTGGTTATACTTTTTGTGCTTTATTTAGTTTTATCTAAAACCTTTTTATTCCACAGATAAGTGCATTAACATTTAAACTATTTTTTAAAGTTACTCTGATAATTGAATTAGAAAGTGTTTTCATTATTTAGAAATCATGAGGTTAGTTTCAAAAGCTAATCTAATCTTCTGATTAGATTAACTGGGAATTAATCAATCCCTTGAGAACCTAACTGAAATTTTACTTTAGTTCAAATTAACTACAATTCAATTAGTATTTTAAATTGGGGGATTTTTGTAAAGTATTTTAAACAGAAATTTTAATTGGAACTCAATTCACCCAACACCCTCTTGAGTTTCCACTCCGACCAACATTTTGTATCAGAGGATTAAAATATTTTCTGAAGTACTCTGTTTTTTGAACTGTGATTTTAGTTTTATTTTAATCTTCTTAAAATTTCTATTATTTTTAATTTTTTATCTCTTAAAAAATTTTTGTTTTCACCTAGTTATCACGGATAACAGATTTGAAGGTGTTTCTACTAATAGAACACCATTTTTCAATGGAAAAGACTATAATAAGTAGAATATTAAGATGAAAATTCATTTAGAAAGCATGGGTTTTGATATTTGGACTACCATAGAATCTGAATATAAAATTCCCACTACTGTTAGATCTACATGGAATGAAGCTACTAAGACACCTTACAATAATAATTGCAAAGATATGAATGCTCTGTATTGTTCTTTAGGATATGATGAATTTAATAGAATATCTGCTTGTAAGACTGCATATGAAATTTGGGATACTTTAGGTGTTTCTCATGATGGAAAAACTAATGTTAAGGAAATGAAATTACACACCTATACTGTTAAATATGATAATTTTAAGATGAATACTGATGATCCCATATGTGATTTATATCTCAGGTTTAACGAAATTGTCAACATAATGATCTCATTGGGAAAGGATTTTCTATCAAAGGAGGAGATCATGAGAATTTTGAGATTCCTACCTGAAAGATGGAGGGGGACTTCTGTTGAAATCAGAGAATCTAGTGATATTGGTGAACTGCCAGTCAACGAACTTATTGGTAAGTTAATGATGTAAGAAGAAGAGATTAAAGTAAACAAAGAAAAAGAATATGAACCAAAAAGGATGTCAGTTTCTTTCAAGACATCATCTTCAAAGAATAAGGATAAAGAGAAAATTCAGACCATGAGTGATAGCTCAAGCTGTGATGAAAGTGCATCTGACAGTGATGCAGAAATGGCTCACATAGCCATAAGATTTAATATGTTCTATAGGAAGAAAAAGTTTTTCATAAAATAAAATTACAAAGGTAAGTATGACAATAAGGGTCACTGGGAAAAGGACTGGAATAAATCTGAAAAATCTGATGAAGTTGTCTGCTATGAATACAAAAGAAAAGGACATATAAAAGCAGACTTTCCAAAGCTGAAATACAAGAATAGGTATGAGTATAAGGACAATAAGTATAAGAAAGCCATGAAGGCTACTTGGAGTACTTCTGAGGATACCTCTAGTGAATCTGAATCCTCTGAGACTGAAAACCGAAATAAGGCAAACATGTGTTTTATGAAAAACACTTCTGAGGTAACATATGAAACTCTTGATTTAAATTCTTATTATTCTGGAGATGATTCTGATTCTGAAAATATGTCAAAATCTGAACTGTTTGAATACTGAGCTATGATGGAAGAATCCTATAATGAGCTGAAAGAAAAACACAATGGTTTAATGAAACAATATGATTTAACTATTAAACATAAATCTGATCTTGACATAGAAATGGAAAATAATGCTCAGTTCAAATGAGAAAATTAGGAAGGATTTAGAAAAAATAACAAATGGAAAATATACTCTTACTCAAATGCTCGGTAAGAAGATTGCACCTAGATATACTAATGGTATAGGATACCAACTTGGACAAAGAAAAATTACAAAAACAAGATTTATTCCTAAATCTGGACAGAATGTAGATAGCTCTAGTTCTGGAAGTTCATATGCTTCAACTAGTTATATTCATAGTTACAAATCCAATAAGGATTATCTTTCAAAATCTGTTGATTCTACAAATGTTATGAGACCCATAAGACAAATTTGGGTACCCAAAGATTTATTCGCTAACCTGTCTGGACCCAAGAAAATCTGGGTTCCAAAATCATTTCCTATTTAAATCTATTTTGTAGGGAACCTGCTTAAAGAGATCCTATAGAAAGACTTGGTACTTGGATAGTGTATGTTCAAGACATATGTCAGGAGACTTCTCATGCTATAAAAGCTTAGTCAGAGTTGATGGAAGTTTTGTCACCTTTAGTGATAATTCTAAAGGGAAAACCATCAGCTTAGGACAAATTGGTAACACTGACTCAGTATTAATTTCTAAAATTCTATTTTTTATTGGCTTAGGTATAATTTACTATGTATTTCTCAGTTATGTGATGATGGTTTTAATGTTAAATTTGAAAATGATTCTTGCAATGTTTTTAATTCTAAAAATGCTTTAGTATTTTCTACCTTGCGAAATGAAAATGTCTTTGAGGTTGATTTAAATTCTTTAGCTATGAAAAATATTACTTTTTTAAATTCTTTTAATAAAGAGTCCTAGATTTGGCACAAAAGATTAGGACACTACAATGTACATTCACATAGAAAACTTACTAGGAAGAACTTAGTTAGAGACATACCAAAACTTGAATTCCCAGGAGATAAAGTTTGTAATCCCTGTCAAAAGGGAATGAAACATAAGGTTTATTTCAAATCAATAAAAGAAGTGTCAACTTATCAACCTCTTGAGTTGGTTCACATTGATTTGTTTGAACCTTCTAGAGTTTCCAGTTTATATTGGAAGCACTATGTCTATTTTCTATAGATGACTATTCTAGGTATTCTTGGGTATATTTTCTAGCTCACAAAAGTGAAGCTTGTTCTTACTTTGTGAAATATTCCAAGTCTGTAGAGAATCTTAGTGGAATTAAGATTAAAACATTGAGAATTGATCATGGCCGTGAGTTTTAGAATCACGAGTTTGATTCCTACTGCTCACACAATGGCTATTGTCACAATTTCTCTGCCCCTAGGACACATAAAAAAATGGTGTAGTAGAAAGGAGGAATATAACCCTTAATGAGATTTCTAGAACCATGCTCAATGAGTATTACCTACCTGTTTATTTTTGCACTGAAGCTGTCAATACAGCTTGTTATATTATCAATAGTTTCTTGATCAGACCTGTTCTTAAGAAGACCCCTTATGAGTTGTGGAACCATAGGAAACTGAAGGTTAACTACTTAAGAGTTTTTGGTTGCAAATTATTTATTCTTAATACCATAGATAATCTTGAAAAGTTTGCATCTAAGAGTGATGAAGGAATTTTCCTAGGTTACTCTATTTCTAGTAAATCCTATAGAGTTTTCAATAAGAGAAACAAATTTGTGGAGGAATCTGTTCACATCAAATTTGATGAAACTGATCCACATGAACCTAAGACCTCTCATGAAAATATTGAAGATGATCTCTCTGTTTTCAACCTTAATGTTAAAGATAGTGGACCTGTAGTTAAAACATCCAATTCTAGAAATTTTCCAGAACCTGCTTCTGTTGATTCCCAACCTGTTGATGAACATGAAATCACTATCCCTACCTTTTCGAGACCAACTAGGATACTAAAGAACCATCCATTAGATGCTGTTGTAGGTAATATAGATATAGGAACACAGAATAGAGCTTCTCTAAGAAATCAGGTTGAACATCAATCCTTTCTTTCACAGTTAGAACCTAAAAATATCAATGATGCTATCAATGAATAATTTTGGATAATGGGTATGCAAGAAGAACTAAATAAATTTGAAAGAAATAATTTCGAGAATTGGTTGAAATTCCTAAGGACACTTTAACCATAGGCACAAAGTGGGTGTTTTGAAACAAAGATGATGAATCTGGAAACATCATTAGAAACAAAGCTAGACTAGTTGCACACGGTTACAATCAAGAAGAAGTAATTGACTACGAGGAAACCATTTCACCTGTAGCTAGATTAGAGGCAATTAGGATATTACTTGCCTTTGCATCACATCTGAATTTCAAGTTATATAAAATGGATGTGGAAAGTGCTTTTATAAATGGTTTTATTGTTGAATATGTTTTTTTAGAACAACCACCTGGTTTCTCAAATCCTCACTTTCAAAATCATATTTTTAACCTTTCTAATGCTTTATATGGTTTAAAACAAGCTCCAAGAGCTTGGTATAAAAGACATACAAATATTATTATTTCAAAAGGATTTACAAAAGGAATTGGTGATCCCACTCTTTTTATAAGAATAATTTCAAAAGATGTTTTAATAGTACAAATCTATGTTGATGATATTATTTTTCGATCTTCTAAAAATTATTTATATACTGATTTTTCAGAGGATATGCAAAATGAGTTTGAAATGAGCTTAATGGGAGAGCTTATGTACTTTCTTGGATTTAAAATCTTTCAAACTAATGATGGTATTATTTTGAATCAGATTAAATATAATAAGGATTTATTAAAACGTTTTGGTTTGGATAGTATTATGGGAAGTGATACACCTATGAGTACCATCTGTAAATTGGATATTGATGAAACTGGGAAACCAGTGGATCAAATTAATTACAGAGGTATGATTAGGAGTTTACTTTATCTTACTGCATGTCGACCTGATATTATGTTTAGTTTATGTATGTGTGCTACATTTCAAGCTAGCCCTAAAGAGTCACACATACTTTCATTTAAAAGGATTTTCAAATATCTTAAATATACTGCTAATTTGGGAATTTTTTACCCAAAAGGTCAATCATTTGATTTAATAAGTTATTCAGATGCTAACGTTGTTGGATGCAAGTTAGAAAGAAAGAGCACATCTGGAACGTGTCATTTACTTAAAAATTCCTTGGTATCATGGTGTAGTAAGAAACAGAACTCATTTGCATTATCTACTGCTGAAGTAGAGTATATAGCTACTGGTAGTTGCTATGCATAGATTCTCTGGATGAAACACACTTTATTGGACTATGGATTTGATTTGAAACATGTTTCAATTAACTGTGATAACAATAATGCGATCAATATCTCTAAGAAGCATGTGTCTCACCCTAGAACCAAACACATTGATGTTAGACACCACTTTCTAAGAGATCATTATCCAAGAGGTGATATAACTCTTGAATTTATAGGAACTGAACTCCAATTAGCTGATATTTTCATTAAGCCTTTATGTTCAGAAAGATTAAGTTTCATTAGATACGAATTAGGAATGATAACTTACTCTTAAACCGTTTCGATAGACCTTACCATTAGAATAAACCTCACCGTTAGGATAAACTTCACCATTAGGATAAATCTCACCATTATGATAAAACTCACCATTGGATAAACCTCATCGTTAGGATAAACCTCACCGTTAGGATAGACCTCATCGTTAGGATAAACATCACCATTGGATAATCCTCACTGTTAGGATAGATCACACCGTTTAAGAACACCTCACTGGTATATCTCTCGCGCTATTTTAAAATTTTTGTATTAAGGCCGAGACTTCAAACCGTTTTTAATATGAGATTTATTTTATATGTGAATCCTAAATGATATTAAACCCAAATCTAGACTTCATTCAATCACCACGAACCCGTCTATTCGAATCCCTCCCACCTAAACCTCTCAAGATCACAAAACCCTAAGCCTCAGAATCTAAAATGGCCCGTGTGAAGTGACCCTCAGTGGATGAAGGGAGTGATGCGCCACAAGATAAGAAGCATAAAGTAACCAATGCTGGTTCTAGTGGATGTAGTAGAGGTGTTGTTCAAAGGAATCCTGTGAATCTGCATTTATCGAAGCGAGAAATTTTAGTGGAAATGGAGTTATGTGTAGAATGGATGTTGGAATGTAAGTCCTTGATTCTGAAGATTTTACAAGAGAAAGGATGGCTCGAATGCTTCATGGACAATAATAGACCATATTATCCAGTACTGGTAAAATTGTTCTATGAGTTTGTTTGTTTTGAAACTTCAGAAGAGGAGAATAGGATGATTTTCTTTTGTGAATGGTCAAAAGTTTTCGTATTCATCTGTTTAATGGGATGAGATACTTAAAGTTCCTCATAGAGATGATATGGATTTTATCCAAAATCCATACCTACTACTAGTGACTTTTTCAAATATGAGGATTCCTTGTTAGAATTGACATGAAATGGAACTCCTAGAAAGATCATTGCTGTAGAGATTGTAGGGGAGGATAAAATACATTTTATGTTCATTCAGCATGTGATTAGTCCAAAGAGAGGTGATTTTGCTACCCTCATATTTTAGGATATTAATTTGTTGTGTCTATTAATGCATGGAGTAAAGGTGAATTTGTACAGATTGCTAATGTTTCAGAATGAGGATATGAATAGACCAAAGTCTAAGTCCAATGAACTATTCTTTTCTATGTTGATTTCTATTCTATTGAAGGAAAAGGAGGTAGCTAGACCTCAGGATGAAACTGTTGTGGTTGAGGATAATTTTTGCATCACCAGGACTATTTGTAAGTATATGAAAGTTAGATGGAACCCTTGGAAGAAATCATGGGTTAATGATGAAGGTAAAATCTATGAAAAGTATACTCCTGTGGACCATCCTTCTAGACCAAAGGATGTGAGGGATCCTGGTCTTGGACCAGATGAGCCAGAACCGGTCTACAGTGATGATGAGGCTGAAACTGAGGAGGAAGAGACAACAGTTGAGAAAAGGAGGAGACCCGGATTTACCTCCTAGTCCTATGTAACAAAATATTTCTTATGGAGAAGCTATCCCTCCAAAAGAACTACAAAGGATAGAAACTGTTCTGAAGGACAGTGATATTGAGTCCACTAAAGAAGAAGAAGAAGTAGCAAATCAGAATGTTTTCAAGAACACCTCTGAGGAGGATGAAGCAACCGAGTCAGATCATTTTTCTCATGAATAATATGAGGATGTCGATGATAAAAATGATGAGGAAAATGAAGAATAAGAGCTCAGTTTGAGCCCTCAAATAGATAGTACAGTCAAGATTGTGCCTGATCAGAAAGCAGGAGTGGAACTTACTGCCATTACTAAGGGAATCATTGATGACTCAGAAAAAGATAGAACTCACCCCACTGTTGAACTATCAGAGAAAATGGTTATTGAATATGCTGGAGTTGTAGAGGAGGTTTTGGAGTTACCATGAGCAGAATATTTAGAGGAGATTCCTCAAGAGAATGCGCTAAGTGAGGGGGAGCATCTTGGTTCGGTTTCTGTGTTGTATGACATCGATGGTTGGTCATCAGATCGAGGATATAGGGTACTTAGACTCAATTATGGAGATTCTGATGAGGAAGACCAACTCAAAAGGGATTCAGTTATCCTACCTATTGTTGCGGAAAATTTAGAAACCAAGGAGGAACTTGAGTCCTTAAAGGCTAAAATGAAAGAAGCACTGAGAGAATCGGTGGAATATTTGAAGAAAATCCTAGTTGAAGAGATGAGGAGTGTCGAGCAATCCCTAGAGCTATCTCTAGGATGTGTTGTTTCCAGTATAGCGAATGAAATCATTGATGAAGTTAAAGTTTTTCATACTCAAATTGAGAGTTGGACATGAGATGTGGTTTCTCTAAGACAATCGATAACTTCATTTACTACTTTAAACAATTCTCAAACCCAAGTGAATACTGATATAAGATATATGAAAGAAGTAGTCAAGTAGGTTGTGGAAGTATTTGCTGCTTTTAATACATCAGTCAATGAACATTTGAACAGTCAAGATGCATTTGTTCCGAAGGTGGTTAGTAATTTTACACAGTCTTTCAAAGAGAGAGTAACTTTCTCGGTAAAACCTCATCCCTCATCTAGCTCCACTGTGGACATTGACTAGATTAGAACTGTGATCCAGGAAGAGTTGGCTAAGGACAGTACCAGTGGCACCTCGGATACTCAGATCCTTGTTACCACTAGGGAAGTTAGCAGTTTTGTTCGTGATCACCTACGGGCAGCTGCTGCTTCTCAAGAGGCCATTAAGAATAAGGTGGATGCTTACTTTGAGAAGGTATATACCAAGCAACAAATGACCATCCATTTCAAGCTCTTGATAGAAAATATAAAGTTTCCCCTACTAACTCAAGCTTTCAGAGAAAAGGTTAGTAAGCTCAGCAAGCTTACTCCTTCCTTGGATAAATTCATTGAAAATTGAGATGATTTTGTGTTAGCAATAGAGAGAGGAGGTAGTATTATTATGGATTTCAAGAACCTATTGCTACCATTATTCCATGTGGATGCCAGACCTGTGATTTCACCTCCTGCTCTTCCTACCTCTGCCTCTAGGAGTATATATCAGTTGACTCCAATTCAGGCTATTCGAAGCTTAACACCTATGATCCCACAGAGGAGCACAAATTTCTTATCTGGTACAGTTTCAGTGGCTGACCCTCCAGTTATTCTTTTATCTATTCCCAAGCAATATACTCAATCTGAACCTGCACCCTCTTCGGGTCCTTAGGGAAAGACTCCTGTTCAACAGGAAGATTGAGTGATTATGGATGTTTTTGATAGGATTCACTAGTATTTTTGTATTACTGAATTTATTAGTTTGTACCTTTTGTGACTTAATGGAAATTTACTCTTACATTCTCTACTTTACTGTGTTTATGTTTCTCTGCAATCTGTTCTCTTTTTGTCTCTACATTTCTCTGATTCTACCCATCTTTTTTTAATCACAAAGGGGGAGAAATTGAAACAAATGAGAACAGGGAGTGAAATTGAAAGGGGGAGAAAAATGAGAACTTTTTTTTAATGTTTTTTTGGAAATTTTTCCTCTAACACGATTTTAATTTTCTTAATACTTTGGAATAAGTTGTGATTATCAAAAAGGGGGAGATTGTTGAACCCTCTCAGAGAATTAGTTGAACTCATATTTTGATAATCCCAATTATACTCAATTATAGTTTGATAATCCCTATATTGATTAATGGTTAATTAGTTATTTTAGTGTTTCTGTACACCATGCACATATTCATATATTACAATATTTATATTATAATCAGAGAATTCAGTTACTGGATGGATATATATTCTAACTTAACCCATTCTGCCAATATAATTCTTAAACAGACATGTCACCATTATGCAAGCCCACTGATACATACAAGTCACCATTTTGCAAGCCCACCGATACATACAAGCCACCGTTATACAAGCCTATCGATACAGACAATTCACCATTATGCAAGCCTACCGATACAGACAAGTCACCATTATGCAAGTCTACCGATACAGACATATCACCATTATACAAGCCTTCCGATACATACAAGTAATCGTTATGCAAGCCTACCAGTACATGAAGGCTACCATTACACTAAAGGTCACCTGTACATTATGTCTACCACGACCGATCAAGTCTACCAACAGACATGAAGCCTACTAAATAGAAAGGCTACCATTACACAAGAGTTTATCGATACACAAGGCTACCGATATCCAAAGCTACCGTTCTAGAGAATCCAACACTTCCTTAATTTATTTATCTTTGTTTAATCTAAAAAATAGTCAAATTAGGTATATTTTATTGCTCTGTCATTTATTTAATGAAGGTTATTTGATGTCAGGGAACCGTACCTCGTACCCGAAAAAAAATCATTTCTTTTGCTGGAGCTCGTGCCATAAATATAAGAAGTCCTTGTTGCTGCAAAAAATAAGGAAAATAAAGAAGTGATATACAAGTGACATACACTAGAAGTGCCCACACAGATATACATTCACGACCAAGAAGACACAGATCCTCATACAAACTCATGCTTACTCAAGAAGAGATCTGTACATTCACGAGGATTTTGAAGAACTTCATCGACTACTTTTTCACTGTCTCTAAACCTGGATGTCAAGCAGACGACACTCGATTTTCCATAAAAAACCACAAGAGGACTCAAAACCATTTCTAATCAATTCGAAGGAGTTCCGAGCTACACTGTAATAACTAGACCCATTCGACACTCTATATCTTGCTCAGTGATTTATTATTTACATTACGAGCAGTGTTTGTCATCAGTTTTAATTTACACACACACTGTCTCCTGAACCTTAACTGGAGGATCTGTAAATCCTCATTCAAACACCTTACATATTCTATTTCCCACTGTAGATAGTGGTAGAGGTCGTGTGTGACATGGACAGCTGTATTTTCTGTTGTTTTTGTTTCCCACCTAGAAATGTGGTAGAGGTCTTTGACCTGTACAATTGTAAAATGTTGTGAACCCCGATCCAGGGCGTGGATAAAATTTATATAAATGGCTGAGAGGACTAAGTCTCAGCTTGAGACTGAACCTCTTGGTTATATCTGCTGTGATTTATTTAGTTTTATCTAAAACCATTCAATTCCACTGCTAATTGCTTCAAAATTTAAACTGTTTTTCAAAGTTACTCTGATAACTGAATTAGCAAGTGTTTGCATTATTTTCAAATCATTAGGTTAGTTTCAAAATCTAATCTGATATTTTTATTAGATTAACTGGGTATTAATCAATCCATTGAGAACCTAACCGAAAGTTTTCTTTAGTTCAAATTCTCTATAATTCAATTTGTTTTTTAAATTGGGGGATTTTAGTTAAGTATTTTAAACAGAAATTTTAATTAGAACTCAATTCACCCCCCCTCTTGAGTGTCCACTCCAACCAACATTGATGATCCATACAAATGAGAATATGTTGATATCCTGACCTATGGACTATGAGCGTGGTTAGGACCATCATATTCCACTGGTTGAGTTCTCTTAAAATAATAGTTTTAAATCAAGTATACAAATTACCTTTTAAAATTCCATCTTTGGGAAGAGATGTAGAAAACCTAATTGATGAGATGATGTGGGTGAATGAAATATTATTAGTCATGGGATGGTTAATGAATTGGTTGAACAATTCAAGACAAAAAAATATCACATATAATAAGTATAGAGTAATAAAATGAGTTTTGTTGATTTCTATTGAAAATATTTGTCTTATATGGTTGTGGAAAATGTGTTCCATTGTATATCTCCATAGAAGGGAGTAATGATATTTCTAAAGAATGATATTATCGGTCTGAGATAGATTATCCACTTTGAAATTATAGATAACATCAAAACTATGAAATATGTAGTAGTACTACCAAAAATAATTCCCAAAGTACATGATGTGTTTCATGTATCCCTTTTGATTAATTACATGCTAGATCCATCATATGTACTAAATTAATTGGAGATATAGTAGGATATTGATTGGTCTCATGAGGTGTAGCTTATGAAAATCATGGACCATTTAGTAAGGGTTATTTATAATAATGTAACTCTTCTTTTCAATGAAAATTTAAGTGTAATTATATACCAAGAGGTAACATGGGAAGCTGAAGAGGCTATGAAACAAAAGTTCCATCATATTTTTTTCTCATTAAGAATATAAACTAAAATTTTAAGAGAGAAATTTCATATGGGATGCAGAATGTAATGAAAATATATATTATTTATTATTTTTTCATTAATGGGAATTTTACTGAAAATATTATGTAACATGATATAAAAAAAACTAATCAAAAAACTGTAAAATATAAATAAAATTAATTTATTCAAAATTGTTGTTATATCCCTTAAACTAGAGGGAATAAATTGTATTAAATATGTTTTTTTCTTATATAAATGATGTATTTAAAATTTATATATGATAAAAACATTATTTTGTTTCATGTAAATATTAATTAAAGATTAGTTATTGGTATTTTTTTAAAAGAGTTTATTTTCAAGTGAATAGTAAAAAATTTACTTTCTTTAAGACTTAATATTTTATGAACATTTTAGACCTGAATTCCATGAATGTTTCTAAAACCCATTTTAAAAAATAAATATTTTATTATGGTAAATTTTTTATTTATAAACACTATATATATATATATATATTTAATGCTTAAAATTATTGAAAATATAAATAATTTTTTATCTTGTTTTCATCTCCTTCTCTTAATAACAATTCCAAATTTTGGAATTTGGTATTAAACTTCTATAATCGTAATTAAAACATATATTAAAAATAATAAATATTTTATCATCAATATAATAAATTAAAGTTATACATTTATCCTAATAATAAATTCTATGATTAAAATACTCTTTTTATAAAAATTGGTTTTTATGTTTTACGTGCACTAACTTTAACATTTATTTCCTTCACATATAGAAATTAATTTTTATAAATGGTTTTTATATTTAAAATCCATATGTTCATATTATCAAGTAATTATTAATTTATTTTTAGGAATTAAACACAAATTACATTGGTAAAAAATTAGTTTCCAATATAAAGACTAGAAGTGAAGTAAATAAAAAATATAAGATTAAATGACTTAACAAGGTATATAAATAATGGGTATAAATGTGTTTATGAGTATTTTATTACCATAACCCTTAAAATACTATTTCATAATCCTCATTTTTTTCATATTCCTGGAGATATATTTAATCTCATTATAATATAGTGTTTTATGTGCAAAAACATTCATTCTCATAAATTATAAAAGAAACCATCAAACCTCCACCTATCTACAAATCCCAACCACAATTTTCATTTTAAAAAATCTCCCTAATATTTATTAAACCCTATACTAACACTCTAAAAGAATTTATAATGAGAAAATGTACATGCTAAGGTTCATTAGTATCGATCCTAAAGGAGAACATCCAATGTGAGAGGTAATATTTCCCACCACACCTTCTTTATTATTATCTACATATTACACCACATAACAATTATACAAAATAAATTAATATTACAAAATTATTATTAATATTATGGTAAGATATTTTAATAAAGTAAAAACAATTGTATACGATCCTCAAAATTCTTTCAAAAATTTGAAGAAGCCAGCATGTGTGCATGCAGACTACAACCTCCACATGATGATGTTTCTCTCTGATTTTCCATAACGACTAACATGTTTTGAATAAAAAATTATTTTCCATTTAAGAAGTTATTTTCTAAATAATTAACATTATATAAAGATAATATTATACATTCCATTTGTTTTATTACCAATAAACAGTCATAGTGATTTGGACCACTTAAAAGGGCTAATCAAGGTAGCTATTATAATATGAGTCTCCTCATGGAAAACCAATTTAATTATAAAAATTAATTTATATTTTTACAATAAATGATATAATAATAAATTTTATATATTATTAAACGATTTTACAACACTATGACCATGGTAAACATACTGTGAATGATTCCATAAAACTAACTGAAGAACATCAAGTAACCGACATAATGGGAAATGATATGATAATTTCATAACATGTGATTCTTAATAGAACATATAAAATTAATTATAGAAGTATAAATTTATCATATTTCATTAGAAAACAATAAATTTATTATTTAGGATGTTTTGGGAAGTGCATAGCAATTTCTGACATGAGGTTTGGGATCGTCCGTACCTCCATCATAACATTCCAGTTATGAATCATCTTTCTAATTCTCATTTTTTAGAAATATTACTATCATTTAACATTTTATTATTGTTTATATATACCCTATAAGTATATAAATAGTAAAATAAACTATTCATTTATATATTTATTCATGATTTTTGTTCCCATGGAAATTCCTATTTTTGAATGATATCATTTTAAGATAACATTCATATTTTTTATCTAGTGTATGCCAACAGTTATATAATATTTTTAAACCATTTTTATATCCTAAATAATAAAATATTATTATAGTTATCACACTTGGTTAAATTGTGGTTATATGTAAAAATAATAAACTCATTTCTTTATAAAAAATATCCTCTAATTTTTTCATAATGCTTTACCCATGTGGTGAATTTTTACATGTTCATCTTAATGATCCCCCACAAGAAATATCTATATTATGAATCCATGACCATGTGTTATTTTTCACTCTATTGTTCTGACACCAATATTATTTATCTTTTTCTTATAATTGTAATATTTTGGATATAGCTTTCAGTAATTCATCGAATCAGAATTACAAAACCTGTTTCTATCCCATTGGTTTGATCATGCTTATGAAATATTCATGGTTTATATTCATCATGTGTGATTTATATATATTATATTAAAAATGTGATGGATGGTCAAAAAATTATATATCCTTATAATACATCAGGTAAATCATTATATCTCATGAGATCATATGTAAAGAATTATCGAGTGAAACTAATCCACCAAGGGACTCTTCCCACCTTATGATGATGGTCTTGGGAAGGATCCTTCACATAGGATCATTATACCATGTTCTAAATTTATTCTATATGATTATTATTTCATAAAAACATCACCCTATTGAATTCCATCATACTTATGATGAACATATTTATAATATCATGTTCTGGAAATTAACTCCATTTTTTTTGTTCCATTAGGATATTTATTACCTTAGAGGGATTTCAAGATCACTATTTTTATAATACATTTTTAAAACAATATACTCTAAAATTATGGAATATATATGGTATTATTAAGAACTATATGGAGTATATAATATTAATTATATTTTTATCTTTAATAATTTGCCTTTTTTTATTTCTAATATTCTATATAGAATAGAACTCAAGATCCTAATATTATATTTATTGCAAAATTATGTTATAAATTATGAAATAATATGTATTTATGGATTTGGTAAATCTAAATAACATAACATTTATAATAAATTATTTTCTCAAAAACATGTTCTGAATGTAACTGATCATATTTAATAAGAGATATATGATGTAGATAATTTGCAATGATAAGGAATTTGACAAATGTTATGTCTAAGACATTAATATTCTCCTCGACATCCATTCAGAAATAATAGAATCTATACATATTATTAACACCAAATTATTACAAATATGATAGATATTTTTAAAGAATAATTTTTTTTTCATTAACTCTGCTAAATTTTGAAAAAATGAAGTATATTGATCAGGGTGGGGGTTTGGTCATCTTTAAGGTGAAATTGAGTGTAATTCCAAAAAATACCAATTAAATATTGTATAATGTTGTTATTTTTTAAAAGTTATATGGAGACATGTGAATAAATAAATGATAAGGTATTATTCTATGTCTATCAAAAAATAAACCATCTATTCAAGGTAATTATTTTTTTTGAAATTTTCGCTATCATCTTTGAATTTATAATTTTTACCATATTTTAACAATTTCCATGGTATATAACATTTAAATTAGTATCATATTTTATGCATATAATGTAAACTGAACTAAAAAAAATTACTATTCTAAATTCTAAATTTGGGTACAAGATTAAATTTCAAATGGTGATAAAAACAAGTTTTAATATAAATATCCGTAACATATATATACATTTTTTAGAAAAATGAATATTGTGTATAAAAATGAATATACACTTATTACTAAAAAAATAATATTCATTAAATAATTACTATTTTTTTAGTATTAATATATAATTAAATTCATAAAAATCATAATTTAAATATAATAAATTTTACCCTTAAATAAAAAATTATATAATAAAAAATAAAAACAATGTTTCTATATCGAAATTTTTTGTTTAGACATGAATAAATACCATAGTATTTTTTCTATTTACCTAATTATATCATGGATGATATTAATGTAATTCACTATTAATTTATAGAATTTTATCAATGCATTTTGTGAATGTCATTATTTAAAAATAACAATAATAAATTATATTTTGATCATAAAAAATCCATTAGAATCAGTGATATTTTTTTCATGGAATTGGAACCCATTTAATTTTACTATTTCATTCATTTTCCCAATTATGTTTAATTTAACATTATTTTGTTATAGATCTTGGGGAACCTATACGTGGAGGAGATAGACTCCATTGAGTGACATTAGTGATTATTTCTAATCAATATTGATGATTTAAATCTCTCTAGTAGAAGGGATTGTAAATGGTATTTGGGGGCTAGACACACTTGAGCACACTATTTTACCCACTGGAAGATGTCCAGATAGAGAAGACCATTTAGGTTCTTGAGGTCATTCTATAGGATTTCATGTTAGGATATGGCTATAGTTGGAAGGATCACCTACCCCTAGTGGAGTTTTCATACAAAATTTCTATCATTACACCATTATAATGGAACCATTTGAGCCTTTGTGATGGAAAAACCTGAACATAACCACTTTATAGGACTTACCCAAGAGATTTAGTACTCATGGACCCAAAGATGGTGTATGCTTCTAATATGAAGGTTAAAATAATTTATAATTGGATGATGACTGCACAATACTATCATAAGTCTTATGTTGGTAAGCGATGGAGGCCTTTCGACTTCGAGGAAGGAGACCATGTGTTACTTCAGGTTTCCCCATGATTAGGATTTTTGAGATTTTACTAAGGATGAAATCCATCATTAAGGTTTATAGGCCCCTACCAGATACTTTGTAGAGTTGGGTAGGTGGCATACAACATGGATCTACCACCGTACATATATCAGGCACATGATGTATTCTATGTGTCGTAGATAAGTTGGTACGTGCATGACCCATCTCACATCACTGACTGGGGAGACCTAGACATTTTGGATAGAGTGAGCTATGTTGAATACTTGATGGGGTTCAATGATTAGTAGTAGGCGACCCTTCATGGACCATTGATTCCATTTTTTCATGTTTGGTGGAAACATAGTACTCTCCAAGAGAACCCATGGGAGTAGGGGGCTTTGATTCATTCCCAGTACCCTCATCTATTTGATTCTCCATTGTTTTGAATATTCAAGGATGTAAATTCCTAAGTTGGAAAGAATGTAATATCTCATATTTTTTGTGTATTATTTTTCGATGTTACATTGATTGATTTTTAGACTAGGCAGTGAGACCACATGCGATTTTGAGGCACGATGTTCAAAAATATAAATGATTAAAAAATATCAAATTATTCAATAGAACATAAAATGTTTTAATATGAATTTAGAATAATAATAAAATGGGTGCCCATATCAGAAATATGAGGGCACCATTGAGATAATTATTTAATCTTTACCCTATAATACATATAAAATTATTCAGCATCAGTCCTTTTTGAAAAAGATGGCCCATACCTAGAAGGAATAAAATAATTCAATATTTTTTTGACAATATTTAAAAATATTGTTATGTAAGAATTATACGGTCAGCTTCATAACCCTAGAATCCTCTATACTGCTTTTGGTGGGAGATCAAAATAATCATTCTGCAAAAATGATGATGGATCATGAATAAAGGAATCAGGACGAAACAATAACTGTTCTTCATCGATAATTGATCAAAACTAGAGGTTGAGTGTTTTGTTCTATGATTTTTCATCATTTTCATAATCTTGTACAAATGTGGGTAAATTTAATAAATACAATTTTCCTTTGAATCAACGGTATATTTTAATTGGTTAGGATTGATAAATTAGGTTTTTTTATTTTTCCCACATAGATTATCCTTCAATGATATTGAATCTCGTCCAAACAAACAACGACCGAGGTTTGTACCTCAATTTTAAATAATATTGATTTCATCCTCCTTGTTATTCATGTTCATCATTTTTAGAACCCCATGGTTCCTAGATCAGAATTTTTTGGTGGTTTAGAACACAATTAGTCCCCCAGATCTATGGTGAATTGACAAAAAAATAGGGATTTGTGTAGATCAGGACCCAAGGAGCTCTGATCTACAATCATTTCTATTTTATAAGATTAGTGTAGGATTAGTGGTCCCAAGAAGGGGCCAACAGCATGCACCGACGGTGATTTGGGGCAGTGTGGGAGGTGAGGAATCTGTGGCTGAGGGAGCCTAGGGTAGCTAGAAATGGTAGAGGATGCAACGACAACATAAGAAGAATGGAAACGATGGATGGGGAGTGGGTCAGGCCAGGTGGGATTGGTTGTATCGATGGGTCGAGATTGGATGTGTGAGGTGGAACCTTGTTGGAACCAAGTCTAATCTAGGCCGGACCTAGGTCGGATCCTGGAAAAATATGTTGGTGGCCAGTGGCTGTCAACTATGGTAGTCGACCGCAAGTCTAAGTGGCTGGTGGAGTTGTCATAGGTGCAGTGATCACAGTTGTCGACCATAGTGGCCTGCCATGCTTGGAAGGATTACTAACAATAACAATCAATCCATGGACATCCATTCTTCATGGTAGGAGGAATAACTACCATGGTCAACTATAGTCATTGGTCTGCAGTCACCCAGTGGGTTTTCAAGATGTTTTGTTCGATGCCCATAACTCCAAAACTAAGTGTCCAATCAATGATCCATCTACAGACTTGATACCCCTACATTGAGATAGTCATTTTGATAATAATTGTATGTTTTAGTTGGGTCTAGTATTGGTTGGGTGAATTCCCTTGGTCCTTCACATGAGGGTTCAGTGCGACATTACATCCATGTTATTGGATTGCAATCCCTTCTAGAGGATGAGTTTTAAATAGAGTATGGTATCCCTCGGTGAGACTGGAATGAAATACTCTATCACCACAAGTGGAGTTTATTGAATTTGAAAAATCTCATAGAGTATGCCAACGACCCTCCATCTAGTTTTCCACATTGGTTGTGTTTGTGTAATTGTTGGGATATGATCCCCAATGTATCAGGTAAATCTAGATTGGGTTCATAGAGTCCCCCAAATGGTTTAGGGAATTATCACATATCTATGTGTCATATAATTTCATGACCAATTCATTATCTATGGGTGGGATAAAAATAATCTAGACCTCCTCAACAACTGTTTCCAATAATATAATTTTTCTTGGAGTGAGTTCCCTCAAAACATGTTTTTTTAGAAGAGTTATATGGCTAGAAGTTGGTTATGACAGCCTGACGGTGTGGTGTCACTCTAGAGTATATTTGAGTTCTTTTTCTCTATTTCTAGTATTTTTAATAAATTTTACATCTGGTATTAATCTAACTATAATTTTTTCTTTATTTTTAGTGTTTTTTTGGTGTCCTACTCATTATTGTTGTACTCACCCCTGTATGTTCTTTTCCCACATTTGTCACCGTATGTACAAAGGGAAACCCTATTGATGCTATTAGAGGAGGACCATGATTGGGTGGAGCATAGATGGAGTTTATAATATTGAGGTATTTTCATGAGAATGCCTTTGATGTAATACTCACCCTTGGTGCTGGTTGGACTCTTTATTGTTTTAGTTTGACATCTGTGTAGTCTCATTGTGGTGGGATTGTTTTTATCCCTTCTTACCTACCAATACATTCAATATTGCACTATGTTATGGGATATTAGATATATTCATGCAACCATTCAGTTGTTTTACTTTCTTCAATTTATGGCTTGGAGATATGTGTTTGTACATGTACACTCTGTTAATGCTTCCCATTTGTGGGATATTCCAACTCAGTGCTAGTCCCCAACCCCTGACTTTTTGGAGGAGGTTTTGGGATTGTCACAACACGGAACCCTTTGGTATGGTTTGTGACATTTATATAAATATAATTTTTTTCAGAAGTAGAGTTTTTATAAAATGATTTTGTAGCATGAAGAACGAGCTTATAACAAAATCAAGCACAATTATTATAACATTTTAATTTGTTAGATTATATCCAAATAACATAAGAAACTATTATATTAATATTAAGTTGAATATTTAATGGTCCATATTAATTACCTGATTTATTTAATTGAAATTATTTTCTTACAAAAAATACATATTTATCACTATTCAATTAAAAATTAATCTTTTTTGAAAAACATTAAAATTTACTCAAAGGTAATCCCAAAATTATAATTTAAAAATTTATATTTATTTCCAAAATTATAATTTATTAAAGTTATATAAGTTAATTATAATTTCATTATTAAAATTTAATAGAAATCATTTTCGATGAAAAAATAATTTTGATATATACAATGATTTTACTCAAAATGGATTTCATAATTGTTTTGTACTACTAAAGAAATTTATATTATTAGAAAACCATAAAAAAAAATTGTAATGTATTTATTCTTATTCATACCTCTGATTTAACAATTATGTTATAATTGTAATATTTAAATTTTAATATTTTTATTGTATAAAATAGGTCATATAATGATCTGTGTATTATGTCGATAATGCAATATATTTTTCGTTTAAACAAAACTTTCTCGGTATTACATTCTCCTCCATAAAACAATTGAATAAGTATATCATTAATCAAGTGATAAATAGTATGAAAAATATTTTTTTTAATCCAACAAAAAAATCTAATATTAAAAATATAACACATCAAACCTATTAGTTTAGAGTTAAGATTTACTTTATTTACATTGGCTATAGATACAAATGATTAAATCCAAAATTTCTAAATAGTTTTATAATCATAGTAAACAATATAAATAATTAAGCATCACATTCAATATTAAATCATATATTAAAATATAGAGAAGGTAAATATTGAATATCCTTGAAATCATTTAAATATTTGTTCTTAATATCTATTGAAAGGAAACAAAATAAATGTGAGGTAAAATTTTCAGTAAAGGTTACATATAGTGTAAGATATATGTATTAATTATTAATAATTAATATATAATGGTAAATAATAGAAGAAAACATTATTTAATCAATAGAATGACTATTTTGATTAGATAAGACATAATAATTATGAAATGATAAATAACTGAACACCCATTCAATTAAATAAATAACTTGAGAACAAAATGTATTCTATTATAATGTCAATGTAGTAATCTCGTGAAGAATTATTCATTATATAAATTATTAATATTGGATTTAATGATTTCATACATTATGATATCAATATTTTCAATACCTTTTGGACAAATAGTTCAATAGATGGGTAGGTATATATTTGACACCAATTTAATGCTAGATTACTTATTAAAATATTAGGAATGTAATTCAATATAAGGGATATATATTTCAGATCCACATCCATCACTGAATTTCCATAACCTTACTCAAATATTTAAAAATGAATATAATCATTGAACACTATGCATTATCATCAAATTAATGTATTTAGTATCAAGTTTGTATTTATTAATATTTACTAAGGTAGTAAAATATCATTAAAAGTAAACCACATAGGTACTAGTGGAATATAGTTTATTAATAATATTGGGCATTCTATAATTATTATGTATATTTATGGGAAATGTGACATCTAATGAACATAAGATAGTGAATTTTTAATAGGAAAGTCAGTGAATAAAAAAATCAATCAAGGAGGTGAACTCAATACATTTCCTTTTCAACATAATTATATAATATCCAAATATAGATTAAGGATTGTACTATTAGATCATATCCCAAGTTGATTATAATTAATATTAATGGTTCTTATAACTTAATAATTGAAATATTATTAAAATAAAATAAAAAATTCTTGGGTATGATATCATTTTAACATTGAATTTCACCTTTTAAAACTAGTCATTAGCATAATTTTCAGAAAAAATTTCATTTGATAAGAATCATTAAATTTTTGAATTTTTTCTAAATATATATGTTTTCATGGTAGGGGAAAATATACAAAAAAATGATTCCATTCACTTCTTTAAAATATAAGTAAAAAATAATATTATTTGGAAAAAAAGAAAAATTTAATTTAGTTTTTTTTGTAAAAAAAATTAATGGGTAAAAATTTATATAAAAAATAAATAGATATATATTCAAAATAAAAAATACATATTTTTTACTAAACATATACATTGAAGAAAAAGTATTTTTGATCGAAAAGAAGACTATTTCCATATTTTTCTTGAAACAATTAGAAATGATATTAACATAAAAATATATGAAAATTGTAATATTAAATTATAATTTAACAAATAAAAATTGTTTATTAATAATAAATATTTATATTATAAAATGCTAAAAAAATTCATTCAAATGTACATAAAGCATAAACCATCCAGTTTAAAATGAGATTGAATTATAAACCAATTCCACTACGGTATTATTTGGATAATAAACCTATGAAAGGAGTAAATTAAAATGAAACATTAAATAAAATTAATATAACATATTAATTATAAAAATAAATCGAATGGAAATTATATACACCTCATAAAAATAAATGGGTTCGTTATACAAATATGTATTAATGGAGATGAAATTTAGATGAAATGTATTACAAACATGTCACTATTCAGGTGAGGATTAAACAACATATTGATTAAATATATTGAAATTACATCCACATAAAAAAGTGTAAATAAATTATAAATTAATAAGAAGAAAATACAAAAATAATCTTATAATATAAATGATAATGAAGAAGTAGTATAACAAGATGAAAAAAACTGAGTTATGAAACACTTAATACATGGTATCATTCTATTGAAATCATAATGGTTGAATAATTTAAATTGTTACTTTAAATTCCATGTTTGATAAAGGAATGTGGAATTAATTTTTAAAAGGGGTATTATATATTCCATGTTAAAAATATATGTGAATAACATTACAATATTCCTCATTGGAATCCCTTAAGTCATGTTTCCTTTTAGTTAAAATTTATCTAAACCAATATATAATTTATTTAAAAAATTTATTAATTTAATATAGAGATATATAAATATTTATAATATCATATCTGATCTTATTATAACTTAAATTCACTTTTTAATTAACAATATTTCATTATTTCTATTTTTCTAGTGTTCACTAGTTTGTTTTATTAAGCATGTGTCATCATTATATTTCAATTTATTGAGAAAAAGGTGTGATAAATAATATCCATAATGATATTAAGATTAGATATATATTATATAATAATTATTTAATATTTTAAAATCATTCAGTATAGTTTTATATGTAGAATGACTACAATATCTTCATAAAGATGGTAGGCCTTACATATTCATGAACAATGATATCATTCCCTTAATGGGTGAATGGTTAAAAAGGTTTATGATATATTATTTTTTAAATAATTAATTTCATTTCACATGTGTGAAATATATTCATTATCTACACCATTATAACTATCCATGTGATTTGGTGACATAAATTAAATTACATTAGTTCACGTGGTGGTAGTATGTCGTACACATGAGCGATGGATTTATTTCACATTTTATGGATTATGATGTTGATAAATATTATTTCATAATATTAATGAAATATCATTATAAGGAATAATTAATTCTATATTCTATAATTTTTGACACAATTTGAGGAGTTAATATAATGTAAAAATATATCATAGTAATGAAAATAATTGTCACTTAAAAGAACAACAATTTTATATATTATTATCGATCCTATGGTTGTCATTTTTGGAATAAAAAAACCTATATAATGTGTCCAAGTATATTTATCAGATATTTAAGAATAGGTAAATCATTATTGATTTAATACTATGTGTGAAAAATGTAACGGGAGGAGAATACATTTTATAAGCTGTGGAGGGAACCTTCTTGGAAACCACATAGAAATTTCCCAATGGAATTCAAAATTATAAATTCATTCACATGAAACATTCTTAAAAATAAACATATATTATATATTTTGATAATAAAGGGTTAATATATTTATATCCAACATTATTTTTATATGTTTACTTTTGAATCATACCTTTAACATTTTGTTCCACGACCAATAAACATATTTTATCCTCAGTCATAGTAATAAATATTTAACTTTTTATCTTTTAATTTAGAATTAATATTGTAATGAAATTACTAACTAATATTATTTATTATGTTTCCAAATATTTAATAAAATTAAAAAATTAAATTCAAATATGTTTCAAAATATAATTTGACAATGAACCCAAAAATCCTGTTGAAAATTGATTTTACGAAATGAATTTTTCATGGAAAAATGGTATCCTACTAAAAATATTACTACTAATAACGATGAGATGAATTTAATTTCATATATTTAGATATATAATATCTAAATTTTAATTAAACCATTCATCAATAATTATTATTTTTATAAATTAAAATATAAAAAAAAATTATTTATATAAATACGGGTTTTAAAATATTTTGTTTTAAGCCTAAAAATACATATACCAAAATCATGAATAAACATAATTAAAATAAAACTAATTCGATAAAATATAATTAAATATTTATAACATTAATTTTAAATCTGAATCAAATCCTAATAAGAATTTTAAATTACTAAATTATTTCAAAGGAAATGACAGTTTCACAAAAAGTGGAATATTTCAATATTTAACGAAAAATCAATATATTTTGAAAATTCCTAAAATTTCAAACTAAAAAGAATTTGATATAATTATCTCTAAATGGTGTTAATTTTATCATATAAATTTTTAAAATTAGATAAAATTATTTATATTATTTTCTCACATAGATCCGTAAATATCATATTGTACAAAAATTATTTTTTGAAAAATAAATTTATATTTATGAAAATTAAGAGATTATTATAAAAAATTGTATTAATTATGAACATTTATATATTTCATTATTTTCTTATTATTTTTCATAAAATTGTAATTCATTACTACTTATGATAATCATATTTAAATAACATATTTCATGGGTCATTTATTCCCTATTTTGAGTGGTGTATATTCTATCTATGATAATATTCTTAATTTTAAATATAACATTATTGAATTATACAAAAAATAAATAAATTTAATTTTAAAAATTAAAAATTATCTAAAAACATATTATGTTTTCTATTTGAAAATTCCTTTTTAGAACTACCATATTGTTTAAAGGATTAACAAAACATATTCATAAAAGAGAGAAAGGGAAATACTAAATTCATCTATAATCACACATAACTAGGTTTTCATGTAAGACAACATTGGTGGGAATTGAAAATATTGGAAGGGAAGAAATCTATAAATAAATTTTTACAGTGATAATGATCATTGATAAAAAAACATAATGAACATTAGGATGTTAACAACTATAATACCATAAATTAAGGATGTATTAAAATACCATTGATCCATATGATAAATAGGCAATATGACAAAATCATTATTTCATGGACCATTTCATATAGTTTAGTAATTGATTAATTATCAAGATATTGACAATAAAAGATATACCTACTATATTTTTATCCATTTTATAATCATAACATCATCCTTTGGTTATTCTTTGATCAATTTCATCTTCATTTCTAACTCCATTAAATCCATACCGGTTATGAATAATTTTATACCTCATTCAATACAATTATCTTTTAACAGATCATAAGATTTTTAAAAGAGTGGAATTTCATCCCATCAATATCTAAATATTTATTAAAACGAAAATGATTTATAGAAGTTATCCAATATCACACATTAATATGTAGATCTCATTAGAAACACCCAATATTCAACATAATTATTGAAATTAAAATGATTTTATATTAATAATAAAATGTTATAGTCATGTGGTATGTGTTGCACCGCACTTATCCTTTTGTTTTGAGGTCAATCCTCCAGGACTTTCTTGGTGTGAAATGTTCTTAAATATCTTTTAGGTCATCCTTTTTTAAAAACTACAACTATAAATTTCCATAAATTTTCCTAATTGTAATGAATAATAATTACAACATCATAAAAGATAATAGAAACCATAAACAATTCCAAAACCACTAATCTTATAACCATAAAAAAAATTTCATTATTCATTAAATATAATTTTCATTAAAACATATTATAAACTGTTGTTTTTTATTTCTATAGGTATCTCAAAAAATATAATTAATAATGATAAACTCCCAAAACATAAAACTAGAAAAGGGTTTTTTTATAAAAATGGACTTATGATTAAACTTAAACTCATTAACCCATGAAAGTTTCCATTACTCTTATTTTTATTGTTATAAAATATATACATGTTAATTAAGTTAAAATAATCCTCATATGTTTCATAAAACATATAAAAATATTAACTGGTAAAAAATAATTTTAAAACATAAATCAATAATACAAATACCAAACTATATCACTATTTTAGAACAAGTATTGTTATTATATACATTCATTCATGGTATATGATTTATCCTTGTAGAGATTTAATTGAACTAGATAATTATATGGTTCTTAATATTTTATACAATTAACTATAATGGTATCTAAAGGATAAAATTTAATTTTATCCATTGAACTCATTGGGAATCATCAAGAAATTTTCAATATATTCCTATATTTTTAAAGAATAAAACATTTCATTGTTTCATTGAAATAATCTCATGGGTGTATTATTCTATATTTCTAAGTAAAAAAATTAGCTTTCTTTTATCCATGGTATTCACCAATCGATTTATTCATGTTCTCTATCCTTATCATATTTGGTGAGTTCAAGAATAGGTTTTGGTATAGAGATTAAATCATATATTGGGATAACCGATTAAGAATAAGGAAAAAATCATTTCCTATAGTAATAATCATATTTTCCTATATAAAATCGTTATAAGGTTTATCACAGTTAGAGTTAACTTAATTCCTCCTTGTTCCATCCATTGACTAGAACTGGAAATCCTAATGTGAGAAAGAATAATTATTTTTATGAAAAATAATTTTTAGAATATATAAATCATTACACATTAGATTAATATTTTATAAATTATGTTTAATCTATTCCCTTCATTAACATCATTTATAAAAATCATTCATAACGTTTTTGAAAGATAAAGTGATTTATTAAAATTATATCTACTTACAATGTCAAAACAGTGAATAACAAGGGAAAATTTCCTAAAAAAGGTTATGATCATGTAAATTACCAAGGTACTATTTTTATATTTATTACCTATAGGTACAATTGTTCATGAACCATGTCCATATATTGTATCTAGATCGGTTTTTATTTCTGGTAAATCCCATATAATATCAAACATACAAATACATTAAGATGATATTCTATACTTATCCTTAATATCTCCCATAGGGTTATTTTAAATAATATAGTTTTTTCCTAAAAAATGTTCATTTGGTTTTTAATAAGCATTATATAATACCAACATTCACACCCCAGCTCTCGTATCCTAGTGTTAGTGGTTACATCATTACATTAGAGATAGATATATGTGGTTAAGTCCCAAAGGACCAAATATGTTACTTGTGAGGGTAAAATAGATCCATACATGAGTCTTAAATTTTATATTTAAAACAGAAATTCAAATATAGTAAAGTTAAATACTTATAATCCATGAACTCATTAAATTATTCATTTTCCCTATCAAGGGGAAAGGAAATAGATCAATGGTAAGATAAAATTCCCACTATAGGTTATTTATAGGGAAGCTATCACTTGAAATATGGAATAATCAATATAGAAAATAAAATAACTAAAAATAAATTTCATTTATTCTATATATGGACACTCTTTATTAGATAGTTTAGATTAAATATAGAAAGGTAAATACATGAATAGACATGAAATTTCATCAATAACATGTGATAAAATTGCATCCATCGATTATATCAATTCAGTAATACTATGCATAATAATATATAAATTATCAATGATAGAAATTTATAATATTTATCATAATAATTTCATAAATTATTCTATTTATACCATCAATATATTTAGGTATATTTATTTATGAAATGGTAAGTATACAATAGAAGCTTATTTAATTCATGCATGCGGACTCACCTAAACATATTTTTAATGCATTGAGAGTATATATATTTACACACCCCAAACATTTATCTATATTAAATAGCCCCACAAATATTGAATTATTGACTTAATTCATGAATAATATTCATTATCAAATAATGTATGTATTGATTAAATAATAAAAAATTATTAATAATTCCCTAGTCAGTCAAAAAAATTTCAATGTAAACACCCTATGTAAAAATGATATAATATTTAAGAAATAATCATATCCTTATTATGAATAATATTTATATTGGAGGGAATTTTAGTGTCCAATTATTACAATAACATGAATATATCATGGTAATTTTAATTAATATAAAAATCAATCTTGTTAATGTCAATACATTTGCTGATCATACTCATCAGATACTATCAAGAGAAATAACAAGGATTGAATAATCAAGAAATAACCTTAGAATATGGCAACTAAAATAATATATTTTAATTGATGATGAATTGAAATACCAATTAAAAATCAATAAATACAATGTTGATAAAAATATAATTTTAATGTAAAAATGATTCCTTAAAAAACCCAAAAATTCTTGAATGTGATGAAAAATATTTTCTTTTAAAATAATAAAGGAAATTAGTGAATTAATATTAAATTATATGGATATTCTTGATGGTGGTAATGTTTTTTTCTTACTAAGTATATTTAAAAAATATTCCATTCACATTATTTCTCAGAAAAGTCAAAAAGTATAAAATTTAAAAAAAATGTAGGAAAATTAATTTTCAATATATAAAATTCCAATAATGAATTTAAATAATATTAAAAAATAATAGAATAATATTAAAAACAATGTTGAAAATATTTTTATAAAACATTAATTTTTGAAGAAAATGATTTCTAAAAGAAAAGATAAATAATGATGGATATTCTAAAAAAATATTTATAAATAATTTTATGTAAAAAAGTGAATAAAATGGTACTATGAAATAAAAAATTCATGACTAAAAATATGAGAATAAAATGAAAGCGGTTTATTAAAAATTGAATATATAATTTCTTCTAATGGAAATTCCATCATAAACAATCCCGATCACAATGATATTGAAACATAAACCCTTACCGCTTTGTTAAAATTTGACCCATAACCACCATGAATAGAATAAATTCCAATGAAAAATTAAATAAAAGTAAATTAAATATATTTAGTATAAGACATATTGAAGGGTTAATATATACCAATCATAAAAATAAATATGTTTATAATTAAAATTTTGACTTAATGGAGGGAAAATTGGGACGAAATCACTAACAAAGATTAAACTTTGGATGTGAGGATTAGTCAATTTATTGATTTGTGTATCAAATTTGAATCATCATAAAAACTAGAATAAAAAAGAAAATAATTCAATTTCATTACCCACATAATCTTAAAATTTCCATTATTATAAATAAGTATTATAACCTATTGAAAAGAAATTGAGTTGTGAAACACTTATTATGTGGTATATTTTTTGTCTAATACCCTTGAATGACCTAATTTTAATTGTAACCTAAAATTAAAATACGGAATAATGATTCATTATATAAAATTAAAAATGTTACATATATATACAATAAAATATTAGGTTCATAACATTACATTATTCTTGAATAAAGGGAAATTGAGACAAAATCTTATACCACTAATTGCATTTTTTCTTGATCATATTTTCAAACCTATATAATGGACTTAAACATATCACTAGAAAAATATTATTATTTTTAATTTGATATATGATCATATAATATAAATTTTTAGTTCCAATTCATTAATAATATTTCATTATTATCATTGGATCATTTGGAAACTTCATTATTTTCTCAAGAGTATTTCATCATGAATGTATGGGTACTTGGGAATAAGGTATGACTAAATAATATCCAGAATGATATTAGTGTTATAAATTCCATATATATTCATTATAAAATTTCTATAACCATTCATTATTATTGAATACTGAGAACGAGTCACATCAATTTGGAGTGATGTTAGGCCATACGTACACACGTGTGACAATATCACTCCATTAATGGTTTAATGGGAAATGAATAGGATGGTATATGAATTTTATATTATTAATAATAGTAAAATGGTATCATATATATTCATTTTATGTAAAAAAATTTCTCTCCATGATATTCAGTTATTAAAACAAATTCCATCGGTTCAAAATGTGGTGGTTTGCTAGACACACAAGCGATTGGTTTGTCTACAATTTGATGGAGTAGGATTTGGATAAATACTATTCAAAATACATAATAACATAAGAAGTATAGGGAATATAATTTTATTACAATATTTTATACATTAATACAAAATTTAATGAGGTAAAAGAAGAAGTAAAAAAAGAAAAAGATTCGGGAAAACAATCACTTCCTCCTAGAAGAACCACATTTGGTAATCATATTAAGGATCCAAAGGTTGGTCATTGGGGAAGAACATCTCATAATGATTGTGGATAAGAATGTTGGGGAGATATATTGGTATTTTATTTCATGGTATAAATATTTATAGTTGGGAATAATTGATTTTATAGAGTGACGGTTTATAAGTTTGGGAGGGAATATTCCCATAAACAATATGAAAATATCCCAATGAATATAAAATGTTACTCATTCCTAATTAAAATACTTCCAAATGACTATATATTTTAACATAAAAAGTATAATGTCAAAATATTAACATCCACTACATTTATTAAATGTTTAATTTTAATAATTATCTTTTTATTTTGGTTCCTCCCACTGTTGGTAGATCATTTTTGTCCTTAACAATGGTAATTAATTATTTACCAATTTCACTATTCATTATGAACAAATACTACATTATTAATAAATATTAGTTATTTTGGATACAAATATATATCCCATTTTCCCAAATTTAAATCATAGTGGAAAATAAAATTAATTTTATGATGATCTCGAATAATGTGTGAAAAAATGGTGTTTAAGAAATGCATTTTCAAGCATATGATGACATTATATTAGCTAAATAACTAATAATCATCTATATATGGATTAAAATTAATTAATATAGATTTATAATATACAAATATTATTTAAATAATTCATTACTAAAAAATATTTTAATTTTCATAAGTTAAAAAATATTATTCACTTACAAACACTTGTTAGTAAAATGTTTTCAAGCATTAAAAAAATAAAAAATTCCAATAAAAATGATTATAATTTAATAAATTTTATTAAATCTATCTAATTATTCACTATGTTACTTTTAATATGCACTAAATTTATAAATCAAGTTTAATATTAATTACTTTATTTAAAATAAATGATATTTTTAAAAAAACTGTGGTATTACCGTATTTTCTAGAATATAACTTTTTTTCTGAAAAAAATAGAAAACTTTAACGAAATAAAAAATTAACATGGGGATTTAAAAATGTACCCAATTTTATAAAATAAATATTTAAAAAAATTATTAAATAAATTGTATTTTTATCTAAAAAGGAAATGTCAAATTCATTTTTCTTGAAAATGGATTTTAAAGAATAAAATTGACATTAAGAAAAACTGAGTGACTATTGGAAATAAATTTAAATTTATTAGGTACTGTGTATTTTTTTCATTATAAGGTTAATCCTAGTCAATCTTACCCATTCAATGGCTATGATATATTGGCATGTTTAAATATATATTTTTGGAGTTGTTTAGGCTCAAAGATAGTATTTTTATAGGGTATCATACATAATTTTTCCCATTTAATATCTAATGGTGTTACAAAATAATCCTTAGGAATGTTGATGTGGTAAAATAAATGGTAACTTGAAATGAATTATAATGGGGATCCGTGATAAGAATAACATAAGAGGTTAGTGAAAATTTGGAAATTGTGGAGAAATACAATGACTAATGGGTAATATATAGTGATAGAAAACAAGATCCTGGGATGGTTAATGACCATAAAACCATAAGAAAGTGAGGGGATAAAATGGTCATAAATCCCTCATAAATAGTTGTAAAAAGTAAATAATATTAATTTTCATGATTCTTTTTCCTAGAATTGATGAATTCATTTACCACAGAATAAATGAAAATATATTTACGTGATTCATTTAAATCAATAGAACTAATTTCATCCATTGGTTTAATATTTTAAGTAGCATATAAATAACTTTATCCCATTTAAAAATGTAAAATTTATAATATCAACTTTAAACCATAAATTTGTAATACAATATTTTAATTGATCATAAAAACTATAAAAGAATGAAATAATAATCCTCTCTTCTCTGTTAAATTATAGAAATCATGAATTACTACTTCATTCTGAGATAACTAATTTTAATCAATATTCTTTTGAAATATGAAATATTTCCATAATTATTCATGATGATATACTTATTTTATCCAAGAAATTGATAAATTCAAAAAACCCTCTGAGAATACATAACAATTATTCAAAATAAATTTAGAAAAAACGTCATAAATTTTCCATGATAAACATATCTTTCATCCCAAAACAACATAATATACCTCATAATTTCACATGGTAATAATGTTAACACAATTGTCATAAATTTAATAATGGTTTTTAGTAGTGGTTTTGAAAACTGTTACTACATGTGTTCATGAAAGACATTTAGCACCATTTTTTGTCTCTGACCATAATTTCATAAATTTCAAAAGCTATAACTTCTAATCTTGGCCGACGTTTGGTCTGCACCACATTTCAGATCAAATTTCATTTCATATTCTTCAATTTGACTTGTTGTGGAGTTGAAAAAGGACCCCCCGAGATCTGTTTTTATGGCCATTTCAATGTTTTTAGGGTTTTTAGTGTTTCTTAATGTCTTAGGGTTTGTTTATTTATTTTTTAGTTATTTATTAATTTTGTTATTATTTCATTCATTATTTTTTTATTATTTTTAATTAATTTGTTCATTATTTATTAATTATATATTAATTATTAATTAATTATTAATTAATAAAAATAATTAATTAATATTTATTTATTTATCAATTATCTGTTATCTATTATCTATTATTTAATATTTGTAATATATTAGAAATTATTTATTAGTCATTCAATTAATATTTAGTATTTTATTTATTTATTTACTATTTACTATTTATTTATTTTATTTATATATTTATATTTTTTTATTTATTATTTATTAAATTATCTTCTAATTTATTTATTTATTATTAATTATTTATTTGTCTATTATTTATTTATTTATAATTTATATAGAATATATCAATTATTTTTTAATTTGTTATTATTATTTTATTATAATAATATTTATATATAATATATAATATATTATTTATCTATTATTTATTATATATTTATTATTTAATTATTCTGTAACAATTAATTAGTAATTTATTTTGAATTTGTTATTTTTTTATTATGTATTTAGTTATTATTACTTCATTACTCAATTATTTTTGATATATATATTTATTCTTTACTAATTATTTATTCATTATTTATTAATGATTTATTAATTAATATATATTAATTATGAAATATTAAATATGAAATATTAAATATTAATTACTAATTATCAATTATCTATTGGTAATTATTATTAACTATTAATTACTATTTATTATTTATTAATGATTTAATTTTTAATATATAATATATAATATTTAATATTTAACAGTAAATTTTTATTTAATTATTTATTAATTTATTAAATAAATATTAATTAATATTAATTATTAATTATAAATTATTAATTATTAATTATTAATATTTTATTAATTTATTATTAATTTTTTAAATATTTAGTTATTATTAGTTTTTATTCATTTATTATTTATTTAATTATTTAATTATAAATCATTTATTTATTATTTATTCATTCATTTTTAATAAATTAATAAATAAGTAATTATTTATTTAATCATTTATTTTTTTTATTTATGATTTATGATTAATGATTTATTTATTTATTAAATTTTAATTTATTATTAGTTTATTAATAATTTATTATGTATTTAATTATGTAATTATTTATTCACTATTAATTATTTATTAATTATTTATTAATTTCTAATTTCTAATTATTAATTAATTATAAAATTCTAAATATTTAATATTAAATATAAAATATTAATTTTATTTAATAATTAAAAATTATTAATTATCACTTACTAATTATCACTAATTAGTTATTAGTTATTATTAATTATTAATTATTAATTATTGGTTAATTATTAATTATTAATTATTTTTTTTACTATTTATTAATATATTAATATATTAATATATTTATTTATTTCTATATTTATTATTTATTCTTTTATATTTAGTCTTTGTTATTTATTATTTATTACTTAACTATTATTTATTTAATTATTATTATTTTAATATATTATTTAAATATTATTTATTTTTTTTATTAATTTACTAATATTTTATTTTTAATTTATCATTTAATTTATCATTATTATTATAAAATTTTTTTATTATTTATTTGTTGCTTATTTAATTATTATTCACTTATTTATTTATTATTTATTTTTTCTTGATACATCAATATATATATATATATATATATATATATTAAATTATTTTTATTTACCACATGAAGAGTATGTTGGAGTGGTATCCCCCATTGCGAATAAACAATAATTTAGGAGATTAATTGTCACCCTATGTAGAATTTGTATATATGGCCTGCACATGTGCTAGTGTATAGTAATAAATAATAAATAATTTAATTAGTAGAATTGAATGATTAACAAATAAAATTAAATAATAATACAATAATAATACAATAATTAGAAAATAATAATAAAGTAACTATGAGAATAAAAATAAAATAACAATAATAAAATAATAAAAATAAAATTATCATAATAAAATTATCATCATAAAATATGTATAACAATAACTCATGATGATAAAGAAATAATAATTATTATAATAAAATAAAAATAATATAATAATTACAAATGTAATAATAAAAAAATAAAAAAATAAAAAAATAACCTTTTGAATAAAAAAGTTAAAAAATAAAAAAAATAAAAATATATATATAAATATATAATAAAATATAAATATATACATAATAAATAATAATAAAATTAAAAAAATTAAAAAAATTAAATATTTATAGATTATTTACAAAAAAACCCACTGTAAAATCATTTAGATACTGTTTAAACTGCTAATAAATGAATTGCCTGCATTTAAAAACCACTACTAAATTGTCCTGTGACGGTTTTGAAAAACCACTACAAAATAGATGCCAACCAACTATTTACGGGCATTTTTTCAAAACCGTCAGAGAATGATTTAGCGATTGATTAAACAACCGTTAAATGCCTATTTAGGAATTGTGATATATTCTCTTAAAAAATTTAATGAATCTAATTTTCTACAAAAACTCTATGAACCATATATTATTAGAAAATTTACATTACAAAAACTAGAAAATGTACTCAATAAATCCAAAAATACAATAAATTTCAACGTAAATTTATTTTTCAATCGGGAACTAATAAATTTCATATTTTCCAATACAATACAAATTTCATTATCTATATAAATCAATTATTTATCAAATTTAAACATTATTATCTCAGAAGAATATTTATATTATGGGTAATCTTACCATCAATCAGGACATTATTCAATATGTCAATTGATTGTGATTTGATTATTTAAAGAAAAATTGATTTCCTAGTCCTGGTAATTGATCGGGGCTCTATACAGATAGAGTCAATCTAGGTCTTGAATAACATCAAACTCAACTAATGGGATGATAATAAGATTTATAGGAATCACATTCCCACAAATAATAATCAGCGAAGAGTTTTAAAGATAGGATGAAATCATTTCACCCACATGTTTACACATTGATAATTCAATCTCTATCTATTAGGGATATAAATTAATAGTCTTTGATACAATTTATGATATGATGTAGTTCTTATAAATTGGATTCAAAAATATTCTTTCAATACTGTAATGACCTACATCATCCTTAATTTCTTGATTTAATCATTCATACCGTAATAAAACTAAAATTTCCAACATGATTACCATGTAATTATTGATGTATGAAATCATAGGATAAGGAAAATTAATCCAAATATTTCCTAAATTATGTCATATTCAATTACACATTTGACATTTTACGCTCAACCTACATCACATTTGGTTCACCATATGATTATGTAACTTTTATGTATGATTCCTTAAAACCTAATCCCAAAAAATTACTAAACCCCATTCTATTAAAACATTAAATTCCTCAAGAATATCATTTATACATATTATATTATTTTATATTATTTTTCATTACATCTTCATATTAGTAATACCCTATACCAAATAGGATTAAATTATTTCCATATTTAACCACTAAAAAACACGTTTGAAATCATTTTCAACATCACCAAAAAAAATAATTAGTATAAAATACCCATATAGACATATCCATCATAATAACATTTTTTATGATATAATGAATGTAAATATATTGTTTGACGATGTCAAATGCTCTCTAACATTTAAAATAGGTGATATAAATAAATGATCAGACATGAAAATAATATGAAATTATGGGCATGGATACATAATAAATTACCATTGAAATAATATTGGAGAATAATTCCAAAAAAAAAGATCATAAATCAAGAATAATTAGATAATACAGTGTAATAACATAAATATTGGTTAATTTAAGTGATGAAATGTGAGCCAATAATCATGATCATTCCAACAATAACATCAGAATAAGAGTATTTCATAAATGTATGGTATAATCATAAGAATAAAAAATCATTATCCTTATCTATATTCTATTACGATCCCATTATCATAATTTGGACACAGTCCCATTATGGATTAGGTTTAGTCCATATTTTTATTAAATTTAATGGATTGACATATTTCAACAGACCCTTTTAGGTCTTCTCATGAGATATGAATCATGATTGAATTCATTGGTGTGAAATAAAATTCCAATCCCACTCACAACATATTAAAAACCATACATATGTGTTCCATGTAAATATGAAACATACATAATCCATGATTTCCTAATTACCTAGTGGAATGAAATGGAATTCATGTAATCTTATAGAAAACATGATCATGATCCATACATTAAAAGATATGGAATAGTATCATTAGTTAATATCTAAAGAATAATATTAGAAATAATTAATGTATTTTGATATAGATAAAAATTCATCTAAAAAATGGATAAAAAATTACAATAAAAAATAAGAATAAATACCCCTTTACATATTTAGTAACATATATTAATTTGCAGATTTTTTTTAAAAAACATACAATATTAATTTCATTGTAAAAACTTGATATTATAGAGATGTGTATTGTTAATGAAATATAATGGATATATATTTTAGTGAATTCATTGGAAGAATATTAATTTTTTTTACAATGTTATAAATATATTCAATGTCAATAGATTATGACCCATGGGAAAAATTTAAAAAAACACTATTGATATTTAAATAAATAATGTACAATAAAAAATCAATTAAATAATAATAGAAGCATGATGAATTAAATTTTAAATTCATTATAAAGAATATGAATACAGATTACACAAATTACAAACTGAAAAGAATATTTATTGACTACTACCTTACATGAATATTCTTAGTTTAATTGAGTGATAATGTGATGTGACAAGGTATGGAGAAATATAATACATAGAAATAAAAATTTGAGAATAATATTTTCCAAATTTTGGAATTCTATAAAGACAACCACCTACCTATAGAAATTTCTCACAATCATTCTTAATATCTTAGTGAGATTCATAATTAAACCACTACTTACACTTCATCATGGTTAGATTTACATTAAATATTTCTATAATAAAATTATTTCTATTATTACATTGAATAAAAACCATAGTAATATTTTTTAATACTTAATTTCATTTGTCTA
Organism: Viscum album; assembly: GCA_963277665.1. Classification (NCBI taxonomy): domain Eukaryota; kingdom Viridiplantae; phylum Streptophyta; class Magnoliopsida; order Santalales; family Viscaceae; genus Viscum; species Viscum album. Next base: position 789,404,060 of record OY728157.1, read on the forward strand.
TAATTCATTGTATACTATAATTTTTTTTATAGTTATAGTTAATATTCTACTATTAGTGGTACTATTTTCCATTCATGTTTCACTTTAGAGATTATATTACCTCCTCCTTGTTCATGGGTTCATCATCTCAATGATTTTAATGAGTATTTAAAATATAATTTTTGTATATTTTTTTATTCCTATTGTAATTTTATGGAAATTATTTTGATGATTCCTATCTGAAGCATAAAAATATCCATCGTGGGAGTTTCATTTAATTAAAAATAGTTAATTTTAGGAATGTATATAATTATATTTACTAACATTCCATAACTATAGAAATATCATAAATTCATCATCATTACATCTTATTACATGTTTTTATTTATTAATCCTTATTCTTGATTTAAATTTTATTGCATTATTCATGTTGGCTGTAAAACAAAAGAAATAATAACATTTAATGATTGAATGAGTAAGAATATGTAATATTTTGTATTTAATGTAAATACCCAATATATTAGAGATTATATCCACTGAGTTTTTATTTTTTATTTTATTAGGAAACATGAAATACATGACAAAACCAAAAGCTGTGAAACTATAAGAAAAAAATATATTTCAAGAGGACTTTTAAAATCATTAAAATAGTGGAGATAGATTATAGTGGCTACATATTGGACATATATATATATATAGTACATTTATAATTAAAATTTTAATAACAAAAATTCATTGTTCGGTTTTCCATTCTTTTAACAACCTATGATTAATATTTGTGATTTTTTAATGAAATGTTTTCATAGTGTTGTAGTTAATAATAATGAATATACTAATATTGTCAATTTTCTGAACTATTTTACAAGAAAAATACGAATTGTTTTTTATAAATTTTTTTAAAAAGAACATATTTTCAATAATTTATTCCATTTATTTGAAAATATTATTCTTGTAGTTAAAACTAATCCATTTAATTAAAAAAATATAGTTTAGTTTTTTTTAACAAAATCTATTTTGGTATATTTCTCTAAATAATTATTGGCATGATAGAATTGGGTTTTTATCATAATTTAATTTTAAATAAATAATAATTGAATAACATTAAACATTATAATTACAATTTAATTAGTTATATTGAAACATTTATCATAGACATAAAACATCTACATACAAATAGACTTTTTTTTAAAATAACTTATTTGAATTACAAAGGCTATTGATAAATTATATTTTCCTTACACAATCAAATTTTATTTAATAATGTCTACATTTTTATTTAGAATAATTAGGTTCAAATAATCTAATATGACTCATTTTAATTTTCTTATTTAAAAATCAAATAAATATGTTCAAAATTGGTTATGTCGTTAAACACCAAAAATGATAAAAATTAAAAATAAAAGAGAAAATGATTCAAAATAATGATTGAAACATTTTTTGAAATGATTATTTGAGATATTATAAATTATAATTATTCTCAAAATCTTTTATCATTATCCAGTTTTGATGAAAATCCCATCTAAAACATGTGATCTCTTCATATTAAAGAGTTGAATGTTCCAATAATTTAATCTGTTCATTATAAAAAGAACCACCAACTCTCAATATAAAAAAATAACCATATGAGTTATACACACACTATCCAAGTATCTCCAAAACAATCTCCCCATTTAATTGAACAATTTATTTTCCAAAATTTCCATGCTAAGGTACCATAAAGTGGTACCAAAGGGGAACATCCATAACAAGAGGAAATATTTTCCATCACACCTTCTTAATTCTATTAACATTATACCACCCAAAACCTCTTCAATATAATAAATTATTATAAAACTAGTATTAGTAGTATTTTATTATGTTGTTATACTAATGGCGTGTCAATTTAATAATTTAATCGAAATGATTTTGAAGAATGGTTATGTTCTCAAGAGAATGATTCCATCGATGAGGAGGAGTAATCCACATCATTAGAAATCATTCAAGAAATTCCAGCAGTTAATGGACATGAGGCCAGTTCTATAGCTTTAGATCAGACTATCTCAAACTTAGTAATAGTGGATGATATGTCTAATATAGATACTGTGGAACAACATGTGGCTAATAAAAACAAAAAAGGGATTCCATTATCTTGGTTAGGAAGTGATGTATATGTGTCTGATATGGATACTAATTAGCCTCATATTAGGAGACTGGTAGAAGAATAACCTACTGTGTTTTCAAAAATATGATACATTGAAATATTTATATTATAAGGAAGAATAACATGAATGCATTGAATAGTCTTCTAGTGAACAAAATGTAGTTTCTTAGAATGTTGAGACCCCTTTTATTATCCCCCGTATTATTGTATATGTTGTTTTTCTTCCTATTGTTTCTAACATTTTATAATGTCAGGTTTCTTTTATTCTCAAATAATGGGATAAAATCAGTATGATCCCACCATAGGATGGTGGACCTGTGGTATGAAACGAAAGAGATGATAAGGTATATATGATAGATCAAGTTGATTTTAGAGGATTGTTAATTTTTTCCTCTATTAGACATCATGCATATGAACCTTCTAATCCTTTTCATACAATTAAAATTCATTTATTCACAAATAGGGACATAGATTCTTTTGGTAAAAATTTACATTCAAATTTTGATATGTTTTTTAAGAATCAAGCTCCAGTATTAAAAATTCCTAGTGATAATTATGAAAGACATATATTTGGATTGGTGATTCAATACATTCAATCTAAGATGATGAATCGCATATAAGTGGTTGAGATTGAAAATAAAATGATAATAAAATATTCATAATATGTAAAATTTATAATGTATGAGTTAATATTTACATTTACTGATTCTTTGGTTGGAATTATTAACATCATTGAATATGTTTCCCAGTACACTTCAACCTCCCCAACACCTCAAACATTTGATGTGGATCAAATCCAAATAGTTGTTGGGGAAGATTTGTTTTCATCATCAAGTGGTCCTTTAAGTGGAGAACCTATAATACCATTATATATTATGAGAATATTTTCATAGACTAATAATAATGATCAAATTATGATCTCATCATATACAAAGGATATAAATTTTGACTAAGAGAAAATTACTAAATCCATAAAATATTATCTCTCCAAGATTTATATCAAACATTCCCTGGATTATAACTTTGAAATTTTGGCTGTGATGTTGAGGCTGCCACATGTTACATCGGCCTTTAAAGAGTAAGAAAAATTGTTGAAGGAGGTGAATCCTATGCAAAATTAGTTTTTCAAAGTGAAGTTTTATTTCTTCTATGCAATGGAATTTTTTGGTTAGTTTATAATGTATTTCATTAATTTCATGAATCCAATTCTTCATGTGAATGGTACTACAATTTTTTATTATGAATCTACTATCATTACCCAAGAGGCCTCTTTTAGTCCACGAGTTACTAGGGATCCTTTTGGAAATTATGCTTCAAATTCCATCCTTTTCCTCTTCATCATCCCCAAGCTATGAGTAAACTATGAAGGATTATTATTCTATTGCAATAAAATCCACGAGTTGTAGCTATAATTTAATCTAGTATTACAATTAACTTTATTGGATATTATTCATAACCTATTGCAATACATCTTTATCTTAGAAAAAATCTAACAATAAAATAAAATCACTAGTGGACCCTTCTGAGAAGCAATAATCTATTGTTGAAATTAGTCCTTCTAATTAGATGGGACTACTATTTTGTAATAAAATATTGGTTTACATATTCTATATTAACTTTTATTAATTAAATTCTTGAATATTTATCTTTTCTTACTAAATTGATTTTTTTTATTCTACTTATGGTTACCTTTTTGATAATCATACAATTGGGAGAAACCTATGGTATTTTTCTTTAGAGAATTATTTTGTATAAAATTTTGTTATGGAATTTACTTCTCACATATTACAGTAATTGTTCTATGTTACCATTGATATTATTTGTTTTTAGCATTTCCAGATTTACATACTTGATAATTAACTTTATTTTCATATTTTTTTTAATACCATTGGCATATTCTTTGAATGTTGTATCATGATTTTCATTTTTTATCTTACTTTGGTGGTCATCTTTTATATTTCAAATACCTTGGATTAAATTATTTGTGATCATAAAAGGGGGATATTCATGAACAAGTTATTTCAATGCTCACAATATCATGATTCAAATTATATTAATAAGTTCTATGTATTCTGTAAGTATCATATATTCTGAGATAATTAATTTTTATTTTCTCAATTTATGAGTACTTGTTGTTGTTAATACACCTTCTAGATGACTCGTTTCTAGTCAAAAAAATGTCACTGCAAAGATTGAATTATGAAAAATTATGAGCCACTTTCGCCTAAGAGTCACTATTTTCATAGACTAACTATCATCATGTAAATCTTGAACAATCAAGAGACACTATTAGATTGGAAACTACTATATTATAAAATATATAATGTATGACTTACTGCCATCTAGAGAAACAATCATAAGAGACACTTCTAGTGAAGTAAAATTTTGGATAATTACAAGACACCACCATCCATGAGAAACTATTTATGAATCAATGCCAGACATAAAATTTGGAAATTTAAAATACATTATCAGAAAAAAGACACCTCCATGTTAACACACCTTCAGAAAATAGACGTTGTGGCTATTTCTAACATACCTTTTCATCAATATATTTTTTAAGGGATATATTATAGAAGGTAATGCCAATTTATATTTTAAGTATTTTAAAATAAATGATCAAAATAATGCATTGATGATGTTGTTAGTCATAATGTACGTGAAATAAAAGTATCAAAATGCACATTGATATTCTACAGGATGCTCCTTCTATTAAGATAAAAATAAGACTTCATTATGATTAGACGTGAATTATCAGCTAAAGTAGACATTAAGAAAACTAAGATATGAGGCTTAAAGAACACACATATAGGTCTGAAAAGATTAAAAAATACAGAATACTAAATCCCTACTGAGGAATCTAAAGCTCATACACATCTATTACTTTCCTTAAGTCAAAAATAAGAGTTTGTGACACTCTTTTCTTATGAATATTTCAATAAAAATCCAGTGAATATGAATTTTCAAATACATTTCAAGAGTCCCAGGATTCACTACATCAGACCATGAATTTATATAAGTAATGTTTTATATATATCAGTTATTATTATTTTTTATACATATTATGTAGTGTGTGCATATTCTGTTATATCACAAGCACATTGTCTCCGGTGATGAAATGAAATATACATAATATCCTCTCTTAAATCTCATTTATCTTGTACTATGATAGATAATAGTGGAAGAGTTATTTCTTGACTTTCTATAAATTTTACCAAAAATTGTAGTGGAACATGTCTTACATGACCTGTTATTTATTTTCCCACAAATAACAATGGTAGAGGACCCTGTGTGACTTGATTTGTGTTCTCCCACAAATAAAAGTGGAATATGTCTTGTGTGACTATGACAGTTTGTAATCTACTATAAACCCTGATCTAGGCTGTAGACCACCTCGTTTACTTCATATAAACTTATTTATGGTGGGTGATCAATATATAGATTGGGCTAAGTCTCATCTTGAGACTAAACCTCTTGTTTCAAATATTTAAAAACTATTTTAATTATTTTCCTTCATATCCTCATTAAAATAGATAACTTCTTATAACTGCAAATCAAAATCTATAATCAGATAATTAATCTTTATTTCTATTTTTAGAAGATTTTAATTATATATTTTTATTTAATAGACTAATTAATATTTTAATATTACATACCCATTAACTATACAATTATTAATAAAAAAATTAGACAAAATAGAAATTATAATTATATGATATATTACTTAACTAGGACATTTTATATTAGTTGGGTTATTTCAAAATAATCACTTTAATAGAAATTTTTAATGGTTACTCAATTCATCCCCCTCTTGAAATTTTTAATCAGACCAATAGTTTGTATCAGGTTATTTATTTATTTGGTATTAATGATATCAAATTTTATTTAGCATAGATTTTATGTATGCTTTAAATATCATAAATTTATGTTATTTTTAAACGTATCTCTTTAGATGTATTCTAGACAAGATATTTATCCGCCAAGTAGACATACTTATTTAATTGAAACAAATATGATAAATCGAAAATTAAAATGATAATTTTTTTATAAATCATGTGTTTTTAAATTTGTTCTACAATTGAAGAACAATATGTCATAATTGATACTTCTAGGAAATATAAGGATGATTCCCAAAAATATCTCTTATAAAAAAATTTAAATAAATGAATTCCATTTTCTATAAACTGTTAGATGAAGAGTTTAACCCAATTTCAACATGTAAAATTTCATTGGAAATTTTGGAATATTTTTCTATTTTTCTTGTGAAAACATTGAGTGTCAATGATACAAGTCTTAACACTTATACTATTAAATATGATAACATTAAAATGAATCCTGATAAATCTATTTCAAAAATTTACATTAGGATAAATGAAATTGTCAACATAATGAGATCAATTAGAAATCTTATTTCTCTATGGATCAGATCTTGTGGCTGTTAATATACCTACATAAAATATATATATGAATTTTTGTCTCTATCAGAGAGTCTTTTTATATTATAAAACTTCCAGTAAATGATCATATTGGTAGGCTTATGATGTATGATGAAGAGCTAAAAGTAAATTGTGAAGAAGATGAGGATCCAAAAATAAGATTAGCAGACTTCAAGACTACTCCATCTAATTATAAGGAAAAATGAAAAGGAAAAAGAAGAAGTTAAAGTTTCCAATTCATGTGATAATGAATCTCCCCCAGATAGTGATGAGTAGATGGCTAATATTTCTAGAATTCCTATGATTTTTTATAGGGGAGAATGTTTTTAGAATATTAAATTATAATGGAAAATATGAAAATAATTTAACAAAGAAGAATAAATGAAAGACATATAAAAATGAGGTTGTCTTCTACAAGATTAAAATGAAAGTAAATGTCAAAGAATACTATCCAAATCTCAAAGAGAAGAAGAAACATGAGGAGAAAAATAGAAGATACAAAAATGTTTTGAAATCCTACTAGAATGTATTAGAGGATAGATACCATTATTCAGATTATTCAACTAATGATAATTTTGATGGAGGTAATATGTGTTTAATGAATAACATACCAATGGTATCTTATTTATCTAATTTTCTTGCTCGATCCATAGTGTCAAATGTGCATAATTATGATGATTATCAAAATGAAAAAATAATCATTATATGTAAAATGATGAATTATTTAAATAAAGTTACATGTTATAGGACACATTTAATTTAGTTAAGGATTAATACAATGTTTGAAAAAGATAACATGGTTCATCTAAAAATATAAAATCAAAACTACTTGTTGAAAAAGAGAAAAATGATTCAAATGTTAAGAAAAAATACTAAACAAACGATTTAGAATTGGTGGTTAATGAAAGATCTAGGACAATTAACTAATGTTATAGAGACACTCACACTAATATTACTAAATAATGTTTCACCTAAATATGATACTTGTATAGTATATCAACCTTGATAGAGGAGAATAACAAAGAACAATTTTGTAATTATGTTGAGACTAGAATGTTTAACTTTCTATTATTTAACAGTGGTACGTAATCATTTTTTTCATTCTAAAATTTTCAATATTATAATGGTAAACCCATTAGAAAAATTTGGGTTCCCAAAGCATTGATTAAAAATATTACTGAACCTAGTAAGATATGGGTACCAATGTCATTTATTGTATAAATGTATTTTGTAGGAAAACTATTTGAAGACCTCATATAGTTTTATATGGTACTTGGACAATTTTTTTCAATAGATATGACATGTGATTATTTTGGATTCAAGAGACTTACTAATATTTATGGTGGTCATGTCACATTGGATTACAATGTTAATGGGAATATCATCATCCATGTCTATATTAGTATCAAAAATCATGTTTTTTGGTCTAAATTATTATTTGATGATGGTTTGAAATCTAATATTCTTAGTATTTAATAGTAATAAGATTGTGAATTTTTTGTCAAATACTAAAATGATGCATTCCCATGTTTATTATTCTATAAATTTTTTTGTATTAAATACTTTATAAATGATAATTTTTATACTGTTGACTTAAACTCATCAGTATAAAAAAATCATTCTTACATTCCTTACACGAAGAATATTTTCATTTTCATTGGAGAATATGTCATTGTAACATTATCTCACATAGGGATTTTACTAGTGTAGTATTAGTTATGGTTCTACCTAATCATTAGATTCCAATTGATAATGTATGCTTACCCTATAATAGAGGGAAACGACACAATAGTTTTTTTAATTAAAATAAAGAAGTTTCAACTTCTCAACATCTCATGTTGGTTCACATGAATTATTTTGGGACTTCTAGAGGTTATAAATTAAATGGAATGAACTATAAATATGTTCTTGTAGATGAGTTATCGAGGTATAGTTGGCTATACTTTCTCGATCACAAAAGTGATGATTTCTCTTTCATTACCATGTATTCTATGAGTACAGAAAATCCTAGTTGACTTAGAATTATAAACATAATATGTGAACATGTATATGAGTTTTCAAATAATTTTTTTTATTTTTTTTCTAACGTAATGGATACACTCATACATTCTCTTCCAATATGACCCCTTAGTAGAATAGTTTAGTTAAAAATAAATAAAACTTTTCAAGATATATCCCAAACCATGTTGAATGATTATGACCTACCTATTTATTTTAATGCAGATGCTTCCAATACAACCAGATTTATCAAACATAGAGTCTTGAATAGACCAATCCTTAAGAATACCCCTTATAAACATTAGAATAAAATATTTCATACAGAAAATTAAATAAGATTTTCTGGTTTCAAAGTCCATATTATTAACATAATGAAAAATTTGAAAAAACTTTCCACTACAATTGATGAAGAAATATTCCCTGGTTATTCAATCTCTAGAAAATGACGTAGGGTTTTTAATAAGATAACCCAAACTATGGAAGGATATGTTCGTGTAAAAATTGACAAGATTCATCAACATGAGTATGTGACCATCCTAGAAAACCATGAGGATTATTGTCATTTTCTGAATAGAAATTCTAAAACATTTGATTCCGCTTCTAGAAAGTTGGAAATAGCTTCTAGTTCTAAATAATTTTAAAAAATTTGAAATCCTAAAATTTTCGAACATGATGTGACCGACCCTACTTTCACTATATCTATTTTAACTCATAAGTACCACCCTTTAGATTCTTTGGTTGGAGATCTAGATATAGGTAAAAAACTATAGATTTTATAAGAAATATGTTTGAACATCAAGATTTTTTGACTCATTGATAACCTATGAATGTCGATGAATCCATTAATTAAAAATTTTTCGTATTAATAATGCAACTGAATTAAGTCAATTTGAAAGAAACATTGTGTGGGAACTTATTGATAGACCCTAGGAATCCTTAACTATTTACATTTAATTTTTGTTTCAGAACAAGTTAGATTAGTCATACACTATAGTTAGAAACAAGGCCAGCCTTATAGCACAAGGGGATTGTTAATATGAAGGAATATACTATGAATAAACCATTACATCAATATCAATGATTGGGTATATAATAATCTTTATTTTTTAGGGAACTCATGTAGTTGAAATGATTCATCCAATGGAAGTTATGAGTGATTTCATGAGTGGTTTTATAGTAGATGATTTTTTTGTAGAACAACAAATGGTTTTTAAAATTATAATTTCTCAAATATGTATTTAAATTAACAAAATCATTATGTGGTTTAATACAATCTCTTAGATCATGGTATGATAAGCTCAACAACATTCTCATTTCAAGTTTTTTTCAAAAGGTATAGCTGACCCTACTCTTTTCATAAAAAAAATTTCAAAAGATGTTTTAGTTGTATATATCTATATTGATGATATTACCTAGGGATATTTAGGAAATATATTTTGTAATAATTTTTGTTATTAGATTCAATATAAATTTTAAATGAGTTTGATGGGTGAACTCAGGTTTATTTAGAGATTTCATATTATTCATATTAATGTTGGAATTTTTTTAAATCAAAGTAAATTGAAAAAATATATTTTAAAACTTTTTAATCTTAATAAAACTAAGTGAAGTGATACTCCTACGAGTGTAACCTATAAATTGGGTCTTAATGAATCTAGAAAACTAGTTGATTAATATATTTATTGAGGTATGATTGGAAGTCATTTCTACTAGACTGCCAACTGGTCAAATATAATATTCAAATAACTCAAATATATGACCTATTTAAAACTATTTACCCAAATGATAAGAATTTGATCTATGGAGTTATCCTGATACTAATTTTTATGGATGAAAGGTAGAAAGAAAAAGAACCTATATAACCTATAACATTTAGGAATTTTTATTGTTTCATGGTGTAGTATGAAAGAAAAGTTTGTTAAATTTTCTACTTATGAAGATGAATAAATTTCGAATGGAAGTTTCAATGAAACAATTTTGGGAATGAAACATACTTTTAAAGACTTTGGGTTTCAATCAAGACAAGTCCCCATAAATTGTTATAAAACAAGTGAAATATATACTTACAAGCATAATATTTCATATTCTATGAAAATAACATTGATATAAGATATCACTTTTTGAGAGACAATTTTAAAAATGGTGATATCACTGTTGAGTAATATTCATAGAACATAATTTAGCTAATATATTTAATATGAATATGAATTATGAGGAAATTAACTATATCAAACATGAAATAAGGATGATTTACATTGATTGATATTAATATTCATCGACACACAATCTATTTGACACACCATTGATATAACAAACCATTATTATGGAACACCATCAGTATGGAACACTATTGGTATGACACACCACGGGGTTGAGTCACTGCTGAAATTTACACACTGTTGGTTGATCATTCATTTTTCAATTTTTTTCTATATATAATGTTTTGAATGGACGATTTGTTATCATCAGGATAATGTTATTTCAGTAACCCAATACATTTAATTTTCAGTTATTAAATTTCAATTTAAATATTTGAATACATAAAATCCTAAATGATACTAAAATTGCATCATTTTTTTTTCAAAACACCTATACTCTTTCACCTTTATCTCTTGATCCTACTTTGAACATAATTTTTCCAACCTTAAGACTTTCGAATATTCTCATTACGATTCATAGAGCTTGTCAAACCAGCCAGCATGCCATGAATGAACTGTGCTTTAATGCCTCTTCAAAATGGACCAATACTAGCTATGAAATATAATAACAAGAAAATAGTTCTAGCCACCCGTAGAATATGTTATCCCTTAGCATGAAAATAATGATATAGTAGATGAAATGATTGTTGAATCAAAATGGATGTTTCCTAACAAGTATCTAGTGGTCGTAGGTCCTAAAGACCAATTTTGGTTGGATTGAACTCTTAGAATAAGAGGCATTTTTATCCAATATTGATATGTCATTTTTTCTAATATGTTGAATTTGGTTTTAATGATGAAGAAAATTACTGGATGAGAACCAAACTAAATAGACACAGAGTTTCATATTCTTCAAGGAATTAAGATATATGTTTGTTCATACCTCATAAATGGGTTTTTAAATATTTTCAATGATCTATTCCCAAGGAAGGTGTGATAATTACTTTTGAAGAATCTATTGAAGAACAAAATTGAGGTCGAATAACTAAAAAACCAGTTTCCTTAGAGTTGGATGGGGATTGTAGGATGCTCTTCAAGTTCATTTACCACATGTTATACCCTAAAATGGACTAATTCCACCTTAATATACCAATATATATATATTATTTATCTTATGAAATGAGGAAATGTGTAAAATCGTACATTAATATTATGGTACAAATATATTTGATGATAAATCCAATATAAAGATATAACTCTCTGATCTATCAAAATATTATTTCATCTATATTAATTGAAAAATGATATGTTTCATATGACTAAGAAATAACAGAAGATTGTGGTAGTCTTTTCATTTCAAAAGAAATTTTCTCAAGAAAAAATAATATATGTAACCCATGAAAGAGAATGTTGGTCAGTGATAGTGAAAAATTATATACAATGATTAATCCATTTGAGTATTCAACAAGACCAAGGGATATTTTTGAACCACGGTTATATCCGGATGAAGTTTATGAATAATCAGATAAAGAAGAAATAACCATTAACTCAAATGAATAAATTTATAAGGAACAATTAGTTGATGAGGGAAGTGATCCAGACATATCTCAAAAATCACCGCCGATTAATTTTGGAGCTCCTAGACCATCTAGGAATCTTCAAAAAAGATAAAAAGTTGGGAAAGTGTGATGAATAATAAATAGATGTCATATAAGAGGATCATTTAAAAAGTAGTTCAAAAAATGATGTTGATGATAATGGTGATAATGATGTATAAATTTTTTAAAAAGATAATGGAAACTTAAGTTAAATTAGTAGTGGAAATTGAGATAATAAATATGTTAATAATAGTGAAGTAGATGATGATGATTCTAATCCTAATGATATATGTGAAATAATTAGGAGGAGAAATGTATAGATTCCTCTAGAGATGCATCACCCGGGTTTCCTCTTAGAAAACAAATTTTACTAGATATCTGGGACCTGTTTTAAAAGAGAAAGATGCATTTTCTAAGGGGGTGAAATCCTCATCTATGGATTTATTTCAAGAAATTCCATTCAATGATATATTTGAGACCATTTATGATTATTATTATTATAATATTTATAACTCAGTAATATTGTAGAATATATCTATTATTGTAGCTATGGTACAACATATGGCTGAAAAAAATAAGAAAGACATGCTTTCATCTATGTAAGTCAGTGATGTATAGTTTCTTAATATGGTTACTGATGAGCCACATAATGAATTAAAGGTAGAATTTCTACCTACTATTGTTTCCCAAAAAGATGATATATAGAAAAATGTATAGAAGATGGATGAGGAACCTATATATATTTAAAAGTCTATTGGTGAACAAAATTATACATCCCATAATGTTGATCCCCCAATTATTTTCCCTCTTACCATTGTATATATACCTGTTGTATCTTTTTTCTCTATGATTTTGAAAATTTTGGTTGATCATATATAAGAGTAATAAGATAAATTAAATCAGAGTTCCATAATATATAGTGGACTTGATGTTCAGAATTAATAAGATCATATGGTATATATGATAGGTCAAGATTATTTTGATGGGTTGTTATAAAAAATTTCCTTAGTTAGACCTCCAGATTCTGAACATGTTTCTCCCATTCTTAATGTGCCACGTGGAATTACTTCTATAATTAATTTAATAATAACATGGATCACATGTAATTCCCTATAAAGGGGAACAATACAGTTGAGTCCTTTCTAGATCAGAGACCTCAATATTTTAGGGACCTTCTAATAAAAAATCATTCATAAATGTATTAGATCAATTGTTTTGATATTCTATTTACTTAAATCCTCTATGCCGGATAATTTCATACCTGTTGATCACCACCGTGAAATAGATACTAAATATAGGTGGAAACATATAAATAATACAATTTGTGTGTAAAACATATAATCCATAGTGTATGATGAAATCAAGAGTTTATTTATAAATAAATATTTCCCTCGAACTCTCAATCCTAAAATAGATTGTTTGTTATTTATAATATGTCAAAAGAGGGGAAAATATATTATATATTTTTAGGTTAACATCAATAGGCTCACAAGATACACATCATATTTTATCATTAACTACAAACATAAATTCAACCACTTATTTATTTAAAAAAATATGAGTCTATAAAATGATTTATCAATTTTTTTAAAATGAAATATATGATGATGTTTTTGAACATACCCTCAAATTTGACATGGAAAAGTGTTATTATCATTGGCCTCCAAGGATAAGTGATAAGAATAAGAAAATTTTTTATAACACAAGATGATTAGTGGATAAAAATCACAATTTTTAAAAAACACAAAATCACATACGTTATTAGTGTAGAAATAGTTATCCTATAAATTGTATCCAGGGTTTTTGGGATCTTTTCATGTATGAAAACAAGGGACATAAAGCCATCAAATGTAGAGTTGAGATATAGAATAAACAAATTTCCACAAAAAATCAGGTTCAACCCTCAGCACTTTTTATAATGTATCAATTGAAAAAATTATGGATACCATGGAAACCAAGTAACTAATCCATGGTCTTTCAAAGATAACAAATTATAGGAACCTATATATCTAAGAGAGAACATGCAGCATAATTATTTAACTATTATCATGGTGGATCAAGAACATGATATATTGATAGGAATGATTTTTATTCATTCATGAATATATAATGTACTATTTTATTCAGGATCTATGAAATATTATATATCATTAATATATAATTATTCAAACACCACTACAAAACAGGGTGGTTTTGTTATCAGTGAAAAATTACAATCTAATTTTTAAATCCGTCAAATACATAGCTCATTAGAATTGATAGGTTATGAATGAATATCCCAGTGAAACTTTTTATAATCCCATTTTTCAGAATTTTTTGTTATTTTTGTAACAGAATAGTTGAATCTTTTTATATCCCACATCGAATAATTGGAGAAGGAAATCAACATCTATATCCTGAGTTAGACTCTATTTCTATAAAATTTTAAGGAGGATAATGAATATTAATATTGATTTTCTTCCTAATAATATATATTAAATCCTTAATAAGAAATAATATCTATCTTAAATTATTGAATCAAACAATGTGACCACAATTTAGGACTTTCCCACTATAATGAATTATACAATTTTATTCAAAAATAAATTTATTCGATTTCATCCTAAATGATTGGTCTTGTTAATTATTGAAATTATGGATGGATTACTATGATTATTTAAATTAAATATATATAATGGAATCCATTGATATGAATGGACATAATAATCATTTATAGAGACATCTTGAAATACGTTTTATACACTTGAGTGCTTCAAAATAGGGTAAATGAGTAAAATTTATTACGATTAAAATCGGCCTATTAAAATCAGTAACAATTATTTTATACTCAAAATGATCATGAAAAAATACAATTATCCCTTATCATGGATTGATTGATTGTTTGACCAATGATATGTATATCTATAATTCACTAAATTGGACATTCATTCAAGATATCATTCGTTAATGGTAATTAAGGGTGATACTCACAAGTCCTCCTTCTATATATGGTAAGGTAACTATGAACTCATAATCCTGAAATAGAGTCTTAAAATTTATCTTGAGATATTCATGGACCTAATGAATATAGTTTTTAGATATTACGTCTATATTTTATAGCTGTTTTAATAGATGATATTCTTATATATTACAAGATCAAGAAGGAATATGGGGGGATTTATAATTTTGTGTTAACGTATTTTAAGAAGGAGAAGTAAAATCAATAGTATAGTAAATGCGTGTCATAGAAAAATAATAAAAATTATAGAGTAATTTAATCACTTTTAATTTTATATTTGCTTAATCATTGAACATTATGGTGAATGCGGATATTCCTAGACCATAATGTATGATGGATACCTAGAGTGATCCTAGATTAGCTAGGTAATATTGGTGGTCTATGAGAACCATAAAATGATTTTAAAACCTAATAAGCAATCACACTCAGATGTGAGTGATGTATGAATGGATAGAAGAGTGTATGATAGCTTCAAGAAGATTAAAATATGGCTATTAACAACATCTATACACACTATATCCTAAATTGGAAAAAATATTTATGATATGATGGTGTGAATAATTTAAGGGCTTTGGGTTTTTAATCGTGGGTAATGATGACCTGATAGACTATAGATCGACACAACTGATAGTGTATTAGTGGATTATATGAAACATGATGTTAAGTAGGGTTAATTAATTTTCATATTTAAAATTTAGAAGAATTTTCAACATAAAGATAAGGGTGATAAATATACATAAAATACAAGAATAAAATATATATTAACATACTAGGATCTTAATAAGATCCACTGAATATGGTTACTACTAATCAAGGATAATTATTTCTCAGTCAAAAACTATACATGGGAGTTGAATAATGTGGATAAATATCTAAATAGAAAAATTAAAAAAACATTATATGTTATGAGGATTCACAAGGACCCAATATTTTAAGATATTTAAACGATGGAATTGTTAATAATGATGAAATTAACATCATATTACCTTTCTCAAATTATTTATCAAAAATCACTACATGAGAAAACTTATAATTCAAAAAAGAATGATTTTGAGATATAAAAGAACACAAATGTTATGGGGAAGGGACAAAACTATGAGTTCAATGTTAATGATGAAGGAGTTTTGTGATTTGGAAATAATTTTTCATTCCATCAGAATAAAGAGAAATGTTGTGTGAGTAAACGATGATCACAACTCATAATTATAAATCCCTGATATATTTTGAATTAATCTTTTTCAGATAAATTTATCTTTTTTATGTATTTCATTTCACGGGACACTGGATTTTCATTATAGAGATATATATATTAACATAATTGGTGAAAAATTCATTTCACATGGAAATGAATTGGATTGTGATAAATTTTATAATGAAATTTCTAGTTCTACAAACAATACCAACTTGGCCTATGCTACACGCAACACAGACTTGGCATAAATTATAGGAAAAACGTATGATTCTACAAAACATCATTTTATTGTTATAATTATTTAAATGAGATAGTTATAACAAAGGAATTAAAAATATTTATATGAATATTAATACCTAATTTTCAAATATTATATATAATTGTTATATTAAATAAATCATATTGGTAATGAACGATATGCTTTTTGGTAACAACGATTTTTGTTTAAAAATGCAGTTTTACCGAATATATTTATTTTAATAATGAAATTAGTTTTTGACACATTTATAAATTTTATTTGATAAAATATTCATCATTTTTTCATTTATAATGTTGAAGTTATCTTAGGGTGATTTTATTTGCATTTTTCTCAAGAACTTCATTTTTTGATGAATAGTGAAAAATACGCCTTTTTAGTTAAAAACTACCTTTTTTAATAATTATTGATGTTAAATTATATTAGAAATATTTAAGGTCTAATTAGATCGAATATACACCAATTAATAAAATTTATTTAATTATAATAAATTTTACTTTGAAATTGAATATAAAAACATAATAATCTTTTGTACTTGTTTCTACTTTAAAACTCGTAATTTCGTCATGCCTGCCAGATTAGATTTAATTTTAATTCTGCCACATCTGTGAATTGATTTTTGAAAAACTGATGTAATATTTTGTAATCATTATAATATTTTTAGTTTAATTATATCTTGTTTATTTTTTTACAAAATTATTTATAAAAGTAAATAAAATGGATCACGGTGATTAAGGTCAAAGTATGTTTAATTAGGGACTAAACGTTAATATTAGGAAACAAAATGACATATAAACTTTTCAAAAACCCATTTTTATGTCCATATGTTTTACATAAAACATCCATTTTTATTTTAGTTGTTTTTACATATTTTATAGGCAATAACATGGGTACATGTAACTTTTTTTCAAAAAATCATAGTGAGTCCTTTTCATTCCTTATAAAAGGCCACCAGCTCTCCCGCATCATAACACCTCTAAAACCCTTTATTTTCGGCTAGTATCTACCCATTATACATACCATATTCCCTCCCTTCATCATATAATTGTTACCTTGGGTATAAGTAAGTCCAAGGAACCTTCAGGCACAAACCAAAAGTATTTACCCGACTAAGAGGTAACATGTTTTCTCAAGTCCTTCCTATTATTTTCATTTTCACCCGCTAATATATTTATTAAATTCATGTATAATAATAAAATTATACAATATAGACAAGTAGTTTTTCATGATAATTGTTATACCTATTGTTATACACACCCTCATCTAATTGGTAACGAACATACTATTTACGTGTACTGATAACAACTGCCTCACTAGATGATTATTATTCCATTTTTTTACCGCCTCTCTTGGTGTAAATTATGATTGAAACACAACTTATATATGTTATATATATTATATTTATTATTTATTTAAGCTTATTTATTTCTTTTACAACCCATATCATTATACTTTCTTTTTCGTGTTAATATGATAAAGTTATTGAGGAAGTGTATACTATCTCCCCCCTTAAAGCGATGTGATTTTTTCACACACTCTATGGAATGTATTAAGGATATATTTAGTGAAAATATATAATATATTTTATATAATCAAGATAATTATATAATTATATTCAAATATTCAAATATTAATATATTTATTTTAATTTATTTCTCTCAACACTATAATTAGAAATAAATAGTGTTCATCCATACGTGTGACATATCGTCTCCAAACACGGTGAATTACATTTAAAACATATATATTATATTTATTACTTTAACACACCTATACAGTATATATATGATTTTTTAAATTTTAGAATCATGATATATATATATATATAAGTACTAACAATATAACAAATCCAGACACATATAAAAAACAATGTAAATATTGCCTTTAGTGAAACCTTAACATTAGGATGGTTAACAGAAAGGTAATATAAGGTCACAATCAAACCAAATATGGTATTAGATATAATAATATGTTTCTATAAAATACTTATAATAAATATTTATTTATATAATAGGTGTTTTGAATGAGTGCGATGAACGCCACGATAAAATGTAAGAATATTTATTCTCATGTTTCATTTCTATGGGATACATGCTATGTTCACCACTACTTACTATTGTGTGGTGTATGTACTACCCATAATTGAAATATATTTATATTATATTTAAATTTATGGGTATTCACATATCCATTTTATGACCATTCATTCATGGTGTTTATCTTTCAAATGAAATAAAATCGGTAAAATTAATCGGTCTCAATTTGAATTCATTGAGACTCATGTTTTGTTATTGTCACGACCCGCCTTCACCGAAAAGAGGGAAGGGTTAAGAGAAAGCTATGCCCTTCCTTTATAATGTTTAAGGAAAGATAATGACCCCCAAAACCCACCTTCAATAGGTCCTGGAGTGGCGACCCGCACCAAGGGCATGAAATCACTCACTAAATGGAATTCATTACCCTTTTTCTTTTAATAGGATCGAGAGATAAGATAGTGAATCCCACAACACCAAAACTGAAAGTAAATGTAAAGCCAAGAACCATTCCCAATTCACGTTACAAAACTAAAATCAACAATGTATAAGGAGACTACAAGGAAAAGTACAAAAAGAAAGAACAATAGTAATCGCAATGATCTGTCACAAGGTCTGAGCTAGTACAACCTAGCACGATCCCCAAAGTCCTCCTAGAAACCTAAAAACAGTTTTATATACGCAGGGTGAGCATACAAGAATACTCAGAAGGGAAAAACCAAAGACTCTCGCGCACAAGTGGGGAGGCATACTAATGCCCTGTGAGAAAAGAGATAACAAAACACCTCTCAATGGTACTAACCACCTAAGCCTCACCAAGTCACACTCCCCAAATAATGCAAATCAAGTAATGTATTGTAATAGTACATCGATGTTTGGGTACCCCGCACCGCTTTCCCACTGGTTATTTAAGACATCTTACGCATCGAACCAATCCCACCATTCTCATCGCAGTCCCACTGCCATACCCCGCCCGCACACACCTGGGCCATAACCACTATCCCACCCATAGACATCTGGGCCACAACCACCACACACAACCACGCCTGCAAACACCTAGGCCGGACCAACCACTACCACGCCCGAAGACACCTGGTCTAGAAGAACTACTTCCATGCCCGAAGACACCTGGGCCTCATCCTGAAGATACTTGGGAAACCACCTTCCCATAAACACCTAAGCCAACCACCGCAACCACCCCAGCTGAAGATTCTAGAGCTAATAATAGGACTCAGGCCATCACAGCCTGCCCAAAGATACTTGGGCTATCCCGGAAAGGGAGTAGAAAGGAGATAATAAGCAGTCACTAATAGAAGTGTTGGGAAAGACACCCTCCCCCATGAAATGGGGGTGTTCGGCACTAAGTGCTCACCTTGGGCAGGGGCACGAATAACAAACACAAAACCCACAAGTATATGTATAGGTAATAAGAACTCACCCAAATCTAGGTTTTTCTTCAGCCAGCCTAAAGAACTCTATCCTTACTATTCATTCATAAGAGAAGAGAACAACACCCATGCTCAAGTTACAACTCACAACAAACAAAATTTCCATTTGTCCCATCCATGTTTTCACGTTCAATAATAATGTTGAAACAAGTTTCTCTACCTAATTGGGCAACTAGTAAGCATAAGCACAAGCCATGGAAAGAGTACACTCAACAAACAATTTAAACATTCACACCTGGTTATCTTGTAAAAGCTAATCAAGTGAGACCCCTCCAAGTGTTGGAACCAAAGCATGTCAAAGTGAGATACAGTACCAAGTTCCCAGAACTATGAATTTGAAGGTTTCACAATACAAGAGGATCCTACCCCAATTCGTGATACAAACAGAGGATCCCATCCTCACCCACATCACCCCCAGCAATCTAAGCCCCTATCCATGAAAACTATAAGGTCACCCGTACTCGGCTCGTGGAGGAAACAACCAGCCAAATTATACCAACATAAGGCAGACTCAACAGGTATTTTCAGATTTAAAATATTTAACAAACTCCATGATTTCAATTCTACTATATTTAATCAGGGTTGTCATCGAAAAGGAGTTGATCCTGGAGCTTTAAATTTACTTAGCTGAATATATGTATTTAACCAATTTCATTTACATAGAAAAAGGTTCACAAAAAAATACAATCCATTAAAACATCACAAGAGGTAAGGGATTATTAGTGCATAGAGAAAGACCACCAACTACCATGATTTTCAGTAGGCATAATCCCGCAAAATTCAGAAATCATTAATCATGAAAGAGGAGAAAAACATAGGAGCATCATCGATCACACCCCTCCCCTTCATTCTTTAGATTCTGTTTGTTATCTTCATTAATGTTTTGTTCATCCAATTATATATAACCAGTAGCGTACCCACCCCGCAAGATACACAGAAAGGAGAGACGAAGGTGAAAATCCTACCTAACAGATCAAGGATCGACGTTATGTCCCCGCCTGAGTAGTTGGAGATCCACGAAACACGATCCAGGAAAACTTCATCGGGGGAGGTATGACTTGCCAGGAGGAAGGGTATTCCGATCGCAGGGTAATCGAGAAAAAGAAATGTAGGGAGAAAGGATGATAAGGTCTAAGATACAGCACGCCTGGGACAGTTATGATACCCATAGAAAAACTCAAAACCGCGTAAAGAGTGGGATTGTGGGTTTACCATGTGGTTGGGCCACCCCACACATGCAACTTAAAAGATCCCCTCCCTTCGGAGCGGTTAAAACCGAGGCACACCAAACCATAACCAAGGACTCCTAAAAATGTGGTTAAAGGGATGAAAAAGATGCATGGTTTTTCATTTAAGGAGGGTATCTTACCAAACATTTAATTTAAATACCATTAATGGGATTTAAGGGGGTCAAAACAGGGTTTAAAAAATCATTTTTTGCAAAATGAGGCGCTACTGGAAAAACCCGTGAGGGTCACCGGTAGGCTAGGTCTACCATTTTGCTGAGGCTACCGGTAGTCTGAGCTATTGGTAGGCCGAGCTACCGATAGGCCGCGGCTATCGGTAGGTGGTGGATACCAGTAGAATGAGCTACCGGTAGGTGGCAGCTACCGGTAGACCAAGCTACCGGTAGGCCACAGCAACCGGTAGGTTCCAGCTACCAGTAGGCCACGCTACCGGTAGGCCGCGACTACTAGTAGGTTGTGGCTACCGGTAGTCCGATCTACCGGTAGGAAATGGCCACCGGTAGGCCGAGCTATCGGTAGGCCAAGATACCAGTAGGGCGAGCTACCGGTAGGCTAAGGCTACCGTTAGTCTTATGTTTCACTGAGTAGCCTCGCTAACTTTCCCAGAACACCCAACATCAGATTTTCACTATGTAATGGACCCCAAAACCCCGAACTATTACATCATATACTTCTCAAACTATTCTCATCCCTGAGAATATAAGAACAAACCAGGAAGAAGAAGAGTGGGGTCCGATCAACCACCCTCTTAAGATACTTCTCAGGGGAAAACCCCTGAGTTGTTCCAAAGATGGAACAGAACCCTCCCCCTACATCCAGGAATACCCACAAACGAGATATTGACCACAAAATTCACAACAAGTACAATGATCAAAATATCCAACACATGAAAAGGGAGTCCCCTCCTACATGTCAGGATATTATCCACTTTGGGCAGCACTGACTCACCAGCATGAGTTTAATCGCATCCACATTAATGCGTCCTGATTAGCAGAATAGTTTTCCCATCATCAAACATTCACACACACACACATAGAACGTGGAATAGGTCATCTAATAGATAAGAAAAACAAGCATTTCATATATTAAAGCACAAGGTTCAATATCTGAAGGATCAGAAGAAAAACAACAAGTCAAAATAGCTCTAGGTACTGAACGCGTAACTGGGCCTCCCACTCCAAAGTTCTCTCTTCTAGGCAACCATGCCTCCACAACACACGAACCAAGGGGATGGTGGTCCACGAAGCACTTTCTCCTTACGATACTTGATCTTGATTGGTCGTTCTATGAAGTTCACATCCTCTTCCACATCTAACTCTCCCCAGTCGATGACGTGGGAGTCGTCGTGTAGATATCGATGAAGTTGGGAGGCATAAAATACGTTGTGAACTATCTCCAATTGAGGTGGCAATGCCAGCTGATACACCACCTCACCAACTCGTCCCAACACCTCAAAAGGTCCGATAAACCTAGGAGAAAGCTTACTTCCCTTACCGAACCTCCACTCTTAAGGTTGAGGGGAGACCATCAAGAACACGTGGTCCACACCCTCAAACTCCAAGGGTCTCCTCCTATTATCAACATATGAATTCTACCTATCTTGTGCCGCCTTCATCCTTTCTTGTATAAGCTGAACCTTCTCTGTCGTGCTCTGTACCACCTCTAGGCCAAGAACACCTACTTCCCCAACCTCAGTCCAACACAAGGGTGAGTGACACGACCTTCTATATAGGGCTTCGAATAAATCCATGCCAATGGTAGATTGATGACTATTATTGTAGGCGAACTCTACCAGAGGCATGTGTCGCACCCATGATCCCCCAAAGTCCAGAATACATGCCCGCAACATGTCCTCCAAGGTCTGGATGGTGCGCTCTGTCTGCCCATCTGTTTGGTGGTGGAAAGCAGTGCTAAGACATAGCTGGGTGCCAAAAGCATACTACAATCCCCTCCAGACTCATGAGGTAAAACTTGAATCCATGTCTGAGACTATGGATCTTGGAACTCCATGAAACTACACTACCTCGTCTATATACTTCTGTGCTAGATCGTCCACTACACTCGACTCCTTAATCGCCAGAAAGTGAGCTAACTTCGCCAAGAGGTCCACCACTACCCAGATAGCGTTGCATCCCCCTTGCACCTTGGATAGTCCCATGATGAAATCCATCGACATGTCGTACCACTCCCACTCGGGTAAATCTAAAGGTTTCAAAAACCCGCCTGGAACATGGTGTTCACCCTTTACATGCTAACACACTAAGCACTTGGCCACAAACTCTGCCACTGCTCGCTTTACTCCAGGCCACCAAATCTGTCTCCTCAGACCTTGGTACATCTTGGATACTCATCAGTGTACTGCTAGGGGTGAGTTGTGGAAATCACAAAGAACCTTGCCATGCATCACCTCTAGAAAAAACAACTTTCCTTGGAAAAGCATCTGATTCTGACCATCCTTCATCCACCCTTCTGGAGCATCTCCTTGGTCAACTCGGTCACGCATCACTTCACACTCTGGGTCTCCCCACTGAGACTCCTCCACTTTCCACAAAAGAGAAGACAATACTGTCATCTGATCTAGGAAACCTCCACCGCTATCCATCCTCGCATCCAGGCGCAAGGTAGAAAACTCTTCCATTTCCTTCCAAGTGTCTTCCGACTCTCGAACTGCATTCTTCTGCGACCTCCTGCTCAGAGCATAGGCCACTACATTCTATTTTCCCGAAGTGTAGGAAATCTTGAGGTCGTTATCCTGGTAGAACTCCATCCACCTTCACTTTCGTAAGTTTAGGTCCCACTGGGAGAAGACATACCTCAAGATTTTGTGATCCGTGAAGACCACAAAGCATTCTCCAATGAGGTAATGACGCCATAACATTAGTGTGAAAAAGACCACTGCATGTTCGAGATCATGGGTGGCATAATTACACTCATGAGGACGTAGTTTCCTAGACCCATAAGATTTCACCTCTTGTTGCTGCATCAACAAACATCTGAATCCTTGACCGGAAGCATCAAAAAACACCTCATACGCTGCCCCTTATTTTGGTATTCTCAGCACTGGGGCACTAACCAACTTCTCCTTCAGATAGTTGAAGGATGCCTCGCACTTCTCACTCCACAAGAAAACCTAGCCTTTCTTGGTCAAGGCTGTCAAAGGGGCTGCAACTCGGGAGAAGTTGGGTACGAACCTCCGATAGTAACCTGCCAGCCCGAGGAAACTGTGAACCTCTGCCACATTTTTGGGTGCTTCCCAAGAAACAACCTCCTCCACCTTTTATTGGTCCACTGCTACCCCCTGTTCGGACACTACGTGCCAAAGGATGTGCACTTATCGCATCCAAAACTTGCACTTTGACAACTTCCCATATAGATGGTGCTGTCGGAGGACCTCCAAAACCATCCTCAGATGCTCCGCATGCTCCTCCTCTGATCTTGAATAGATGAGGATGTCATCGATGAAAAGTACCACAAACCGATTCATGTACTCCTGGAAGACGTAGTTTATAAGATCCATGAACATAGCTGGGGCGTTCTTAACACTGAAAGGCATGACTACAAACTCGAAGTGTCCATATCTGCACCTGAAAGTCGTCTTCGGGATATCGCCCTCCTTCACCCTCAACTGGTGATATCCATACCACAGATCTATCTTTGAGAACAATCTTTCCCCTTTTAGCTGGTTGAAAATATCGTCTATCCTCGGAAGAGAGTAGAGATTCTTGATCGTTACCTGATTCAGCCTCCTGTAGTATATACACAACCTGAGACCACCATCTTCCTTCTTTGAGAACAATACTAGAGCACCCCATGGTGACACACTCGGTCAAACAAAACCCGTCTTCATCAGATCTTGGATATGAATCCACAACTCCCGTAGCTCTGAAGGCACCATCCGGTAGGGAGACATTGAAATCAGACGAGAACCAGGCTGCAAGTCTATCCCAAAATTGACATCACATTGAGGGGGTAGAGTCGTCACCTCCTCAGGGAAGACGTCCATATACTCACTGACAATCCCTGACACTTCCACCATCTCAGCATCTACTAACTCTACTGACAGCTTGTCTAAAAAGGATAGGAGTAGTTCCTCTCGCATGCTGCCCTTCTGACCGCTCTAATCGCCGGTGAAATCAACACGTTGGACGCCCAAGACTGAGAACACAACCCTTCCTCGGAAACAGTCGATGATGGCACACACAGTGAAAAGCCATTTGAAACCTAGGATGACATCGTATGGTTGTATATGTAGCATTAGTAGATCCCTAATCGACTGATTGGGCCCTATCATCAGTCTGCATCCTCAAAAAACATATAACAATTCTGTCTGTCCTCTGACTGGTGTGCTCAGCACAAGGGGAACTGGAAGTCTCTCGGCATCTAAACACATATCACAGGCTATATCGTGTGCATCAAAGGAGTCTGAATCTCCGTTATCGAACAAGGTGTAAGTAAGGGTGCTAAATAAATTGATCGTACCTCGAACGAACTCAGGTCCTACTGGAAATGCTGCCTCCATGGTGTGAAACTACCGACACCCAACTCCTCTAACTCTAGGATATCGGCTGCCACCCCGACTACGCCCTGGTCGAGGTCCATGAGGAGAATCCTGAGGTCGGCCTCCCCCTACAATGCCTGCCCCCAGAGGAGCGGGAGCTCACTGACCCTATTGGTGCTGCTGGATGGGCCTATCTAGAAGCTGCTGCTGGGGCGTGTGCGGGGCCTGTCTGCCACTGCCATACTGAACTCGGTCCGGACACTGATTCCGGAGATGTCCATGGCTCCCATAGATGAAGCACCTCGATCCTAGGCCCAAAGAGAAATGGCGAGGACCGGGGGACGAGAACTGGAACTACTACAGCCTACTCCCTGATGGTCGGAACCTATAGGGTCATGATGTGGGAGGTCTGGTGCTGAAGGCTTTTCCCTTTGATAGGCCTAGCTGAATCCCCTCCCGTGACACACCGCCCAACGTGTGCATCCTCTCAACCACCTATGCCTTCTTCTAGACCTCCATGTATGTCGGCAGGTTGAAGGGGGTAACAACGTATTGAAGGGAGGTTCGGAGCACCTCCTATAAACGTCTCGCCCGAGACTCCTCATCCAGGAAGAGGTCTGGATCAAAGTGGAGGAGGTTTTGAACTTGATTCCCAGCTCCTTTACTGACATACTCCCATGCTAGAGGGAGAGTAGCTCCTGTCACTTGTCCTCATTCATCATAGAAGAGAGGAATTCCTCCTGGAACTCCTTCTCAAAATCAGACCATTCCACCTTAGCCTCTCTCCTCTCCACCAGGTAGAAAGTCTGCCACTGACGCATTGCTCCCCGCATCTGGCTAACATCCAGAGGAACCCAGCACTCGGTCAGAGCCCAAATCAATTCGAAGGCTATCACCTGCTCCTCTGTCTATCCCTCCGTCTTCATGTCAGAGGTTCTTCCCTTGTACTTCTCGATGGTCTGTCGCTGGAAGGTTCGAAGCGTCTTCTTCCACTGGTCATCCTCCTCCTCTCGATCAGCCCTCTACTGATTGGACAAGTCAACCTCCTTGGCCTCGATCACCATACAAATCGTGGTCATCTCCTAGGTGCCATAGCTGCAAGGTAAACAAAGAATTCCTACGCCCAAGTAGTGTAGAATATTGTTCTTAAAACACCTTAAACATATTATTTATTTCAAATTCCCCAAAACACCACATAAACACGACAAAACAGATCATTAATGATGCAAGTACCTTTCCTAGGGTCTCTACCCTTCAGTCTGCGTGGCCTCACATGGTTATTCGGTAGGTCCAGAGTCCTTGCATCAGATCATGGGAGGCCCTAAAATCCCATCTCATAGCCGGTCATCCCTGGCCAAATTCACTCACCAAGGTCACCCAACACCGTTTCTCTACCGTACCATGCAATCCTCACTGTGCCTAACTCTAGACTCCATCCTATCTCTCAACCTCAGAAATCTGATACCATTCGTTCACGAACCGCCTTCTCCAAAAGGAGGGAAGGGTCAGTAGATTTACAGGCCCTTCCTTATTTATGTTGAAGGAGAGATAATGACCCCCAAAACCCTCCTTCAATAGGTCCTGGAATGGCAACCAGCACCAAGGGCATGAAATCTCACACTAAATGGAAGGGATTACCCTTTTTTCTTTTAATAGGATCTGGAGATAAGATATTTAATACCACAACACCAAAACTAAAAGTAAAAGTACAACCAATAACCATTCCCAATGCATGTTACAAAATTAAAATCCACAATGTACAAGGAGACTACAAGGCAAATTTCAAAAAGAAAGAGAAATAATAACTGCAATGATCTATCACAAGGTCCGAGCTAGTACGGTCCAACACGATCCCCGAAGTCCTCCTGGAAACCTGAAAACAATTTTATATATGTAGGGTGAACATACAAGTATACTCAGTAGGGAAAAACCAAAGACTCTCGTGCACAAGTGGTTAGAAATACTAATTCCCTGTGGGAAAAGAGATAACCAAGCACCAAGAAAGGGAACTAAAAACCCAGGCCTCACCAAGGTACACTCCCCAAATAACACAAGTCAAGTAATATATAGTAATATCACATCGATGTTTGGGTACCCCGTGACACTTTCCCACTAGTTATTGAAGACATCATATGCATCAGACAAATCACGCCATTCTCATCGTAGTCCCACTATCATACCCTGCCCGCACACACCTGGGCCATAATATCACTACCGTCCCACTGCCAATCCCCGCCCGCACACACCTGATCCATAAACACTATCCTTCCCGTAGACATCTGGGCCACAACCACCACACACAACCACGCCTGCAAACACCTAGGCCGTAACAACCACTTCCACGCTCGAAGAAACTGGGGCTAGAAGAACTAATTCCATCCTCGAAGACACGAGGCCCTCATCCTAAAGATACATGGGAAACCACCTGCCTGTAAGCACTTGGGCCAACCACCGTAACCACACCGCCTAAAGATTCTAGGGCTAATAATGGACCTCGGGCCATCACAGCCTGCCCGAAGATACCTGGGCTATCTGGGAAAGGGTGTAGAAAGGACCTAATAACCAGCCACGAATAGAAGTGTTGGAAAAAACACCCTCCCTCATGAAATGGGGGTGTTTGTCACTAAGTGATCAACTAGGGTGGGGAGCGATTAAGAAACACAAAAACTAAAAGTATATGAATAGGTAACAAGCACTCACCCAAATCTAGGTTTTTCTTTAGCCAGCCTATTGAACACTATCTAAACTATTCATTCGTAAGAGAATAGTACATCACCCATGCCCAAGTCACAACTCACACAAAAACAAATCCCCATTTGTCCCATCCTTGTTTTCATGTTCAGTAATAATGTTTAAAACAGTTTATGAACCTACATGGGCAACTAGTAATCATAAGCACAAGCCAAGAAAAGAGTACACCCAACATCAATTTAACCATTCACACTCAGTTCTCTTTTAAAAGCACATCAAGTTTGACCCATCCAATTGTTGGAACCAAAAAAGGTTAAAGTGAGAACAATCCCATGTTTCCAGAACTATGAATAAAATTGTTTCACAACAGAGGAGGATCCCATCCCAATTCGTGATACAAACAGAGGATCACATCCTCACCCACATCACCCCCAGTAATCTAATCCCCTATCCATGAAAACTATATGGTCACCCGTACTCCACCCATTGAGGAAACAACCAAAAAAATTCTACCAATACATGGCAGATTCAATAGGTATTTTTAGATTTAAAATATTTAACATTCTGCATGATTTCAATTCCACTGGGCTTAAAATGGGGTTATCATCAAAAAGGAGTTGATCCTGCTGCTTTTAATTTATTTAGCCGAATATAAGTATTTAACCAATTTCCATTACACAACATAAGGTTCACAACCATAATACAAGCCATTGAATCATCACAAGAGTTAAGGGTTTATTAGTTCGCAGAGAAAGACCACCAATGACCATGATTTTCAGTAGGTGTAAGCCCGCAAAATTCCAAAATCATTAATCATGAAGGAGGAGAAAAACAGAGCATCATCATCGATCACACCCCTCCCCTTAATTATTTAGATTCCTTTTATTATCTCCATTAAAGTTTGGTTCATCCAATTCAATAGAAGAAGTAGCGTACCCACCCTGCAAGATACACAGAAATGAGAGACGAAGGTGAAACCCCTTCCTGACTGATCAAGGATCGACGTTAAGTCCTCGCGTGAGTAGCTGAAGGTTCACGGAACACAACCAAGGAAAACTTCTCCGGGTGAGGTATGACTCGCTAGGAGGAAGGGTATTCCGAGCATAGGGTAATCGAGAAAAACATAATGTAGGGAGAAGCCTTTAGGTTATAAAGCTTGATATGGGTTGACATACAGCATGCCCGGGACGGTTAAGATATGGAGAGAAAAACATGAAACCGCGTAAGGAGCGGGATCATGGGCTGACCACGTGGTTGGGCCACCCTAGATGCACAACATAAAAGATCCCTGCCCTTCGGAGCGGTTAAAACAGATGCACACCCACCCTTAACCAAGGACTTCTAAAACCCGGTTAAAGGCATGATGAAAATGGATGGTTTTTCATTTAAGGAGTGTATGTTACCAAACCTTTAATTTAAATACCATTAATGGGCTTAAGGGGGTCAAAACAAGGTTAAAAAAACATTTTTCACAAAAGGAGGCACTACTGGAAACACCTGTGAGGGTCACCAGTAGGCTAGGTCTACCAATTAGCCGAGGCTACCTGTAGGCTGAGCTACCGATAGGTGGTGCTACCAGTAGGCCATAGCTACCGGTAGGCGGCAACTACTGGTAGGCGGCGACTACCAGTAGACCAAGCTACTGGTAGGCAGTAGCTACCGGTAGACCGAGCTACCAGTAGGTCGTGACTACCAGAAGGCAGTGGCTACCGGTAGACCAAGCTACTCGTAGGACATGGCTACCGGTAGGCTATGGCTACTGTTACACCGAGCTACCTATAGGTAGGCCGATCTACAAGTATACTGCAGATACCGGTAGGCTGAGCTACCTGTAGGACGAGCTACCGGTAGGCTACATCTACTAGTATGCCGAGCTACAGGAAGTCTGAGCTACTGGTAGGCCAAGCTACCAGTAGGATAAGGCTACTGTTAGTCTTACGCTTCACCAAGAAGACTCGATAACTTTCCCAGAACACTGAACATCAGATTTTCACCAAGTAATGGACCCCAAAACCCCAGGCCATTAAAGTTATGAACATAAATTATTTATCATGGTGTATATACTTCCAATTTACATTTTATACAATGAAACTAAATCTTTTAAATATATTTTATTCATTATTTAATTTAGATTCTTTATATGGAGAGTATGATACCATTATACGATGTTATAATAGTTTATTGACACAATCTCATATCTCTTCAATATTTTTTATGATTATGATTTCATTGATGAAATGTTATGACCTATATCTTAATAAAATTCATGAAATTTATTATCCTATGGTTATTCATGATAATTTATTTTATCTGTATCATCTTTATACTCTTTGGTACATGAGATAACTATTAATGGTTTTTAAGATATCCTATCTTTACCCTCAATTCAATCAGAAAACTGTGTTCCATTAAAACCATGTTTTCAGAAAAGTGTTTCCATGAAAATTATACTAATATCATGTGATCATTAAGATAAATTTTATTCTTTTTATATTTTATTGATTTTTTAAAAGGAATATTTTTGTAACTTTTCGTACAAGGGATTTTTCTAATCATTTTACCATGAAAAGGGAATTCTCTTTTTACCTCACATGACATATATAGATTTATCTATTGTGGATCCTTTGAATAAATATTTTTATATTTAATATATAATATTTAAGAAGTTTTTTTAAAATATGTTTTTATGGAATTTTATTTCGAAAAGTGATTCAAGCCTAATTTATATTTTTTCAAGGAAAATTGTTTTCAAAATGATTTCCATCTTATTTTATAAGTCTTCAAGTAATTTTTTTTAAAAAAAATTCATCCTTCATTTATATAATTTAAAAGAATTTTTTTTTTCAAAATTTTCTCAAACATTATTTATATATTTGGAGGATATTTTTAATGAAATGGTTTTCAAAACATTCTGGAGAATTATTTATATTTTTTAATATTTTTTAATGGAAAAATGTTTTCAAAATGTTTCAAATATTATTTTATATGTTTTCAATGAAAGAGGTTATAAAAATTATTTTATGTCTTATTTATATATTTTCATGGTAATTTATATGAAAATTATTTTCAAATGGGGTTTTGTATACAAAATCTATTTACAATGAAGAAAGTATATTTTCCTTAAGAAAAGTTTTTTGAATGATATTACAAAATCAATTTCCATCTAAGATGACATTCATTGATGTAACATATTAGATTATAAAAAATTATATAAATGATACATCCATATTCTTTCTATGATTGTGTTATGCTTAACATCATGGTATTTATGAAACATATTTTCCTTTCATGGGTTATATGTTTACAAAATCTATTTCTCCTTCACATATTATATGCTAATAAAATATGTTTTTCTTTAATGGGTTATGATTTTGATTAAATGATTAAGAAACCATTAACTTTTTCATCAATATATATATATATATATGATACCCATTTCATTTCATCGGTGAAGATATGATTGTTTATGATTTTTTGGAACTTGTAAGTATGATTTCACAATGATATGGGGGTACCAATATCTCCCTCCAATGAATTGGGTAAATATTTATATGTCATGAGATAGAAATCGATGGAATGAAATGTGAACATGGTTATGGATTACAGGGCTAAAATGAGACATGAACTCAGTTCAGTATTACAATACTAGAATGAGTAGTGAAATCGATCCTATAATACAAGGATAGACCGGGGTGTTAGACTGGTCCAGTATAGGTCATTTTCCACTAAGATGGCCTCAAATGTAATTTCTTGACTACTATGTTAGTGACTCGAGTTTCACCCTATCAGACCTTGAAATATTCTTACAAATACTACCAAAGCTAGGTGTGAAGACAACGTAAGATTCCGAGCCCGATGTGCATGTAATTAATTTTATTAAAAAATTAATAAATTCTATACTATACACATGGTGGATATGGGTTATCTATTGAATGGTAGCTCAGATTGTAAATCCAAGGGTATAGTATCTTTCGTAGTGTGCCATTTATCCTAGGTGGGAAAAAACTTTTGCAGGCGCAGAGTTTAGGTGGAAATTGTTATCCAGTGTTTTTTTGTAAATCAATAAATATATTTATTTATGGGTGTTTTCTTGAATAAATATTTAATTGAGTCTCATATTGAATTTTTGATACCACTGTTGGGTTCAGAAGGCTCTGTTACCCTAGGCGCAACATAATTGTTGGAGGCACTGGGTGTTCGGTCAGGGGCATGTCAGGCTATAGTGTTAATAAAATATTTGTTTTAAAAAAATATCATGTCTCTCCAACTTATTCCCCATTTGATTATAACATACATATCCATCATCCTATTAATGATGAATAAACCAAATCAAGAAAACGAAGTGACGTTGATCTCTTAGTTTGACATCGGTCTCTCATGGATCGAGCAGTGGCAGCCACAGAGCGCACAAAGCATTAGTGATCCCCCAAAATGTAGGCAATTTGAGTATTAAGTCCGTTACCAGATTCATGATTAATTTTTGATCAATTGTGACTTTAGATTTTTGTTTATAGTCCATGTATGTGTATATCTAGACTCAATCTTTCTGAAATATCTTTCAGATTGATTTTTGGACACCTAGTTTGCTCCGGGTGGTCCGTGATAGTTTTTTGGAGGTGAGGGAAGATTTTGGTGGCGGAAAAGAAGAGGGAATATGGGGACACTGGAGTCTATTGAAAATAGAAGCAGTGTAGTAGATATTGAAGGGGAGGCACGAGGTCTACGACATGGCTAGCAGCAGATGGCTGATGGGCCGGGGTTTTTTTCAAACCCCATATTTTGCAATCCAGGTGTTTGTTTTGCGAGATGTTTGTGGTGAAATGACCCTCACATCAAGGATTAATGATTGATTCTAAATTGAGGACTTTTTATTGTGGGATATTGAAGATCTAGAGTGAAATTTCCAATAATAATAATAATAATAATATTTTAATTATTATTATTTTGAGCCTCTGAATCAGACATATTTACTACGTGTGATGTCATATTGGTGCACTGTTTGTGGCACTGTGAACCTGACGTAATGGATGACGTTTTTAGGATGATCTCAGGATATTAAAAAATTGTGGTGTGGTCCCCATGAGTCATGGTTTGGGTGTTTGTGATGGAATGTAACTTTTTCACCAGGTGTCTCTTTTGGATGAGTGAGGAGTCGATCATATAGATTTTTAAGAGGGGATCACAATGGCGTGATCTGTTTGATGTGTTCCATGATCGAGATGTGTACCCAATGAAGACCCATTTAGGATTAGTGTAGTTAATAGTAACCTTTTCACCGGTTTTCTATTTTGGATGAGTAAATAGAATAACCAACATGTTTTTCTGCATAGAACATGATGGTTTCCTCTGTTTGGGCCTAGGAGGTGCGGGGTGAGGCGATGTTGTGGGTATATTGGGTTAGATATTTTTATACCAGCAATGGTTGAGTGATATCCATTGGTTAATTCCTATGAGGGTTCGATTACAACCTCATTACATGTATTTCATCCCATCAGTATGATGAGATGGATATATTTTTGGTATCCCACTAGAGTCAATGGGGTAGGATCATATAGAGTCTCATTTACACTATATAGGGTTCTAGGAATCACTATGAGAAACACTACATTGGTGGAGATCCAATATCTAGTATAATATACCTATATTGATTTTCGAATCATTTAATATATGATCCGCTATAAAGAAGGTAGTTTTAGTAGGGTTGTTTCATCGTCAGGTATAGAATACCATACTCAGCAGATGTTTTAGGCAGGGTTTATGGCATCATCAGGTGTATGATTCCCTGCTGAATGATTAATCCCATATGGATTTTATGGCATCATCGTGACAAAAAATACATAGGTTATGATCATATATCTGATTGAGGTGATCTCTAGGATGTCATTTTGGGTAGTTTTACCACTAAGCGGTTCAAGGTGTGATCCTCTCTCTATGATATTAGGGGATATTGGTTATGGTCATGCTACCCCCAAGCAGATCATAGGAGTGATTCCTTATCTGAAGAGTTTTAGTTTATGGTTTTCATGTAGGGTTCCTAGTATCACCACGTAGATCTCCATAGGGATCCCTTATTAGAGGATCAAAAACCACTATGTTTCTGCATATTATTATTTTTTGTGATATCCGATGAGTTTTTATCATGGTTATGTGTCACCTTGGAGCCTCATATAGAATTTGACACTGGATATGTGGTTATACCCTCATGAGGTTTGGTTCATGAGATGAGTTTGTATGGTGTTTTCTAGGTTTACCTTGGGGTGTTTTCAGAACTTCGATGAAATAACTTGTGGTTTGAGGTGACCGGTTGAGTTTAGATGAGGTCAGGCATGATATCGAGTTTCTCTCTCATTTGGGTTCCCACTGGATGGGATGAGAAAAAATATTCCTTTCATTTTATCCCTTTTATTTTGGGGTTTTGGGGTTCCTACTGAGTATCATTATACACACCTATGCATGGGGTTTTCCAACACATGTTTTGTTTCTTGTGCAGACCACAAGCCCTTAAACGGAGTCCCTAGAGGACCCAAAGTAGGCAGATCATAGTGTCGTGACCAAATAGGTTGTTTACCAGAGTTGGGCCAAGGAGTATTCTAGTGGGAGTTTGTCTGGGATCCCTTCATTCTAAGATGGTTGGATGTGTTTGCAATTTTCTTTTAGTGGGCCATGTATTTTCCCTTATGTACTACTATTTTACTCTAGTTGTGAGATATATGTATGCATGGATTCCTTATCGTTTTTTACATTTCTCATAATTGTTTCATGGAGGTCCATATGGGTGTGTGTGTGTACATGTACCTTTGTCTAAGGTCTCCCATTCCTGTGATAGCCTAATCGAAACTAGTCTCTTTCCCTTGGTCTATTAGAGCCGAGCTAAGGGAGTCACTAATCGAGCCCCATTGGGTCATAGATGTGAAAGTGTGGTATTTTAGGATGTTCCACCTATGGGACCATAGAGAATTGTTGGTATATCTATTATCTTGGTTTGGGTTTCATACTTGTAGTATTATGTGGTTTTGAGATCAAAAATCCGGCCAGGGACACTAGTGTTGGTGATGTGGCAGACATATCCATAGACTTGGACTTTGATAACATTCCATTCATCTCGAGTAACTAAAACACTTTTCCTAAGGATATAATGGTTTATTCATCATATAGGACTGGGTTTAGGGTTTTACATGTACTTTTGAGCCATCTCCCTAGATATATTCATTGATTGTGGTGCGTCTTGATTGTATTTTTGGATGCCTCCATGAGGAAAATCAGCGAGGGTTCAAAAATGGGATTTCGGTGATGATCTGACCTTAGATGAGTATTAAAAGAATGTCATAGGTTCTAAGTATAGACCTCTAGGTGGTTGTGGTGGTAGTTCCAAACGAGTATGAATAAAGGATGAGTTCATTGCACGAGTTCTAGAGGCGTCATCCTCTATGGCACCATGGTGATCTAGACCCCCAGGTAGATAAGTATTGTCTTAATGCAGTCAATCGAGTTTTTTTCTTGGTGAGGACACCTCTAGATCACATGGTGGTCCTAGCAGCGAGCCATTGGTAGGGTTCGACCAGGAGATGGTGGAGTTTGGTGATGTAATTCCATGATGAGGAGACTCTCACATGGACATAGATTGGGTGGCTCTTCATGGAAGAGTTATACCTAGTCATTTTGAGATCAGAGTGGATCAAAGAGATTCAAAAACTTTGGAAAGAGTTAATTACAGTGTTAGATTACTTATCATGGTTTGTAGACATGTACCTATACTGATTGGATATAGTTAAAGACCCATTATTTATGGATTGGACCTTAGAGCATGTCTTCTGAAGAGACATCTAGGTAGGTGTGGTTTCATTGTGCCGACACACATATATTGGAGTGCTCGAGAGGGAACTAATTGTGGATTGCTATCTGGCTATGAAGACTCTGACTGTTAGTGCAAGACACGTGGATGCTATGACCTAGACATCTGTTATGAATTCTAATAGCCTACGATAGGCTCAGGGTTTTGGACGTGCTCAACATTTCAGCAATAAAACCCATGAATGAGGATCATAGGCTTAGGGCCCTCCGAGCTCTCAGGCCCATTTTGTTCAATCACAAGATATCCCATGTAACACTTGCGAAAATTGGTGACATCATGATAGATATTGTCCAACCCATTGTTCTTCTGAGAGGGATCCAGTTGACATGCCTACTTTGTAGAGGCAGCGTCTCATGTATGGAGGTCCGTAGGGTGGCAGATGTGCTGATGCACTAGTACAACATCGATTGTTATAAGGCGGTATGAGTTTCTACCAACAACAGCCCTATGAGGTCCATAATTGTTCTTGGATGCACCTGTTTTGATAATCCCAAGTCATGTTTAAATAGTGATCATGATATATTAAGCCATTTACTAATATTTTTAATCTACATTTATATTGTGTTATCTTGAACAATTTATATTCTTAGTCTCATGACTTTATCACATCGTTTTACAGTTTATATTTATCTAAATATAATTACACTGTTAAAGGCTACTGGTAAGAGTCTTCTATTCAAGGTCACCGTTATAGCTCACTTTTACACTTGGTCATTGATCCTAGAAGGTTACTGTTGAAGATCTACTACCACTGGTATAAGCTACCGGTACGAGGTCACTTTAACAAGTCTACCGTTGATCTGCTTATCAAAGCTCACAGACTAAGAGTCACCGTCACAAGGCTTCTGTAAGAAGTTTATTATAAAATTATTTCTAAAGTCTTCTATTGAGAGCATCACTATTCTAGTCCATAGTTGGAAATGTCTACAGTCAGTAGAAGGCTACCGCTAGAAAATAACTATTGTTGAGATAGTCTACTATTGTTCAAGGTCTACTGATGGACTTACTCAACCGTTAATGAAATTACCTGTTGAGATAGTCTACATTTGAAAAGGTGACTATTGAAATAGTCTGATGTTACAGACCTAACGATGAAGTCCACTGATGAGGAGCTACTATTACATAGAGTAACAGCTATCGTTACAAGCCTACAGACAGTTGAATAGCCTACCAATGAAGCTCACAACTGAATAGCCTACCGATGAAGCTCACAGTTGAATATCCTACCGATGATGTCCACAGTTGTAGAGACTACCGTTGAAGTCTACTGTGTGACATGCATCTGCTACCAATGTAATGATATTCTATTCTATTCTTTACCAATTTTATTAATACTATACTAATGGTCATGTCTGGACAAATTAATGCACCTGACATTATTAAATTTTATTTGCAGGAATATTAGGAAACTATATGATATGTGAGGAAGACCACCCGTGGTTGAAACATTTTTCCTTTCGGCTGAACCAAATGAGAAAAAGCTCAGCTGGAAAAGTGTACATATATATATGTGTGTAGAGGCAGGCAACAAAAAAGGAGGTTTGGACATATTTAATAGACACAGAACACTCATAAGAATAAAATATACACACTCGAACACGTATTCTGAAGAACAGAGAGCTTCACGAAGATCCATTGAAAGAATCCTTTTCAAACTGTAGTGGTGTGATATTTAAACCCAAGAAGCTGATCATCTCTATATCTAAAAGTCAAAACCTAGAATTTGTGACACTCTGTTTTGGAGTCAACTAGTAGAGAAGGACCAAAATTTCATTTCTT
Organism: Viscum album; assembly: GCA_963277665.1. Classification (NCBI taxonomy): domain Eukaryota; kingdom Viridiplantae; phylum Streptophyta; class Magnoliopsida; order Santalales; family Viscaceae; genus Viscum; species Viscum album. The sequence goes on from OY728157.1 coordinate 789,442,343, forward strand.
TTATTCCAATGAGTCCACAGCTGATCTGAAAACACAACAGTACATTTTAAACTCATCCCTACAATCTTTATCTCTAATGTGATTAAATACTTTACATTTGTAAGCATTGTGTCTATGTTACACACACTAAATTTTGTGCTTGAACTGTGGGATACAAAAAATCCCCATACCAAAATCTCTTTACATTTGTTTCCCACACATAAATGTAGATGAAGCATAGTGTGGCTTGGTAGTTTATTATTCCCACGTAGAACTGTGTTAGAGGGTGAAAAACCTGGACGGTTTTTGAAAACTATTGTAAGCCCGATACTGGCTATGTATCACTTTTTATTATAATTGTTTTGTGGTAGGTAATCACCAAGTGGAGAGGACTAGGTCTTGACTTTAGACTGAACCTATGGTTTAAATTTTTGTGTTCATCTTTCATTTACTATGTTTTACATTTATCCAGTACTTGTATTTTCAAAGACAGAAATCTGTTTTTATATTCACTCTGATAGTTAGTTCTGGTTAGTGTGTATATATGATTTGTTTTGTAAACTTGTTTCAAAAGTATAATTAGTTCTCATACTGATTAAACTGAGGGGTAATCAACCTTAGAGAAACCTATTGAACAATAAGTCACTTATATCTCTACTGCCTTAATTGACTAGGCTGTTTTAATTTGGGGATTTTAATCCTAAATTTTTTTAACAAAAATTTTAATTGGAACTCAATTGACCCCCCTCTTGAGTATAAACTCTGACCAACATTTGGAATCCGAGGCTGGGTTGTTATTTATCAAAAGTTTTCAAACCCTATATTTTTTAAACTATGATTTTAGTTTTATCTTAAAGATCATAAATTTCTGTTAGTTCTAAATTTTATCTATTTAATATATTTTCTAAAATCTAGTTATGGACAATAGACTAGAAGGTTCTTCTACTAACATGCCACCTTTCATCAATGGTGTAAAATATTCTCAATGGAAAATTAAAATGAAAATTATTTTGGAAAGTATTGGTTTTGATATTTGGTCTGCTATAGAATCTAAATATGAGATCCCCAAAACTTGTAGATCTACATGGGATAATTCTACCAAGTCTGACTATAACAATAACTATAAATCTATGAATTCCCTTTACTGATCTTTAGAAGATGAGGAATTTAGCCGAATTTCTGCATGTAAAACAGCTCATGAAATTTGGGACAGCTTGGCTGTTTCTCACGAAGTAACAACCAACGTGAAGGAAATGAGATTAAATACTTATACTATTAAATATGTTAACTTTATGATGAGACCTGATGAACCCATTTATAACATGTAATTTAGGTTTAATGAGATATTCAACACCATGTGTTACCTGGGAAAAGTTGTTCCATAGAAGGAGAAGATCATGAGAATATTGAGATGTTTTCTAGACAGATGGAGAGGCACTTCTATGTCTATTCGAGAGTCGTGTGACATAAAAAAGCTACCTGTTAAGGAGTTGATTGGAAAACTAATGATGTATGAAGAAGAAATGATGGTGAAAAAAGAAGAAGATGATGAACCCAAGAGAAAATCTGTGGCATTCATGTCTACTGCTTCAAATAGAAAAGATAAGGAGAAAATACATCTACCTACGGAAAGTTCAACTAGTGAAGATTCGGATTCAGACCGTGATGAAGAAATGACTCAAATATCCAGGAGATTTAGGATGTTCTATAAGAATAATATGTTTTTCATAAAACCAAACTACATGGGTAAGTATGATCAATAAGGTATGTGGAAGAAGGATTGGAAGAAATCTGATAAGGAAGATGATATAGTATACTATGAATGGAAGAGGAAAGGACCCATCAAGGCTGACATTCCGAAGCTAAAATTAAAAAATAAATATGATTATAAGGACAAGAAGTATAATAAATCCATGAAAGAAACCTGGAGTGCTTCGGAAGATAGAACAAGTGAATCAGAAGCTTCTGATTCTGAAAAGAATCATGTCAACATGTGCTTCATGACTAACATATCCGAGGTACCTGTTTCCCCTGTTCTAAATGATTATTATTCTAGAAATAAAAGTGATTCAGATAATGATAAAAATATGTCTAAGGATGAACTGTTTGATTATTTCAGTATGATGGAAGATACCTACAATGAACTAAAAGATAAATATAAATCTTTGAAGAAACAGCATGCCTTGACTAGTAATGTTAAAACCGATCAAAGTGTAGAAAAAGAAAAGAATGATCAATTATTGAAAGAGAACACTCAACTAAAATAATCTAATGAACAGTTAAGAATGGATATTGAGAATTTCACTATTGGTAGGGATACCATGACACAGTTTCTAGGAAAACATATTGCTCCAAAATATACAACTGGTCTTGGATATCAGCCTGGAAAGAGACAGATTAGCAAAACCAAATATTTTTCTAAAATCTAGACAGTTCATTGCTAATTCTGGAACATATTTTGAGAAAAAAATTTCTAATGGACCTAACAATGTATTTATGTCTGAAAATATTTTTGTTGATTTTAGAAAACCTATAAAAAAATACGGTTTCCTAAAGTTTTACTAGCTAATATCTCTTGACCCAAGAGGATCTGGGTACCAATATTACCCCATGTTTAATCTGTTTTGTAGGGAAGTTGTTTAAAGAGTTCCTGTAAGACCCTATGGTACTTGGATAGTGGATGTCCAAGACATAAGACAGGATACTATTCTTCCTTCAAGAGTCTAATTAAATTTGATGGTTGGCATGTCACCATTGGTGACAATGCAAAAACAATCGTCGGCTTAGGCCAGATTGGTAACCCTGATACAATATTAATTTCTAAAGTACTTTTTCTTGATGGATTAATGTACAATTTAATAAGAATATCTCTGTTATGTGATAATGGCTTTAATTTTATATTTGAAAATGATGCATGCCATGTTATTAATTCAAAAAATGATTTAGAATTTACTACATTTAGAAATGAGAATGTATATGCTACTGATTTACATTCCTTAGCCAAACAAAATGTTTCCTGCTTAAATGTTTTCCATAATGAGTATTGGTTGTGGAACATATGGTTAAGACACTGTAATGTGCACTCACTTAGGAAGATATCTATGAAATGTTTAGTTAGAGACTTACGTAAATTAGAATTCCCAATTGATAAAGTTTGTAATTCCTTTCAAAAGGGAAAACAACACAAAGTTTCCTTCAAACCAAAGAAAGAAGTTTCAACTTTTCAACCACTTGAGCTGGTTCACATGGATTTGTTTGGACCATCAAGAGTTTCAAGTCTAAATGGGAAGCACTATGTTTATGTTCTTGTAGATGACTTCTCTAGGTATACATGGGAATAATCTATAGCTCACAAAAGTGAAGCTTGTTCTTAATTTATTAAATATTCCAAGTCTGTAGAAAACCTTAGTGGACTTAGAATTATGACCCTGAGAAGTGATCAAGGCCGTGATTTTGAGAATCATGAGTTTGAATCTTACTGCACACACAATCGATATAGTGACAACTTTTCTGCCCCTAGGACACCTCAACAAAATGGAGTTGTAGAAAGAAGAAATAGGACCCTTCAAGAAATTACAAGGACTATGCTTATTGAGTATGAATTACCTGTTTATTTGTGGGTTGAAGCTATAAATACAGCTTGTTATGTTATCAATAGAATTTTGATTAGACCTGTTCTAAAAAGGACACCCTATGAACTTTGGAATAACATGAAGACTAAGGTTAATTACATTAGAGTTTTGGGTAGCAAAGTCTTTACTCTTAATACTAAGGATAATCTTGAAAAATTTGCTCCGAAAAGCAATAAAGGAATTTTCCTAGGATATTATATCTCAAGTAAAGCCTATAGAGAGTTAAATAAGAAAACCAAATGTGTGGAAGAATCAGTTCATGCCAAATTTGATGAGACTGATCCATATGAGCCTAAAACCACTGTTGAACATCTTGAGGAAGATTTGTCAAATCTGAACATTAATGATTAAAATAGTGAATACCCTGTAAAAGTATCTGGTTCTTGAAATTTTCCAGAATCTGCACCTACTAATTCTGAACCAACAGACAACAATGAAGAATCTACTTCAACCCTTCCTAGTGGTATTAGGACTCTCAAGAATCATCATCCAGATGTTGTTGTAGGCAATTTAAATATAGGAACACAAACTAGAGATTCTTGAAGAAACCATTTTGAACATCAAGCTTTTCTTTTATAGCATGAACCCAAAAATATTAATGATTCTATCAATGATGAATTTTGGGTAATGGCTATGTAAGAAGAACTAAATCAGTTCGAAAGAAACAAAGTTTGGGAATTAGTGGAAAGACCTAAGGACACTTTGACCATAAGCACAAAATGGGTGTTTAGGAACAAAGTTGATGTGTCTGGGAATATAGATAGAAATAAATCTAGGATAGTTGCACAAGAATATAGTCAAGAGGAAGAAATAGACTATGGGGAGACCTTTTCACATGTAGCTGGATTAGAAGCCATTAGGATACTACTTTCCTATTCATCTTATCTGAATTTCAAACATTATAAAATGGATGTTAAAAGTGATTTTATAAATGGTTATATAGTTGAGGATGTATTTTTTGAACAACCTCCTGGTTTTACAAATCCCCATTTTTCCAATCATGTTTTTATACTATCTAAATCTTTATATGGCTTAAAACTAGTTCCAAGAGCATGGTATGATAGACTCATCTCTTTTCTTATTTCAAAAGTTTTTACCAAATGGATAGACGATCCTTCTCTTTTCATAAAATGAATTTCTAAATATGTTTTGGTAGGTCCACAAGGATGAATTCCCTGAGAGGGGGGTGAATCAGGGTATGACTAATTTAAAATTAAAGCCGGTTATGATCTTGTTTCGCTGTTACGCAAAACACTCTTCTCTCTTTTCCTGTTGCACAATATAAACAGAAAGTAAGGCAAGCACATGACACAACAATTTTACTTGGTTCACCGCTTAGGGCTACGTCCAAGGAGCATACGCTGACAGGTTACCGGTCGTACCAAATTCCACTATACTTCACTAGCTGTGGATACAATGGTTCGGGCTAGATCACTTCTATGACTAGGCTCACTGCCCTTACAATGTTTAGGGTCATCTCACTACGTTCCCAAGGGTCACTCCCTGTTTCTCTCTCTCTGGCTCACTGCCGGTGGAGAAGATCACCTTCTTCCTCTTCCTAAGCTCACTACTCTATGAAGGGATTCACTCACAGTTTATAGACCTGTAGGTCTCTTCATTTCCATTAAGGGATGCATCTTTCTTTGTATGTAGATTCTATGTTGAAGTTCAACTTTCATCCACTGATGAATACCTCTTTGCCTCTGAACACTGGGAAATTCCTTTTGGGAAACACCTTCACAAAGCACCCTACTTCATGAAGCTCCCAATTTCACGAAGCTCAAACAAGCCTTCACGAAGATCCTGCCTTTTCGTGAAGCTCTCTCGTGAAGCTCTCTCGCGAAGAACTCCCGAGAAGCTCAACTCGTTGCAAAGAAACTTCTCTCGCGAAGCTCGCTAACCCAACGCGGAGCACACACCTTTCGCGGAGCTACAATAGCCGCCGCGAAGCTCCTCTTTCGCGAAGCACACTACCTTCGCGAACCACCTCCGTAAACCGAGAGCAATGGATTTTCTTTGAAAATTCTCTCTCCTTCTCTCGAGGGGGTCAGCCTCTATTTATAGGCGATTCCACCAACCCTCATCCCTTCCGCGTGAAGTCAACGCCACGTCATCTCAAATCGTGAAGCTCCAAATATTCCACCGGAATTCTGTCCAAATCGCGAAGCACCACGGAAATTTGCCGTTCGCGAAGCTTGACGTAGTTGTGAAGAATCACCGTCAACATACCTTCGCGACTTCGCTGCGAAGATCCCTCGCAAATCCCTTCTCCGCCGCGATGTGCTTCAGCCTCTGCCATTCGCGAAGCTTGACGTAATCCCGAAGACTCACCACCTCCATTCTTCTGATCTTCGCGATTTCAAAACCATGAATCCTATCTTCGTGAAATTCATGCCTTAGCCATATTAAATTATTCTCTTCATGGAAATCCTATTTTTGCGATGCTCACCAAACTCCAAATTTTGGACCCCAAAAATATGGCAACACTGGGAAACTGCGCCACCTTGTACTGCTCTTTTTGTACCGCCTCCAGATCGTCATATCATTTGTCATCATTCTTTGTCAACAAGGATTGTCAACAACTTCTTGGGAACTCGACAATTCTCCATGGAAACCTTCTTTGTCAACAAACACAATCAACCCAAAAAAATACTTCAATGTGACCTTGAGGGATTTTTGCCCAACAATCTCCCCCTTTGGGTTTGTTTACAACTCTTCACAACTGTGCTCAGAATGGTTTTCTGCACTTTGATATCTCACTGAGTCTTCTTCCAGCCACTACCACCATTCGCCTCTTGCGATTCTGATAGTGTTGAAGGATTCACGAAACATGTACTCTAAGCCCACATGAGCAATGCTCAGCATGAGAAACTAGAGTAGTATGAAAAGTTCATCAATGAATCCCTTCATGTCAGACCCCAATTTTCGATTCCAACCTGATACCAATTCTTATATTGATACCAATTATTGAACCACACTGATACCAATTGATGATAGCTGGACACCATTTCACACCATTTCAACACCACTGTTCTGCTTTTATCATGATTCTCAGCTGTCGTGATATCTATGCTTTGATCGATCACTTCTAGCATCATCAGATTTGATACTCTCCCCTTTATTCATTTCTCCCCCTATCTGGCTGCTCCACTGGTCAGCTTCTCCCCGTATCATTCATGAATTTTCAAATCTCCACACTGTCTCCCCCTTTAACAATCATTATTTTCTCCTCCTTTGTCAACGAACCCAAAGTTCACTCCTTTGTAGTCTGTAACATAGTAGAGAACACATACCAGCACAGTAGAGATAAACACTTCATTCCTCAGGGAGAGGGGGTAAGGGGTCCCACATCCACACTATTTCAAGTGCGGGGAATCGACTGAACTCCCAGAGCCATTCGATGCCTCTCAAAAGCTTCCTTGGGTAAGGCCTTTATCAGAATGTCTACAACCTGTAGCTCTGTAGGCACATACTCCAACTTCACGATTCCCTGCTCAACCTTATCCTTGATAAAATGATACTTAATATTAATGTGCTTTGTCCTTGAATGATGGACGAGATTTTTGCTAAGATTTATATCACTTGAGTTGTCGCACTGGATTCCGATCGGAGACTTCACTTCAATTCCCATATCTTCAAGCTGCTACTTCATCCACAATAACTGTGTGTATGCTTGAGTGGCCGCAATATACTCAGCTTCTGTGGTGCTCAATGAAATGCAATCTTTCTTCTTTATTAGCCAAGAAATACACAATCCACCAAGATAGAAAGCACCACCTGAAGTTGATTTCCTATCATCCACTGAACCAGCCCAGTCTGCATCAGTATAGCCCAATAACTCTGTCTGAAATTTATCAGTATATGTCAAGCCGAAATCCACTGTTCCCTGGATATACCGAAGTATTATTTTCACTTCAATCATGTGGATTTCCTTGGGATTACTCTGATATCTCGCTTCTTGGCATGTGGTGAAAACAATATCAGGCCTTTTGTAGTCAAGTACAACAAACATCCAATAATTTACGTGTATTCTGTGATATTAACTGCCTCACCATCTTCATCTTTCGATAATTTCATCCGAGTGGCAACTGGAGTCTTCATCTCCTAGGAATTTTCCATTCCAAACCTTCTCAATACCTCCTTGGCATATTTAGATTGAGAAATGAATGTTCCATTCCTTCTTTGTGTCACCTGTAGACCAAGGAAAAACGTTATCTCTCCAATCATTGACATTTCAAACTCATTTTTCATGAATTCGGAAAACTATCTGCACTGAGCTTCATCTGATCCAACAAATATTATGTCATAGAAATAAACCAACATCATCATCCTTTGATTACTGTCATTACTGAAATAGAGATTGTAATCATCTCCTCCACGCTGAAAACCAAGCTTCTTCAAGTACTGATCAAGCCTTGAGTACCATGCCCTTGGTGCTTGTTTCAGCCCATACAACGCCTTCTTTAGCCTGGAAAATTTGTTCTCATCCTCATGAATGAGAAAACCATTTGGCTGCTCAATATACACCTCCTCTTCTAGAACACCATTCAAGAATGCAGATTTGACATCCATCTGGAACACTTTGAATGTTCGTTGCACTGCTATGGCCAAAAATAATCTGATTGTCTCCAGTCTTGCAACCAGTGCAAATGTCTCATCGACATCTATTCCCTCGATCTGGGAGTACCCCTTGCACACTAGTCGTGCTTTGTTCCAAATCACTATGCCATATTCATTCATCGTGTTGAGATAGACCCATTTAGTCCCAATGAAATTCTTGTCTGCTGGCCTCGAAACAATCTCACATGTCTGCTTCTTCTCAATCTGATCAAGATCTTCGTTCATAGCCTGAACCCAGTTTTCATCTTCAGCTACATCGGAAAAACATTTCGGCTCCACTTGAGATAAAAACGATGTTTTCTATGATGATTTCATTCTTCGAGTCTGAACTGGAGCTGTTTGATCCCAATGATATTCTTCCTATCAATTTCAGCTCGACTCTTTGGCTTCCTCGCAGACACAGATTTGACACTTTCTTCTTTATCATCAGTATCTTCTTCTGAATCAGCTTTTTCCACTTCTGCTCCCCCTGGGTTTCTTACCTCATCATCACTTTCATCAAGGAACTATTCACTGGGTCGTTGAGCATTCTGTTCATTTTCGACTATAGTGACATCATTGCTCTCTACAATTTTTCCTAGCCTCTTGTTGAATCATTTATATTCTTTGCTTTTCCCTGAATATCCAAGGAATATACCTTCATATCCTCGTTCCTCAAACATCCTATGATGTTCTTTGTTGAGAATGAAACACTTACTTCCAACGATTCGAAAGTATTTCAATGTTGCCTTCTTTCCGTACCACAGTTCATATGGAGTCTTCCCTTGCTTCGGACATAACAGGGACCTGTTTGAAACATAGAATGATGTCAAAACTGCTTCCTTCCAAAATTTCTCTGGTAGGCCCTTATCAATAAGCATTATTCTGGCCTTGTTGTTGATGATCCGATTTCTCCTTTCAACCACTCCATTCTATTCGGGAGTTCTTACTGATGAAACTTGATGCCTTATCCCATGTTTCTCGAGATAGTTTTCAACCTGACTGTTTGTAAATTCCGTACCGTTATTAGTACAAAACTTTAGAATTTTCTGCCCAAGCATCTTTTCTGATTCCCTCCTGTACTTCTTTATGCAACTGAACACCTCTATCTTATGGGTAATGATGAATACCCAGTCCATTCTGCTATAGTCATCAATGAAAATAACATAGTTTCTTTTCCCATCTATAGCTCGTGGTGAGATAGGTCCACATACATCAGCATGAACCAGTTCGAGCACTCTAGTTGATTTCTGTTCCTTTGGCATGTATGTCTTTCTGATGATCTTCCCTTGTTGGCAAGTATCACACGTATGAGTGCGATCACATGATAGCTTGGGAAGGTCTCTAGCAGCATCACACTTTATGAGATCCTCCATAGATGGTTGGCATAGATGACAAAGTCGCTTATGCCACAGATGGTTTTCCTCCTCTCTAGATAGAAGACATGTATCTTCTTCCCAACCTACAAGGTAGATATTTCCCATTTGACCTTTTTCCCTGCAGAACAGTTGCTCCATCGTTTCCTTTCACAACACACATCTTCTCGGTAAAGCAGATAGTGTGCCCAGAGTCACATAGTTGACTAACACTGAGTAAGTTATGACTGAGACCCTATACTACCAAGACATCAGCACGTCTCATCTATTTTCCCCCAAACTTGGCTTTCCCTAAGCCAACAATATTCAAGCCTTCATCATTTCCAAATTTGAGAACTCCTTCTTTGTCATATTTGATGCCTGTAACAAGTTCCTTATTACCCGTCATGTGGGATGTGCAACCACTGTCAAGGATCCAAACACCAGATCGATCTAATGATTTATGGACAATCTCTGCCACCACGGCCTTCTCATTTTTCTTCTTTTTTGTCCATACTTTTTCTTTCACACTCGACATGGATTGAGACTTCTGTTCTTTCTCAGAGTATGATGGACCAGCCTCATCTTGAAAAGCCGCAAATCTATTCTGCGTTTTTAACTCACATGTCGGTTTATTGACCTGCTGCTTGCGATCATTTTGATTATACTTTGGCAAATTTTTCTGAATAGTCGTAGTACAGTACCTAGCCATGTGTCAAAATCCTCCGCACCAAAAACAGTGTCCTTCAAAATATGCTCTGGAAAACAGTTCTCTGTTTGGCTGCCATCTCTATTCTTCTTCCCTTCTATATCTTTTGGCTATGGAACACACATACTGTGAATGTCCCATTTTCCCACAGTAATAACACCTGATATAGGATACATTCCTTCGTGATACTTTAGCACTACGATTCTCCCTTTGGGAGTATGAATATTATGATTCTGTTTTGTGCCCAATTCAACCATCAAATTTGGGATGGGTGCTTGCGGTCTGACATTAACTGCCACCGATTTTTGTTTCTTATCAATCCCTGAATCAACCTTAGCATTTGAGCTTTCTTACTGCTTCACTCCTTCTGAACTACAAGCCTCCTCTTTCATCTTCTCTATCTTCTGAATGGCCTGCTTTTCTGATATCACATTGGGGGTCAAGAGTTTTTCTTGATCCTTCATTTTTCATCGCAGAATGACCACTTCTTCTTCAAGCTCTTTGATACGTCTGACCTACTCCTTTCCTGTGTTAGTCAAACAATAAATTTCATTCTTTTGTTCCTCAATTCTAAGCTTATTCTCAACAATATTTTCTGAGCTCTCTGGTGTTGAGGATTTTAGTCTTTCAATTTCTTCAAACATTTCTGACATTTCTTCATTTTTTTTTTGCATATAGAGTTTGTAATCACGAACCACTTTATTGTCTTGCTTCGTTTTGGCTCTCCAAACATCTGTCTCTTCAAGAGCTGCTTCCAATTCGGCTTCTATATCAACTCTTCCTTCAACTTCTTGTTCCACTTCTCCAACGTCAGTTTCTTCCTTTTCCTGAGAACTACTAACGACCTCGACCATAACATTTTGTCTATGATCTTTACAATTTTAAAACTCCTCAACCACTTCATCCTCAGACTCATCTGAACTTTCTATTTCTTGTGAAAGAAGATTCTTCCTCTTGAAGAAATTTCTCTTGAACTTCTTGTTCCCTTTCACATAGGCTGAAGATTTATTCTTTGGAATTTCAACTTCATCATCATCATCATCGTTATCTTGAAATTTCTTGGGGCATCTTGCCGCAAGATGACCAACCTTTCCACATCGAAAGCATTCTAGTGGAAGTTTACCTTTAAAATTTCCTCTTCCTCTTTGCAGATTTTAGGAAAGGAATGACATCACCTCATCTGTCACTTCTTCTTAATTAGAATCTTCAATGGTGAGTTTCTTCATGGCCTTGAATGCCACCTCTTTGGATTTCCCCTTTTCCACAGTCTTGTTATCATCGTTTCTCATTTCATATGCAACAAGAGTGATATGCAGGTTATCCAATGTCAGTTCTTTTGGGTCTTTATATTCCAAAACAGAAACATTCGGATTGAACCAAGGTGGAAGTTTTCTCAATATGTTCTTCACAATTTTTATTTCTTCGATAATTTCTCCAAGACCCTGCATGTCTTCTACCACAGCATTTACCCTGTCAAAGAATGGATCAACAGACTCATTCAGGTTCATTCTCAGATCTTCATACTTGTTCCACAACACTTGCAGCTTTTCCTCTCTGACTTTTGTATCCCCTTCATAAATATTCAAAAGATTTTCCCAGATGTCATGTGACGTTTTTCATGACATCACCTTTGTATATATGGGATTAGAGAGGGATCCCCCTAAGGCATTGATTGCTTTGGAATCAGCATCCAACTCTTTGTGCTCAGCTTTTGATAATGCACCACAAGTAATATCAGCTGTGATACCATGCATAGCTGCGGAAAACACATCCATTCCCAAAGATCAGAAATAGTGTTGCATTCGATTCTTCCATATCTGAAAATTACATCCATCAATGATCGGAAACCCTCTATGATTAGTGACCACCATTTTAGATAAGAACAACTGTCAACCTTCACTCTGATACCAATTTTTAGGTCCACAAGGCTGAATACCCTGAGAGGGGGGGTGAATCAGGGTATGACTAAGTTAAAATTAAAGCTCGTTATGATCTTGTTTCGCTGTTACGCAAAACACACTTCTCTCTTTTCCTGTTTCACAATATAAATAGAAATTAAGGGAAGCACATGACACAACAATTGTACTTGGTTCACCACTCAAGGCTACGTCCAAGGAGCATATGCCGATAGGTTTCCGGTCATACCAAATTCCACTATACTTCATTAGCTGTGGATACAATGGTTCAGGCTAGATCACTTCTATGCCTAGGCTCATTGCCCTTACAAGGTTTAGGGTCAGCTCAATGCTTTCCCAAGGGTCACTCCCTGTTTCTCTCTCTCTGGCTCACTGCCGGTGGAGAGGATCACCTTCTTCCACTTCCTAAGCTCACTGCTCTCTGAAGGGATTTTCTCAAATTTTATAGACCTGTAGGTCTCTTCATTTCCATTAAGGAATGCATCTTTCTCTATATGTAGATGCTCTGTTGAAGTACAACTTTCATCCACTGATGAATTCCTCTTTGCCTCGGAACACTGGGCAATTCTTTTTGGGAAACTCCTTCGCAAAGCACCCTACATCGCGAAGCTCCCAATTTCGCGAAGCTAAAATAAGACTTCGCGAAGCTTCTACCTTTTCGCGAAGCTCTCTCGTGAAGCTCTCTCGGGAAGAACTCCCGCGAAGCTCAACTCATTGCAAAGAAACTTCTCTCACGAAGCTCGCTGAGCCAACGCGGAGCACACAACTTTCGCGGGGCTACAATAGCCGCCGCAGAGCTCCTCTTTCGCGAAGCACACTGCCTTCGCGAACCACCTCCGCGAACCGAGAGCAATGGATTTTCTCTGACAATTCTCTCTCCTTCTCTCGAGGGGGTCGACCACTATTTATAGGAGATTCCACCGACCCTCGTCCCTTCCGCGCGAAGTCAACGCCACGTCATCTCAAATCGCGAAGATCCAAAGATTCCGCCGAAATTCTGTCCAAATCGTGAAGCACCACAGAAATTTTCCATTCGCGAAGCTTGACATAGTCGTGAAGAATCACCATCAACATACCTTTGCGACTTCTCCGCGAAGCTCCCTCGCAATGACCTTCTCCGCCGTGATGCGCTTCAGCCTCTGCCATTCACGAAGCTTGACGTAATCGCGAAGACTCACCGCCTCCATTCTTCTGGTCTTCGTAATTTCCAAACCATGAATCCTATCTTCGCGAAATCCATGCCTTAGCCATATTAAATTATTCTCTTCATGTAAATCCTATTTTCGCGATGCTCACCAAACTCCAAATTTTGGACCCCAAAAATATGGCAAACACTGGGAAACGACGCCACCTTGTACTGCTCTTTTTGTACCGCTTCCAGATCGCCCTATCCTTTGTCATCGTTCTTTGTCAACCAGGATTGTCAACAACTTCTAGGGAACTTGACAATTCTCCATGGAAACCTGCTTTGTCAACAAACACAATCAACCCAAAAATTACTTCAATGTTACCTTGAGGGATTTTTGCCCAACATGTATTGATAGTACAAATTTATGTGGATGACATTATTTTTGGATCTTCTAAAAATTCCTTATGTACTGATTTTTCAAAAATAATTCAAAATGGGTTTGAAATCAGTTTAATGGGAGATCTCAAATTTTTACATGGATTTCAAATCATTCAAAATAAAAATGTAATTGTTTTTAATCAAAGTAAATATATTAAAGATCTTTTAAGACGTTTTTCTTTGGATGTTAGTAATGTCAGTGACACAACAATGAGTACCACCTGTAAGCTGGATGCTGATGAAGCTGGAGAACCAGTGGATCAATCCAACTATAGATGTTTGATATGAAGTCTACTATATCTTACAACTAGCAGACCAGAAATTATGTTTAGTGTATGTATGTGTGCTCACTTTCAAGCCAATCCAAAAGAATCTCATTTAACAGCTGTTAGAAGGATTTTTAAATATCTCAAACATACTCATAACGTTGGATTATTTTATCCAAAATGAAAATCATTTGATTTGTTGAGTTATTATGATGCTGATTTTTCCGGTTGCAAGTTAGATAGAAAAATAACCTCTGGGACATGTCACATCTTAGGCAAGTCACTAGTATCTTGGTGTAGTAGGAAGCAGAATTCTGTTACATTATCCACTGCTGAAGTTGAGTACATAGCTGCTGGTAGTTGTTTTGCTCAAATTCTATGGATGAAACATACTTTACTAGACTATGGATATCAATTCAAACATGTCTGTATAAAGTGTGACAATACATGTGCTATTAAAATTTCAAAAAATCCAGTATCTCATGCAAGGACAAAGCATATTGATGTGAGACATCGCTTTTTGAGGGATCGTTATCAAAAGGGTGATATAACTCTTGAATTCATTAGCACAGAACATAAATTTGATGATATATTAAAAAATCCCTTGAATTATGAGAGGTTAAATTATGTCAAACATGATCTGGGTATGATTAACTTTATCATAGGAGACCCCACTGTCAGACCTCACAGTTAGACCACACAGTTGGACCTCACTTTTAGAACTCACATTTGGACCTCACTTTTAGAACTCATAGTTGGACCTCACAGTTAGACCTCACAGTGGGACCTCACATTTCAACCTCACAGTCGGAACTCATAGTTGGACATCACTGATAAACCTAACTGTTAAACCTCACCATTTCACCTCACTGGTGTACCTCACTGGTATATCTCACTGTTGGATACCTCGCTGTTTGTCTTTATTTTTGCGGGAATCTGAACCGTTTTTATTCCTATTTATTATTTATATTTTATATTGTTTTAATCCCTAATTGATAAAACCAAAGGCGATGAACGTATCTCAATCCACCTTCCTCTTTCAATCTTAAACCTTTCTCTTGAAATTCCTAAACCCTATCCCTTAATTTGAGCCCTAAAACCTCTATCAACCTCTATGGCTAGAACCAAGCGACCCCCAATTGTCAACGAGGATGCGCCAAGGACAAAGATAACTTGAGCGGAATCCATTGGCACCTGTAATACCCCAACGGGACCTGTCAACCCACATCTGACCAAAAGAGAAATCTTTCTTGATTAGGAGTTAAGTGAAGAATGGTTGTTGTCGAGAAAGTCATTAGTACTGGAAGCACTAGATGCCCAATGATGGACCGAATGTTTTTTCAAAAACAATGGACCATAATACCTGATGTTGGTGAAATAATTCTATGAATATCTGAGGTTCGAAGAGGAAGATGATGTGCATAAGCTAATATCCAGAGTGAATGGCATTGAAGTCAGTTTCTCGTCTGCTGAGTGGGCTACCTGTTTGAGAGTTCCTCATGAAGGAGTATATTATTACTACTCTAAAGTGGCTCCTCCAGACAGTGATGTTTTTGAATATGAAAAATCTCTTGAAGAACTGACAGGAAATAGAAAAAAAAGGATGATCATTACAGCTGAGATGAATGGGGGAGGACATGCTTTTGTTCAAATTTATTCCGCATGTAATTAGTCCAAGGAGAGGAGATTTTGTAGTGTTGAAGTACCAGGACATATTACTGATGTACTTATTGCATCATGGAAAGAAGAATAACCTATGTAGGTTACTGATGGAACAATTGAAGGATATGACTAAGGAAAGCTCAAAATCCAATGCCCTATTTCATGCCAAGCTTATTTTAGTAATGCTAAAAGTAAAGGGTGTGGATGGAAATCAAGAAGAGATGATAGTGGCCAAGAATAGTGTTTGTATCTCCATGGTTATTTGAAAATTCATGAAAATTATCTGGAATCCCTGGAAGATGGCATGGGTGAATGATGAAGGAATGGTATATGAAAGGTTTGAACCTACTACACATCCATCTAGGCCAAAAGAAAAGAGATATCTAGGCCTGAAGCCTGATGATCCAGAACTGGATTATTCAGATGAAGCAGAGGAAGATGAAAGTGATGTGGACCTTGAAAGAGAGAGCATCCCGATTGATGATGGGAGTGATCCTGATTTTCCTAATAGTCCTGTAAGGATAGTAGCTTTAGGAGTAGCTATCCCTCCAAAAGAACTGCCAAGAAGACAGACTGTCCTGAATGAAAGTTATATTGAGACCACTGAAGTAGAAGAGGCATCTCAGAATATTTTCAAGGACACCTCTGAAGAGGATGAGTCTATCGAGTCTGGTCATTCTTCTCTCAAATAAAAGGAGGCTTGTGATAAGGATAAAGGAAAGGTGGCTATTGCTGAAGCTAATGATGAGGACAATGAAGAAGAGAAGCTCAGTTTGAGTCCTCTGATAGATAATACAAACAAGATAGTGTCTGGTCAAGAACCAGGAGTGGAATCTACTGCCATTGATATGGAAGTTATTGATGACTTAGTGGAGGATATGAATCACCCCACTAGAGAACCAATAGTGAAAACTGTTGTTGAATATACTGGAGTTGCAGAGGAGGCTGTGGAGCTACCTTGAGCAGAACAAGTAGAGGATAATTCTCAGGAGATAGCTCTAAGTGAGGGGGATCATCTTGGTTCAGTTTCTGTGCTTTATGGCTTAGATGGTTGGTCATTAGATCCAGGATACATGGTATATGGACTCAATTATCGAGATTCTGATGAGGAAGAACAGCCTCAGAGGGATTCTATTATCCTACTTGAAAGTATTCCAATAGTTGTGGCTGAGAATTTGGCAACCAAGGAGGACCTTCAATCCTTAAAGGATGAAATGAAAGAAGCACTGAGAGCATCAGTGTCATATTTGAAGAATAACCTTGATGAAGATATGAGGAGTGTGGAGAAATCCCTAGATCTATCTCTGGGATGTGCTATGTCTAGTACAATAAAACAAATTCTGAATGAGATTAAAGTGTGCCATACTGAAATTGAAAGCTGGATAGGAGCTGTGGTTGCTCTAAGACAATCAGTTGCTTTATTAACCACTATGAACTGTTCTCAAAACCAAGTGAATGCTATGATTTGGTATAGCCAAGAGATAGTCAAGTAGTTTGTGGAGGTTTTTGAGGCTTTTAAGAAATCATTCAAAGAACACACGAACAGTCAGGATGCACTTATTCATAAGGTGATTTATAATTTGACTTAGTCTTTCAAAGAGACAATGGCTTTCTCAGTCAAACCCCATCCCTAATCTAGCTCCTCTGTGAACATTGACCAGATCAGAAATTTGATCCAAGAAGATATTACTAAGGCCAATACCAGTGGCAGATCTAATTCTCAACTCATTCCTACCACTAGGGAAGTCAACAGTTATGTTCGTGAACTCTTGCAAGTAGCTACTGCTACTCAGGAGGCCTTTAAGAATAAGGTAAATTCTTACTTTGAGAAGATCTATACCAAGCACCAAATGACCAACCACATTAAGCGTTTGATAGAGAATATGAAGCTGTCCCCTTTGAATTAGGCATTCAGAGAGTAGGTCACCAACTTCGAGAATTGACCCCTGCTTTGGATAAGTTTTTAGAGAATAAAAATGATTTTTTATCTGGTATGGAAAGTGGAGGAAGCATTTTTATGGAAATCAGAAACCTACTTCTACCCTTTCTCCAGGTGGACTGCACCCATGTCATTATACCTCATGCCTCATCTACATCTAAACCTAGTGGTTCTTCCACGATTTCTCCTACTGAAACTATCAGAAGCCTTACACCACTGATACCTCAGCGAGCTACCCACTACAAACCCACAAGAGCTTCTGTTGCTGCCCCTCCAATCCTTCCTGTAGCAGTTCCCAAACCTGTTAATCCACCAGATCATCCTCCATATTCTTATTACAAAGGGAAAGACCACTTACCTACGGATGATTTGGATTGAGTCTGTTTTTTTCTTTTCATAGGGAAAATGTATTCTTTTTGGGTAATGTAATTTACTTTCATTAATACAATATTTCTCTGGTCTCCCAATTTGTTTTTATTTTTTCTAATCGCAAAGCGGGAGAAATAATGAAATACTATACTAATTCTAGATTAATCATGTGATTTGGGAGAAATATGCTAATTCACTAATATGATCATATGTTGAATCTTTTCTTCCTTTCACTATGACATCATGTACCAATATTTTCTGGTTTTACACTCTTATTAATCTTTGATACTTGAGACATTTTTTGTCTTAGTTTAATAACTGTATTATGTATAACATCTATTTTTAATACATACAGGCATAATTTGTGATTATTAAAAAGGGAGAGGTAGTTGGACACAACTGTTTTGATAAACCCAAATCATGTTTAAATATTGATCATGATATATTAATCCATTTACTAATATTTCTAATCTACATTTATATTATGTTATCCTGAACAATTTATATTCTTAGTCTTATGACTTTATCACTTCAACTTACAGTTTATATTTATCTAAATATAAGTTCACTATTAAAGGCTACTGGTAAGAGTCTTCTGTTCAAGGTCACTGTTATAGCTCACTGTTACACTAGGTCACTGATCCTAAAAGGATACTATTTATGATCTACTGTCACTTTTATAAGCTATCGGTACGAGGTTACTATCGCAAGTATACCATTGATCAGCTTATCAAAGCTCACAGACAAAGAGTCACCGTCACAGGGGTTCTATTAGAAGTTCACTGTCAGACTCTTTCTCATGTCTTCTGTTGAGAGCATCACTATTTAAGTCCACAGTTGGACATGTATACTGTTAGTAGAAGGCTACCGCTAGAAAATACCTATTGTAGAGATAATCGATTGTTGTTCAAAATCTACTGATGTACATACGCCACCATTAATGAAATTACCTGTTGAGATTTTCTACAGTTGGAAAGGTGACTGTTGCAATAGTATAATGTTACAGACCTAACGATTAAGTCCACTGATAAGGAGATACTATTACATAGAGTAACAACTACCATTACAAGACTACAGACAGTTGAATAGCCTACTGATTAAGCTCACAGCTGAATATCCTACCAATGAGGCGCACACCTGAATTGCCTACCGATGAAGCTCACAGTTGAATAGCCTACCGATGAAGTCCACAGTTGTAGAGACTACCATTGAAGTCGACCATGTTACATGCATATGCTACCAGTCTAATGATATTCTATTCATTTCTTTAACAATTTTATTAATACTATCATAATGGTTATTTCTGGACAAATTAATGCACCTGGCATTATAAAATGTTATTTGCAGGCATATCAGGAAACAATACGATGTACGAGGAAGACCACATGTGGTTGAAACATTTTTCTTTTTGGCTGAACCAAACGTGAAAATGCTCAACTGGAAAAGTGTACATATATATATGTGTAGAGACATGCAACAAAAAAAGGTGTGGACATATTGAATATACACAGAACACTCATAAGAGAGAAATATACACACTCGAGCACATATTCTGAAGAACAGATAGCTTCACGAAGATCCATTAAAAGAAACTTTTTCAAACTATAGTGGTGTGTGCTTTAAACCAAAGAATCTGGTCATCTCTACATCTGGAAGTCGGGACATGGAAGTTGCGACACTCTGTTTGGATTCAACTAGCATAGAAGGACCAAAATATCATTTCCTTCATTCCAATGAGTCCACATCTGATCTACCAACACAACAGAGCATTTTAAACTCTTCCCTACTATCTTTAGATCTACTGTGTTTAAATAATTTAATTTTGTAAGAAGTGTGTATGTGTTACACACACTGAATTTTGTTCTTGAACTGAGGGATAATGAAAATCCCCACGCCAAAGCCTATTTACATTTGTTTCCCATGCATAACTGTGGAAGAATCCTAGTGTGGCTTGGTAGTTTATTTTTCCCACATAGAACTGTGGTAGAGGTTTCAAAATCTGGACAGTTTTTTAAAACTATTGTAAGCCCGATACAAGATGTGGATCACTTTTTAATATAATTGCTTGGTGGCAGGTGATCACCAATTGGAGAGGACTAGGTCTTGACTTAAGACTGAACCTATTGATTAAAATTTGGTGTTCATCTTTAATTTACTCTCTTTTACATTTATCCGCTGCTTGTATTTGCAAAGATAGATATCTATTTTTGCATTCACTATGATAGTTAGTTCGGGTTAGTGTGTATATCAGAATTTTTTAGTAAACATGGTTCAAAAGTTGAATTAGTTATCATACTGATTCAAATGAGGAGTAATCAACCTATGAGTAACCTGTTGAACAATAAGTCACTTATATCTCTACTGCCTTAATTAACTGGGCTGTTTTAATTTGGGGGATTTTATTCCTAAAAGTTTTTAACTGAAATTTTAATTGGAACATAATTCACCCCCTTTGGAGTATCCACTCCGACCAACTCTTGTCTTAGAGAGATAGATGATGGGGTGAGGTCAATTGTAGTCCTTAGAGGCTATTGGCCCCGAGTCATAATAGATGGACAAGGGTATGATTTGTTTCTTTTCTTCTTTATAAAGTATTTTTGATAGAAACTATTTGGCAGTAATCAGTCCTTTTAATTTCATTTTAGAGGTTTGATCAGGGAATTGTTAAGATTTGTGTTGGTGTTGTTTCATGTGTTTCGAATGCATGGTTAAGATGGATCCTCCTCCTATGGAGACTTGTTTTTGTGACATGATTAAAACCGCATGGGCGAGTCAGTGCCAGCCAAAGATGATATTGTCAAGGTGTGGTGGATGAGACCCTCTACTTTGTGTGTTCAATGTAGGTTTGTGTGTTGGGAATTTTTGTGAAAGTCCATGGGTCCTCTAGTGTGTGTGCTAGATGAAAAAATGGGTACCCTTAGTTGCTTTGTGGTGTTTTAGTGAACTCAATATTGTGGGAACCACAATTGATAGTTTTGTTCCCTTCCTTTGTGTCTAGACATTTATTTTTTAGGGGAAAAAAGTATTAATGTATGGAGAGTGTACCGACACGTGGTTTGAATTGTTCGAATATGGAATATTTCTACAAATAAGTCTAGAGATTGTCATGAAGACGGTCTCTGATTTCATGGAATGGTGTGGCCGTAATTTATTTTAAAAACAATTTATCAATTTTTATTCTATGAACATTGAAGGGATGGATTATCTCTCAAATTATAGCTCGGATCAGATATCTGAGGGTACGATTGCATCCGTAGCATGCCATTTACACTTGGAGGGGCATAAATTTTTTTGGTGCAGACCTTTTGTGTAAAAGGTTTCAATGGAATTTTACAAAATAAATTTATTTATTTTTTTATGGGTGTTGGCCTGAATAAATTCTCAATATATTCTTATATTGAACTTTTAAGACAACAGTTGGGTTTAGAATGCTGTGTTTTCTCAAGGCATGACATAATCATTCTCAACACTGGGTATCGGGTCGGGGGCATGTCATGATGTGGAGTTAAGTGGATATTTGTTTAAAAAAATATAATATCTCTTCCCTTATTCACCCTTTGATCCACATTGAAATCACCCTCTTTCTATTCATGTTGAACCGTCCAAATCCAGAAAATGAGGTGTCGTTGAACTCTGATTTTGACGGTTGTCGCTTCGAGATCAAGCAGTGGCAGCCACAGAATGTGTAAATTGTTGAAAATCCACCAAAATTTAGGAGATTTTATTTTTAAACATATTCCCCTCTTTATGGAAATTTCATTTCAATTGTTCCATTGGATCATCATTTGGAGGCAATGTCTCTGTTGATAGGGTATCAAGTATTCCGAAACATCTTATAGATCTATTTTTGGACCACCAGATTGATCATGGGGGTCTGTGGAAGTTTTTTGTCGGTGAGGGCGGATTTCAGTGCAGGAAATGGAGGAATATTGAAGAATCATGGAGAAGTTAATCTGGGCGTGGCAGATTCTTGCGAGGATCAGGGCATCACGACAGATCTGGCAGGGTAGGTGGGATAGGGTTTTATTTAAAACCTAGTGTCTGGAAAATCATGGGGCCGCTTGGCAATCTGTGTGTGGCGACGCAACCCTTGGTTTTTGGATGTCCATTTGAGTTCTTTTTGAGAACTTTTTATTTGGGGATCAAGAAATTCTGGTGAAAAATGTCCAAAAATAATAACAATATTTTAATTATTATTATTTGGAGCTCCTTTAATTTGACGTATCTTCTACCTCAAATACTTGATTGAAACATTGTTAGTGGGGTTGTGACCCTTAGTTCAAGGAAGAAATTTCAAGGATGATTAGGGGTGCTTAAACAAAAAATGTGGTTTGGGCCCCATGAGGCCTGGTTTGTGAATTTTTGGTAAAATGTTTCGTTTTCTCATGTTGTATGTTTTGGATCAGTGAGTTGTCGATCTTGTGTGTTTTTAAGATGATTGTAATGGAGAAATCTGTCTGATGTATTCTTGGATCGAGATGTGGGCCCCATGGAGAACCATTTACGCATTGTGAGGTGAATAATGCTCTATTCACCGATTTTCTAGTTTGGGTGAGTAAATATCCTATCGTGCATGTTTTTTTGGGTAAAACATGATGGTTGCCTCAATTTGCGCCTTGGGCGAGCGTGGTGTGGCGATGATTTGGTTTGCTTGGGTTAGCGATGTTTGGACCAACAATGGTTGAGTGAAATAACTTTTCTCGTTCTAACATGGGTTCACGTGGCATGACAACCTCTGTACAGGTTATTAATCCCCTTGGTAAGATGATTTGTGAAGATTTTTGGTATCCCTTCAGAAGGGTTAGAGTAGGATCCACAAAAATATCATTTACCCTAGAACAGTTTCTCATAATTTTTGTGAAAAAAACTAAATGGGAAGAGTTCCCCTATCTATTAGAATAACCCTATAGGGTTTATGGTATTGTTGGGTATATGATCCCTATACAACAGGTAGTTTCAGTAGGGTTGCGGCCTCTTTAGGTATACGATCCCCTACTTACAAGAAGTATTATGTAGGGTTTACGGTGTCATCGGGTGTACAATCCCCTACTACATGAGTTATCCCAGAAGGAGTTTGTGATATCATCGTGGCCAAAATTACATGGGTAATGATCCTTTATCAGAGTGAGGTGATCTCTGGGATTTCAGATTGGGTTAGGATATCCCACCTTGGTTCCTGGGTGAGATCGTCACTCTGAGAGATTGTGGGCTATCAGTTAGGGTTTTGTTATACCCTAGAAGATACTAGGAGTGATCTCTTATAAGAGGAGTTGTGGTTAATGGTTTCTTAAGGGTTTCATAGTATCCCCTGGGGGATTTTGGGAGGGATCCCCCACCCGAGGATCCAGAACTATTGAGTTTCAGCATGTCATGCATAATGGCTATATCCGATGAGTGTTGTTTATTTGTTATGTGTTTCCTTGGTGCCTCATGTTGAACATGATATTGGATATGAGGTCAGACACCTATGAGGCATGGTTCTTGAGATAGGTATGTTTGGTGTTTTGTGAGTTTCTCATGGGGTGTTGTCACACCTTTGATGATATACCCAATGGATTGAGCTGACTAGTTGAGTTTAGTCATGGATGTTCACAAGATGGTGCTTCTCTCTCATTTGGGATCCCTTTGGATGGAATGAGAATAATTATTCCTTTAAGATGCTCCATTTTCTTTCTGTGGGTTTTTGGGGCACCTACTATGTATCCTTACACTCAACCTGCATGGGAATTTCCTACACAAGGATTGTGTCTTGTAAAGACCACATGCCTTTCAAAAGAGTCCTAGGAGGACCCAAAGAAGGTGTAGAATAGTGAGAATGAATGACTGGGGTGTTTAAAAAAGCTAGGACGAGGCGATTACTTGATGGATTTTGGCAGTGATACACACCTTTCGAGTAGGTTGGATGATTTTTCAGTTTTATTTTGGTGGCCCCTGTATTTTCCCTTTTGCAATGCTGTTGTACTATTTGTGTCGAATAGATATATGCATGCATTTCATTTTAGTTTTTATATATCATTACATGTTTCATAGAGGTGTATGTGGGTGCGCATTTACATATAACTTAGTATAAGATCTCTCATGTGTGTGAAAGCCTACTCGGTGCTGGTTGCTAGCCCTTGGCCTCTTTGAGGTGGGCTTGGGGAGTCATGACTCGAGTCTTTTGGGTCCGGCCGTGACAACTATGGAAATAAATTTATATGGTTATGTTTCTACCACAATTCCTTGTATTATTCCTATGATATGATTTCATGGAAACTGGTTTTACTTATGATTCAAGTCTAATGAACAACTATTCATTATTCCATGATTCTGACATATGATCTTCAATATGCATGGTATGATCTTAAATTTTCATGATCATGTTCTCTTACCCTTATGCTCAAAATTAATCTTACATATCTCCCTTATTTACCCTTACTAATGATTTGTTGCCACCCATTTATTAGGTTTCATTTCCCCATGTTATGAAGAAATGTTTTAGAAAAAAGTACTATAGGTGGTTATCTTTATGGGCGATTTTGATGATCTTTCACCAGGAATAAAGGCTTTGTTTCCATGTTTCCTAAGACACTAATATATCATGGTCCCCTGGTATTTATTTTTGTAATGTATAAAATATTCATCTAAAATGAGGAAATATCCATGTTTGTTATTCCAAGGTCACTATAGTTGGTATAAAATGAAAGGTTTAGTAAAAAATTTGAATCTATTATGAAAACACCTTAGTGAGTTCCCTAGGTATATTTCTAAGGATATGCCTAGGGATGTCTATAAATATAATTATAAAGAAGTTTTAACAATTAGAAAAATACCCTGTAATTTTGGGTAAGTATAGAGTTAGTGAATTATTAGCAATTATTCCATGTATGGATACTACAAGTGGATATGGCAATGGAACAGATATACCTATTGGTATCATCTCCAACAAGATATTGCGGGCTTAAATCGGGGTAATATGGTACACGACAATGAGCCTTGGTGCCCACCTATTTTGAAACTATTGGGGGATATTCATTGGGAATTCACAGAGTCTTCACAAACCATTACAGTGAATTTAAATATAAGTAGGCTATTAATAACCTAGGATGAACCTAGGGTGTCATAGTTTAAGGAAGGTGTCTTGATTAATACATCCTATAAGTTAATCTTTTTAGGAATATGTGGTTTTATTCTATGATAATTAATTATAACACTGTGCTTCTGGTCTTAGTCAATGATTGGAACTATAAAGAATAATATTAACATGGAATTTTATATAAGATTTTATGATGAGAAGTCAAGAGGGATGATCAATAAAGTGAGAGATGTGTTTATCATATCTAATTAGTTTTCACCGAACAAGAATAACAACATATACCTTCACCACCTCTTAGACTCAAAAAGGAAGCGAAAGTAAGAGTTTACTATGGGTTCTAGAAATGATGATCATGTAGGAATGAATATTTCTTTCCTCTATGTCATAAATGTGGAAATAATTTCCTAAGTGAATAGATTAGAGGAATAAAAAGATGTTTTGATTTTGTAAAAGAAGATCAAAAATCTAGTTAATAGATGTGAAAAATGAAGAGTTCGATTAGAAAAATGGATGACAAAACTAAACTACTTATTACATAATCTATGGTAATGTGTAATATGTGTGCATTAAATGGTAATTACACATATCATTTTCCCCAGATGAAACCTCTAGTAGGTAACAAGCTTTCTAGTGTGAGTAATTGTCACATTGCTACTGATGAGGAGGATACAAATGAAATTTGAAAAAAAATATGTATTATATAAAAGTATGAGGTATCATTTTTAATGGAATAATGATTATGTAGAATAAGGAAATCTTTTCTGTTCATGGATTCATGATGTATGGTTTAGTAAAAGTGAAATATATAAGGATTATTCAGTTTATGTTTTTCGCTAGAGATTTATAAGAGCATGTTGACTAGTTCAAATAGAGTAGAAAAGTGATATAATGGAAGGGTGATGTCCATGGAAGACATATGATTAAGGGAAAGATAACCCATAATGTATATTTTAGGTTATTATAATTTTGTTTGGATAATGATATGTGGTATATGAATAAGTAAATTGGAAGGTACAGATACCTTGGGGATAATTAAGGACATCCAAACAAGTAGATCTTGCTATCATGGATGAAGATTAAAACGTATTGGATTAATGGAATAAATCCAGTAATATATGGAATAATGAAAAACACATTTTTTCGAAAATGGATTTATGTTCAGGTATGTCATTACCATATTTTAAGATAATTTACCATGAGGGTGTTCACATGTTTAGAATGTGACAACCAAGAGTTATTTTGTGATATAGGGGGATCAATATTAAGCTTGTTTTGTGAATTTTATATGGTTTTGTATTTTCATCTTTCATAAGTGTTGTGTGCTTTTTAATTAATGAAATATTTTAGATAAATTTTAAAGGAAGTATTTTTTGTATTGATTATCTTTGAAAACCATAGTTAGAAGGATATTTAGTGATTAAAATTATTTCAGGATGTCCATAATATTTTTTAAATAATATTAGTATGGTATTGTTAAATGAAACTATGAATTTTGGGTGACAAAAAATCTTGTTTAGCAAGGATGATGGTCTTGAACCCATAGATGAAGGATGATAAGGGTTTCATTCCTACCATAGTTTTATCTAATGTACTAGTTAATGTAAAATTAGTTTGGACGAATAATTATTTATGATCAAATAATATTGTTACTTTTTATGTTTAAATATTAACTTATTAAAAATATTCATTTCAAATAATAGTTAGAGATATATATTTATATAGTTTATTCTTTAATGATTCCTAAGATCTGTTAAACGTTTATTTTAGCACTTCAGGCATAAAAATTAATTTATGGACATCCATTAAACAATGTAATTGGTGAATTATAAAATAATAAAAAGAAAACTAAATAATAAGGTTTTGTTTATAGAAAATTTCATGTATGCATATTTCCTTAAATTCTTAGTCAATAAAATAATTACACAATTTTAGTATAATGATCAAAAGAAAAAGTGTTTTTTAATACCTTAATTTTGTTGATTTGATGGAATTTTAAATCATCAATGATTTATGACTTTGAGGCCCTGAATTTTTTTTTGATCATACACTTATATGTGATTTATGACCTCAATCACTCCCTAAAAATATTTATGCTTTATATTCATGTCCAATATTCACACCCAAAAAATATTTCTATAATGTGGAAACCTAGTTATATGCTATCTTTGGTGATATTTATGGAACCAATACTTTTTTAATGGATATTTTAGTATTAATTATTATTATGTGGGTTTCTATGAATGAAACATTCAAGTTTTAGACCATTGATATCCCTGGAAAATTTTGAGGGAGAAAATAATTTTAAGGAGGTGGAATTTAACACCATGAAATTTTGTGAGTTATTATTATTCAAATTAATTTATCTTTTTGATATCGTTCATATCACGTGGCAATAGAAATATATATAAATATATATATATAAACAATATGTCAAACATCATGACACTAAATAACATCATGGCTTGCGCTGCATACAGTAACAACTTGTATTTCGCTATATGAAACATCGATTTGGCATACGTTACATGAAACACAAATGATTCTACAAAACATCTTTTTATTATTTTAAATATTTAAATGAGATAATTAAAACTAATACATTAAAAATATTTATAAGAATAGTAATAAATATTTTTAAATTTCTGTCTTTACATGTTTTATATAGATCAATCCAATTGGTAATAAAATACATTTTTTTGGTAAAGTCTTTGTATGTTTAAAAGTACTATTTTCTTAAATGAACAACATTTAATAATAAAATTGATTTTATAAACATTAAGAAAATTAATTTGATAAAAATAAACTTCAATTTTTAATTTCTAACATTGAAATTATATTAGGTAAAATTTTTGGGATTTTTGTGGGAATCATCATTTTATGATGAATTGTGAAAAATACTACTTTTTAGTTAAAAACTACATTATATTTAAATAATTATTTTTGGTAAATTATGTTTTAATTTTGTTTCAAGGTAACATTTCTAAAAATATAATCTATTAATACAATTTATCTCATTATAATTCTCTTGTAAAATTGAATAAAAACATAATAAACATTTTTACTTCTTTCTACATTAAATACCCGCAATTTTGCCCTTTCTCTCGGATCAAAATTATTCATTATTTTTATTTTTCATTGAATTAAATTTTGAAAAACTGAAAAAATTGTATTCAGTATAATATTTGGGGTCTAATTATATCATGTTTATATTTGAACAAAATCATTTGTACAAGTAATTAAAATTAATCATAACAATAAAGGTCAAATTATGATTAATTATTGGAAAAACGTTAATCATAAGAGGAAAAATGACATATAAACTTATCAAAGCCCATTTTATGTCAATATTTTGGAACTAAAACTTCTATTGTTTCTTTCTTATGGTTTTATATAATTTATTTAATCTAAAAATATGTGTACACCGAACTTGTATTAAAAACATTCAAGTGAGTCCTTTGGAATCACTATAAAAGGCCAGCGCCACTCCCACATCCTCACACCTCTCAAACCACATAAGTTTGACCATGATAGAACCATTAAAAATTAGAAAATACATATCATCATCTTAGAATCCTTACCTTAGTCAGATGAAAACCCAAGGAACCCTTTTATCACAAACCAAATGGTGTAACCCAATTTAGTGGTGACGTCTTCTCTGACATCCTTTTTATTTTCCTTATCCACCACTCCCATTACGTTTTTACATTTTGGTATAAAAAATAGTTTCATAAATATGATAGTATTTTTTTATATTAGTTTGACATACAATTATGCACAACTCTATCTAACGGGTAATGGGAATATTGTTTAAGTGTATGACGAACTTTGGCCTTACTGAATAATGAATGTTCACTTTTCCTTACATCCTCTCATGTTATAAATTATGATGGAAACCCAGATCATATATGTTATATATTATATTTATTATTTCTATAATATTTTTTATTCCTTTTAAAACACATATCCTTTTTTACTATCCAGTTTTTGCAAATAAGATAATTTCATTTGACGAAGTGTGGTTTACAACCCCCTCAAAGCGATATGAATCATTCACACACTACATGGAATGTATTATGGAATCATTTAGTGAATATATATATTATATTTATTATTATAAAACTAATTTAAAAATGATATATATATATATATATATGTATACATATATATTTTTTACTTTCTTTCTCTCAACATGACAATCTAACGGAAATAACGTTCAAGCGTACGTACGACGTACCATCTCCATTAACAAGGCATTCATTTTCAAATTTTGGTATTATATATATTATTATAAAAAAATTAATTTATATAAATGATATTTATATCATGTATTACATTATAGAATCATGATATAAGTATATTGACCAACAATACAACAAATTATGACACATATGAAAAGATAGGAGAATATTACCTGAAGCTATGACTTTGTGAAGGATGGTTAACAAGTAGGTAATATAATGTAATAATAAAAAAATATATGTTATTATATATAATAAATGTTTATATAAAATATTTATGACAAGTTTATATTTTTTATACATGTGGTTTTAATGTCTATGAATAGAGTCACGACACATGGTAAAGGAATTTCATCCCAGTTTTTATTTTCGTGAGATGGATGCTATGTTATCTAATATATTATTTTTGGTTGTCTATGTACTAAAAATAATTGTGTTCTATATATATTAAAATTATTTTTTTGGGTATTAATGTAACCATTTTATGATCTTTCATTCATGGGGTTTGTGTTTACTAATATACCAAATCGGTAAAATAGTTTTGTCCCAAGTTTCCTTCTTCAAGACAAATGTTTTGTTATGTATATACATTATTTTTCGAGGAGTATATACTTTAATTTTACAAGTTATATCGGAACATACTTTTTTCTGGTATTTTCATTTTAATTCAAATTCATTTTTTTACATGGAGAGTATAGTCCCATGTAACAAAGTTACAAGTTCTTATTAAGACAATCTTATCACTTTTCAATATTGTTTATGTTTATTATTTCTTTGATGAAATATTATTATCCATATCTCAAGAACATTAATAAAATTTCAAATCCTTTATTAATTCTTTAAATAATAAAATATTTGGTCTAAGTTTTTACTGTTTTGTGCATAAAATTAGAAAGAATATTTTTTATGAAATCCTGATTTTACCCTCTCTTCACTGAGAAGCTCGTATTCCTTTAAAACAACGTTTTCTTGAAAGGGGTTCCAATAATATTCTACTAAACTTTTATGAAATTAAAATAAATTTTCTTCATTTTTGTATTTTACCTATGTTTTTAATAGAATATTCTGGTCACTTTTTAAATGATCCATTTTTAACCCTTTTACCATGAAAAATGAATTTTATTTTTATCTTGTACGACATATATAAATTTATATATTTTTAATGTTTTTTGAATGAAAACATTTTTAATTTTTTTTGAAACTAATTTTAATATTTTTCAAGGAAATACGTTATTACAACTATTTCAAGTATTCTTTATATGTTTTCAATGTGTTTTCTAAGAAAATAATTTTCAAATGGTCTTATGTATTAAAAATAAATTTTTAATGAAGAAAAGATATTTATCTCAAGAATAATATTTTGAATGGTATTTCAAAATTATTTTTCATCTAACATGACATCTATAGATTTTACTCACATCCTTCTAAGTTATGATCTGAAGGTTTCATTAATATTCTATCAATGAATACTTATCCTTAATTCTATTGTATTTATAAAACCCATTTCTCTTTCACAGGTTATATTTTTATGAAATATGTTTATAATACATAGGTTATATGTTTATGAAATTTCTTTCTATTTTAAGGGTCATAATTATACTGAAAAGAATATGAATCCTGTATATTTTTCCACAAGTTATGATAAGACTATACATTTTTTTTATTCATTTCATTTCATCTCACGGGTTATGATATTATTGTTTATGATTTTCTGTCACATTTATGTTTGATTCACTATGAGATTAGTGGGAGCTATATATCCCTTCAATAAATTTGGTAAAGGCTTATATCTCATGAGATAGAAATTTATTTAATTATATATAATCTTGGTTTATTGTAATAGGGATCTAATGAGAAATGAACACAATTATGTATTATACTGCTGGAATGAGGAGTGAAGTCGATTTATCAATATAGGTCTGGAACTGGGTGTGAAACTGGTTCAGTAATGGGCTTTGTCCTCTAATATGGCCTTGGAAACAATATCATGATTACTAGGGTAATATATATATATATATATATATTCTTATGTATATACTACAATTCCATGTTTTATTCCAATATAAGCTTTTCATGGATTGTGTCGTTTACATCCTCATGAGTCACGTCTTATAAACATCCACGATTTATGACATGATTCATGTATATGATAATTGTTATGTTGGGTATGATATTTTTAATTTCAAGATCATGTTATCATACCCTTATGATTATAATTAAGATCAATATTTTCCCTTATTTACTCGTACTGAGCATTTGTGCTCACCCCTTTATTATGTTTCCTTTTCTCATTTTATAATGAATTGTTTCAGATACAAGTACTAATGGTGGATTTATTTATTAGAAACATTGTATAACTTTTATCTAGATAGAATTTTTTTCTCCATGATTTCAGAGAAACTAAAAAATTATAGTCCTCATGAATTTATTTTTGTAATTTATAGAATATTCATATTAAAGGATACAATATCCATGTATGTTAACACTAGGTCACTATAATAATATCCATCATCCTAGGAATCATAAATATGTGTATAGAAATTTGAGATAACTTTTGATTAGAAAAATAAAGAAAAATATTATGAAATATAAATCAATGTTCCCACTCTATCAGCAGATGAAGGTTGAGTGGATAAAGTTCAATGTTATAAAACAAACATTTCCCTAACTACATAGATGTTGGAAAACATCACTATAGATTTTTTCATGTTCCTTTAAAAGATATAAGTATGGTAAAATTATATAAGTGTTGTGGTGGATCATCAAAAAATGAGAACTCACTTCATTTACACATAAGAGGACATGTCACATGGTCATCATATAATGATAAACATTACAGAAGGGGTGATACTACATGGAACAACCCTATTAAATGTATCTGATCACGATATTAGGATTATTTCAATGTTTTAGAAGATTATTTTCCAATATTTAAAAATAGAGATGAACTTTATTATGACATATCATCACTAGACCAATTGTATTTCTAATTGATGATGTATACACAT
This sequence comes from Viscum album, assembly GCA_963277665.1. NCBI lineage: Eukaryota > Viridiplantae > Streptophyta > Magnoliopsida > Santalales > Viscaceae > Viscum > Viscum album. Next base: position 789,474,657 of record OY728157.1, read on the forward strand.
GAGAATATGTTGGTATCCTGACCTATGGACTATGAGGGATTCTAGGAACATCATATTCTACTGGTTGAGTTCTCCAACTAAAATAGTTTCAAATCATGTATACAATGTTTAATTTAAAATTCCATATCTGGGAAGATATTTAGAACACCGACATGATGAGATGATGTGGGTGAATGAAATTTTATAGGACATGAGATGGTTAATGAAATGGTATAGCAATTCAAGACCAAAAAATTTCACATAAAATAAGTGCAGCGTCAAAAAAGGTGGTATATTGATTACTATTGAAAATATTAGGATTATATGGTACGGGAAAATGTGTTCCAATATATATCTCCATATAAAGGATTAAAGAGATTTTTAAAGAAGGGTAATATAGATCCGAGATAGATTATCCCTTTTGATGTTATTGATAGCATCATAACTATGAAATATATAAGAGTATTACCAAACAATATTCCCAAAGTACATGATGTGTTTCATGTATCCCTCTTGAGTAATTACATTCTAGATATATCATATGGACTCTAAGAACCTGATTCTTATTTTTTGAGTTATGAGTTTCATATTTTCCTTTTCCCCTTAAGTGATTTTGAAAAAAATAAGGAAAATGCGGAAAAATCCCAAATTTTGTGGGTAGACACCGTGTACTTTTCCACATGCCATTTACATTGGCCATGTGGGATGAGTACACAGGGCGTGTAGGACAGTTGGCAATGAAGGGTATAAAAACTGACCACACACCATATACTTAGTATTTACACGCCATGTAATCAGTTGGCAGGTGGACAGTAATGTAGTGGAGGTAGCTTCCAGCGAAGTAGTAGTACACACCATGTATTCATGAATACACCCCATGTAGTCATGTCAATAGGTGAACAGTGTCTTGGATGAAATAAGCAGCTAGAGGGACAATTCAAAAAAATGAAAATTACACATCATGTCCTTGAGAGTACACTCCATGTACTTGAGAGTACACACTGTGTAGTTTGTTTTTTTCACTACAAATGGGCATTAGCCTCCTCATTTGGAAAAGGAGGGAGTGGGTTTGTTTGGAGCACGTGAGAGATGGCCGGACCTGGGAAGATCTTCTGACCACACACCGAGAACCCGATTTTTATGCCGTTAATCTCCTTTGAACTGCACGGGTAAGCTCTTCCTTATCCTAGATCCTTTCTTACCAATTCTTTCCCAAAATAAATTTACTTGAGGTTGAATGTGGGAACGTTTATCCAAGATCTACATCATTCACAGATGATTCCGGAGGCGTCGTTCACATATATCGATCATGGGCGATCGAGGTAGGTAGTCTAATGTTTATTCAAACTATTGGGTGGATTTTTGTGTGCCATTGTGCTACGAACCTTTGTTTTGGATATAGTATGGCTCAAGCATTTGCTGATAAGATATATAAAATTGTATAGATAATCTAGTGATAATTTAAAACTGATTTTGGGATCACTGCTTGTATCCAGGGCCACCCCAGGGGTACGTTCCTCGGTTTAGCCGTTTGGCCTGGATATCCGAGTGTATACCGTGATTATTACCTGTTTAAATTTTTATTGAGAGGAAATTTGGTATAAAATTTCTTGTTATGCATTGGGCTCGTCCCAGTTACATGCTCTTGAGGGCAGTGTCTTACATTAGACTGAGGGTGTGGTTACATTATCCGGAGGGCGTGGTTATATTAGCCTGTGGGTAAGGTGGTATTTAGCCTAAGGGAATGGTGGTATTTATCCCACGGGAATAGTGATATTTATCCTATGATCATGACTATATTGGCCTGAGGGCATGGTTTTATTTAGCCATAGGCTAGGAATCTAATTAGCCTGAGGGAATGGTTCTGATTTGCATAGAATTAAATTTTGTTGAATTGATAAAAGAATATTAAAATAGAAATGTAACTAGTGGTGATAGTTACCTTGAGAACTTACTAGTTTATTTCATTTTATTATTGCTCACTGTTGTTGCACATTTTTACTGACAGTTGGGCATGGGCCTTTGTTGGTTGCCTATTGAGATTTATTTCTCACACCCTGTTTGGGTCATGTCTTCGGCCCAAATAGAATATATTGTTGCAGGTGTCGATAGGTGAAAGGGTCCCTTTATAGGTACATGATTGTTGTAGAGGATTAGGAGAGCATGGGACCGAGCTTAGGCTTGTGATGCTGCTGAGTTCCTATTTCACTGCTCTGTTTGTTTTACTATACCAATAATTCATTAGTATTGTATTGTATTGTTGTGTATCTTGTTTTGGCTCCATTCATAGAAATAGTGGCATGTTGAAACATTAAATAAAACTACTGGTTATATTTTACTACAATTTTTCATTTCTAGTTCATATCGTTTTCTACTTCCGTTGTTGTATGTTGTATGTTGTTTGTTGTATATTATTTCTGATATGATAAACTCTAAAAAATGAGGGCATGGTTTCCCCACTATTAGATCTGGGCCCTTACTACTAGTCAGCAGCGTTTGGCTTTTGGCGAAATGTGCTTGAGGTCATGTGACCAATCGGGTTCGGGGCACCCGTGGTGTGGGTTCTGGATCTGTGGCGTTACAAAGTGGTATCAGATGGTTTCTTTTCTTCGACATACTATTTGGAGCCTATGGTCAGGGATAGGATGGAAGAGGTACTTAGTAATAAGAAATTCATGGGAGTAGCTAACCCGTGTACAAGGAAAATCCAATTTACCTCAGGTTGCAATTTTTTCTGATTTTTCAATTTTACGGTTGATTTGATGTTCACCATTGGGTGACGCACTTGTCATGTGCTATTTAAATTTTATACACATGTTCTATTTAGTTGAAACCTGAGTATATGAGGTTATTCCATATCATGCATCATTTAGTAAAATGATAGAAATTACATGTCATGCATAGTTTCCATGCCCTTTAGGTGCATCAGAAATTGCATGTTGTTGTTATAGTTTTTGTGCTAGAAAAACATGTTGTTGTGATAGCTGATCTAAGAAATACCTACTATTTGATAGGATATTGTTGTGTGAGATTTTGGAATAATGGACACCAAACATTTTTTCTTGAGAAGTATGAGCCCTCATTGACCGTAATTTGGTTGATCGTTGACGGTTTACCTTGTTTATAACATGAATAAGATGCCAAACATTGATTTTCATGGAGTATGGGCCATCACAGATTAGAATTTGGCACTTAGGTTTTTTTTTTCTCATGCTTTGTGGGCTCTGAAGTAGTTTCTAAGGCTTAATATACGGAAAGACCCTAAATACACACCGTGTAGTTTTGAAAAAATGCCATGAACTCTTCTGTTCAAGAAGAAGTGAAAAAAATTTAACTACATGCCGTGTAACCTAAGTACACACCATGTAGTTGCTACCCGTGTCATAGGCAATGTGGGAAGGAACCTGGGGAAATGAAACATTGAGGGCACATGCTGTGTACCAATTATACATGCCTTGTCGTGTTGACCCTGTCTCCTCCTTGTAACTAAAAACACAGGCGGAGAAATCTGATCTTATACACGTCGTGTCAATGATGAACATGCAGTGTAGTTTGACATGGGGATTTGGTCGTGTAACTAACAAACACGGGTCGGTGTTACCTCATCTTGAACACACCGTGTACCTGTGGGGAACGTCGTGTAGTCTTGACTGGAGAGAGACCGTGTTGACTTGGAGGTTTGTTTGGTGAAACACCATGGTATACATGCCGTGGGCGGGTGTAACATGCCTTGTAGTATCAGCCGAGTGGCTGGCTGTGTCACTAACAACACAGGTTGGTGATTCTTGTCCTGTACATTCCGTGTAGACAATATACACGGCGTGTAGTCTCATTCAAAAGGGAGCTATGTGGCTATTCTGTGTAGAAGTACTCAGGTAGGGAAGAAAATTAAAGTACACGCCGTGTGTATGGACAACAATCTGTGTGTTTGTGGTGTTACCCAACCCATTCAAGAATAGGTACACACCCATGTGGAAGGATTACGAGAACACACCATTTAGTTATTAAACACTCCATGTATTTCGGTTTGTAAAACTTGAATGTTTTCTTTTCCATGTATCCTTCTTACACTCCTTGTTTTCAGTCCAGGATAACCTTAATCTATGGCATATGGTTGACCTTTTAGAGTCATGCTACCGAGATGACCACCGATTGTTCTCTAAGAGAGCGGAAACAATTATACTCCTAAGATGGTAGTCAATGGGCTACCAGTGGATCCTCCAGCAGTGCCAGATGCGGTGCTATCCATTATACCAAACGTAGGCACAGACGCGCAGTTCCATGAAGGCTTTATGTGGTTCATGCAGACCTTCCAGGGAGCATCGCCAGTTTCCACACATATGGAAGAGCTCACACGTATCTTCCAGCAGTAGAATCCACCTACGTTTTAAAGGGATAGTAGACCACAAACTGCAGATTCATGGCAGGATTCATTGTAGACTATTTTCGAGCATCTTGAGACACCTCCTCGGAAGAGAGTTAATCTTGCAACATACATGTTGCGCGGTTCCACCAAGAGGTGGTGGGATGTTACCACCCAGTCTGAGAATCACCGAGACATGGAATGGGAAAATTTTCAGACAACCTTCTATGACTTCTTCTTCTTGAAGATGCTAAGGGAATATCGAGATCAAGAGTTCATTAATCTACTGTAGGGTGCCATTTCAGTAATGTACTATTATACCCGCTTCACCAAGATTTAGTGTTTTTCACCCATTCAGGTTGGAGATGATGCGTTGAGAGCTCGACGCTTTGAGTATGGTATTCGATATGACATTTGGGCACTGGTAAACGGTTTGAGGTTTCCTACAGTACATGCTATTGTGAACCAGCCACTGATTTCTCAGCGGAACCATCAGGAAGCTAGTGGTGTGGGCCAGGGTGGTTCGACACCAGTTTCTGGTACTATTTCCATTAGCTAGAGGATGAATAATAAATATTTATCTCACAGTGGAAATACTTTCCAGAGGAACTCTTCATTTTCCCTGATAATGTGCTACCAGTGTGGTAGAGAGGTGAAAAAAATACTTCAGTGTCCTCGTGACCCAGTGGAATTCCGAGGTTACAGCAAGATGGGTCATCTACATCGTTTCTGCATGGTGTTTCAACCAGTGGATAGTGAGAGGGATTCTATGAAGACTTCGCGTTCGAGAATAAGACCATCATATTCTTACCAGTCAAGCAATTGGAATGCGTCCGGGCGTGCATGCCGAGATGGTGGTCGTGGCCATGGTAACTAGACACCAGGATCTCAGAGGCAGTAGGGTGGGTCAGCTCAGGGTAGCCGGGCTGTGTCACAGGGCCGCAGCACTGGGCAAGCATATGCAGTGCAATTGATCCAAGACGAGTAGGATCCTGGACCTTCCACATTCAGAGGTAATATTATAGTTGTTTCTATTTTATCTTCTTCACTTTTCAATATTGGTGCTACACATTGTTTTATATCTGTGGCCATTGTTTAGTGCTCTGGGCTCTGTGTTTCTTCTTCATCTGATATCATGACGCTAGAAACACCGTTGGGAGTAAGGACAGAAGGTGTGCGTTAGTGCAAGGAGTGGCCCCTTGAGGTTGGTGGGTGTCACTTTCTATGGGAACTCTATGTATTAGAGATGATAGCTTATGATATCATTCTCGGGATCGACTGGTTGGTTCCCTTTCGAGCCTTTATATTTTTCTATCATCAAAGGATGGGTTTCACTTCACCAGAGGGTGGAGAGTTTCTATACAAATGAGAATGGGATGTCCAAGTGAGAAGAACTAGACAAGAGCATTTTCGGCAAGGTGGAGTCACAACCCAGATTGTGAGTTTATATATGGATGGTCACGGAACTTTTCAAAAGGATTTCCCTCCAGTGGTTGATCATCTCAGGGATGTATTCTCGGAAGACTTTTCAGGTCTACCTCTAGATCGTGAGGTCAATTTCACTATTGAGCTTGTTCCATGAGCTGTACCAGTGTCCATTATTCCTTATAGGATGGCTACAACTAAGTTATAGGAGATCAAAAGGTAGTTAGAGGTGTTACAGACAAAGGGTTTCATCCGACACAGTACTTCTCATTGGGGTTCACCGGTCCTTTTTGCGATGAAGGCGGACGATACCCTTCGAATTTGTGTGGACTATCGGAAGTTGAACTAGTTGAAGGTCATGAAACGATATCCCCTACTGAGGATTGATGATATTTTTGATAAAATTCATGGAGGTTTTCTCGAAGATTTACTTTAGATACGAATATCATCAATTGCACATGAGACAGTCAGACATAACTCTTATAGCCTTTCAGAGCAGATATGGTTATTATGAGTTCTTGGTCATGTCGTTTGGACTCACAAACGTGCCAGTAGTGTTCATTGCTCTGATGGATCATGCGTTGCACCCATATCTGGATTCTTTCGTGGTAGTCTTCATGGATAACATCTTGTTGTACTCTAACACTCGACACGACCATGCCACCCATCTTGATATAATTCTAAATAAATTGAGAGCGCATAATCTATATGCTAAGCTCTCAAAGTGCCACATTTTGATGGACCAGATTCACATCCTGGGTCATTTTATCATAGAGGCAGGAGTTGCAATAGACCCCGAGATGTTGAGAGCAGTAGTTTCCTGGGAGCATCCTAAGAACGTGTTTGAGAGACGGAGTTTCTTGGGGATGTCTGGTTACTACAAGTGTTTTATACCGGACTTCTTCTGCTTAGCAGTGTCGTTGACGGGTTTGACTAAGAAGGGTGTGATGTTCGTTTGGTCAGAATATTTCAAGATAGCCTTTCATGAGTTGAAGGAAAGGTTAACATCATCATCAGTCCTGATACATCTAGAGAACTGGAAGATCTATACAGTTTACTATGATGCATCAGGTATTGGACTGGGAGCAGTGTTGATGCAGGGCGATCGAGTTCTTGCATATGGGTCTCGACAGTTGAGGCCACATGATAGGAATTACGCGACACAAGATCTCGAGTTGGATGCAGTTGTTCATGTGTTGTTATATTGGAGACATTATCTCTTGGGAGAGCATTTTGTGGTGTTTATGGACCAAAAAAGTCTCATGTACATCTTTACCGAACGATGACCTGAATTTGAGATAGCGAAGGTGGGTTTGATACCTTCATTCATTCGACTTTGAGTTTGCCTATACACCTAGTTAGGGTAACGCAGTTGCTGATGCACTGAGTAAGAGGACTCAATTACAAGCAGTGCAGGAGGCCAGTGTTGAGTGGAAGATCATGGCTTTGTTCTCTGAGATGCATTTGGAGGTGCACGATAGTCAGGGGAAACCTATCCTTAATCCTTAGTTGTGAATTCTACCCTCTAGGATAGAGTGAGGATGAGGCAACTTCCAGATGCATAATTCCTTGTTCTATGAGGTTCAATGGCATGTGAGGACCCTACCCTGGTTGGATGATAGGCGATGATGAGGTACTACATGTCCATGGACGAGTCTGGGTTCCAGGGGACATACATGAAAAGTTGATGTAGAAGTTTCATGCTTTATCTTGGGCAGTTCATCCTTGAGTCACCAAAATGTATCGTGACTTGAGACGTCTGTATTGGAGCTGAAGTATGAAAAGAGAGGTAGCTGGTTTTGTTACGAGATTTTCCACCTGTTATCATGTGAAGGAAGAGAATCAAAGTCCATATGGACTATTACAAAAGTTACCCATTCTGAAGTGGAAATTGGATGATTTCATGATGGACTTCGTGATCAGGTTTCCAAGGTCACCTCGAAGCAATGATGTCGTGTGGGTTGTTGTAGAAATTCTTACGAAGGTAGCTCATATTTTGCTGATCTAGGAGACATTAACTGTTGAAGAGCTTGGAAAATTGTATATCTTAGAGGTAGTACGCATTCATGTGGTCCCACATTCTATCATTTCAAATAGGGACACCTTCATTACATCTCATTTCTGGCAGGGTTTTCAGAGGGCACATGGTACACATGTTCTTCTGAGCACGGATTACTAACCTCAGACCAATGGCCAATCAGAATGTATGATACATGTTATTGAGGAAATGTTGCATGCATGCATCCTGGACTTTGGGGGATCTTGGAAAAATAACATACCCCTAGTCGAGTTTTCCTATAAAAATAGTTTTCAGGAAACTATTGAGATGGAACCTTACGAGGATTTATATGGTAGGCCATGCCAATCACCCTTGTGCTGGTTAGAGGCAGGCGAGGTAGCTTTAATGGGACCACATCTCATGCAAGAGACTTTTGAGCAGGTCTAGTTGATTCAGAAGAGGATGGATATTGCACACTCTCACCAGAAATATTATGTTGATCACTGCAGACGACCCTTGGAGTTTGTGGTCGGGGATCAGGTTTTCTTGAGGGTTTTGTCGAGGTTGGGACACATGCGGATCAAGAGATAGGGTAAAAATTCGCCAAGGTATGTGGGGACATTTGAGATCATGGAGAGAGTTGGGTTGGTTACCTATAGGTTGTAGTTACCACAGAGGTACCAGGCCATGCATGACGTCTTCAGTGTATCTCAATTGCGCTGCTATCATTCAGACTCATCTCACATTTTTCTGCCCGAAGAGGTTGAGATTCAGGTCGATGCATCCTTTTAGGAGAATCCGTTTCATATTATTGATAGGAGCACGAAGGTTCTCCGAGGCCAGTCAGTTAATCTCATTCATGTGCTATGGCATCATGGACGAGTGCAGGACCAAACCTGGGAGCAGGAGACTGACGTACCTGCTTAGTGGCCATAGTTGTTCTCAGCTTTATCATCACCACCCTTGGAAGGTCAATTCAAGGATGAATTGCTTTAAGGAGAGAAGTTTGTAAGAACCCGGTTCTCATTTTTTGAGGTATGAGTTTCTTATTTTCCATCTCCCTTATGTGTTTTTTAGAAAATAGGAATAATGGGGGAAAATGCCAAAATTTTTGGGTACACACCGTGTACTTTGGCCGTGTGGGATGAGTACATAAGGTTGTAGTCCTGTCGGTGATGAAGGGTGTAAAACTGACTACACGCCATGTAAATAGTATTTACATGTCGTGTAATCAGTCGGTAGGTGAATAGTAAAAAGGTGGAGGTAGCAGCTAGAAAAACGGTAGTACACGCCATGTAATCAGGAATACATGCCATCTATTCATGTCGATGGATGAACAGTGTTACGGTGGAATGAAGCCTCCAGAGGAATAGTATAAAAAAATGAAAAGTACACATCGTTTACTTGAGAGTACACACCGTGTAGTCTTTTTTCACATAAAATGGACAGTAGCCTCCTGATTTGGAAGAGGTGGGAGTGGGTTCGTTTGGAGCATGAGAGAGATGACCGGACCTTGGAAGATCTCCCGACTGCACAACGAGAACCCGATTCCTATGCCATCGATCTCCTTTGAACCGCATGGGTAATATCTTCCTTCTCCTAAACACTTTCTTAAAAATTATTTCCTGAAGTAAAGTTATTTGAGGGTGAATGTGTGAATGTTTATCCCATATCTACATCATTCATATATGATTTGGGAGGTGTTGTTCGCATATATCGATTAGGGGAGATCGAGATAGGTGGTCTAGAGTTTCTTCCAACTGTTGGGTTGATTTTTGTGTACCATTGTGCTACGAACCCATGTTTGGGGTATCGTATTGCTGAGGCCTTTGCTGATAAGATATCAATAATTTTATAGACAATTTAATGATAAATTAAAATAGTTTTTAGGGATCACTGCTTTGATCCAGGGTCACCCCAAGGGTGTGTTCCTCTGTTTAGCCATTTGGCCTAGATACCAGAGGGTATACCATTATTATTACATGTTTAATGTTTTCATGGTAGGAAATTTGGTATAAAATTTCTTGTTATGCGCTGGGCTCGGCCCTGTTACTTGCACCTGATGGTAGTGTTTTACATTAGCATGAAGGCATGGTTATATTAACTTGAGGGCATGGTTATATTAGCCTGAGGAAATGGTGGTATTTTTACTGAGGGCATGGTGGTATTTAGCCTTAGGGAATGGTGATATTTAGCCTGATGGCATGACTATATTAGTGTGAGGGCATGGTTACATTTAGCCCGAGGGTAGGGTTCTGATTGGCCTGTGGGCATGGTTCTGATTAGCTCTGAATTAAAATATGTTGTATTGTTAAAAGAATATAAAAATGGCAATGTAACTAGTGGTGATAGTTACATTGAGTACTTAATATTTTATTGAATTTTATTATTGCACACTGTTTTTGAACATTTTTACTAGTAGTTGGGCATAGGCCTTTGGTGGTTTCCTGCTGAGATTTATTTCTCACAGCCGGTTTGGGTCATGTATTCAGCCCAAAAAAACTATATTTCTATAGGTGTTGATAGGGTCAAGGGTCCCTATACAGGTACATTATTGTTGTGGAGGAGTAGAAGAGCATGGGACCAAGCTTAGGCTTACGATGCTGCTGAGTTCCTGTTGCACTATTCTGTTTGTTTTGTTGTACTTGTACATGAGTTGTATTGTGTTTTTTTTTTATTGCAGTGTATCCTGTTTTGGCTAATTTCATAGAAATACTATCATGTTGTATCATTAAATAAAACGGTTGGTTATCTTTTACTGCAGTTGCACATTTCTTGTTCATATCATTTACTGCTTCCAATGTTGTATGTTGTATGTTATATGTTGTATTTCTTTTCTACTGCACTACACTCTGAAAAATGAGGGCATAGTTTTCCCAATACTAGACCTGGGCCCTCGCTGCTAGTTTGAAACCTCTGGTATTTGGGGAAATGTGCTTGAGGTCATGTGACCAACCAGTGTCGGGGCACCCAGGGTGTGGGTTCCGGTTCTGGGACGTTACATGCACTATATAAAAAGGGTGTATAATAGGACATTTATTGGTCATATGAGGCTTATATTATGAAAATCATGGCTCATATAGTTATAGTTCTCTATAAAAATATAACTCAACTTCTCAATTCAAATTTTAGTGTACATATATACCAAGAGGTTACATGGGATCGAGAAGAGGCCATGAAATTAACGATCCCTCATTTTTTCACATTAAGAATATGAAATAAAAAATTAAGGGAGAAATTTCAAATTGGTTGCAATATGAAATGAAAAAATATATTTTTTATTATTTTTACTTAGTGAGTATTCTATTTACAATATTATGTAAGATGATATAAAAAATATATTCCAAAAACTCTAAAATATTAATAAAATTATTTTATTCAAAATTGTTGTAATATCCATTTAACTAGAGGGAATAAACTGTATTAAATATTTTTTTATCATATTTAAATTAGGTATTAAAAAAGTCTATATGATAAAAATATGATTTTATTTCATGTTAATATTAATTTAATATTAGTTATTGGTAATTTTTTTGAAAAGTGTTTATTTTTAGTGAATAGTTAAAAAATAACTTTTATTAATACTTAATATTTTATGAAACTTTTAGACATGAATTCCATGATTGATTCTAAAAAACAGTTTTTGAAAAATATTATTTTATCATGTTAAATTGTGTATTTAGAAACACTATGTTTATATATAAAATAAATGCTCAAAATTATTGAAACTATAAATAATTTTTTATCTTTTTTCATCTCTTTCTTTTAAAAAAATTTAAAAAGGTCTAATTAGGTATTGAACATCTGTAAACATAATTAAAACATATATGAATAAAAATAAATATTTTAATATCAATAGAGTCATTGAAATTAATAAATTTATCCTAAACATAAATTTTATGATTAAAATTCTCTTTTTATAAAATTTAGATTTTATATTTTACGTGAACTAACGTTAAAATTTATTTCCCTTACAAATAGAAATTTATTTTCTAAATAGTTTTTATATTTAACATATTTATTTTTATATTATCAAATAATTATTACATCATTTTTTGGAATTAAAAATAAATTACATAGGTAAAAAATTAGTTGCCACTATAAATCCTAGAGGTGGAGAAAGTAAAAAATATAAGACTAAACGAGTTAAAAATGTATTTAAAGAATGTGTGGAAATGTTTTTATGCATATTTTATTACCGTAAACATTTATATTCTGTTTTATAATCCATTATTTCTTCATATTCTAGGAGAAGTCTTTTAACTCGTTATAATATTGTGTTTTATGTGCAAATAGATTCCATTCCATGATATTATAAAAGGAACCACCAAACGTCCACCTATATACACACCCTATTCACATTTTTCATTTTCAAAACTCCTCCATAATCTTTATTAAACCCTATCCTAATACTATAAAAGAATTTATAATGAGAAAAAGGACATTCTAAGGTTCATTAATATCAATACCAAAGGAGAATATTCCACATGATAGGTAATATTTCCGACCACACATTATTTATTATTATCGACATATGCCATTACATAACTATTATATATAAGAAATGATGATAAAAAATTTATTTTTAATATTATGGTATGATTTTCAATTAATTAAAAACCAATTGTATATGATCCTCGAAAATATTTTAAAAACATTTAGAAGCTGGCACATGTGCATGCAAACTACTACATCCACAATATGAGGTTTCTCCTTGAATTTCCATAACGATTAACACACAATGAATAAAAAAATGTATGAATCATATAAGAAGTTATTTTATAAATAATTAACATTACATATAAATAATATTATACATTCAATTATTTTTTTTACAATAGACATCCATAATAAATTTGACCACGTAAAAGGTATTATCAACGTTGTAGTTATAATATTAGTCTATTCAGGGAAAACACCGTTAAATATAAAAATTAATTCAGAATATAAAAATAAATGATATAATAATGAAATTTTTATACTAATAATCAATGTTACGACACTTTGACCTTCATTAACACACTGTGAATGATTCCATGAAATTGACTGATGAACTTTATGTAACCGACATAATGGGTAATGATATGATAAATTAGTGACACATATTGATTAATAAAACTAATAAAATTAATTATAGAAGTATAATCTTTTCAAATTTATTTTAAATAAATCCATAAATTTATTATTTTGGATTTTTATAAAAGTGTATAATAACTTCTGACATGAGGTAAGGGACCATTCGTACATCCATCATGACATTCTAGTTATGGATCCTCTTTCTTATTCACAGTTTAAAGAAATATTATTCTCATTTAATACGTTTTATTGTTTATATATTCCCCATAAATAAAAAAAATAGTAAAATAAACATCTTGTTTTAATATTTATTGATGTTTTTAGTTCCAATTGAAATTCTCATTTTGGAATAAACTCATTTTAATAGAACATTCCTATTTCTTATCAAGCGTCTACCAACACCTACATAAATATATTTTAAACGGTTATTATATTCTAAATAATACAATTATATTATATATAACACACTTGGTTTAATTATTTTTTATATAAAAATAATAAAATCATTACATTATTAAAAATATCTGTTAATTTTGTCATAATGCATTATTCATGTGGTGAATTTTTACTTGTTCATCTTCAATATCCATGACACAAAATATCAATATTAGAAATATATTATCATGTTTTATTTTTCATTTTAAAATTATAAATTCAATATTATTTATATCTTTCTTCTATTTGGAATATTTTGGATTCATGTTACAATTATTCATCAAATCAGAATTACCAAACCTGTTTCCATATCATTAGTTTGATCAGGCACATGACGTATGCATGATTTATATTCATCATGTGTGATTCATATATATGATAATAATTTATGTGATGGATGGTCCCATATTATATATCCCTAAAACACTTTTGGTAAATCACTATATCTCATGAGATTATATGTAATTAATCATGGAGTGAAACTAATCCACCATGGGACTTTTCCCACCTTATGTTGATGGTCTTGGGAGATATTCATCACTTATGATTATGATACCATCTTATAAATTTATTCCATTGGATTATGATTTGATAAAAACAACACCCTATTCAATTCCCCCACACATATGATAAACTTATTTATAATATCATGTTATGCCAATTTACTCCATTTTTTGTTCCATTAGAATATTTATTATCTTAGTGGGATTTCAGGATCACCATTTTTATAATACATTATTAAAACAATATAATATAAAATTATGGAATATATATGGAATTTATATGAATAATGTAGAGTTTATAGTAGTAATTATATTTTTATCTTTAATATGTTGTCGTTTTTAATTTATAAACTTCTATATAGAATGGAACTCGAGATCCGAATATTATATTTGAGGAAAATTATATTATGAATTATGAAATAAAAAGTTTTTATGGTTTTGGTAACTCTAAGTAATATCATATTTATAAAAAATTATTTTCTCAAAAACTTGTTCCTAACGTGACTTGTTATATTTAGGAAGAGATATATGATGAACATAATTTTTATGGATAAAAAATTTGATAAATGTTATGTTCAAGATAGAAATCGTCTCATTGAAATCCTTTCAAAAATGATAGGTTCTTTACATATTATTGGAAAAAAAGTATCCCAAATATGATAGATAATTTTTAGGAATTAATTTTTTTCATTATGTAAATTTTTTTTTGAGGGAACAGTATGTGTGGATTTAGGTTGAGGTTGGGTCATCTTTAAGGTGCTATTGAGTGTAATTCCAAAAATTACCCATTACATATTGTATAATGTTGTTAGTTTTAAAAAGGAATGTGGTGACATGTGAAACACTAAAAGATAAGGTATTATGTTAGGTATATCACAACATAATCCATATGTTCAAAGGTAATGTTTTTATTGAAATTTTGGCTATCATCATTGAATTTATAATTTTCACTGTATTTTAATATTTACCATGGTAACTAACATTTAAATTAGTATAATATTTTATGGCTATAGTATAAATTTAACTTGTAATGAAATATCAGGATTCAATATTCTATATTCGTTTAAAAGATTCAATTTTTAATAGTGATAAAAAATAGGTTTAATATAAATATTCATATCATATAAATATTTTTTTAAAAAGGCATTTTGTGCATACAATTGAATATAAAATTATTAATTAAAAATACTATTTGTTAAATAATTTTTAATGTTTTTAATATCTAAATATATTTTATTTATTTAAAATAATATTTTTTATTTAGTAAATTTTAATTTCAAATAAAAAATTATATAATAAAAAATTAAAAACTTTGTTCCTAGACCGATTTTTTTCCAAGACTAATTACCATAGTATTTATTATATTTACATAATTATTTCAAGGATGAAATTTTTTAAATTCTCTAATAATTCCCATAGATTTATCAATTAATTTAATTTATATCATTATTTAATAATAAATATTAAAAATGATATTTTTTCACAAAAAAATCTATTAGAATCAGTGATATTTTGTTCATGGAATTGGTAGCCATTTAATTTTAATATTTCATTCATTTATCCAATTATGTTTAATTTAACAATATTTTGTTGTATTTAATGATTTTAAAATCCTATATATGGTAACACCCCAAGTGGGGGAGGGTAATAAAGGTATAGTAGATTATTTATCTAATTAGAATCTTGTACTCTCATATTGAGGAAGTTATTGTTTTTTTACATAATGAATATTGAAAGAAGAAAATAAAATAGAGTAATTTACTTCATTCACCAACCCCAGGATCCATCCAAGAAAGATGCATTTAAATATTCTTATCTACTAAATGCACTAGAATCACATTCATTTAGGTACAATTTGAATGGTCCTAAATAGACGACCTAGTTCAGTATCATGAATAATAAAAGAACACGGTTTACTTTTACGACAAGAAACTCAGTTGTCTAATTGTCTGATCTTATTTAATCAAAATAAAATTATATTAATACTCATCTATAACTGTTTTCTATTCATCACGATAATTTCATCATGAATGAATTTTGAGACTCATGGAATCCCTTATTTGACA
Organism: Viscum album; assembly: GCA_963277665.1. Taxonomy (NCBI): domain Eukaryota; kingdom Viridiplantae; phylum Streptophyta; class Magnoliopsida; order Santalales; family Viscaceae; genus Viscum; species Viscum album. The sequence continues at coordinate 789,490,503 of OY728157.1, forward strand.
TTATAATATCAATATGAAATTTGGAACCAAACCTCTAGAAATGTTCAATTGAAATGATTCTGATTACAACTAATTTTTCTCTATAAGTGGTTTGAAAAAATTACTATATTAAAATCAATAAAAATTAATTGTTGGACCCTCCTATATTTATGATCAAAACTAGTGTCCCCTATAATTAATTCGGTCCCCATGAAAAAATTAATTCTAAAAGAATAATCAGGGCGGTAAAACTATAACATACTCTGACTAAATAAGTGCATATAGAAAACCACATAGTTTTGTTTTGGAATAAGGTATTATGGATTAAGACCAAATATTATTTCTACTCTACATTTTAGATTCCATTTATTTTATGGAATCATGATACCCTCTATAAATTCTCTATTATAAGTAAAAATACTATGGTCTGGAGACATATTGTTTACCAGATCCACATTCCCTAATAGAAAAACTCAACAATGATGTGACACAATCGGAGAAATTAAATTTCTATAAATACACCACACTAAATTTTCAATGTAATTATCTGTTTTTAGTGGTGTTTCCTCCCATAGAATTATAAAATAAATTTTTTTTACCTCTAGGGATTTTAGCCAATCCACATCATATGTCCAGTATGTGGCATGTAATATTTTTCATCCATAAAGGGTTATAGAGTATATTGTATATTATGGAATTGAAACATCCATATTTATAATATAAATGATATATACTAACCCATATAATAGGCATTGATGATCCTGAAAGTGGTTTATTGTGAATAAACCCTTATCCCACATTAGAAAACACATCTGGTGCTCTGAAAAAATATATGATTACTCGATCTATTTTCATAGTATATATGACTAACAGGGTTCACATCCTACCACATCTATGGGGTCATGATTAATTTGTGACCACTATCACAATACTTCCACCCATACAGTGTGGACCACTACTCCTTCATCATGCTGACCTACATTCACCTCTCACATTCCTCCTTGGTGGTAAAACTGGATGGTTGGCTCGGCTAGTTAAGTAGTATGGTTGATATGGATTGGTTTCCCAACCATATAGTTTGAATCATTATTAAAAAAATAACCATGGTTCTAAAATAGAGTTTGGACTTTGGTGTGGACCCATTTTATTAAAACACTTCCATCATCCTTTATTTTTCAACAAAAATATCTATCAAACCCCTAAAGGGATATTGGTCAAGAATATATCACTTTGGTGATGTTTAAAATCCGCCAAACACTGCAATACCATCCTTTAAAAATAAGTGGATCAATGACCCACTAATTATCAATTGTAATCTCAAGTGGTAAAATCTCGGTGTGAGAAAAAATAAGTGAGGAAACTGTTTTTCATTATCACATATGAATCGTTTAAACCAACTCAAAACGACCCTCAAATTTTCATTGAAATTATATATCCTTATTTCCCCACTCTATGAAACAAACCTAGATATTTATCTCTCCATATGGATTCAATCCCATAGGGTTTACTATATAAAAAATTTATAATGATTGGGTTAGAAAAAAAAATTTATAGTGAGAAGATATACCATTCTCATGAATGAAATCATTTGAGAGCGGGATCTATCACATCCAATTTAATATTATAGATTTTTTTTGGAATCCAGGAGAAAAAAAATTCTCCTCGAAATTTTTTTGGGTAGTTCCCTTATCAATATATCTAATACATGATCATGTTTTGACACGTACTACAATGAGATATCACATTGATACAACTTCCCCTTTATGAAATCATAATCAATTTCAATTTGATTGGTTGATGAATTTTATAGAGTTTATTTTCTAAGATTAATTGAACATGAGTTTTCACACATAAAATGAAAGGGATAAGTTACCTCAAAACCCACACCCTCATATTGTTTCTTCATTCAAAAAAATTGGGTGAATGATTGAGTGAAAACAATATATAAAGAAATTGTGGTGCCCAATTATATCAAATCCTACTTCTTACTTTTCCGTGAGATTCAAAAGATTATATGTCAAAAATAACAACCATATTTTTGATTTATGGTCATCTAGAAAACCTTCCAAATCTGTATTAGTGAATCCCATAAAACTATGATGTTCATCATTCTGGTAAAACATCATATCATCAATTGAATGATTAATATACTAAAAAATTATTCTCATAGATTTCCAGTGATCTTCCTTACATTCAAATAGAAAATGAGTATCATACCATATAGAAAATTATATATAATATTGGGTGGATGTAAGATAGAGAAAAATCAATATTATGGATTAATACATTTTCAAATTGACGTTGTTCCCAAACTCATCTTTTGATAACAACATCCTTGATTTTGTAGTACATTCCATAGGTCTCGATTCATATATTTGAAATAGTCATAAAACATAATTTCACTATTTTTTGAGTAAAATAATCTATTAAAACATTTAGGGACCTAAATGGTAGGGAAAATGAAATTTTACCAATTAACATCAACTAAAATTAACACCGCACAAGTTATGAAAATTTCTTCAATTGGTCAATATTTGAGCCTCTAAAAAACATCTCATCATAAAAATGATCACCACCATCTTCTATTAATATTTCTAATTAACATGGATATTGTGATAAAATCCGCCACAATATAATCCAATATTTATTATACATTGGTATAATATAGGGAACCATGATCATGGTTATTTATTAAACCTACACAAGGCCTTGTTTAGATGAAAAAGGTTTCCTACATAATCATAAATGAGAAACACATCATGTTTCTCAATATAACATTCTTATTTAAGAAATCCATTCAAAAGGGATATTTCTCATCCATTGGATTAAATTTGTATCTTTTCTAAATATCAATAGCTATATTCAACAACATAGTTTCAACATATGAAATATATGTATATGTGTCATCGATATCAATTCATTCAATTTGGGAATAAAATTTTCAAACATGTCTTGATTTTTTCTGAATAACCTTGAAATATTTTTTTAGTTTATTTTTAAAAACCCATTTTTTTGTAATGAATTAATTTCACAATGACAAGGAAAAACTTCTAAAATATCATTATTTTCAATTTTTCATGATTCTAATTCATATTATTTTCCCAACACTTGTTACAAAAATATTGTTTCAAATATTTTTATTTAACTGATAATAAATCTGTTACATATTATTAAGACTTAATTCTTTGAGTTTTCAATATAGCTATCTGATCAGAAATAATAATTCCATCAATGATCTCATCCCATGAATATTTTCATTGTGAGAAAGCTAAAACTACTAAATTTTTTAAATTTTTGAATCATCATCATAAATTTCATCATTCCATATAAATCACTATGAATTTATCACATCTTATTCACTATCATATTAAAATTCTTTTTTGGTTTTAATGAGATTATAATAAAGTGTTATTTCTTTATTTTCATATTCTAGAACCATAACAATAAATTATGATAAATAATTTTTTATCCATTTTTCGTAACAGTAGTGAAATTTTCTATTTGGTGAATATCCATAGAATATGCCTTCATCTTCTTAGTTAGGAAAATATTACGAAATTATTCTTTGAAAATAATGGATTTGATTCAAATATATGATAATATTGAGGGTATTATCCCTTCCATACCACATTTCATATGGAGTTCATTCTTAGTTGTCATATAGAAATTATCCATAGTGGATGATTACAGATTAATGGACTACTTTTTTTAAATATATTCTCAAAAAAATATTTTAAACCATCATAGTTCTTGGGATGTTATTGAATGTATGATTTCCTATTTCCAATAAATAATTTTTTTGTGGTTCTTTTATAGATGATAATTTATATTGATTTCTATATCTGTAGATATTACTAAATTTGATCATTATGCCAATTATTCTATATTTTCACTTAAATAATTCTTTCTTTCTATATTAGAATATATTTATGCATATATAAACATCATTCCTGGGTGTTATTAGAAATATCCTAGGTATTTGTCTATATTAAACATCAAACATCACATAATATATTCTTCAATATATTTATTTATGTGGAATTAGACCATATAAATTATTATGCAATAGCTTAAGTAATCTTAATTAACTCATATTCATTTACTTTTAAGACATGTAGATGATCATCAAATCTTGACATAAATAAAATTTTTTATTATGATCATCTATTTTACTGGGAACATAAATATCTTTATTTCTCTTTACCAACACCTAGAGATCTTTTTTTTAATGGAAAATCCATTAATTCCAAATCTTATTTTACACTTCATTGGATACCATACTCCAATATTAATTTATAAAAGTATATATTTTCCATGAATATTAATAAATAGATAATTAGTGAATAATAATTATCTTTTATGTAATAATATTTTTGAATGAGCTTTATTTCAAGTTTATGGTGACTAATTGGGATGGAAATAAAAATATTTTGATGCGGACCATCATAAAAGAGAATGTTATTTAACATGGGATCATTTTTCCCACAGGTATTTCAGGGGGACAACAATTTTATTACCATCATCATTCATGAAACATTTTATACCATATATTAAATGAAAGAGTATTAAAATTATATATTTAATTAATGTCATATATGATATGCATCCATTATAAATAATACAAAGAGGGATCAATTGATTTTCCATTATGAAAACTCACCAATATTGTCCTTCTATAAACATTCTTTATTCACCAATGTCATCTTGAAGTATTCTTATAGGAAAATTGAAACCCCAGATTTTTTATCAGATTGTAAAAATGAAAATCTATTATGGATATGAACAATTTTTAATGATTTTTCTAGCATCTTATTTCCTCAACATCAAATAATTCATGATTACAATAGTTTCATTCATAAAAATTAATAAATTAATACATTCACATTTCATTTCCCACAAAAAATCCATCAAAAGAAAAATATTAAAAAGTAATTGTATATAAATGTTTATGATAATAGCTCTCTCATTTTTTCTTCCATAAAATATATAACACATGGTATGTGTGTCCCAATTTTCTAAAGATAAACTATTGAATGATTGATGTAAAATATTGAGCCCTTGAAAATTTATATGTTTCTTTTCTAGTGTTGTGGGGATATACCTTCTTCAAATGTGTTTGTACTTATGGTTTCAAAATAACCACAAACATTATTTTCTTTATGAATCAATATAAATTATGTATAGGAATGTATTTATCATGAATATTTTTTATTTGTTTACTAGATGATTATTCTTATAAATATTTCATCATTTTCGGTGTTAATTTGTGTTATTGATCTTCAAAATTGTATTACCAACCCCAAAAAATATATTCCAGCTACTCTATTATCTTTTCTATAATGTTGAAATTTTTATCTAAACTATCAATGATTCTAATTTGACAATTAATTTTATGCTTCAATTCATATTTTCCAATATTTTTCTAAATTCCTAATTTGAGTTTATCAAATTCATTTATCAGATCAAACTTATCTCCTTCTAGTTTTTTCATTTATAGTATGGAATATTGCACCATTGCACTAGTCTTCATACTTTTTTATATCAAAACATCATGTTCATTAAGGGAATCATATTGTTATTTGTTTAAACCAAACATTCTCTCTAATTCATTACTCTTATTATTGAAATAATAATTTATATTCTTATTATTAATAGAAATAAATATTACTTCATCATTATAGTATTCATCTTCTTCTACCACATTTTATTCAGACCAATATTATTCATTAAAAATATTATTTCTTATTTTTAGGGATATCAATTGACAATTTTTTGAATTTATTTTTGTTATATTCCTAAGATGTTTATCATCAATATTATATTCTTTATTATTTTTGTTCAGTTTGGCTACATGATTTCCTAACATTATAAAAATGAATCAACTAAGATTATGCATAACCATAAATATTCCCTTTCCACTTTTATGATTAAGGGAAAAAAATAAAATCACCTCTTCAGCTTCATCGACATCTAAAATTTCTATTTTTAAGAGTTTCATCATAGAATTAATACCCAAATTATGAGTTATTTCCTTTATCCTGACCAAATTTATAAATTTAAAATTCCATATTCCATGGAGGTTCTATAAAAGATATCTAAAAAAATATTTATTTCGACCATTTCCTTTTAGAACTAATTTTTTTTTGTTGAATCACAGAGGGATAAATATTATGATTCCCTTCATATTATTTTCAACATTGATGTATTCAACAAGTCCCCACAAATATTAAATAAGAAATTTTAGATGATTTAAATCGTAATAACCAATTTAATTGATTTCATTCAATGAACATGCTAATTATACTACATTACCTACATCTCAGCTTTTGAAATATTTTAATCCCATTATTAGTTGTTTTGTTCCACATTAAAAATAATAAGAGACAACTTAATGAACATTAGCATTTATGAATTTTTTATTATAGAGAGATCTATACATGGAATTAAGTTTTTTACAATACACATCAAACAGACAAATATACATTTATATAAATTATCCATGTTCAATGTCATTCTTGATTCCATATTTTTCCACTAAAAATACATCCATCCCAATGAGTCTAAAATAATATGGAATATGACATTTTAAAATTTGGAAATTAAGTTCTTATAATTGGTAACATGTTTATGGTGGATTATCATTCCCACTCTTCCAAGAGAGTTGAAGAATAAAATCCTCTCTAATTCCACTTGTAAAAATCATATGAATTTAAAAAACATGATATTATGAGGGGGATAAATTTATATATAGTATATTTTTTATCTAATTAAGATAATTTTATCTCATATTGGTGAACTCTTTTTTTTCTCTCCCTTAATGAATGATGAATTTAGTAAATGAAAATGTTTATATTATATGGTTCAGTTGTACTAGGCTATATCCACGGGGAATGAATTATAATCCACCTATATAAAAATTAACTATAATATCAATTTTTATAGTACAATTTGACATGTCTCACTAGCCCACATGGTTCACTACCCCAAAATATTGATGAACTCAATCATCTTCCATAATAAATGACAAACATCTCCATTCGATAGATCTTTTTTCTTTACATGAAGATGATATGAACATGAACCTACAGTAATGTCTCTCCTATAAGAGATAATTTTGATATCTAGTGAGGTTGAAATTATTGGAATACATATTTCAACCTCATAACATCAAGATAAAATATTGAACCAAACCACTAGAAATATTCCAATTTTATTTCTAAATTTGTGGTCTATTTTTTCTATCTATTTTCATTCTTATATGTTCAAAACAAAAATCATCGAATTTTAAACTAAATCTAAATGAAATAATGGATCCTCCACCCTTTATGATCATTCCATGTTCCCCCTAAAAATAATGGGGTTAACATGGACACTTAATTACAAATTAACAAATGAGGTTTTCAACTTTTAACACCATCTGATTGAATTGGTCTTCCGATATAAACCACATGGATATGGCCGGAAGTATGATACTATAGTTTAAACCCATAAATTCTATAATTTATATGGCGTGGATACCATTGAAATGGTCTATTAATTATAAAATTTATCCTTTAATCAATATGGTAAAAAAATAATGTGGCACAAGGAATTTTTTGAATGAATCCTCTTCTCTCAAAAATATAACTACTCACTAACTCCACCCTAACATTCGGGTGGGAATATTATAACTTTATCACACTAAACTAACGGTTTCATGTCCACTGTTGTTGTGTTGTATCCTCAAATTTTATTAGACAACCAAAAATATTTCCATTTTCACTTTTAGAACCTCAACATTGTTTAGATTGGATGAGGGGTGGACAATTTTTAATTTATCAGGGGTTGTGTCATAGCTTGTTTTCTATGGATTGTAAAATAAAAATTTGATATGACCACAAAATATCCTCAAACATATGCTACGTCATTGGGATCTAGGATATGATGTATCATGAAAACTTATTTTTCCCACATCATAATCTTTTTTGGTTAATCCATAGAATATAGATTAACTCAATCCGTTGACTCAACTAATGTGAGTAATGGTGTTCGAATCTGAATTCATCTAGGGTTCTTCCAAATTATCTATTTCACTATCTATATGTTTCTATCAATTTGTAACTGAACATTTATCCTTACACATGATAACTCATGTGCAACCCTCACCTGACTGCTCAGTGTATCCAGTGGTTGTCTGGATCAGCATGTTCCCATGAGGGGTTGATATAGCGTGGTTGGATAACTATTTGGTTGGTATTAGTTTTATGACACAACAACCAGGGTTTGGGTATAGTCCATGCACTATGATTTGGTCCCTTTTTACCAGATCACATTCACCATTCTTTATCTGTAAACAAACACAACAACCAAAAAACCAATGGGATTTTACGAGAATCGTGTTTTAGAATATATCAAAAAATAATCAATTTATTGAATTAATAATATATACTATAATTATGAGTTTTTTTTGTTATCATATTATCCCAAAGATGTAATAATGTAATCCAGTATGGTTTGGACTTATTTGGGAACCCTTGGGGGATCCTCTTCATTTTTTTACTATTTTAATATTTTATTAATTATAATATTAATATAGTGATGTAAAAGGACATAGAATGATAAAAAAATATAAAATGTTGGGGATGGGCCAGGAATGTGAAGGAAACCCTAGGCTGTCTCGCCTTCTTTGGTGATGACGACGACGGCCGCGAAAATCCCTCCGCCCCTCGTGGGGGAGGGATCTACCCCGGTAATTAAATCTCTTTCGTTCTGACCCTTCTCAAATACTAACCTTATACCTGCTTTTCCGCAAATTGAGTTATGCCTGAATACCCCGGAACTCGTTGAGGGTTGCCCTAATCTCCAAATTTCGAACTCTGAGTTCATGGAATCTACCTCTCTTCTGAAGCTCACCCTTGTTGCCCAGTTTAAGCAGAGAAGATCGTCGATTGATTCCTTCTACAGGTTCATATTCGAAGCTTGGGACCTCCAGGAGCGGGCAACCGTTGTCTTGCTCGATTATAGGTATATCATGATCCACTTCTCATCTGAGGATGATCTTATCCGCGCCTGGTCAAGGGTGCCCCGAAGTTGCAATGGTTGCTGATTCTTCTTGTTTCGCTGGTTGTTTTAATTTCACATGAACCGCGACCTTCCGTCGGCTGCGATTTGGGTTAGTGTTACTCATCTACCTTTACCATTTCAAAATCCCGCAATAATAAGGATGCTCGGAAATCTTGTCAGAAGATATCCATGTTCAGACAGCCGAACAGAAGAGGTTTGTCACCCGGTCTATTCGAGGGTTTGCGTTGAGATGGATGTATCGAAGGATCCCATTGATTTTCGCTGGATTACCATAGGGGAGGAATATAGGTGTAAATAGCAAGTTGTGTATGAGGGCTGGACGTATTTCTATTTTACCTGTAAGAGGCTGGGGTATATCTCGGATGCGTTCTGGTAGGGATCATCTTCGATGACGGGTATGAGAGGTAGCTCCCATCCCAGGGGTGTTTGGCACAAGGGTGGGCAGGTCGCGAATTTGTTAGTGGACAATGGAAAGGGCAAGGAACCAGTGGAATGCATGGTTTTGATCTTAGAGCAACAGGCCATTGGTGTCGAGAATAGAACTGAAGACCCCCTACCACGGCGGCTGGCCGAGGAGGTTCCTCCTGTGAGAGAGGTAGGTTATTTTATTGCGGTGACAATGGGTTGCCTTGCTGTAGCGGAGGACCAACAGACCAACCTGATGGTGTCAGACGTGTTCAACCGGCTGAATGATGATCTCACGGGGCCTCCGAGTGGTAGGATGCTGGGTGGAGAAGGAAAATCCCAACAGATGGAGGTCCAGCTGGAAGGTGGGGCAGATGGGGGCCAGTCCTCGGACCGCTTGTCTGGAAATGATGAAGAGGAAGTGATCGGTTTGGATGCTGAGAATGAAATGATAGACAATGCAGATGTCAGCAAGGGGTTGAAAGGGGCTGACTAGGTGGCGCCTATTACAACCAGAGGTGAGCAGATGGGGGTTTTGGGCTCGTCTCAGTTGACGGTTCCCTTGTGTAACAGGTTCGAAGGTCTACCCGAGGCCGACTTGAGTTATGATTCTCTTACTCTAGGTGAGGATGTTAGGATCAATGGACTGGCTACCAAAGTTCATGAACCAGTTCAATCAGCAGATGATGACTCAATCCTTAGATGTGATAGGGACTCTAGGAGAAGGAAAGGGAGGAAGGACTACTCCTTTCTACCTCCTCCTCTTGAGACCCGCTCTGCCAAGAAATTGAGCAAGGTGAAGATAGACACGGAGGCTTTGAGACACCAGAAGCATGAGGTGCGGGATCATCATCCCACAGTCTTACTGTTATGATCCAATGACCATGTGATAGAACAACCTTTATTTCTCAACGCAACTGAGGAGGAGGCTGCTAAAATTATGGGGAGGTCTCTTGAGGTGTCTCTCAATAAGGAGGAATATATATTGATTGACAAACAAGATTCAATATTGGTTGGAGGCTTCAATCAAGAAAAGATCGGTGCAGAGGAGTACATTCAATCTGTTGGAACCACTTTGTGTATAGGATTGTATTTGTTGTCAATAGTTGTCAATGGAATATCAAAATGAAAGAGATCAAGAAGTACTCCAACAAAATGGAGGAATGGAATCTCACAATGAGGGAGATCATGAAGTACTCCGATGAAGTAGAGGAGTAGTGATTCAGATGACTGTTGTGCTGATCGTAAGTTCAAAGATCATGTGTCAAAGGTGATACATTGTTTACAACAATGAAGAATGTGAGGAGTAATCCATCCATGGATGATTAAAGCAGGATGGTGTTTTTGATGAAGACCATGCAATTACTCATGATTGCATGAGAACCATACTAGAGACTTCTTGACGGATTGAATCACATGGTTTGCATGAAGTTGATCATGACGGTTGATGAAGGAGGGAATGTGCCAATGAGTTGACTTATGAAATGGCCATGCACATCACATTGTCATAGAAGATGATGATACTAAAGCTGTTCCTTCAAAGAATATATATCACAATAGTGGAGTTTATGATAAAAGCAAAAGATTTGCTGAAGGATACAGATCACCAAGAAGAATTGTTGTTGAGGTGATCATGCTTGTCGGCAAAGCAAACAAACGACATAAAAATTTGTTGACAAAGGATATTCCATGGTGACATGTCGAGTTCAAGAGTTGTGGTCAACTATCTATGTTTGATTCAAGAACATCGACAGAGGAATGCATGATCTGGAGGCGGTACAAAAAGAGCATATACAAGGTGGCTCCATTTTCCAGTGTTTGCCAAATTTCAGGGCCTCAAAATCAACAAATGAAGAAGAGTGATTTTGGCAAAGGGACTTGCGCGCCATAATCTTGGAGGATAAAAGACTTGCGCGCCATATGTTTTTGAGGATCAGAACATCAAAATCTGGCTAAGGAAAAAAGGTCACGCAAGTGTTGGTTGGGTCGCGCAAGTGAGTTGCGCGACAGACGTTACTGGAGACAAGGCTTGCGCGCCGATGGATGACTTGCGCGCCGCCGCGCAGGGGGTCCAGTTTGCCTATAAATACTGGACCACCCCTTCTCATTTCTGACGGAGCTCAAGACATTGAGATTGTTCGAGCTCTCGTCGCACAGGTGGTTGAGCCGCGCAAGTAGGGGTTGCGCGCCGAGTGAGGGGTACACCCCCTAGAAGATTTGGGGGAGAAAGGAAGTGTGTCGCGCATGTATTAAGTTCAAGAAGGCAGTGTCGTGCAGGTGCTTCAGTGACAATTGCGCGCCAGTTTAGACTTGCGCGCCTGAGACTTGCGTGCCACCGGGAGACTTGCGCGCCAGGATTGAAAAGGAGACCCAGACACTGTTGAAGCACACCCGCCTTTCTGGAGCTGCACAAGAGCTGAAGATTGCCTGATACTTTCGGTGCAAAGCGATATTGAAGAAGAAATCTAAATCATACATGCATGATCTCATGCATACATGGTGAATTGATTCTGACGAATGCCGAGTAAGATGAACATCATTTATTGAGCAATCACATAAGTGATTGTGATTCAGGCAAATGAAGACAAGGGGATCTAGTGCATTCAATCATTGCACTAAAGAAGAAAGATTGAAATATAAAGAGCATGAACTCTGAACCCTGATGCAAGCATAGTCTCATGCTGAACAAGAGACAAAGAACATCAATGCATATTTATTGAAGAGACCTTCAGGTCTATAAACTGAGTGAGACTTCACCAACGGCAGTGAGCCAGGGGGAGTCAACGGGAGTTACCTGAGGGACGTAGTGAGCTATCCCTAAACAATTGTAAAGGCAGTGAGCCTGGGACATAGTGTCTGTACCCGAACATTTGTATCCGCAGCTAGTGAAGCATAGTGGATTTAGGTATGACCGAAAAACTGTCGGCGTATACTCCTTGGACGTAGCCCTTAGTGGTGAACCAAGTAAAAATAGTTGTGTCATCTGTCTCTGCATGTGAATGTTTAATTGCTGATCATATCCATCATACAGGTTTAAGTAGTTCCTACCAACGTGGGAACAAGATCCACAACTTTAAGAAGAAAAAGTTGCCACCCTGATTCACCCCTCCCCTCTCAGGGTGTCCCAGGGTCCTACAAGTGGTACAAGAGGGAGGTTAACGTATGTTGGATATTCTCCAGTAATTCTATTGAGAAGAGGATTTGAGTTGCTTTCCTAGAGTCAACAATGAAGAGCAGTCCTGATAATGACGCAATCATTTATGAGAAGAAATCTATATCCACCAAGACTTTGACAAATATGAAAAAGAAGGAGAAGAAGATGATGAAGAAGTCCCCCACATCCAAAGAAGATGCAGTGTCTTGTTCTCCATGACATTCCAAAAATGAAGAAACATCAGGAATGGAAAGTATCGGGCAGGTGACTCAGAATTCTTCCAGAGGAAAAGATGACACCCCCATTTCACGCATTCAAGAAAAACTCAAAACATATCTTCATGATATTCCAGAAGAAAGTGCTGTTATTATCTGTAGCCTATTTCAATCTATGCAGGTTGAGATCACTAGACTTGAAAGGGAAGCGGACAATATGGAAAAGGGGCTGGAAGGAAAAATTATGGAAAGTATGAAGCTCATCAAACAGGTAAAATCCCTTGAAGAAAAAGGTGAAGTCAGCAATACTCTGGAAGAACGGATCCATGCACTTGAAGCTGAGCTGAAGAAGAACAATGAAGTCAAGAATTTTTGTCTGGAAGAAACTTCCATTAAATTCAGGGAACTTGACTATTTGTTACAAAACAAAGTTAAGATGCATGAAGATGAGGTTGAAAGGTTGAAGAAGAATTGTGAAGAGAAGATGATCACGATTGAAGATCAGAAGATCATCCTCAATATTGTGGGTCAAAAATTGGAAGCTCAATTGACCAAGATTGAGAACACACATATTGAGACTTCACAAAAGAATGAAATGAGTGATGCTTGCACTCAATGTTCGTTGAAGGAGTCTAAGGCTAAAATGCCTCCAACATGTGACAAGAAGATTATGACCAATCTTGATTATCCACATCAAGAATCAGTTGCTGCTGGTACTCAATTCTCACTGGAGGATTCTATTGCCAAAAGACCTCCAACATGTGATAAGAAGATCATGACTTCACTCTTTGATCTATCACAAACAACTGAGAAAGTGAAGGTACCATCCAAACCATCTTGTACTCATTTTTCTAAATACACTCCTACAATCAGTGCAGGTGGGAAGAAAAGTTCTAAAAAAGTTTGGATGAGGAAAGGTGAGAAGAAGAAACCTACCACCATGGCTATGGTAGATGGGAAGAAAAAGGATGAAGCTGGCTCCTCAAACAGAGCAAAAAGGATTAAGAAGATGACCCAAAATCTTAATACAGAAGCCGCAAAGAAGAAAAGATTTGTGGGTCAATGTTGGTGCTGCAACAGATATGGGCACTGTGCACTGGATTGTTTTTATAATCCCTTTCATGGAAAAGCACAGGGAAAGCCTATATCAAAGGGAAGGAACCCAGAGAAGAAGAAGCAAAATCAGCAGATCCAGAAGAATCTGTTCACCGCAAACAGATTTGGAATTCTTGATAACATCTGTGATGTATGTAACGGCAATGATCACAAGAATGGTGCATGCCTTGGTCAACAGATATCCAGAGCTAATAAGAATAGAAGACCTCTGATTCCGTCTAAGTATGATGAAAGTACCTTGGGATGTAATAAGAAGAATGTGGCGAACACACATTTCCCCAAGAAGATCTCAACTAGGGAAGCTGAGAAGACCCAGGATTTTAGATCCATGCAATTTAAGGGTCATTCATCCAAACGAAACACTAAGTGGGATGAAACTCAGAAGAACCCATGTGGAAGACCCAAACTAGCTGCAAAAGTTCCCAATGACATGTTGTTCATCTGGCCAAAAGATTTGAATAGAATGAGGAAACTTGAAGCTGAAAAGGCCAAGGCTGGTGACAAAGGAAAAGGGAAACTTTCACATGATGAAGGTACAGTGCAGGAGAGATTGCAAACAAAGAGAAATGCACGTGTCAAAGAAGTTCTGTGTGAGAGATGCAATAAATCTGGACATATTGCAAAAGGTTTCCTAACCTTAATACCAGAGAAAGAAGCAGTCATTAAGTGGAGTAAGAAGTTATCTTACATGTTAGCTGCTAAGAAGTACAATTCCTCACACCAAGTAGAAGAGAGTGTGAAGAGAGCCATGCCACACCAACAGATGTCAGAACATATGTTCAGAGGAGCAGGCATGAAGACTGGAGTGAACAGAGGAACTTGGTTGAGAAAAGAACCTCAACCAAGCAAGTCTTCTTGATGAAGCAATAAAGAACCACCTTATTCTTGTAATCATTTGTGTATTGTATTTGTGCTAATAATACAGGGAATTGAAGGTGAAGCATGTTCTCAGGGGGAGAACCTGAGAAGTAGTGAATGCTATCAACTCTTGATAGCCAAGCTGAATAAGTTTCCATCCTTAGTAGATTCTTCAATTGATATTCAAAGATTATGATGATGAAGGATCACTCTTGATGAAGATGAGGAGGAGTTTTTCCCTTGAGGGGGAGAAAAATGAAGAAACGTTCATAATCACTATTTCAATCAATATCAACTCCAGGTGGACTCAAAAGTAGTTATTCTGTGAATCACTTGAAGAACACACCAATGGAGAAGGTATGTCATTTCTCAATATCTATCCCTTGGTTACTCAGATCAATGATTATTTTACAAAGGGGGAGTAACTGAATTGGTCAGTGACATAAAGAGAATGGAAGTGCCCCATGGTCACTTATCCTGCTGATTGCACTTGAATGTTTTTGATCTATTTGATGATGTGAGTGCAGGAGTTTCAGGTTGATTATTCTCTATCATAGTTGATCTTCTTCTACCTGGAATTAAAGTGGTAAAGCCTTGAAGACAAGATACCTGAGTTATCATCTCATGTTGGTATCATGATCTGTGGATAATGGACAGCCTTGTTGACTTAATCAAATCCTCTTGTTTTCTACATCGAGCATTGCTCAAGTAGGCTTAGAGTGAAATGGTTAATGAAACATTTCATAAGTGTGGATTGATACCCTCCCTACCATGTTCTTTGTATTTCTTGTCAATAAGGGGGAGAGAAAGTGAAATGAATGTTTGAAAAGAAAAGTTTTTTGAATAGAAGATTCTCATTTTCACATTGACAAATTCATTTCAGAAGATGTATAAGGTATTGACAACAAAATACAAAGGGGGAGATTGTTGGAACCACTTTGTGTATAGGATGGTATTTGTTGTCAATAGTTGTCAATGGAATATCAAAATGAAAGAGATCAAGAAGTACTCCAACAAAATGGAGGAATGGAAGCTCACAATGAGGGAGATCATGAAGTACTCTGATGAAGTATAGGAGTAGTGATTCAGATGATTGTTGTGCTGATCGTAAGTTCAAAGATCATGTGTCAAAGGTGATACATTGTTTACAACAATGAATAATGTGAGGAGTAATCCATCCAAGGATGATTAAAGCAGGATGGTGTTTTTGATGAAGACCATGCAATTACTCATGATTGCATGAGAACCATGCTAGAGACTTCTTGACGGATTGAATCACATGGTTTTCATGAAGTTGATCATGACGGTTGATGAAGGAGGTAATGTGCCAATGAGTTGACTTATGAAATGTCCATGCACATCACATTGTCATAGAAGATTATGATACTAAATATGTTCCTTAAAAGAATATATATCACAATAATGGATTTTATGATAAAAGAAAAAGATTTGTTGAAGGATACAGATCACCAAGAAGAATTGTTGTTGAGGTGATCGTGCTTTTCGGCAAAGAAAACAAACGACATACAAATTTGTTGACAAAGGAGATTCCATGGTGACATGTCGAGTTCAAGAGTTGTGGTCAACTATCTATGTTTGATTCAAGAACATCGACAGAGGAATGCATGATCTGGAGGCGGTAAAAAAAGAGCAGATACAAGGTGGCACCGTTTTCCAGTGTTTGCCAAATTTCAGGGCCTCAAAATCAACAAATGAAGAAGAGTGATTTTGGCAAAGTGACTTGCACGCCATACTCTTGGAGGATAAAAGACTTGCGCGCCATATGTTTGTGAGGATCAGAACATCAAAATTTGGCTAAGGAAAGAAGGTCGCGCAAGTGTTGGTTGGGTCACGCAAGTGAGTTGCGCGACAGACGTTACTGGAGACAAGGCTTGCGCGCCGATGGATGACTTGCGCGCCGCCGCGCAGGGGGTCCAGTTTGCCTATAAATACTAGACCACCCCTTCTCATTTCTGACGGAGCTCAAGACTTTGAGATTGTTCGATCTCTCGTCGCGCAGGTGGTTGAGCTGCGCAAGTAGGGGTTGCGCGCCGAGTGAGGGTTGCACCCCCTAGAAGATTTGGGGGAGAAAGGAAGTGTGTCGCGCAAGTATTAAGTTCAAGAAGGCAGTGTCGCGCAGGTGCTTCAGTGACACTTGCGCGCCAGTTTAGACTTGCGCGCCTGAGACTTGCGCGCCGCCGGGAGACTTGCGAGCTAGGATTGAAAAGGTGACCCAGACACTGTTGAAGCACACCCGCCTTTCTGGAGCTGGACAAGAGCTGAAGATTTCCTGATACTTTCGGTGCAAAGAGAGATTGAAGAAGAAATATAAATGATACATGCATGATCTCATGCATACATGGTGAATTGATTCTGACGAATGCCGAGTAAGCTGAACATCATTTATTGAGCAATCACATAAGTGATTGTGATTCAGGAAAACGAAGACAAGGGGATCTAGTGCATTCAATCATTGCACTAAAGAAGAAAGATTGAAATATAAAGAGCATCAACTCTGAACCCTGATGCAAGCATAGTCTCATACTGAACAAGAGACAAAGAACATCAATGCATATTTATTGAAGATACCTTCACGTCTATAAACTGAGTGAGACTTCACCAACGGAAGTGAGCCAGGGGGAGTCAACGGGAGTGACCTGAGGGACGCAGTGAGCTATCCCTAAACAATTGTAAAGGCAGTGAGCCTGGGACAGAGTGTCTGTACCCAAACATTTGTATCCGCAGCTAGTGAAGCATAGTTGATTTAGGTACGACCGGCAACCTGTCGGCATATACTCCTTGGACGTATCCCTTTGTGGTGAACCAAGTAAAAATAGTTGTGCCATCTGTCTCTGCATGTGAATGTTTAATTGCTGATCATATCCATCATACAGGTTTAAGTAGTTCCTACCAACGTGGGAACAAGATCCACAACTTTAAGAAGAAAAAGTTGCCACCCTGATTCACCCCTCCCCTCTCAGGGTGTCCCGAGGTCCTACAAGTGGTATCAGAGGGAGGATAACATATGATGGATATTCTCCAGTAATTATATTGAGAAGAGGATTTGAGTTGCTTTCCTAAAGTCAACAATGAAGAGCAGTCCTGATAATGACGCAATCATTTCTGAGCATAAATCTATATCCACCAAGACTTTGACAAATAGGAAAAAGAAGGAGAAGAAGATGATGAAGAAGTCCCCCACATCCAAAGAAGATGCAGTGTCTTATTCTCCATGCCATTCCAAAAATGAAGAAACATCAGGCATTGAAAGTATCGAGCAGGTGACTCAGAATTCTTCCAGAGGAAAAGATGACACCCCCAATTCACGCTTTCAAGAAAAACTCAAAACATATCTGCATGATATTCCAGAAGAAAGGGCTGTTATTATCTGTAGCCTATTTCAATCTATGCAGGTTGAGATCACTAGACTTGAAAGGGAAGCAGACAATATGGAAAATGGTCTGGAAGGAAAAATTATGGAAAGTATGAAGCCCATCAAACAGGTGAAAGCCCTTGAAGAAAAAGGTGAAGTCAGCAATACTCTGGAAGAACTGATCCATGCACTTGAAGCTGAGCTGAAGAAGCACAATGAAGTCAAGAAATTTTTTTTCTGGAAGAAACTTCCATTAAATTCAGGGAACTTGACTCTTTGTTACAAAACAAAGTTAAGATGCATGAAGATGAGGTTGAAAGGTTGAAGAAGAATTGTGAAGAGAAGATGATCACGATTGAAGATCAGAAGATCATCCTCAATATTGTGGGTCAAAAATTGGAAGCTCAATTGACCAAGATTGAGAACACACATATTGAGACTTCACAAAAGAATGAAATGAGTGATGCTTGCAATCAATGTTCGTTGGAGGAGTCTAAGGCTAAAATGCCTCCAACATGTGACAAGAAGATTATGACCACTCTTGATTATCCCCATCAAGAATCAGTTGCTGCTGGTACTCAATGCTCACTGGAGGATTCTATTGTCAAAAGACCTCAAACATGTGATAAGAAGATCATGACTTCACTCTTTGATCTATCACAAGCAACTGAGAAAGTGAAGGTACCATCCAAACCATCTTGTACTCATTTTTCTAAATACACTCCTACAATCAGTGCAGGTGGGAAGAAAAGTTCTAAAAAATTTTGGATGAGGAAAGGTGAGAAGAAGAAACCTACCACCATGGCTAGGGTAGATGGGAAGAAAAAGGATGAAGCTGGCTCCTCAAACAGAGAAAAAAGGATTATGAAGATGACCCAAAATCTTAATACAGAAGGTGCAAAGAAGAAAAGATTTTTGGGTCAATGTTGGTGATGCAACAGATATGGGCACTGTGCACTGGATTGTTTTTATAATCCCTTTCATGGAAAAGCACAGGGAAAGCCTATATCAAAGGGAAGGAACCCAGAGAAGAAGAAGCAACATCAGCAGATCCAGAAGCATCTGTTCACCGCAAACAGATTTGCAATTCTTGATAACATCTGTGATGTATGCAACGGCAGTGATCACAAGAATGGTGCATGCCTTGGTCAACAGATATCCAGAGCTATTAAGAATAGAAGACCTCTGATTCCGTATAACTATGATGAAAGTACCTTGGGATGTAATAAGAAGAATGTGGAGAACACACATTTCCCCAAGAAGATCTCAAGTAGGGAAGCTGAGAAGACCCAGGATTTTAGATCCATGCAATTTAAGGGTCATTCATCCAAACGAAACACTAAGTGGGATGAAACTCAGAAGAACCCATGTGGAAGACCCAAACCAGCTTCAAAAGTTCCCAATGACATGTTGGTCATCTGGCCAGAAGATTTGAATAGAATGAGGAAACTTGAAGCTGAAAAGGCCAAGGCTGGTGACAAAGAAAAAGGGAAACTTTCACATGATGAAGGTACAATGCAGGAGAGATTGCAAACAAATAGAAATGCACGTGTCAAAGAAGTTCTGTGTGAGAGATGCAATAAATCTGGTCATATTGCAAAAGGTTGCCTAACCTTAATACCAGAGCAAGAAGCAGTCATTAAGAGGAGTAAGAAGTTATCTTACATGTTAGCTACTAAGCAGTACAATTCCTCACACCAAGTAGAAGAGAGTGTGAAGAGAGCCATGCCACACCAACAGATGTCAGAACAAATGTTCAGAGGAGCAGGCATGAAGACTGGAGTGAACAGAGGAACTTGGTTGAGAAAAGAACCTCAACCAAGAAAGTCTTCTTGATGAAGCAAGAAAGAACCACCTTATTCCTGTAATCATTTGTGTATTGTATTTGTGCTAATAATGCAGGGAATTGAAGGTGAAGCATGCTCTCAGGGGGAGAACCTGAGAAGTAGTGAATGCTATCAACTCTTGATAGCCAAGATGAAGAAGTTTCCATCCTTAGTAGATTCTTCAATTGATATTCAAAGATTATGATGATGAAGGATCACTCTTGATGAAGATGTTGAGGAGTTTTTCCCTTGAGGGGGAGAAAAATGAAGAAGCGTTCATAATCACTGTTTCAATCAATATCAATTCCAGGTGGACTCAAAAGCAGTTATTCTATGAATCACTTGAAGAACACACCAATGGAGACGGTCTGTCATTTCTCAATCTCTATCCCTTGGTTACTCAGATCAACTATTATTTTACAAAGGGGGAGTAACTGAATTGGTCAGTGACAAAAAGAGAATGGAAGTGCCCCAAGGTCACTTATCCTGCTGATTTCACTTGAATGTTTTTGATCTATTTGCTGATGTGAGTGCAGGAGTTTCAGGTTGATTATTATCTATCATATTTGATCTTCTTCTACCTGGAATTAAAGTGGAAAACCCTTGAAGACAAGATACATGAGTTATCATCTCATGTTGGTATCATGATCTGTGGATAATGGACAGCCTTGTTGACTTAATCAAATCCTCTTGTTTTCTACATCGAGCATTGGTCAAGTAGACTTAGAGTGAAATGGTTAATGAAACATTTCATAAGTGTGGATTGATACCCTCCCTACCATGTGCTTTGTATTTCTTGTCAATAAGGGGGAGAGAAAGTGAAATGAACGTTTGAATAGAAAAGTTTTTTGAATAGAAGATTCTCATTTTCACATTGACAATTTCATTTCAGAAGATGTATAAGGTATTGACAACAAAATACAAAGGGGGAGATTGTTGGAACCACTTTGTGTATAGGATTGTATTTGTTGTCAATATTTGTCAATGAAATATCAAAATGAAAGAGATCAAGAAGTACTCCAACAAAATGGAGGAATGGTAGCTCACAATGAGGGAGATCATGAAGTACTCCGATGAAGTAGAGGAGTAGTGATTCAGATGATTGTTGTGCTGATCGTAAGTTCAAAGATCATGTGTCAAAGGTGATACATTGTTTACAACAATGAAGAATGTGAGGAGTAATCCATCCAAGGATGATTAAAGCAGGATGGTGTTTTTGATGAAGACCATGAAATTACTCATGATTGCATGAGAACCATGCTAGAGACTTCTTGACGGATTGAATCACATGGTTTGCATGAAGTTGATCATGATGGTTGATGAAGGAGGCAATGTGCGAATGAGTTGACTTATGAAATGGCCATGCACATCACATTGTCATAGAAGATGATGATACTAATGATGTTCCTTCAAAGAATATATATCACAATAGTGGAGTTTATGATAAAAGCAAAAGATTTGCTGAAGGATACAGATCACCAAGAAGAATTGTTGTTGAGGTGATCGTGCTTGTCGGCAAAGTAAACAAACGACATACAAATTTGTTGACAAAGGAGATTCCATGGTGAAATGTCGAGTTCAAGAGATGTGGTTAACTATCTATGTTTGATTCAAGAACATCGACAGAGGAATGCATGATCTGGAGGCGGTACAAAATGAGTAGATACAAGGTGGCGCCGTTTTCCAGTGTTTTCCAAATTTCAAGGCCTCAAAATCAACAAATGAAGAAGAGTGATTTTGGCAAAGGGACTTGCGCGCAATACTCTTGGAGGATAAATGTCTTGCGCGCCATATGTTTTTGAGGATCAGAACATCAAAATTTGGCTAAGGAAAGAAGGTCGCGCAAGTGTTGGTTGGGTCATGCAAGTGAGTTACGCGACAGACGTTACTAAAGACAAGGCTTGCGCGCCGTTGGATGACTTGCGCGCCGCCACGCAGGGGGTCCAGTTTGCCTATAAATACTGGACCACCCCTTCTCATTTCTGACGGAGCTCAAGACTTTGAGATTGTTCGAGCTCTCGTCGCGTAGGTGGTTGAGCCGCGCAAGTAGGGGTTGCGCGCCGAGTGAGGGTTGCACCCCCTAGAAGATTTGGGGGAGAAAGGAAGTGTGTCGCGCAAGTATTAAGTTCAAGAAGGCAGTGTCGCGCAGGTGCTTCAGTGACACTTGCGCGCTAGTTTAGACTTGCGCGCCTGAGACTTGCGCGCCGCCGGGAGACTTGCGCGCCAGGATTGAAAAGGAGACCCAGACAATGTTGAAGCACACCCGCCTTTCTGGAGCTGCACAAGAGCTGAAGATTGCCTGATACTTTCAGTGCAAAGAGAGATTGAAGAAGAAATCTAAATGATACATGCATGATCTCATGCATACATGGTGAATTGATTCTGAAGAATGTCGAGTAAACTGAACATCATTTATTGAGCAATCACATAAGTGATTGTGATTCAGGAAAACGAAGACAAGGGGATCTAGTGCTTTCAATCATTGCACTAAAGAAGAAATATTGAAATATAAAGAGCATCAACTCTGAACCCTGATGCAAGCATAGTCTCATGCTGAACAAGAGACAAAGAACATCAATGCATATTTATTGAAGAGACCTTCACGTCTATAAACTGAGTGAGACTTCACCAACGGCAGTGAGCCAGGGGGAGTCAACGGGAGTGACCCGAGGGACGCAGTGAGCTATCCCTAAACAATTGTAAAGGCAGTGAGCCTGGGACAGAGTGTCTGTACCCGAACATTTGTATCCGCAGCTAGTGAAGCATAGTGGATTTAGGTACGACCGGAAACCTGTCGGCGTATACTCCTTGGACGTAGCCCTTAGTGGTGAACCAAGTAAAAATAGTTGTGTCATATGTCTCTACATGTGAATGTTTAATTGCTGATCATATCCATCATACAGGTTTAAGTAGTTCCTACCAACGTGGGAACAAGATCCACAACTTTAAGAAGAAAAAGTTGCCACCATGATTCACCCCTCCCCTCTCAGGGTGTCCCGGGGTCCTACACAATCTTGGGACCATCTGGTCTTTGAGTTTGAGAAGCTAATATTGAAAGGAGCTGATGTACAGTTGGCGTCCCTAGTGTGGAATCTCTTTTGGGAAACTGATTCAGGTAACATCAAGTTTATTTTTAAAATTTATGCTTAAGTTATTGGCCTCGGGTGGATGGCATCAGGGTAATGGTTTGGTGAGCTTTGATTTTTTGGGGTCCCTTGTTGTTTGGAAGAGCTGTATGGTTGTTCTCATGCCTCGCATTTGGCTTGGACCTACTCCGGATGAGGATCAGTGCAAAAAGTCTTCATCGAGGCAGACCTTTGGATTGGAATGTTGAGAGGGTATGGCGTTGCCCTCGGTTCCATGCCTGTTAATTTTCACGGAACTGTCTACTAAGGGTCTGCATCGCTGGAGGCTTTTTATCTTGACATATTTTCTTGGGTGGGGTAGGACCAGTTGATTTCTATGGAGGTTTTTGGTTATTCTGTTAACTGTTGTGGTTTCTCACTTTCTCCTAAAAAGTGACTTATCCTTAATAAAAAAAATTAATTCTCATTCATATAGTGATGTAAAAGTTATTTGTTTTGATAATATAGGCTGAAATGGGTATTGAATTAATAATTTATTCATGACCCGTTGATTTAATCTACACAATTCAATGATTATTTGGTCATCCATTCAACACAGTTCTATACAAGCCAATACATGGTCTCCTTCCATTGTATTTACTCTTCTAATGGATTTATAGTGATATGATTCATAGGAGACGAAGGATTTACCAACATTATATTCCTAGTTTCTATCATTTTATAGTAATTTTAATGATGGGAAACTAATCATGGATGTGTTTCATTAATATCCAATCGAATGTGAAATAATAAATTTTTTTAATTAAAAATTACATTTTTTTCATTTGACTTCATGTATTGTAACTATGATCTGTAATAATGTTGTGATATGATACCCATTTATCTAAAATTTGAATAATATATATACATTAGTCATTATATCTTTTAAGCGTTATCAATATTAATCTTTTTAACCAACGAGTAAATAGTTTTTTTGTTTCCATATAAGAGGAGGTATTATATTACAATTTGTAGCATTGAGAGACAAATATATAAATGGCATCAGTTTGAGTGTTATGTCACTAATTTTTCCATTATATAATTTTTACATGCTTCTGAGATGCCCATCACAATTGTTCTTTTTATTATAAGGAGGAATCATTTTATCTTTTTGATAGCGTTGAAATGTCTTTGGTGTCATCCATGATATATCAAGGGGATAAAAAAATTTGTATATCAACCTAGAGATTATATATTCACATGTCTATAAATTAATCTCAAGTGTTTTTTTGTTTAGGTAATAGTACTATAAACCATTCCACCAAGAACCAAAATATGAGACCCTATCAATTTTTTGCTATCCAGATATTGAGTGTTTAGGTATGGTTTACCTCTATAATGATTAACAGAACTGTTAACTGATTTTTCATCAAAGTTCTTCATAATAAAAATTGTTATAGATTCTATATTTTTATACTATCTAAAATAATTTACTACCAATATATTATTAAAATTCATGAGATTTATTAATTTTTGGTGGTATTTTATCACTAACATTGTAGTGAATCGATTTGAAAAATGAATAATATGTTTTATTATATCTCACATTCCTTAAAATTTTAGGGAGATGAGATTCTTGAAGTTGGGAGGATAAGGATTGACACCCCAAAACCTGAAACAACATTATTTATGGGTTATCCGACATTAATTATTAAAAAATTATTTTAATTCAATAAGATATATGATTTATCAATTCAAAATACAATTATAGTATTTTTAATGATATTAATAATTGAGTGAGAATGGTCATATAATCCCGAGATGGTCATTTTTTCTTCAACATTAGATGATCATGATCTTATGTTAACCTAGTTTATTTTACATGAAATGATGGGGATTACTACCCATGTAGAGGAAAATACAAATAATAAATTGATAACAACGTTATAAGGACCCGACCTTAAATATTACATAATATTGAATTAAATGAATAATTCACTTTGAGGATCTTTTTGAGGTTTAGAGTTTTATAGAATTAGGACATAACTATTACATCTAAAAATATTACAAGGTAGAAACTTCTACATAGTTTCTATTTTTTTCATAAAATAAAAACTCTTGAAAAAAATTCATGTCTAGTTCCATGTTTTAGACAGCATGACTTTTCCTTGATCACATCCTTGACCCTATTCATCTTTAAGTCCTGTGAAAACATTTCAAAACTAGGGATGAGCCTAAAAATCTTAGTAAGGGTTATAACACAAATAATGAAAAAATTTGTTCATAAAATACATACAAAACATGAAATATTGTACTTACCTCATGAAATCATAATATTTATGAAAGACACATATAGATCATTAATCATAAAGGTAACTTGTGGCATCTATATCATACTTACATTGTAGCTATCACAGCTACATAGAGAGTTAATTTGGAGTACCCATCACAGTATATTCCATAAATCTCTTAGGAGAAAGTTTCATGTTTACCTCTATCATGTTAATCAATGCATTGGAGATTTATCTCAGGCTCACTCACCCTAGGTCTATCACGGAACCACCCGTATACGTAAATTATTCCCAATAACCATAACATGATCATAACACATAACCTAAGAATAAAGGAAAGATAACATATCCAAATTGCAATAGAAAAATATCATTTCAAGATATTGAAATAATAAATTCATTCTCAAAATAATTTTTAATACCAAATTACGTAAAATGAGTATATGGTATTTATTTTTCCTTTTAAAAACATTTCGTCTTGTTAAGGAAGCCAATGATCAAATAATTCTCGTGGCGGCGGAAAGGTCGTTGTCACCGCTTTTGATAAAAAAATGCATTTTTTCATTCAGTGAAATGTTTTTTATAAAAATATTTCCTTTGAAAGAAATGAAAATTAAAAGGGGTTTATACACCGTAAAAAATAAATTCGTTTATAAAATTAAATATGCCTCAATGAAAAGAAATTGAGATGAAGTCCCTTACCTCGTGTCCGACTTGACCAGTTCATTCATTAATATCCTGAATAATAGTCTAATGTTAATTTATAATTTCTTAAGAACCTTTTTCAAGTTTATTATTGCTTTTATATCAATTATTACCATGTTATGAACATTATGTAATAATTTATGTTAATAATGTACATTTTGCCGATATTTGGTACTAAAGTCAAAAATGGACTTCTTATAATTACATGTTGTCCATGTGGTCAATATTCCATCATATCCAGAATGGTATTCATGATTTAGATATCATATATATCATATATATCTAGTAAATACATGTATTTATAATAGTACATAACATCTGGAGGTAAGAAATGAAATGCACCGTTCATGGAGACGGTAAGCCGTACGTACGCATGAACGCTAATTTCATTTCTATTTCTTATTTTAATGGAATAAAAAACATAAGGATACAAAGGTATGTTATAATTATAGTATAATATCATATATAATATCATAAACAATATCTTTTATATTTCCCACATAAGGCATTAACGAGTCACATCACTTTGAGGGGGCGGTAGTCCGCACTTTCACAAATGAGATTATCGTATTTACCCACTATGGAAACCATAATTTTTTGATATAATTGGGAATTAAAGAATTATAAAAAGATCATAAACATAATTTATATCATATATAAATATATTCCCATCATAATATCCACCATGAGAGGCAGTAAGATGTAATTGAACAATCATCGTTTCGTGAGGCATTAGTTTTCCATCCACAAAAACATTATGTTATTCATCCATTAGATGGAGGTGTGTGTTAGTGTAGTTCTAATCCTTCTCATAAAAACATACTAGTATATTTAGGATACTGGTGTTGTAACAAAATAAAAGAATAAAAAGAGTTTAGGGGTTGGAGAAGTAAAATAAAAGAAAACAATTTAGGAGAAACTATTATCTTTAATATGGGTGACTCCCTTTGGTTTAAACCAAAAGGACTTCTCAAAGTGCCTTCTTCTTATGGTAATGCTTTTAAGAGGAGTATAGAAATGTAGGAGGAATAATTAGGAAGAGTTTGGATGATCTGAAAGGGATTGAGAGTTGTGAGGAATAGGTTAGAAGTGGTCTTTTTTATAAGGGAGAGGAGTAGCTCTTTAGGAAAGTGTGAAACCATTATTTTATTATATAATGATATTCTGATTATAATGGTCCAAAAATAATTTTGGTAGAAGATAAGATGACTCATATTCTAAATAAAATCATCCAATCAGAATTGGACAAGTTTCGGATAATATTCTAATCATTATTATCTTATTTATTTAAATCATTTATTAATGAGGTAAATACTACATCATTATGGTGTCATAAATAATTTTAATTTATTCGATGTCAATAAATTATAAAAAAAATACTACCATGTAGGAAATATTTTTAGGTTTCCAAATAATTTTTATAGTAGAAAATAGGAATTATATAACACCATATAAAAATTAATTAATAAACGATTTTTGTTAATGTCAATTTTGTCTTCACATTAAATTAAATAATCTAAATTGTGATTATCACTCCCAAGTGGAACAATGGGGTCCTTAAATAGACCCAAATATGTCCATGGTCTTAAATTACTCAACCAATAATATTTGGACAAGTTTTTAGGTAATTGTGAATTATTATAATATTTTTTTATCCTTGAATTACCATATTTATCTTTAATTGTGTTAAATAAAATATTTACTGAAATAAATATTTAAAATGTCTAAAAAATAAAAGTTACCTATTTACACAATTTGGGCCTCTTGATTCCAAATATGGAATCCATTTTTCAAAATCCAAACCCAAGAAGTGGCACAAATTAATTTAAAATTGATTCCCGCTATCAAAACAAAGAGCATGTTTTTTAGAATTAATAACCGTCAAAAGATGGACAGTTGATTAAGTCCAATTTCAATGTGAAATTGATTAAAATGACCAAAATTTGATTAAATTGTAAAAATTTATTCTAATTAAACTTTAAAACCATTGAAAAAGATAATATAACCATATAAATAAATTATATTAAAACATAGTTTTGAATTAAAATACAATATTTTCACCATTCATTAAAAATGTACTTTATCAGAAAAATTCAAACAAAAATTACACAAAGTAAATTTTGATGTCCATATTCTAATGATGGATTTTATTTGGTCATATAGAATGTATTAAAGTGACCAAAACTATATTTAAAAAAGTTTTTCTATTAAAAAGCGGTAAATCGTGCTTTTAATGTAAATTATGCTTACAATTAGATTCATTCACATTTTAAGCCTCTAAGTTTTTATTGGATAATGTAAATAATTTAACAATCTTATATAATCATATTAAAGTTAGTTTTGTTCATTCCCACCAATACAAAAGCTAGGAGTCAACTACAATTTTAAATAATAATATTATATTAATAGTGTGCAATGTAAGATTCCAAAGAAACCCATTGTTGGGTATCAGGTTCGCTGTCAAACATCGAAACCACTTAATAGTAAAATTAATATTTAATTCAAAAATAATAATAAATATGAAATATGTCTTATTCTTCATTTACATGGGATGTTACATCCTTCCCCCTTTTGGGAATTGTGTCCTCGCAATTTTTATTCACTTATCAAATTAAGTTGGGGTATTTATCCTACATAGAATTTTCAGATTCTCACGTTGCCTCTTTGATCATATGGTATTTCCAAAAAACCTTTACCTGGTGAATTACTTTATTCCGTAACACCTACTCTATACGGTCAAGAATCTGAACTAGTTGTTATTTATAAGAGAGATTCTCTTCCAACTGAACAACCTCTGGGCTCAAAACATGATATGAATATGGAATATACATTATCAACATCGAAACATGAAAAACATTGTGTACATGGGATAAACTTGGTGGTAAATACACTCTATACGCAACTGATCCAACTTTCTCTATAATTTCATAAGGTCCAATGAACCTCGGACTCAACTTTACCTTATTACCAAAACACATCACACTTTTTCGTGGAGAAACATTGAGAAAGACATGATCACCTACCTCAAAAGAAAGATCCTTCCTTCGGTTATCTACATATCCTTTCTGTCTTCTCTGAGCTATTCTCATGTTCTTCTAAATCAACTGAACTTTCTCTACCATCTCTTCTACTAATTCTGGTCCCATCAGCTTCCTTTCACATACATCATCCCTAAAAGCTGGAGTTCGACAATGCTTTCATATAATGCCTCAAATGGAGCCATCTGTATACTGGATTTAAAACTTTTATTATATAAAAATTCATCCAATGAAATATGTTGGTCCCAGCATCCCTGATAATCCATTGAGAAGGAACGTAACATATCTTCCAATATCGGAATTGTTCATTCCGACTGCCCATCTGATTGAACATGAAAAGTTGTACTAAAATTTAATTTAGTACCCAATGACTTCTGAAGACCTTTACAAAAGTTAAAAGTGAAGTTGGGATCACGATCTGATACAATGGAGAGGGGAACACCATGAAACATAACTATCTATTTAATATAAAAATGAGCAAGTTGATCTATAGACAACATATCTCTAATAGTAATGAAATGATCTGATTTAGTCAATCGATCAACTATATCCCAAATTGCATTATTACCTTGAGATGTCTTTAGTAATCCCACAATGAAGTCTGTGGATATATTTTCCCATTTACACTCTAGCACCGGTAGAGCA
Source organism: Viscum album (assembly GCA_963277665.1). Lineage (NCBI taxonomy): Eukaryota > Viridiplantae > Streptophyta > Magnoliopsida > Santalales > Viscaceae > Viscum > Viscum album. The sequence goes on from OY728157.1 coordinate 789,520,236, forward strand.
TAAAGAATACCTTTCGTTTACTTCCGCTCTACATTAAACTACTAACAAGTCAAACACATCACAGTAAAATTAGTAATATCTCTTTTCATTCCATCCCACCAGTAATACTCTTGAAGATCTCTGTACATCATAGTACTACTGGGATGAACTGAAAACGGATAACTATTTTCTTCACATAACAATTCATTCTTCAACTATGAATCATAAGGCACACATAATCTCTTTCCAATTCTCAAATCACAATAATTATCAATGTTAAAATCCGGAAACTATCCCTTATGAACCAATAAAACCTTTTTCTGCAACTCACTGTCTTCTTTCTGCGCTTGCATAATTTTGTATGATAGAGATGATTTCACTGACACCTGAAACAAAATAGAATAATTTCCTGGAACAAAAACTTCTATTCCAAAGTTCATCAAATTAAAAACCAAAGGATCTCATTCCAAACGTAACATGGTTAATGAAGCATTACTTTTTCGACTCAAAGAATCAACCACTTTATTTGTGTTTCCCGGATGATAAAGGATCATGCAATAATAATCCATGATTAATTCCAACCATCTCCTCTGTCTCATGTTCAATTTTTTCTAAGTGAATATATACTTCAAACTTCTGTGATCAATATATATTTCACACATCACTCCATAAAAATTATGCGTCAAAATTTTTAAGGCAAAAACAACATCAGCTAATTCCAAATCATGTATAGGGTAATTTAACTCATGTGGTTTTAGCTGACGTGACGCATAAGAAATTACCTCATCATTTTGCATTAGGACACAACACAGTCCTTTCAACGAAGCATCATTGTAGATAAAAAACTCACCATTTCTAGGAGGCCGTGCCAAAACTGAAGCATTCACCAACCTTCATTTCAATTCATGATAATAATCATCAAATTCTTTTGTCCAGATGAACTTAACACCTTGTCGAGTTAACTTAGTCATTATACTAGATAACCATGAAATTTTTTAAAAGAACCTCTGGTAATAAACTTCCAAACTAAGAAAATTACGTATCTCGGTTATATTTGTGGGTCTTGGCCATTATTGAACAACTTTCATTTTAGCAGGATCAATAGTTATGCCATTTTTATAAACAATGTGACCCGAGAAAGAAAATTATTATAAACAAAACTCACACTTTATGAATTTCCCAAATAGTTTTTTTTCTTTAAGGTTTTCAAGAAAACCCATAAATTAATTTCATGTTTCTCTTTACTTATGGAATAAACCAAAATATCATCAATGATCACAACCCCAATATTATCCAATAACTCATGGAAAATTCAATTCATAAGATCCATGAATACAGATGGTGCATTGGTTAAACCAATAGGCATAACTAAAAATTCATAATGGCCATATCTAGAATGAAACATGGTCTTCAAAACGTCTACTTCCTTCACATTCAACTGATGGTACCCCGACCTCAACACAATCTTTGAAAAATACTAAGCTCCCTAGAGCAGATCAAAAAAATCATCAATATAAGGCAAAGGATACTTATTCTTAATAGTGATGTTATTAAATGCTCTATAATCAATGAAAAGTCTCATTGAACCATCTTCCATTTTAACAAACAAGACAGGAGCACCCCATGGTGATGTTCATGGTCGAATGAAACCTTTATCTAATAAATCATGCAATTTCTTATTTAACTCAAAAATATCAATTTGAGACATTCAATAAGGGGGTTTCGAAATTGTCTTAGAATTAGTAACTAAGTCAACAGTAAATTCAACTTATCGATCAGGTATAACACCAGGAAACTCATCAGGAAAACATCAAGGAACTCATTTTCCATTGTCACATCATTAATCTGAACAGTTCCTTTGTTTTCAACAATATGTTCAAGGTAAAATTCATTTCCATATTTTACTAGTTTCTCAGCTTCCTGATATGTTATCAACAACAAGTGTTAATTTTTTTATACAAACTGAAAATCATTCTAAAAAGAAAACACTTTATCCATGTAGTCAATCTTATCATGATAAATCGGAATCCAATACATGCCCAATATAACATCAAACTCTACTAGAGGAAAAACAATAAGGTTTTCAGGTAGATTGTTTCCGCACACAAGGACATGAATGTTCTTATATTTTCTTTTTGTCTCAAAATTTCCTCCAGGTGTTTGTACCATAAGTTCAGTATTCATATCATGAGATTGAATTTCCAATTTACTAGAAAACATCTTAGAAATGAAAGAGTGTATAGACCCTAAATCAAACAACACATTTGCATAATATGAACAAACAAATAGTGTACCTAATACTACTTCATTTGATGGACAAACATCTGCTGATGTAGTTGCAAAGGATTTCACCACCCCTTTCTGCTTGTATTCTGGCTTCTTTATTTCAATTGAGTTCTTTGTTGGACACTCGTTTTCATATTGACCCATTTCATTGCACTTAAAAAAATTTACTGACTGTAAATCAGATTTTTTCCTACCATTACCCTTATCTTTTTCAGTGCAATTACGAACATTATGCTCCATTTTACCACATCGGTAGCACTTACCAGAATTCAAAAGACATTCCCCAGTATTCATTTTACCACAATTTTCACATAGTGTAAACTTAAGTTCCATACCATTATACTTTTTTGAAGAGTTATTCCATTTCACCTTCCACCTCGACCTCTTATTATATTCTTTGTTAATGAATACCTAATCATCATAAAACTCCATTTCCACCTTTTCTGCACAATGAAAAAGTTTTTAATAACTTTTTTACTCACGAGAATGTAAATCCCTTCGATACATAGGCTTTAATCCTGAGTAAAAATGGTTGATTTTACTATCAATATCTCTTATGAATTTTGGAGCATACCTATCTAGTCGAGTGAATTTTTCATCATAAGTAGCCACTGAGTCATCCTCCTACCTCAATTCTAGGAAATGTTTTTACATCCTAAGACGAACCACCTTAGGAAAATATTTCTCAAGAAACATACCTTTGAATTCATCCCAATCGAGAGCATCAATATCTTCACTATGACTGATATTTTTCACCATCGACCCCCACTGATCAACTTCACCTTCAAAACGGTAAACAGCAAGACTAACCTTTTGATGTTCTGAACAACCCATGACATCAAAAATCTTCTATAGTTCTTTAATCCACCCTTCAACTAGAACAGGGTCAGATGATCCTCTGAATGATGGGGGATGTTGGATTATGAAATGCTCCACTACTAACATGTTCCTCTGGGGTTGATCTGGCTGATCTCGTACATGGATACCACCATCGTTTCTCGCTTGAGTCAATTGTGCCATAACTGAAACAAACTCTTTAGTTCCGATTCTGACCATCTCAGGTTGCTAATTTGGAAGGTTGTCTTCCTCCTGATGTCGACCCAAAAATGTTGACCTATTTCCTCTACGAAAAACCATTCTGAACAAAGAAACATCTTAGGCGAAGTAACATAGAAAATAGCAAATGCTATATGATATCAATATTACCATAAATTAATTTATGGATATAAATTTAACAATACCCTAACTCCTAAAGTTATCTAAAACGACATCTGATACCAACTATAAGGAACTGGTCTTTAACATTACATAATATTGAATTAAATGAATAATTCACTTTGAGGACCTTTTCAGGTTTAGAGTTTTAGAAATTAGCACATAACTATTACATCTCAAAATATTACAAGGTATACATTTCTACACAGTTTCTATTTTTTTCATAAAATAAAAACTCTTGAAAATAATGGGATGTCTAGATCCATGTTTTAGACATCATGACTTTTCCGTGATCCCATCCTTGACCCTATTCATCTTTAAGTCCAGTGAAAATATTTCAAAACTAAGGATGACCATAAAAAGATCAGTGAGGGTTATAAAACAAATAATGAAAACATTTGTTCATAAAATACATACAAAACATGAAATCTATTACTTAACTCATGAAATCAAAAGATTCAATAAATACACATAGAAATCATAAATCATAAATGTAACGTGTAGCATCCATGTCATACTTATATTGTAGCTATCACAGCTACGTAGGGAGTTACTTTGGAATACAAATCACAGTATATTCAGTAAATATCTTAGGAGAAACACTGACGTTGACCTCCGCCACATTACCCAATGTATTAGAGAGCTATCTCGGGCTCACACACCCTAGGTTTATCACGGAACCACCTGTATACTTAAATAATTCCCAAGAACCATAACATGATAATAACACATAACATAAGCATAAAGGAAAGACACCATATCCACATTGCCATAGAAAAATATCATTTCAAGATATTGAAATAATAAATCCATTCTCAAAATCATTTTCAATACCAAAATACATAAAATGAGTATATGGTATTTATTTTTCCTTTTAAAGACATTACAGCTTGTTAATGAAGCCAAAGATCAAATAATACTCGTGGCGGCAGAAAGGTCGTTGTCACCACTTTTGATAATAAAAAATTTTCTTTTTTTCATTCAGTAAAATGCTTCATATAAAAAGATTTCCTTTGAATGAAATGAAAATTCAATGGGGTTTATGCACCATATAAAATAATGTCATGTATAAAAATAAATATGACTTAATGAAAGGAAATTGAGACGAATTCCATTACCACGTGTCCGACTTAATCCGTTCGTTGTTTAATATCCTGAATATTAAAATAAAATAAATTTATAATTTATTAATGACTTTTTCAAGTTTATTATTCTATTTATATCAATTATTACCATGTTATAAACATTATGCAATCATTTAAGTTAATAACGTCTATTTTGTCGATATTTGGAACTTGAGTCAAAAATAGACTTCTTATAATTACATGTAGTCCATGTGGTCAATATTCCATTATATCCAGAATGGTATTAATGATTTAGATATCATATATATCATATATATCCAGTATATACATGTATTTATAATAGTACATAACATTTGGATTTATGAAATGAAATGCACCGTTCATGGAGACGGTAAGTTGTACGTACGCATGAACGCTACTTTCATTCATATTTCATATTTTAATGGAATTAAAACATAATGATACAAAGGTATAATATAATTCCATTATAATAACATATATAATATCATTATCTCCATCCTTTATATATCCCACATAAGGGATTAACGAGTCACATCACTTTCAGGGGGCAGTAATCCGCACTTCCTCAAATGAGATTATCGTATTTACCCACTATGGTAACCATAATGGTTTGATATAATTGGTAAGTATAGAAGAAAAATGAAATCATAAAAATAATATATATCATATATAAATATAGTTCCATCATAATATCCACCATGAGAGGCGGTGAGATGTAATTGAACAATCATTGTTTCATGAGGCGTTAGTTTTCCATCTAGAGAAACATTATGTTCTTCATCCATTAGATAGAGGTGTGTGTAAGTGTAGTTATAATACTTATCATAAAGAAATCCTAGTATATTTAGGATACTGTTTTTTATACAAAATAATATAATAAAAAGAGTTTATGGGTTGGAGAAGTAAAATAAAAGAAAACAATTTAAGAGAAACAGTTACCTTTAATTTAGGTAACTCCCTTTGGTTTGAACCAAATGGACTTCTTGAAGTGCCTTCTACCTAAGGTAAGGATACTAAGAGGAGGATTGTGGTGTAATGAGACTAATTTGGTAGATGTTGGACGATCCAAAAGGCTTGAACGGTGTGAGGAATTAGTTAGAAGTGGTTTCCTTTTATAAGGGAGGGGAGGGGCTCTTTAGGAAAGTGTGAAATAATTATTTTATTATATAATGATATTCGATTTATAATGGTCCAAAAATCATTGAGGTCGAAGCTAACATGACTCAGATTCTAAATAAAATCATCCAATCATAATTAAAAATGTTATGGATAATTTTGTAATCAGTATAATCTTATTTATTCAAATCATTTATTAATGAGGTAAATACTACATTATTATTGTGACATAAATAATATAATTTATTCAATGTCTAAAAATTATAAAAAATTAATATAATTTAGGAAGTATTTTATATTTCTAAATAATATTTATAGTCTAAAATAGGACTTATATAACACCATATAAAAATTAATTACTAAACGATATTTGTTAATGTCAATTTTGTCTTCACATTAATGTAATTAATCTAAATTGTCATTATCACTCCAATGTGGCTCAATGGGGTCCCAAAATCTACCCAAAGATACCCATGGTAGTAAATTACTCAACCAACAAGTTTTGGATAGGTGTTAAGGTAATTTGGAATTATTATAATATTCTTTTAACCTTGAGTTATCCTATTTATCTTTAACCGCGGTAAATAAAATATTTACTGAATTAAATATTGAAAATGTCTAAAAAATAAAAGTTACATATTTATAAAAATTGGGCCTTATAATTCAAAATATGGAATCTATTTTTCCAAAATCAAAACACATAAGTGGCAGAAATTAATTTAAAATTAATTCCCACTGTCAAAACAAAGAGCGTGTTTTTAACAATTAATAACTATCAAAAGATGGACAGTCGATTAAGTCCAATTTCAATGTGAAATTGCTTACAATGACTTACATTTGATTAAATGGTAAAAATATATTCTAATTACTCTTTAAAAACAATTAAAAAGATAATCTATTCATATAAATAAATTATATTAAAACATAAATTTGAATTAAAATTCAATATTTTCACTATTCATTAAAAATGAACATTATCGGAAAAATTCCCAACAATTTACACAAAGTAAATTTTTATGTACCCATTCTAAAGAAGGATTTTATTTGGCCTTATCGAATTTATTAATGTGACCAAAACAAGATTTAAAAAGGGTTCTCCATTAAAAGGTGGTAAATAGTCCTTTTAATGTAAATTATGCTTAAAATTAGATTCATTCACATTTTAATCCTCTATATTTTTATTGGATAATGTAAATACATTTAAAAATCTTGTATAATAATACTGTAGTTAATTTTTTTCATTACCACCAATAAAACGGCAAGGTGTTAACTACAATTTAAAATAATATTATTATATTATTAGTGTGCAACGTAAGATTCTAAAGAAACCCGTTGTTGCGTATCAGGTATGCTATCAAACATAGCAACCCATTAATAGTAAAAGTAATATTTAATTAACAAATATTAATAAATATGAAATATGTATTATTCTTTATTTACCTTGGATGTTACAATCTTCATGTGGAAATAAGTAATTATTCTTAATATAGTTGGATTTGTCAAATTTTCCCTAAGGTTCTAAATCACGATAGATCTTGACTCATGGGACTGGTGATAAAATATAAACATCATCCATTTTATTTGATACCATGTCAAACTATTTGGTAATAACACACATATATTTTATGTAATTATAATTATATAAAAAATACATAACAAGATAATAAAAAACATTAAAACCAAATTTTTTGGTTTTCACCGATATTAGACATAAAAACCATTTTTTACAACATTGTGATAAATTACCTATAATAATACTACCATAAATCCCCTTAAAATATTGTTATATATTATAATATTTTTCATATCCTATGAAATTGAAATATTATAAAGGGTTCATCTCAAATTATGAAAATGTATAATCATAATAGATAACATTAAACTATTATAAGTGTGATTAATTTTAGCATTTAGGTATAAGAATATAATAAGGATACAAGGTAATAAATTAATAGTATAAATAACAAATAAAAAAACATTAGAAATAATGGTTCTTGGTAAAATACTTTTAGTAAAACCATATAATTTAAAGAAATGAATGTGAAAAAATTAGTCAATATTCATCATCTTTGAGTACATAAAATGGACACAAGAATTTTGAATATACATAAACCTTGAAAATTAGATCATTGTGGACATAGATAGAAGAAATCATATACAAACATAAACATTTAACATAACTAACAAAAATCATATCTATAAATAATTTATTTACATATATACCCCTAATAATTTCAAAGGAAAAATATATAAGAATATCTAATACATTCTTGTACAGACACAATATTGAAAATATATCCACATAAAATATTAACCATCTGTGAAATAATTATCTCATGAGATATAAAAATATTCCCTATGCATTGGAGGGATATGAAAGATCCACATACATCATTATGGAAAAACATACATACATATTCCACTTTAACGTAAAATATATCACACTTCTATCATAAAAAATACTACACATTTTAAAGGAATGGGATTCATTGCAATTTTTAATAGTCATTATCAGAATCCATCTATACGAATAAGTTGGATGGTATAATCTGATCATATCCTTTATTAAAAATAATTAATGGAATGATAATTAAAATAATTCAAGAAATAATTTCTAAGTCTAATATAAAATTTCATTTAAAATAATAAGTAATTAGATTTTCAATGTTTAATTTTATTTTTAGAAGACAGAAAATACAATATTATTGTTACATATATTTATTTAAAACCCATCAAATCATCGGGGGGTATTTTAAAACAAAAATGAATTAAATTTATTCAAAAGGAATTCATATGAAATAAATTTAAAAGGAAGATACTATTAAAACATTTATTTAGTTATTTAATGTAAATGTAAAATGAAAAATGTGGAAAACATTATAAATTATAGTTTCAATCATACATATAAATTTTCAAATAAAGTTGAAAATTTAATTCAAAATAGTTGAATTGGAGAGAAAAAAATTCATAAAAAATAACAATGAATATTCTTATAGAGGAGAAATACCACTATCTTGAACACATCGTAAGGGAAACTCTATTAATAGGAAGCATTTCTGTTGAATAACGAGTGAATGGGAGGTGAAATTCTCATAAGGTAGATAAATACATTATATTATGTTAGGGGATGAAATTTTATGTTGTATTAGATATTGAGAAAAAAGCGTATCCATCAATAAATATAACATAAATACCACAATTTTGAAAAGTTTTTTTGAAAATAAGAACCTAAATATTTTGCAACCATTGTTTAATAACCATATTAAATATAAAACATGAATTGTAATATTAAATAACTTTATTTAAAATATAATTGTGATAAAATATTTCAAAAATGTTTTATAATTCCCTATATAATAAAATAGTTGTATAATATGAAAAATTTCTCAATGAATGTGAATAGAGACAAAAAACCATTACATTTACTCTATGATTCTATTAATGTTCATTGATCACTTTTATGAATTATATATTTATTAAAATGGGTTACATTTGATTGATAGTATTATGATCAATTCATTGATCTAGTGTAAACCAAACATATAATAATTATTTCTATTGGGATTAATGGTATTGGTTTCAAGAGAATTTTTCAATATAATAATGGGTGGGAATGGGTACTATATGGGCCATTTTATATGTTAGTTTTGAGAGGGTTTTCTATAAATACTCACTAATTATGGTGAAATGTCATCATTATATCATTTAAATTCAAATAAAAGTGAAAAATAATTGACATGGGTTTCTCATACCATTAACAAAAAATTTAATTTAGAATTTTATAGATATATTATTTCCTTACCACTTAGTTAAACCATTTAACTTGATTATATATTTACCATGTTATATAAAATTCAACCACAAAAACATATTTATTTTTGTAAAATAAAATTGATATATATAAATAATTTTAAATAGTTGATTATAAAATTGGAATCAATTTTTTTAATTTCTAATTATGAGAAATTTAACAACTAAATAAAAATTATATTTATCTAAAAATGACTTCTTAAGAAATTAATTGTAATAATATTATTTTTTATTAATTGACAACCAGACATGTATTAATCTTTTTATCAATAAAATTAAATATTACATCTGTCTCATTATTTAAAAGTGATAGATATAATTTAATATACTAAACATATGAAATTATTAAAATAAATTCTTTATAATTATCATTTTTATGTGAAATAATTTCAATCATATACCATTATATTTAATTATTTATCTTATAAAAATTAAATTTTATATGTAATTGAATCTTAAATATTTCTTTTAAAACATTAGTTATTTTATTAATTAAAATAATAAAAAATTAAGGTGAGTATAAAAACATATTATAACACATTTTAATGAAATATTATCATTTGGAATCATTATTTGTTATATAGGAATTATATTATTTACATTTGTTAATTAAAAATTATAAATCACTAATTTACACTTAGATACATGCATATCTAATGAAAATAATTCCAATGAACATATTTCCAATAAAAGTATATCCATCAACCTTAATTCCACATACCATATATATAATGACATTATTTTATTCCTTTATATATTTTTTTTGTAAATAATTGAAAACCATCATAATATTCATTTAATTCTCTCTCAAAATTTATATAATGTTTTCAATTTTTACGATAAATAGATTTAATTTGTGTTACTATCTTCATAGAAAAGTATATGGATTTAAAAAAATTAATTTTATTTTTATTTAAATATCCTTCAATGAGCTTGCAATTTTATTAATGTTTATTTATTTTTTTGTCATAATATAATAATTTTTTATGACATTTTTAATATTTTCTCTAAAAAAATATGTTGAAATTTGTAAAATTTTCACAATATGTGAGAAACATGGTATTCAAAATTGTATTTATTTAATGGATATATAATTGGTAAAATCATGTGGCGTTAAATTATAATGCCTCAAAATAAATTTTCATATTGAATTTTGTTAATGTGTTTAAAACTAATGAGGATACTTAATCTTCATCACATTGTTGGGTTCTGATGATTCTTTGACAGAATAATTATTCTTCAATAAAACCATAAACAAGTGAGTAGCCTTAATTAGTAGTAAATTATCTCTTACATCCAAGATATTTACTTGTTATTCCTTATAGGAAATGTACTATTCTAAAGGTTTGAACTCAGAGTTATGTTCATGTGATAGGTCATGTAAGTACTTTTTTAATACTGATTTGTGAAACACATCATGATATTCGAATTGGTTTGAAGGATGTGATATATTCCAATCTATTATCCCTAAAATTTGAGGCTTTAAAAATGAAAAAAATATAGATGGATCAAAATTATAATCATAAATAATATCCTGACACTTTTCTTTGGATATATGAATTGTAAAACATTTTTTATAACTTTAAACATCAAATATCATTAATCATTATCATCATAGATTTTCTTTTAAATTATGAAATTATAATATTTTTTTAAATGGTTTAAATATTCTCAAACATATCATTAGAATGATCTATTCCTTATATATTATGTTATAAAAATTCTCCACACCAACCAGGATTTATGAAACATTTCCTATACAGTTTCCCTTAAGGGTCAATTTCATTTCCAGAATAGAAACACTTTTTATTTGAGACCTCAAATAGTTGAATTCTTTGATCCAAACATACAAGGGAACACATTGAGTAAGATCATAGAATCTCCTCTATAGTTTGAGTGGTCCATTTAGATAGAACAACAATCTGAGTCAGATAATTTGGGATGAATCTCATCATTGTATTCAAAAACATATGAAGACTATTCTAGAACACTAGGTTAACCCTAGGACCCATATTATATATCATGAAATGTGGTAATCCATATAGTCATTTCAATTATATATATATATATATTAATGGTGATTGATAAAAAATCACATTATAATGAAGTATAGTAAAAATATACATCATGCATTTTGAATCATATCATTCATCCTTAACATACACTACTAGAAAACTAACCTATACCAACGGTTTTGAACCATTGGTATTGGCCTCCAAACCGTTGGTATAGCCTATGACAACGGTTTGGAGAACCGTTACCAAGTAAGCCGTTGGGATAGCTCTATACCAATGGTTTTGGAAAAAAACGTTTTTATAGACCTATACCAACGGTTTTGGAAACCGTTGGTATAATTAATATGAAAATCTATACCAACAGTTATAGAACCGTTGGTATATGTATTTCAAAAAAAAACATTCGTTGGGATTTGATCCCAGGACCCATAGATTATCATTGAACGACATAACCACTAACCTAACATGACTCTTGTGAACATAATTACATAAATATATATATGTATTCTCATAATTATTTTAAATTTTGATTTATATAATGTTCTCGGTAAGAAGATCTGATAAAAATTCAAAGGACCTATACAAACGGTTTTGACAACCATTGGAATAGGTCCTGATTCTAGATTCAATTGTGGATGAAGGTTGATTTTTTAGGGACCTTTCCCAACCGTTTGTCCAAACCGTTGGGAAAGGTGTCCACAAAGTGTACTTTTCCCAAGGGTTTGGCCAAACCGTTGGGATAGGTATACACTTTCCCAACATTTTTGGAAAACCGTTGGGAAAAGTTATGTCTTTCCCAACAGGTTGGACAAACCGTTGGGAAATGTGGCCACAATGTGGACTTTTCCCAACGGTTTTGGAAAAACCATTGGGAAAGGTGGCCTCAAAGTGGGCTTTCCCAATGGTTTGGCCAAACCGTTGGGAAAGGGGACTTATACCAACAGTTTTTACAAACCATTGGTATAGAAGCGTTGGGAAAGGTTAGATTTCTAGTAGTGATGTTAGTATAACATGGATAATCATATAAATTCTACATCAACCCATTTTATACTATGATACAAAAAATTATCAATTAAAACTCTATACATTTTTCTATATCAGTGATGAATATATAGTGAAGATCTATGATCAAAATCCACAAGTTCCTTCGATAATTATACTTCTGAATGAATACATACCCATTTCCTAAAATATATAATTCCATAATTTTCAATATTCAAATTTATAATATTATATACATTGTTTTTTATATCTATATCCTTATTATTCATATCATTTATCATCAAATGGACGGATGGTTGATAAATAATTTGGTAAGGATGGTTTTCCCAATTCATTTATGATTACTAGTTTCATCCTCATATAATACCTATGTAATGAGTTTTATTCAATATCCAATAAGGATAAGGTAGCATGGTCTATCCTGTTCAGAGAATCAGTTTGCTTGTTTTCCTTCATAGGGTGGTAATTTATTTATAATTAATTATCTCTCCAAAGTTCCAATCATAACCTATGAAAAATTTTCATCAATTTTTTTTCATATATATTATGAGATCATTTGATCATAAATAATTTAAAACATTACATTTTAGAGATATTTCCTATATTTTTTAATGAAAATATAAATGAAATTAATATTTGAGTCATGTTAATGGAAAAAATATCTTATGAAAATTTAATTTATGTGAGGCATATGCCTTTACCATGCCATTTTTAGGAGAACACATCAAAATAACGTATTTGAAGAATCAATACATAATAAAACACCATCTACACTATAGGGTAATTTACGTACAAGAGTAGTAATGATCCTCCTCTTATTATCGATCAATATTTTTTACATTCCTTTATCCAAATGACCATAACACGATTTGGATTTTAATAGGATAATATATACGACATTCATGGAAGCTGTCTCAAAATGAATACACAATATCCACCAACTCAGGCACAAAAATGGATATATGTTATAGTTATTTGTTTATGATATTATTAAATTACCTCTATCAATATTACATTTATTATTATACACTTCCATGTAATTACATGTTCAATGATTAAACCGTTTTGTATTTAGATTTCATTGTAAATAATTTTGGAATACAATTTCTCTTTTCTCAAATCCATTATAATTATCCATAAATTAACATGATGGTTAGCCATTAACAATGAATATATGAAATTAAAATTAATTGATACTATAAATATGTTGTTTATGTAACCTCAAAATACTATATTCAATAGAATCATAAATATAGTGTGTGAAATTATAAGATTTATAGGAATGACAATGAAATCACTTTTTCCATATTGTATAATTTTTTCCATCTGTATGTCATCACATATATCACTTAATTTATAGTATCTTGATCTATTTTCAATCATTAATAACTATTGGTCAAACATTAGTTGATCAAAGAGTTCAATAATATTGGTAAAATAAATAATCTATACCAAGGTTCATTGATTTGTCATTATTTCTATAAAATATGTTTAGAAACTCCCATGATGGATTACATGGATGTATTAAACCATTATTAATTTATTTTTGAAATATTTTATTTAGTTACTATTATTCATTCTGGGAAATTCTCTAGAGAGTAGTTCAAATTGGTTTAGAACTAAATAAGTTTTCTATGGAAAACCCAACCTCATGAACTGATGTATTTCATGGCATATCATTATGAAATATATCAATATATTTATATAAAATAATTATATCATTGATACTGATTCTACCCTTCAAAAATTGATCTAAAAAAACATCTGGATTAGGTATAAATCCCATTTTTTGAATTAAATTCAATATTCATTTCATTGTCATCCTTGTTGAAAAAAAATTATATATTGAATCTATATATGTAATGTAACATCACTATATCATAAATTATGATAAGATATATAGATAGAGGTCCAATTATTGTAATAAAAATATCAAATTTTAATTATGGGAGAATAATATTGTTTGTCGGTAAAACATTTCAAGACACATCAGCATTATATGTTTAATAGATTTGGGATGAGATTCTCAAATCACTATGAGATTTCATGGATAATTCAATATCAACCCATATTTTTTATTTAAATTATAATCTATTTTAATTTTTATAAATTGATGGATGTAAAATAATTAACCTATAATAATATATTCTCAATATGGAGTGTACAAGTTGCACCCACAATTCCATAATTCTGCATTTCAACCCATATTTAAACCAACATGGTTAGTATGAGAATAAAGTGACAATATTCAATTTATGAAAGAATATTTTTAGAATAATCATTCATAAGATTAACCAGATTTTGAAACCATCATTTAATAAAATAAATTATTAGGATTATCATATAGAAATTCATCTCATCATTTGTTTTTCTAGGTTCTATCCTTTTATTCATAATATCTAGAACCCTAATGAACAATTAATCACTACTTTGATACCTACTAAATCCCAATAGGTACATGCTAATTAACTTGGTTATAAAATAAACATTTTATAAAATTTATTTGATTCCTTCTTATGTAACCATAGAATAGAACTCATATACATTATATTATTTTTAATATTCAAACTATTCATCTAAAAAATTCTACAAAATTACCAGAACAACATGTTTTAGTGTTATTAATGATTAGATACATAAATTTTTTTTTAAAAAATTATGAAAACTTCCTCCTTTTAAAACAATAAAGTTTCCACTATAGACATGTGATCTATTAAAATCTCCATCATACCTACGGAAATAGAAATAAAATCAAGAGGTTCGGTTTGTTTTCTATTGAATGAGATGTGATAAAAATCATTGATCATAGGTGAAAAAAATATTAACATGTGTAAATTAGAATATAATAGTGATACATGACCATGTATTTTGAGAATCATATTGAAATAAATTAAAATATAAAATCATGAGGCATGGAATAATAATTTTCACTAAGCATTATTATAGTAATGTGTAAAAAAGAAATCATGATTCAATAAGCATGATCTATAAAAAATTGCATTGGAATAAGAATGTTGTCACGACCCGTCCTCAGGGCCCGTGCCGTGACTACCCCAAGCCCGCCATCCATGGGCCACGGGCTGGCGACTATCACCAAAGGCGTATATCACGATAAAAAAGGAATACATTGCCTTTATGAAACGAAAACACACACACACACACACCCAGATTAAAAGAGGAAGAAAACACTAAGTAAAGAAGTATAACAAGTGTGATAAAAGTAAAAAGGGGCCGGAATACAAGGCCAACAGAAAGGTACAACTACAACTGAATGAAAGTACAACTAAAAATACAAACAGCTGAATAGTGAAGCAACTCCTAGATCATCCTCTAGGTTCCTACCTGAAGGGTATTTACATATGTCCTTCTTAGTACTCTGTGTCTTTCGGTCCGCTCCGTGTGCCGTCAGGCCGAGTGTCTACCTCCGGGTATCGTCCAGTCTTCGTAAACTCTACCTCTATCAACGATGTCCGTCGTCTACATCCAACACAACGAGGTGCAGGCATAGCCCGTGCATGGGTGAGTATAACGATACTCAGTAGGGACCCTGAGACCCTCAAGGTCTCACTAAAAACCTCCAAGGATAAACCAAAAAAGAGAGATCTTAATAGATAACCTTTACAATGCCCATACATATACCTAAGTTATCATGTAACCCATCTAAATCATGAGGAAAACACAAAGGTCATTGACTCAGCTCAAACCAAGATTTTCATTATCGAAACCAAAACTGATGGAGAGCTCCTCCTCTGTCGAGTATAGTGATCATGTCGCAACTCCAAGGCACTACTCACTAACCTTATACTGTTGAGGTACTATTACTCTGTCGAGTACCGCAGGTCCGTCTCCCCAACACAGTAGCAATTTCACGCCATGGGTCTGCCGCTACAACCAAGCGCACACCCTCGTAGCCTACAGAGGTACTTCTTCTGTGGAGTATCGTGGGTCTGCCACCCCAACACAGTAGCACTCCCCCACCATGGGTCTGCCAATCCAACACAACAGTGATCCCCAATGGGCTAGTCAAGTCACTCTGAATCGAATCGGACAAGCAGTCATCAGGTCTCAGCTAGCTACAAGGTCTCTGTACTCCGTACGCTCGTCTCCGAGAGGATCCACTCCATGAGCTTCTGGTCGATACTTACAAGTGTCACGTAATCTCCCGTGGAAGTATCTCATTGGACCACTTCGTCATCGGGGTCTCAACGCAACAGACGACGCGTCAATCGGATGCTCGGTCTATGAGTCATTAGAATTTCCGTTCTAGGGGGACGGTTTGATTTCGGGTACAATCCAACCCCACCATACTCCAACTATGTCCAAAACCCAGGTGAAGTATGCCAAAAAAACCGTCTCATCAAGAGGAATCCAACATAGTCGGCAACACGTCAATCAGACATCCAGTCCTTAAGTTATAAGCATTTCCGCTCCGAGGGCCCGGTTGGAATTATGCTCGTTCCAAACCCAGCCATTTTCCAAAGTCATCTAAAACTAACTTAGAGTATTTCAAAAGGACTACCTTGTCACGAGGTCCCAATGCGGTAGATGGTGCGTCAATCGGTTGCACATTATTTATGTTATTCATGTTTTAGTGAAAACGAGCCCGGCCCGTTAAGCCTGGTGGGCTGACCGGTCGGGTCAACACATAGTATGCGGGTATGACTTGGCAGGGGGTCGGACCGGCCCGATGAAACACACCGCCCGGCCCTAATTGGAGTGGCTCGACCTGGTGCGGTGCAGCCCGGCCTGGCAGGGTGCGGCTCAACCGGTTGGCCGAGCAGCTCGGCCCGGATGAGCCGAGTGGCCCGATGGGGTGCGTCCCCCTCGGCTGTCTGAACCGCCAGTGCAAAGTGGCACCACCCTCCCTTCTAGACGGTCGAAGCCGGGCATCTTCATTGCATGAGTGGACCGTTTGGGTGGGCTGTGACTCCTCAAGAGCGGCACCCTCCTGGCGCCGCAGGTTCTTCCAAGCCCGACCAGCCTCCTACCGGCCTGTTTAACCACCGAGCAGCCCACACAAGTGGGCCGTGTTTCTTCCTCAGTGCGGCGCTATAATGGCCCCATGACTTCTTCAACATGGTCGGCCACCTGCCAGCCGTTTCGGCCGCCAAAGCGGCCCGTGGAGTGGGGGCCATGGTTCTCTACTGTGCGGCGCCAAAGGGGAGCTACGGTTCCTTCCTTTGTCCCATCCAGTTATAGTCGGCCGGTTCTTCCCCGGTCGAGCAACCCACGGTTGCGGGCCGCGGTTCCATTTCACGTGGCCTGCGCACGGCCGCCGCTTCCGTTCATCGCCACCGCCTCCCGTTTCCACTTCCACTACGTACAAAAAATAAAATCCAACAGAGGGTCGACGGGTCATGTTCGTTCATCTCGTGCCCTCCACATTAGGTTGTAGAATTTGGCTAAAGACAACCCAATTCTTACAACAAAAAAAGCAAAATTTTAATCCATTAAAATTGAACATAAACCCCCTACCTTGAAAATGGTTCGTTCGTCGAAGACGCGGAAAGCAATGTCACTCCGTCAACGCTGGAAAAGAACCATCTTCATTGGCGAGCTTCCCCATGGTTGAGTCTACCACTTTAACACATAGGAACATAAGAATTCGAGAAGTGTGGAGTGTTCTTCACAGAGTCGGAAGGTTGTTCTTCGTCGGAGAGTTAGAGTTCTTCAAAAACTCAAAATCTCTCCCCCAATGTTTTTCCCAACACACCAAAAGTTCCCAAAATAAAATAATAGCTCATGCTATTATTTTTATTCACACAGCAAAGACTCAAAATTCAAAACTCAAAAAACGTAAATTAATTAATTGAGGAGGTTCAATTCATTAATTGAACTGTTTTGGAAAAACAATAAAGAGGGAGAGTGTATTGGAAAAGAAATAAAGAGGGGGGTTTCCGTGAAATTAAGTAAAAGCGGTTTTAAAGAGTTTAACAGAATGTGAAATGTTGGGGCTCATGTGGGCCCCGCATTTAAAATATCCGCACATGGGATGTTGGATGGTTTTGGGCCCCAAAAATAACTTCCCATGGGAGGGATTGACATCCAAAGTTAGACAATAAAATTGTTCTAACAATTTTATTTATTTTAACCTAATTCCCCAATTATTAATTCTCAACACGCTTAAAACACAACTGTGGTAAAGGTCCCCTTAAGAAATTGTCGGCACTACGAGTTCATCGGTGCCCACAGATTTCAATTCCGAGCACCGGTTCAAAAGATACAAAAACCCACTCGTTCGTTCACTGGACGTAGTCGAGCTAATCTTTGGAAATTGATTCCGGGCACAATGGGCCTCGGAATCAAGTGTCGTTAGAATCCACAGACTCGTAGAATTCCAAAGAAATTAAGAAAAAAATGCCCTTCAAATTTCTAGGTCTTTACATTACTCCAATCTCCAGGATTTACATCCCCGTAAATCTACAACACATGCTAGGGAAACAAAAGGGGTACCAAGCACAGACTTGAGCCTCCCACTCCCATGTGCTCTCATGTAGATTCTCATGCTTCCAGCATAAGCGCACTAGAGGAATCGAACATCCTCATAGGACCTTCTCCTTTCAATCCTCAATCACTACTAGAACATATGTGAAAATAGCCATGTCCTCGATATCTAGCTTCCCGTGATCGATGATGTGTGTCGAGTCGTGCACGTATCTCCTCAGCTGAGATACGTGGATGACGTCATGCACCTGGTGCAACTGAGGTCAAAGGGACATGAGGTAATCCACCTCACCTACTCGGCTGAGGACCTCTATGGTCTGAAGAATCATGGAGATAACTTGCCGCCCCAGCCAAATCTTCGTACACCTCGTCTAGATGAGACCCATAAGAAAACATGGTCGCCATCCTCGAACTCCAGTGTTCTCTGTCTCCTATCATCATAGGACTTCTGTCTGCTCTGTTCAGTCTTCATCCGTTCCTGGATGATCTGCACCTTCGTCGTCATAACCTGACCCATCTCTGCTTCTACACGTGCTGACTTCATCACTATCCAGAAAGGATATCTGAAATGCGGCCAGCTGTTGTCTTTCCAATCCTAACAGGTGAATTCCTGATCTCTTACTAAGAACATCTACTACAACTTTCCCTTCCCTAGGAGTATCAACTATCTTGAAGGCATTGTCCTGGATGAATTCAGGCCATCATCATTGTCTCGGGTTCATGTCCTTCTGAGGGAAGATACACCTGAGACTATTGAGTTGGAGAGAACCATAAACTGTTCTCTCAACAAACAATCGGTGAGACTAGCCAATTGTAGGAACTCATTTCTACCCTTCTTCGTCTATGTTCTACAAGAGCTACTAAGATTTATCCTCTGCCGAAAAGACAAATTTGGTCTCATCCCCTGGTTGAACTATGTTCTTTTCCTAATACAGTCAATCCTGACATGAACTGTACAATTCATGTCTTGAATGACGTCATAAGGCATCAACGCTAATACTAAGAGATATGACTGTTACTCTCGCCACCATGGGTTGAGTCACACTATCTGCATCAGTGCATGGTTACTGGGTCTCCTCCAGTAGAAATATCACATGTGAAGGTCAAGTCAATAGTTTTAACCGGATCCTCTTAGTATCAACCCCCCAAAAAATAGGAAAGTAAGCGTCACAATGATAAGTGTCTTTTATTAATGTAGCTAAAAGTACAAAGATGCATAACTACCAAAAAACAACAACAACACGGATACTAAAATCCCCATGAATAAAGGTCTCCATGCGTGGAACTAGTCCCGCTCCTGTCCACCTGCTTCCGTACCTCCAAAGTCATATGCTTCAGTTTCTTGAAGCTGTGATCTCCCATATCCACCTATTCCCTGTGGTTGGGGTGGACCTCCTGGTGGTGGTTGTGGAAACACCTCGAAGCGTCGTACACCACCGGCTGTACAACCAGCTCTTCTGCCTCAGTCTGGTTGGTTCCTCTACTTCCTGCTGCTCATCTACTGGATAGGTCGGGCAATATCGAGCCAAGTGGCCATGCTTTCCGCATGCATAGCACTTCCTGCTCCTCATATGGATGGCTTTATTTCGTGTGCCTCGCACAACCAAACCTGTATACTGAGGACTCCCACCTGTTGGAATAGTCGGCTTGGACATCCATTTCATCTGTCTACTGCCGGCTGCAGAATACTCTGCTACGGCCAGAAAACCCTGCAGTAAGGGTAGCAGCTCATGAACACGCTCAGAGTGTAGAGTCACTTGTATAAACCCCACCCTGGAAAAAGTCTCAAAGTTTCTCCAAGTTAAGGTCATCTCGTCGAAAAAATAGAGAATCTGGCTCCCCCACCTCTCAGCTGCTCCCTAAAAGAGACTAACCGCTAGGTACACCATCAAGTTAGCGGGTGTCCCAGCTCTGTGGAAATCTTGTGTTACAAACTCCAGACATTGCCCAGCCGTCTGAAAATATGACTCCCCTCAAAACCTCAGATGCCTCGGCCACTGGAACTCGTGAAACGAGCTCAAGTGATTTGCACTTTCTGCTGGTGTGTCAACTGGGAGAGGGCCTTGTACTGAGGCCTCGTCGCTCGGTGGCCATTCAGTACATACAATTCTCGGGGCTCTGGATGGTCGTCCGTGAGGAGGTATCCTGAAAGAAATATATGTGACATAGTCAAAGACTATACCTGGTGAGCTAACCTGGTTTGAGCTGATTTAAAAGAAACTTTTGAAAACACACACACAATCAGTTTTATTGTGCACTGAGTTGGAAATCAGAAGTCAGAGTCTTGGTGTATGGATACGTCGACCTCCCACACCAACACTGGACTCCCTGAACTGAAAACCACACTTTGTACCCTTAACAATATTGCTTCATAGAAAAAAAAGATCAGAGTTCTACGTTCTGCATTAGAATCGACTCCTCTGATACTAATTTACCTGACCTGTCCTTGGGGTCCATGCCGTGACAACCCCATGCCCGCCTTCCATAGGCCAGGGGTGCCGACTAGAAACAAAGGCGTATATACCGATAAAAAGGGAAGGCATTTCCTTTATGAAACGAAAACACACACACACACACCCATAGTAAAAGAAGAAGAAAACACTAAGTAAAGCAGTATAACAAGTGTTCTAAATGTAAAAAGGGTCCTAAATTAAATCCCAATAGAAAGGTACAACTACAACTGAAAGAAAGTACAACTGAAAAAAATAGCTAAATGGTGAAGCAACTCATGGATCGTCCTCTGGGTTCCTACCAGAAGGGTAGGTATATATGTCCTCCTTAGCACTCCGCGTCTTTCGGTCTGCTCCATGTGCTGTCACGCCGAGTGTCCACCAACGGGTACCATCCAGTCTTCGTATAGTCTACCTCATTCAGCGTTGTCTATCGTCTGCATCCAACAAAATGAGGTGCAGGCTTAGCCCGTGCTGGGGTGAGTATAACGATACTCAATAGGGACCCCAAGACCCTGAAGTTATCACTAAAATTAAACAAGGATAAACAAGAAAGAGAGATCTCAACAGATAATCTTTAATTAGATATATGCCCATACAAAGACCTAAGTTATCTAGTAACCCATCTCAATTAGGAGGAAAACACAAAGGTCATTGAATCATCTCAAACCACGATTCTCATTATCAAAACCACAACTGCTGGAGAGATCCTCCTATGTCGAGTACAATAATCCTGTCGTGACTCTGTGGCGCTGCTCACTAACCTTAGACCGCTAAGGTACTCGTCCTCTATCGATTACCGCGGGTTTTTCACCCCAACACAGTAGTGATTTCCCTCCACAGGGCTACCGCTACAACCAAGCACACCCCCTCATAGCCTATAGAGGTACTTCTTCTATTGAGTACCGCGGGTCTGCCGCCCCAACACATTAGCGCTCCTCCGCCATGGTTCTACCACCCCAACATAGTAGTTCTCCCCACTGGCCTTTTCATGTCACTCCGAATCGAATAGGACAAGCATTCATCAGGTCTCAGCCAGCTACAATGTATTCGTACTTCCTACGCTCGTCTCGGGGAGGATCCGCTCCACGAGATACTGGTCGATACTTCCAAGAGTCACATAATATCTTGTGGAAGTATCTCATGGGTTCGCCTCATCATAGGGGTCTCAACGTAATAGATGACGCGTCAATCGGACGCCCAGTCTGTGAGTTATTACCATTTCCGTTCCAGGGGCCCGGTTGGATTTTGGGTAAAATCCAACCTGACCATACTCCAACTGAATCAAAACCTCAGGTGAAGTATTCCAAAAGAACCGCCTCATCATGGGGAATCGAACATAGCTAACAGCACATCAATCAGACGTTCGGTCCTTATGTTATAAGTGTTTCCGCTCCGAGGGCCCAGTTGGAATTACGCTCGTTCCAAACCCAACCATTTTACAAAGTCATTCAAAACTAAATTAGATTATCAAAAAAGGACTTCCTCTTTGTGAGGGTACCCGTGTCGCAGATGGTGCATCGATCAGACGTGCGGTCTTCATGTTATTCACATTTAAGTGAAAACGGGACCGGCCCGTTAAGCCCTATGGGATGATGGGTCGGATCAACCCAGGGTAGGCGTGTCTGACATGGTAGGGGGTTGGACCAACCTAATGAAATGCGCAGCCAGTCCCGACGGGGTGTGGCACATCACGAAGGGCGTGGCCCAGCTCGAAGGAGCCCGGCCCAGCTGGCCGCATCTCAGCCGGCTGGCCGAGCGGCTCGGCTTGGCTGAGCCGAGTGGTCCGAGGGGGTGCGACCCCCCAGCTTTCTGAACCGGTAGCGACATGCGGCTCCGCCCTCCCATCCGGCTGGTTGAAGCTGGCTGGCTTCGCTGCGCCAGCGGCCAGCTTGGGCGGGCTGTGGCTCCTCAAGCGCGGTGCCCTCCTGGCGCAGCATGTTCATCCAAGCCCTGCCGGCCTCCTGCCGGCTAGTTCGACCACCAAGCGGCCCGGAAAAGCGGGACGCGTTTCTTCCTCGGCGTGGCGCCATGAAGTCTCCGCAGCTTCTTTAACTCAGTCGGCTGCATGCCAGCCTGTTTTCCTGCCGAAGCTGCACGCGGAGTGCGGGCCGCGGTTCTCCGCAGCGTGACGCCAAAGGGTCATCGTGGTTCCTTCTTTTAGCCTGGCTGGTTATAGCCGGCCGGTTCTTCCCTGGTCGAGCGGCTGACGGTTACTGGACATGGTTCCTTTGCATGCATCCGGCGCATGACCACCGCATCCGTTCATCGCCACCGCTTCCCGTTTCCACTTCCACTGCATACAGAAAATAAAATCCAATGGAGGGTCGACGGGTCGTGCTAGTCCGGCCCACACCCTCCGTGTTAGGAAGTATCAATTGGCCAAAGACAATCTAATTCTTACAATGAGAACAAAAACAATTTTAATCCATTAAAATTGAACATAAACCCCCTACCTCGAAAATGGTTCATTTGTCGATGAAGCGGAAAGCGGTGTCACTCCGTCAATTCCAGAAAAGAATTGTCGTCGTTGGCGAGTATTCCCGTGGTTGAGTCTCCTCTCTTAACATGGAGGAAGATAAGGATTGGAGATGTGTGGAGTGTTCTTCATCGAGTCGAAAGGTCGTTCTTTGTCGGAGAGTCAGTTTTCTTCAAAAACTCAAGAGCTCTCCCCCAATGTTTTTCCCAACACACCGAAAAGCTCCCACAATAAAATAATAGATCATGCTATTTTTTTCACACAACAAAGACTCAAAATTCAAAACACAAACCACTTAAATCAATTAATTGAGGAGGTTCAATTCATTAATTGAAGTGTGTTGGAAAAACAATAAAGAGGGAGAGTGTGTTGGCAAAGAAATAAAGAGGGGGGTTACAAAGTAATTAAATAAAGGGGGGTTAAAGGAGTTTAGGGGAAGGTGAAAGGTTGGGGCTCTTGTGGGGCCCATGCTTCACATAGCCACACATGGGAAGTTGGATATTTGTGGGCCCCACTAACAACTCCCCATGGGAAGGATTAACTTCGAAAGATATAAAATAAAATTGTTCTATCAATTTTATTTATTTTAAACTAATTCCCCAATTATTAATTCGCATCCCTCTTAAAAAACAACTACGGTGAAGGTCCCCTTAATAAATTACCGGCGCTGTGAGTTCATCGGTGCCCTCAGATTTCAATTCTGAGCACCGGTTCAAAAGATTGAAAAACCCGCTCGTTCATTCACTGAATTTACCCAAACTATACTTCGGAAATTGATTCCAGGCACACCGTGCCTCAGAATCAAGTGTTGTCAGAAGCCATAGACTCATTGAATTACAAAAAAATTAAGAAAAAACTTTCCTAAAAATTTCTGATTCTTTACAAATGTGACATACACATAATCCTAAGAAACCTTACCATTGCAGTCATTGATCAAAGTCAACATTTATATACACATAAATGTGAATATAGAAACTCATAATTATATTCACGAACATAATTGCGACCAAATCTACCGAAATTATTGTCCCCACTCAAACATTTGAACATATATACTTAAAATTGTATTCCAAATAATTTTTTTAACATATATAATGATATTTATGTCCACACAGAACAACATTATCCTCAGAAATTTAAATAATTATTAAATGAATTTGAGGAGTTTAAAAGAAACACTTGTATCTTAATTATGAAACCTACATATGCATTCCATTTGAACTAGAATCACTATGATTATTTTACAATATCAAATTTACTTGGGAAAAAATTGGTTTTATGAATATTTTCGCAAGACATGATTATAGGCCATCCAATGGAATTAAATTGATGTTATCATTAAATAGTTTATTTATTAATTGAATAAGAATCATTAATAGATATGTAAAATAATGAAAAATACATTTAAAAAGTCCATAAAATGATAATTGAATTATAGGAAGATAGATCCATTACATTATGATGCATTTTTTTCAATAAAAAATTATTTACAAGATACTGGTAAAATTAATTTTATTAGAAGTCCAAGAAATATTATAGGTAAATATATTTATTTTAAATTCAATAATATTATATGAATAGTCATTCATGTGTGAAAAATTATAATATAAGATTTTTTTATCCCTTCTATAGAACTAATGTTATTTGAAAATGTTCGATGTGATTTTTTAAAAAACATTTCATTATTATTTGTAAAAAATGTCAAAGATAAACGAAAAATAATATAATAAATACAATAATTTTAGAGAGTATCATTCATGAAACTATATATGGAATTTGGATATGGATGAAAATGATTAATTAATAAAAAAAGACATAATTTCATATGAACTCATCAGAAACAATTTTGTTGAATTTTATTCTAAGAGGTTGTTAAATGGTAAAAAGATATATCAACACAAAATATAACTATATGAGAAGAAATTAGACGTCAGTTTAAAGATAATGAATAGAAAATTAATAAAAATGTAAACATATCATAAATAACCACAATTTTAATTTTATATTGGAAAATAAACACATATGACATCAATAAAATGTAATTCAAAAAACCTTTAATAATATATATCAGAATGGACAACATATAACAAGTAAAAAAATAAAATTATGATAAAATATTTCATATATATTGTGTATAAACCATGTTATTGGGTCTTTATACTGACAAAATCAATACATTTGGTTCCAAAGGTAGTCAGTATTCATGTTGGCCCATCTTTGTATCTCTATAAAACTTACCTCCTTGGATATTGATGAAGGAACCATATTATTTTTGAATATTGATAACAGTCCTTCCAAAAAAGAATATGATTTTTATTTGAAGTCAATGATTGATGGGAAAAATATATTGTTGGTTAATTTTGTCAGTGCATATGATGTTCTTGAAAAATAAAATTTCATAAATAAATCTGCATTATGGTACACTATTAGTTACTCCTTAGCATATGTCATGTTATCTTGACCAAGTACACATAGAAAAAAATCCAAATGTTATGAGGGAAAAAATATTTTTATCATGTTAATGGAATAAAACCATACTTTTTTTATCATCACCAAATATTTCATTTGATAAAAAATTACTTCCAATTGGATATTAATAATTTCTAAAAAGTTACATTTTAAATACATTCAACATAAAAAATTATATAGAGTATTAATTTCAAATATAATGTCGCATTATAACCTCATTTAATATTTGGTAAGACTATAATCTTAGATAAAGTAGTTGGATTTGAGAAAGAACAAAATTAGAGAAAATTGGGTTTTTTATTTGGATTTACCATATTGGCCTATTTTTTGGGTCATCACATGATAGATTTCAAGCATGTAAATAATAAATTTTTAGATACCATTTCTTTAGTAGTATTTTACATTGAAGTTAATACTAATAATAATTTAAATAAACAATTAGATCACACCCCAATGTATGTTCCACAATAACTTGAGTTATTTGAATATGGAAGATCCTAAACATTAATAAATCCAAAAGTGTCTTTTGTAGTTCATAAAAAAAATAATTTATTATTCTCTCAGTGCATTTTATATTTCATGGTAATAGATTCTTATGCGTCTAATTTTTATTGATGTGTCATATATGGTCATTTTATGAGATAAAAACAACATGATCTTCATGTTATAATGGAACAAATATTATATTTTGGACTTAATTTTTTGATTAAATATTCTATTTAAGATGTGATGATTGAAATATTATATTTCTTCAATGTCATTTTTGTGATAAAAACACACGTGGATGCACTGATCTGGCTACAATAAGTTTCCAATTGTACTTTTTTTTAAATTGGAAAAAAAATCTACCTGGATTCATTGACTTGATAGAAAAATTAATATTAAAATTTCTATAATTAGAATCATTTTGTAGAAAATTAGTACATGGATGGACGCAATTATAATAGATATGAATACAAAATTAGAGAAACATGATTATTATAAAGCATCAGTTGAAGTATTAATTGCAGAAGTTTATTTGTAATAACAGTTTTACACTCTGTTTATTTTCTGCATAAATATTCTTCAATAAAAAGTTTTTGAGCGAAAATACTAAAAATTATGCAAAATAATTGTACCTTAAATTTATATTTTTTAATTTTCCTGAACATGTATTTAGTGGAGTTTGGGAATGATAGATTTCAGATGATGAAAGATATTAATATAAAACATATGTTCTACTCAATTGTGATGAAATTCCATGAATATTTCAATGAGTTCCATGTTCATAAAATAATTTCATATTATTTATATATATATAAATATTAATTCATATATAGGTTATATTTTGATCATATAATGAAAAATTTGACACAAATTTCAATAGGTACTCTTAAATAATTATGATGATGTAAATATTATTAATGGTATCAAATAATGGGAATGAAATTTTTTAAATAGATGAAATGAATTTTTTATTAATATAATATTATTTTTTATAAATTTTTCATGGTATTGCAACCTGATAATATAATTGATTACATATTATGTAAATCAAATAAAAAACATTATAATTGGTTGAATTATATAATGTTTGTTTGGTTAATGGATTTTTACTGCATACATGTGCATGTTCTGAATAAAAAATCATTGAATAATAGTGTTGGTTTAGAAGGATATCAGCATAAGGAAAACATAGTTGACTATAATGAAACATAATTAAAAATAACAGAGTTATATAAAATATGAAATAATTATTTAATAATGTTTACATAATATTGGTTTCATTCTAATAAAGGGATACTTGTTTATTCAAACCATGGAACCATTGACATTAAATATAAAATATTTCATGTAATTAAAAAACCATTTATGTTGAATCAACAATGTAACGACCCAATTTTTTATCAAAGGAATTTGTTTCTTCTTAAAGTAATTTCATATAATATAAATCTAGTAAAATCACTTAGAGACCATAATAAAATCTTTATAAATGAATAGTTAATGAATAAATGAAGTATTTATAGATGTTAAGGAAACAATACTGACAAAATAGAATCGTGAACTTAGGATTAATAATATGATCCTTGTAAATAGTAAACAGGCCAATTGGATAATAACCTCACAAATTACAGAATAAATAAAATTTAGGAATCTTATAATTGAATGCATCATATAATATTTTAATTGTCCATGTAAATACATGTATTAAAAACCTATTAGTTATGTTTTGAAATTTTGGTTACTCATCAATATTTATTTATAAATATATGATTAATTTAATAATTTTAAATAAAATATATTTTATAAATTATTCATTATTTAATAATTTTATGTCTTATAATTTTATGATTATTTGATGTTACCTTAATTAATTTTTCAAAGTGCTATAAAATCAGTTATAATTTTAAAATCATCATTTTCCAAATAAATGATAATTTTAATTAAAATTAAAAATAATTATGTTTAGATATTTTTAAAAGGAGTATATTTTTTAATTCTATACATAGAAAATTGGGTATGGTGTATTTTATAGAATTTTCTAAAATACTTCAATTTTATATTAATAGAAAAATAAGATAATTTTTGGTAAATGCTAAATGATTGATTTTTTGGTCATCATGATGTAAGGATAATGTAATAGACTTCTTCTCAAACTATAATTAAATATTTTAATATATTTATATATAATTAAAAGTCTACTCATAGTATGGAACCAACAATTAAACTAATGAATATAATAATTAGAAAACACTCATCACCTACTTTATAAATTCCACACCTCATACCCTATTCTTCTCATGCCTATAAAGCTTTGTTCACAATCCAGATTTATCCAAAAACTATAATGACCCATACGTTACATACATTGTTATTACATCAGAATTGAAGCATATTTATTACAACATATAACAAAACCATTAAAGGACCGTATATGTATAGTGTCTTTAGAAACTTGGAAACATAAACAACTGGTTCATAAAGCGTCTACACTATCTCCCATTTATTTCATCATATCTATAGTCCATTTTGGAATATCTTACTTAATAACCATATTCCTGACCTGGGGAAAGAAAACATTCAGAAGGGTGAGCTCAAATGCTCAATAAGGGTAAAAAAAAGAAATATCAATCACATCAAAATAAAAAAATAACATTTTGGAAATCTTACCCTGGAAAAGAGATCATAATTTCATAACATAGGATAAATCATGGTAGTGAAATGTAATCCCAATAATCATAAAATAATATATGAAACTTTGTGTCACACACACATAATCACAGAGAATATTTCTTATTATTCAAGACTCATTTCCAATACTATCTTAGTGTAAAAAGTCTAATTCTGAAACGAGTTCATTCCTCGTTTCAGTCCTGTTTTACTGAACCAGTTTAACCTTCCATTCCAGCCTTGTCTATCTCATGAGATATAAAATCATTACCCAATGCATTGGAGGGAGATATAGGTCCCACCAATCTCATAATGATACCATTCTTATGTGTGCCACAAAATCATAAACCATACATCATAGCATAACCCATTTAATAAAAATGGGAATCTTAAACATCATGCCATCATAACATAATCCATATAAGATAAAAGGACATAATAAAAATAATTACATCATAAAATAATCAAATCAATGTAAAAATAGGGATATAAACAAAACCCTTTATTATCTTTGATGGAAAATAATTTTGATAAAACACTTGGACTCCATTCTTGAGGAAAATATCCTTTCTACCTCAAAAACATTTTTCCTTCCTTAAAATGTCATAAAATTTTAAACTCAAAGATGTTGACTAAAAATAAACATCAAACATGTAAAGGAAGCTTCTTGGAAATAATGTTTTAAAAATCCATTAATGCCGTATAAGTTAAGAAAACATTCTTCTCGTACTTTTGTCAGAAAATTCAAAAAGTAACTCCTACAAAAAACGACAGAAGATTCCTTTCATATCTTTTACTAAAAACTCACCGAAGGGTAAAATAGGATTTAAACAATTGTAGGTGGATGGAAATAATATTACATATTGAGGAAACATGGATGTGGATGATAAAATACACCCCAGTAAATTCCAAAGTATTAATAATCTTGGAAAAAAATGGGATTGTGATATTTCCCTTACCTTAGGTCTGATTTGCTTCATAAGTGTCCAAACCTCCTGTATAATGTTTAAAATAATGTTATTGACTTATTCCAGAATCATACTTATTTTTATGATATCATATATGGTCATATTCTTCACTTCTAATTAGTAATATTTCATTACTACTTGTTATTCGGGTGTTTATTTCTTTTTGTTCTTATGCGTGTTTTGTCGAATAAATTCTTATTCTTCTTTTTAGGTTATAGATACCTAATTTACAGATTGGTATTAGTTTAATATATTCATTCATTCAATTCATTTATGTAATCATTATGAAATGAAGATCATATAGAACGAGTCGCATCACATCGTGGAGACGGTATTCCGTACGTACGCACGAGCGATGATATCATTACCATGATCATGAAATTGTAATGGAGTGTATATATACAATTTTAGTATCAATATAAATTTATAATAATCATATATAGTTATTATTTACACCATTATACCCATCCATGTAAGGTGGTGGTGGAAAATAGATTACACCACGGCGTGGAGACGGTATTCCATACGTACGCACGCGCGGTGATTTCATTTTCCGTAGGATGGATAGATAGTGAAATAGGGTTGTTTCATACATATAATAAAATATAAGTATATGGGTGATACTGACGTTATTACTTCACAATTAAACAACTAAAGAAGAAAAAGTGGATGATGAAATGAAGATGAAAGAATTGGTAACGGACATTACCTCTTCATTGAAGCGCTTCTTTGAGACCTCATTTTTGGACACTAAAATTGGTCTTTAAAGAATACCAGTACCTCTATTATGTCTCTAGGGAAGTGGAGATATGAAATTGTCAGGGGTTGGATGAGCTTGAAGGCTCAATGTGGTGTGAGGAAGAGAGGGAGGAGGTGCCCTTTTATAAGGGAGGAGAGGGGAACCTTTGGAAAACTAAAAATATTATTTTTTATAAAGTCATATTCGGTTTTAAATAGCTCCAAATTGATTTATTTAGAAGCTAAGGTGGGGATGGGTCTAAATACTCTCATCCAATATAATTTAGACAAGTTTAGGTTCCTATTTTAACCTTATCATTTTTATTTAACTTTAAGTTAGATAATTTTACTTTTACCGTGTCTTCTTCTTTTCTTACACTATAATTTTTATAAACATACTATATCAAGACAAACGAACCCCAAGTTGTTTATTATTAATATATATAACCTATACTAAGTCATTTGGCCGAACCATATAGTTTTAGGAATAAAATAACTATTTATAATATAATATTTGTTTTAAAAACTATTTTATGTCAATTTTGTCACTATTTAGTAATTGATTTTTGTGAAAATCATAACATAATGATTAGTTCAAAGAACTTTAATTAAATCAATAATAACATGTCATATTAACCTAGAAAATTAGTTTACTTCATAAAATGTATCAAATTACATTTATTTGAGTATTTATAACATCAATTATGTCAATATTTCATTAATAAGATAATTACTGCATCATCGTTGTGTCATAAATAAATTAACTTATTTAATGTCTAAAAATTAAAAATAAAATACCATTATGTAGGAAATATTTTTAGATTTCTAATGAATATTTATAGTCGAATTTATCTTATTTATACCCCCATATTATAAATTATTTACTTATTAAACTTTGATTTTAACTATTTTAACCCTTCTTTAAATAAATTAATAATAAATGTCCTAATCTAATTCAAGTGGGCCTAAATGGTCATATTTTATTCCTAAGGTTGTTTTTGGTCGAATTACATTTATCCAATAGAATTAGGACATGTGTTATGGTAATAATAATAACACTTTTACCCTTAATTACCCTATTTACTTTTAACCATGGTAAAAAAAGTAAAAAGTTACTATTCACCAAAAATTATATTCATCTCATTGAACCACATTTTAGTCCTTGATATTAACCGTGTCTCTTGGATTTTTAAAATTACACTTACAGAAGCAGTAAAATTACGTTTTATGAAAAAATTCAGTTTTTTTAACTACCACTTAGTGGTTTCACTATTCATCAAAAATTGAATGTTTTCAGAAAAATACCAAAATTTCACCCTAGGATAATTTCGATATTCTGAATCCAAAAATGAAGTCCATTTTGAAAAATAAAATTTATAAAATTTAAAAAAGTGGTTATTACTACTCATAACGGCTAGTTTTATTAATATTTTAATAGCATATCGTTGTTTAGTGAAACTCCGTATTGCGTACGACACAAGCTATTGAGGAAGGCCGCAGTTGAGTGTAAATCAAGCCAAGCTAGTGTTGTGTGTAGTGAAATATTCCTTTGATAAAAACAAAATATTTCTCATAAAAGTCTCGGGAATTACATTCTACCCCCCTTAAAATGAATTTCGCCCTCGAAATTTGTCACTTTGTAACAAAAAGATGAGGATACCTCTCCATCATCATATCCTCATGCTCCCATGTAGCTTCTTATAATTGGTGGTTCCTCCATAAAACTTTCACCAATCAAATGGCCTTGTTTCGTAGGAATTGTTTCGTAGGAATTTTTCGCTACGATCCATAATCTCTATCAGCTGTTCTTCATAAGAAAGATCTTGCTCCAGTGGTACAACTTCTGAGCTGAGTACATGTGAAGGATCAGGTATGTACATTCTCAGGAGAGATACATGGAACACATCGTGAACTTGAGAGTGATTCGGTGGAAGCGCCAATCGGTAAGCTTCCTTTCCAACACAATCCAGTATTTAAAAAGGACTGATATATCTAGGGTTCAACTTCCACTTCTTTCCAAATCTCATGACCCTCTTCCAGGGAGATATTCGTAAGAACACTTTATCACCCGCTTCAAACTCTAGGTCGTTTCTTCGGTTGTCGGCATAACTTTCTTGTCGACTCTGAGCTGCTCTTATATGTTGTTGAATATATCAGACCTTTTCTGCCATCTCATCAACAAGATCAGGTCCTAATAGCTTTTTTTCCCCAACTTCATCCCAACAAGTTGGAGTCCTGCATTTCTTTCCATAGAGAGCTTCATAAGGAGCCATCTGAATACTGGAGTGAAGCTATTATTATAAGAAAATTTCACCAAAGGTGGGTGTTGATCCCAACCACCTTTGATATCCATAGAGCAATCTCTCAACATATCTTCTAGAGTTTGAATTGTTCTCTCAGATTGACCGTCTTTCTGAGGATGATAAGCAGTGCTGAAACTCAACTCTGTATCCAGAGTATGCTGAAGACTTCACTAGAACATCGAGGTAAATCTCAGATCCCGATCAGATATAACAGAAAGTGGTTCTCCATGCAATCTTACCACTTCCTTTACATAAATCCTGACAAGCTGATCTAGAGAGAAATCCTCTCTAATAACAATGAAGTGTGAAGACTTTGTAAGATGATCAAATATGACCCAGGTAGCATTATTGCCTTTGGATGTTTTAGGAAGTCCTATGACAAAGTCCATAGTGATGTTTTCCCATTTCTATTCGGGTATGGGTAATGGTTGTAACATCCCCTTAGACTTCTATCTCTCAGCTTTAACTTGCTGACAAACCAAGCATCGAGAGACATATTCAGCAACATCTCTTTTCATGCCATCCCACCAGAAGTACTCTTTCAGGTCCCTATAAATCTTCGTGCTTCTAGGATGAATAGATAATGAAGAACTGTGAGCCTCATCCAGCAACTCGTTCTTTAATTCGGGGATTGGAGGAACACAATCCCGATTCTTGAACATTATTATCCCATCACAATCAAGGTTGAATTCAGGAATATTTCTCACCTTCTTTTTCAAATCCACCTCTTCTTTCTGCGCCTCTTTAATATTCACATGTATAGATGGTTAAACATTCATTTGAGAAAGATACGATTTCCCCCCTTCCATTATAATTCCATGATCCATCCTTTGTAAATCCCTAAATATTGGATCTTTTGTGATCCTCATCATGGATAAACTGGCATGGTCTTGTCAACTTAATGCATCTTATACCTTGTTTTCTTTCCCAGGATGGTAATGAATTGAGCAGTCGTAATCCTTAATCAGCTCCAACCATCTTCTATGGCGCATATTCAGCTCCTTTTGTGTTAAAATATACTTTAAACTTTTATGATCAGTATAAATGTCACACCCTTCTCCATAAAGATAATGCCTCCAAATCTTTAATGCAAAGATTACCGCAGCTAACTCCAAATCATGTGTTGGGTAATTTTTCTCATGGATTTTCAACTATCGTAAGGCATAAGCTATCGCCATATCATTTTGCATAAGAACACACCCCAACCCCTTCTTGGATGCATCACTGTAGATCACAAACCTTTCTCCACTACAAGGAATTTTGAGCACAGGTTCACTGGATAACCTTCTTTTCATCTCCTTGAAATTATCTTCACATTCCTCCGTCCAAACAAACTTAACTCCATTTCGAGTCAACCTGGTGAGTGGATTAGATAATCGTGAAAAATCATTCACAAAACGTCGATAATATCCAGCCAAACCAAGAAAACTTCGGATTTCATTTACTGTTGTTGGTCTCGACCATCTTTCGATAACCTCTGTTTTGCTGGATCCACATATATCCCCTCTTTTGAAATTTTGTGACCCAAAAATGAAACTCTTTGAAGCCAAAATTCACACTTGGTAAATTTGGAATAAAGATTCTCCTTTATCAGGGTCTTCAATATAATTCTCAAGTGATCTTCATGTTCTTCCTTGCTCATTGAATAGACAAGAATATTGTCTATGAAGACTACCACAAATTGATCAAGATAGTCTCTAAAGACTTTATTCATCAGATCCATGAAGATAACAGGGGAATTAATAAGACCAAATGGCATCACTATAATTTCATAGTGTCCATACCTTGTATGGAAAGATGTTTTTGGTATATACTCCCTTTTGACCCTTAATTGATGATACCCTGAACGAAGATCAATCTGGGAAAAGTATTGAGCTCCGCGTAGTTGGTCAAATAAGTCATCAATGCATGAGAGAGGATATTTTTTCTTGATAGTGATCTTGTTAAATTCTCGATAATCAATGTAGAGTCTCATTGATCCATCTTACTTCTTAACAAATAGAACAGGTGCTCCCCAAGGTGACGCACTAGGGCGTATGAATACCTTATCAAGATTCTCTTGAAGTTTCTTCTTCAATTCCTGCAACACAATTAGGGCCATTCTATAAGGTGTCTTTGAAATAGGCAAATCACCCGATACGAGTTCAATTGAAAACTCAACTTCATGATTTGGTGGAAGACCCGACAATTCCTCCGGAAAGACATCTTCAAACTCCTATACAATGGGAATATTATTAATCGTGAGTTTATCACCAACCATTTGAGATAAATAACCCTCATTTAGTGGAATCAAGACCCATAAGATGGAAGAAATTTCCACTGGAAGGTTATGTTCATCCTTGCATCGATAGAAGATCATAGATTGATCTGGAATATGAAATGTGACTTCCCATCTTTGGAAATTGATATGAGCTACATATAAAGAAAGCCAATCCATGCCAGGAATCACATCAAATTCCACTATAGGAAGAATCACAAGAATTGCAGGATGCACTTTCCCACAAACTTCAATCGGGGATGAATTATAAACTTTTGACGCCACTGTTGTGCCATTAGGTGTTGTCACAGCTAACTCAACATCTAATTGTTGAGGTAATACGGTGATACCCTTAGAAAAATCTTCAGAAATAAAAGAGTGGGTGGATCCAGAATCAAATAAAACATTTGTTACTTTAGAGTGGATGGTAAGTGTACCTTTCACCACATCATTATCGTACGCCACATCGCTGATAGAAATTGAATGTGACATTCCTTTTTCTTTAGCCTTAAGATTTTGTTGATGTCGATCATCATAAACAAACCTTGGATTAGGGAATTTATTGGAATAATGCCCCATCTCCTTTCACTTGAATCATTGAAGTGTAGTAGGTTTATTCTGTGTGTCCCTTCCTTTGTTTGCATCATTAGACATCTTCTTCCCATCATTGCGGTATTCAAATGCCCGATGACCTTCCTTTCCACATTTGAAACATTTAATTGTCCCTTTAGGACAACTCCCTCCATGTTTCTTTACACACTTTGAGCATAAGGGAAAAATCATCTTCTTTTCAGTGTGATCTTTTGATTTTCCATTGAATTCCATTTTCTTCTTCTTATAAAACCCATATGACTGATGTGTTACTCCAATCTCCATCTCAACTTTGAGAGCAAATCGAATGATTTCCTCATAGCTATTGAAGATCCTTATGGCGAACTCCCTTCTAAGACTTGGTTTTAATCCACTAAAGAATCGACCGATCTTACTCTCAGGTTGGATAATAATACCAGAAGCATACCTTGGAAGTCTTGTAAAATTTGCTTCATAGGTACCAACAGATTCATCATCCTTTTTCTTCAGTTCTAGAAACTCTTTCTCCATCTTTGTTCGGAGAATACGAGGGATGTATTTATTGAAAAATATGTTCTTGAACTCGTCCCATTCCATGGACTCAATTTCATCCCTTTTCCTCGTATTCTTGATAAGATTCCACCATTGATCAGCTTCACATTCCAAACGATACACTGCTAAGATGACTTTATCATGTTCAGAACATTGAAGAACTAAAAATATCTTTTTAGTAGTACTAATCCATTTTTCAGAAACTAATAGATCAGTAGACCCGCTGAATGAAGGCGGACACTGCCTCATGATGGATTCAACAGAATGTTGCTCCTTCTTTTGATCGTTTGGAAGTCTTGCATGATTCATAGCTTGAGAATGTTTTGTGATCATGGCTACAAGATTCTTCATTCCAGCTCCCATAACGTTTGGTTGCTCAGGGGGACAATCATTTCATTGCCCGTCGCATTCCACATTAACATGGTTCCTTCGGGTTCCAGCCATTGAATAAAACCAAGAAGAATAGTGTGAGCAACACTAATTATATTAGGAAAACCACATAATAAAGAATAAAATTTCACACATAAGGTCTTATCCTAGGTTATTCATGGCCATTTCTAAAACACTAATATTGTGTTCTATGATTAGACTTATCCTTAAGGTTCTTACTAAGTCTTTCACGTCATAGTTTTCAACGGTTGACTATACCTTTCCTCTGATACCAACTATAATGGCCCATACTTTACATACATTTTTATTACATCAGAATTGAAGCATACTTATTACAGCATATAACAAAACCATTAAAGGAACATATAGGTATAGTGTCTTTAGAAACTAGGAAACATACAAAACTGGTTCATAAAGCATCTATACTGTCTCCCATTTATTTCATCATATCTATAGTCCCTTTTGGAATATCTTACTTAATAACCTTCTTCCTGACTTGGGGAAAGAAAACATTCAAAAGGGTGAGCTCAAATGCTAAGTAAGGGTAAACAAAATAAATATCAATCACATCAAAATAAAAACATAACATTTTGGAAATCTTACCCTGCAAAAGAGATCATAATTTCATAACATGGGATAAATCATGGTAGTGAAATGTAATCCCAATAATCATAACGTAAAACATGAAACTTTGTGTCATGCACACATAATCATAGAGAATAATTTCTTATTAGTCAAGACTCATTTCCAAGTCTATCTATATAAGGCCCCAGCCTTAAACCTTACTTAATATTTAATTAAATGAATAATTCACATTGAGG
The DNA here is from genome assembly GCA_963277665.1 of Viscum album. Lineage (NCBI taxonomy): Eukaryota > Viridiplantae > Streptophyta > Magnoliopsida > Santalales > Viscaceae > Viscum > Viscum album. The sequence continues at coordinate 789,558,356 of OY728157.1, forward strand.
ATCTTTTCAGGTTTAGAGTTTTAGATAATTAGAACATAAATATTACATCTTAAAAGATTACAAAGTAGACACTTATACTAAGTCTCCATAAAATAAAAACTCTTAAAAAGAAAGATGTCTAGATTCCATGTTTTAGATATCATGAAATTCCCTTGATCCCATCCTTGACCTTATTCCACTTTAAGTCCTGTGAAAAACATTTCGAAAAACTTGGGGTGAGCATAAAAAGCTCAGTAAGGGGTACAAAAATAATGAAAACTGTTAGTTTTCAAACATCAAGTAAACCATGTATACTATATCAAAGTAATACCTTCACCTTCATGAAGTAGTAAAAAAAATCTTCACTGAATAAAGTATCATTACTTACCTTTTTGTAACCAAAGGATTACCATAAACCCCATATAAAGAACACATAGAATATATAAAGGTAACTTGGGACATAAACATACTTAAGTGGAATAACCATACGGTTGACTTCCACACATATCACTTAATGGAATAGCCATACGGCCAATTTTCATACATACTTAATGGAATAGCCATACGGCCGACTTCCATACCCAATGCATTGGAAGTTATAACGTAACCACCCGTCCTGGTATTCACGGCACCACCCGTCATATGGTTTATAACGTAACCACCTGTTAAAATGTCCAAGTACCAATATAAAACCATAAAACATAAAACCAATATAAAGGAATGATAACATTTCCACATCACAATATATCATAATAGAATCCTTTATCAAAACCATTTTCAATACCAAAATACATAAAAGTGTATATGGTATGTATTTTATTTTAAAAACATTACGGCTTGTTGAGGAATCCAAAGACCATATAATACTCGCGGCGACGGAAAAAGTCGTTGTCACCGCGTACGTAAAAAAACATTCCTTTTTTTCGTTTAGTAAAACGCTTCGTAGAAAAAGATTCGTTTTGTATAAAAGTAAAAGTCAAAGGGGTTTATACACCGTATAAAAGAAAGTTGTGTATAAAACGAAATATGCCTCAGTGAAAGGAGATTGAGACGAAGTCCCTTACAAAGATTTTTTTTAAAATAAAATAGATCTATTATGTGTATTCACTATAATTACACATAAAGAAAGTAAAAATACAAGATATTACATAATAATATCATGACATAATTTGAAAGTAGGAGATTAACCCAAAGAATGGTAATTGGGTTAAGAAGTTCCCTTACCTCGGGTCCGACTTGACTCGATCGTTCTTTAACGTCCTGAATAATAAACTTGAGTTAATTTATACTTGATTAAAAACCATTTTAAACTTCATTATTCCTTTTATATCACTTATTTCAATGTTATAAACAATATGTAACCATTTTAGTTAATAATGTTTGTTTTGTCAATATTTGGTTCTTAAGTCGAAAGTTGACTTCTTACAATTACATGTTGTTCATGTGGTAAAAAGTTCTTTATATCCAGAATGAAATTCCCGATTTGGATATAATATGTATCATATATATCCAGCATATACATGTATTTATAATATTACATAATCATTTAGAGGTAAGAAATGAAATGCACCGTTCATGGAGACGGTAAGCCGTACGTACGCATGAACGCTGCTTTCATTTCTTTGTCATATTAGTGGAATTAAAACTAAATGAGATGTATGTATATTTTAATTCCATAATTATATTCATCATTTAGATATATCATTAATTATATATATACATTATATACATGTAATTTTAATAGTACATTACATTTGGGGATAAGAAATGAAATGCACCGTTCATGGAGACGGTAAGCCGTACGTACGCATGAACGCTACTTTCATTTCTATCTCATACTTTAATGGAAAGAAATAATAATGATATAGAGGTATATTATAAATCCTGTATAACATCATATATCATAACTTTAAATCCATCCTTTACACGTCCCACATATGGCATTAACGAATCACATCACTTTTAGGGGGCGGTAGTCCGCACTTCCTTAAATGAAGATATCATGTTTACCCATAATGGATACCATAAAGGTATGCCAAAAATGAAAAATGAAGAAGATTAAAGAAAACGTAAACATATTATATATCATATATAAAAATAGTGACATCATAATGGCCACCCTTGAAGGTGTTAAATGAGTATTGAACAATCATCGTTTCGGGAGGCAGAATTTCACCATCCACGGAAACCGTATGTTCTTTAACCATTTGATGTAGTTGTGTGAGAGTGTAGCTCAAATAAATATTATAACAACATCCTAGTATATTGAAGATACTGGTGTTGTTACAAAAGAAGTAAATAAAAAGAGTTTAGAGGGTTGGAGAAGCAAAATAAAACAAATGAACAAGAGAGAATGAATTCCCTTTAAAAGTGTAACTCCCTTTTGATTTGAGCCTAAAGGCTTCCTTTGAAAGGATTCTGCCCAAAGGGAATCCTCTAGGATGAGGAGAGGGATTTGTAGAGAGTAATTGGGTAGGGTTTGGCCGAGTCAAAGGCTTGAGAAGTGTGTGAAATGGGGTAGAGGTGGGGGCCTTTTATAAGAGGAGAGGAGGGGCACTTTTGGAAAGTAAAGTAATATTACTTTATTTGAAAATGTGTTTCGGTTTTAAAAGGTCCCACATTGATATAATTTGTGGATAAGGTGATAAGGGTTCGAAATACACTCATCCAATTGGTTTTGTCCATGTGTAGGTTTTATATTTTTCATTATCTTTCCATTTTATTTCAATCGTCAAATAATGATGTCATCGCTGCATCATTATTATGTCATATATAATTTAATTTATTTAATGTCTAAAAATTATAAAAAAACTACTATGATGTAGGAAATCTTTTTATATTTCCAATTACTATTTATAATCAAAATTTAGACTTGTATAACCCCACTCAAAAATTATTTTAGTAAAACAATTTATGTTAGTGTCATTTTCACCTTAACATTAAATAAAAATATATTAATGTCATTTTCCAACTAATGTGGCTCCATGGGGTCCCCAAGTTGTCCCATGGCTTTTCTTGGTCGGCCATGACTCACCCAATAGATGTAGGACAAGTGTCATGGTGTTTTCACATTCTTATAATACCATTTTTACCTTAAACTACACTAATTACCTCTAATCGCGATTAATGAAAAAAAGGTACTATTCACCAAAAAATTATTTTAATCTCATTGAACCACATTTTACTTCTTAATGACAACCATGTATGTCGGATTTTCAAAATTCAATACACATTAGTGGTAAACTTTCATTTAACTGAAAAATCAGTTTTCTTGATTACCACTTAGTGGTTTCACTATTCATCAAAAATTGACGTTTTCCAGAAAATTACCAAAAATTCACCCTAAGCTATATTTGATATTCCGAATTCAAAAATGAAGTCCATTTTTCAAAATTCAAAACATATAAGTCAAATTAATTAATTTAATAATTAATTCCCGCTGTCATGACAAATAGCGTGTTTTTGTGAAACAATAAGTATCAAAAGATTGACACCTGTTTAAGTCCAATTTCAAAGTGAAATTGATTCCAATGACCACCATTGGATTAACTGGTAAAAATATTTTCTAATTTCACTTTAAAACCAATTAAAATAATAATCTAATCATATAAATAATTTATATTAAAAATAGGTTTTGAATTAAAATACAACCTTTTACACTATTCATAAAAAAATGAACTTTATCAGAAAGGTACCAAAAATTTACACAAAGTAAATTTTGATGTCCCGATTCTAAAGAAGAGATATATTTGGTCCAAAATAAAGTATAATAGTGATCAAAACTATATTTAATGACGGTTCACCATTAAAAAGGTGATAAGTGAACCTTTAGTGAATATTAGAGTATATATGCCTAAAATTGAACTCTTTCCGTATTTTAAGCCTTTATCTTTTATTGGGTAAATGTATAAACATTTAAAAACATATCTAATCATATTTCAGTTATTTCTATCCATTCCCGCCAGTACAACGGCTACTTGTTAACTAAAATTTAAAATAATATTATTTTATTACTAGTGTGCTACGTAAGTTTCAAAGAAACTCATTGTTGCGTATCGGGTACACTATCGAACATAGAAACCCCTTTAAAATAAAATTAATATTTAATTCGTAAATATTAATAAATATGAAAATTCTTTATTCTTTATTTACCTGGGATGTTACATCCTTCCCCCCTTTTGGGAATTGCGTCCTCGCAATTTTATTCACTTATCAAAATAAGTGGGGGTATTTATCCGTCATAGCATTTTCAGATTCCCACGTTGCCTCTTAAATCACATGGTTTTCCACAAAACCTTTACCTGATGAATCACCTTATTCCGTAACACTTGCTCCCTACGGTCAAGAATCTGGACCGGTTGTTCCACATAAGATAGGTTCTCTTCCAGCTGAACTACCTCTGGGATCAAAACATGAGATGGATCTGGAATATACTTTCTCAACATCGAAACGTGAAAAACATTGTGTACCTTAGATAAACTCGGAGGTAAAGCCACTCGGTTTGCAACTGATCCAACTCTTTCCAGAATTTCATATGGTCCAATAAACCTTGGACTCGGCTTTCCTTTCTTATTAAATCGCATCACACTTTTCCATGGTGATACTTTGAGAAAAACATGATCACCTACCTCAAAAGAGAGATTCTTCCTCCTGTTGTCCGCATAACTCTTCTGCCTGCTCTGAGCTGTTCTCATGTGCTTCTGAATCAGCTGAACTTTGTCTGCCAACTTTTCGACCAATTCTGGTCCCATCAACTTCCTTTCATCCACTTCATCCCAGAATGTTGGAGTTCGACACCGCTTCCCATATAATGCCTGAAATGGTGCCATCTGTATACTGGAATGAAAACTGTTATTATATGAAAATTCAACCAAAGAAAGATGTTGGTCCCAACTTCCCTGATAATCCATAGAACAAGCTCGTAGAATATCCTCCAATGTCTGGATTATTCGTTCTGACTGCCCATCTGATTGAGGATGAAAATCTGTACTAAAATTTAATTCATTACCCAATGACTTCTGAAGGCCTTTCCAAAAGTTAGATGTGAACCTGAGATCACAATCAGATACAATGGAGAGAGGAACTCCATGTAACCTGACTGTCTCTTTAAGATACAAACGGGAAAGTTGATCAAGAGAGAAAGTATCTCGTATAGCAAGGAAATGAGAAGATTTGGTCAAGCGATCAACAATAACCCAGATTGCATTATTACCTCGAGATGTCTTCGGTAATCCAACAACAAACTCCATGGATATATTCTCCCATTTCCACTATGGCACTGGTAAAGGCTGAAGCATCCCATTCGGTAACTGCCGCTCTGCTTTAACCTATTGACATGTCAAACACTTCACAGTAAAATCAGCAATGTCTCTTTTCATTCCATCCCACCAGTAATACTCCCGCAGATCTCTGTACATCTTAGTACTGCCAGGATGAACTGAAAACAGGGAACTATGAGCCTCACATAACAACTCATTCTTCAACTGTGAATCACAAGGCACACATAACCTCTTCACAAACCTCAAAACACAATCATTATAAATGTTGAATTCAGGCAACTTACCTTTCTGAACCGGCTCTACCTTTTTCTTCAACTCACTATCTTGCTTCTGTGCTTGTTTGATTCTATCTGATAGAGAAGATCTCACTGTTACCTGAAACAAAACAGAAGGACTTCCTGCACCAACAACTTCAATGCCAAAGTTCATCAAATCCTTAACCAAAGGATCACGTTCCGAACACAACATTGTTAATGAAGAATTACTTTTTCGACTCAAAGCATCAGCCACTGAATCATCCTCCTACCTCAATTCGAGGAACTGTTTTTCCATCCTAAGACGAACCACCTTAGGAAAATATTTCTCAAGAAACATACCTTTGAATTCGTCCCAGTGAAGATCCTCAATCTCATCACTATCCCTTATATTTTTCACCATCGACCACCACTGATCAGCTTCACCTTCAAAACGGTAAACAGCAAGACTAACCTTTTGATGATCTGAACACCCCATGACATCAAAAATCTTCTCCAGTGATTTAATCCACCCTTCAGCTTGCACAGGGTCAGATGATCCTCTAAATGATGGGGGATGTTGCCTCATGAAATGTTCCACCACTGACATGTTCCTCTGCAGTTGATCTGGCTGATCTCGTGCATGGATACCACCACCATTTATAGCCTGCGTCAACTGTGCCATCACTGCAACAAACTGTTCAGTTCCGATTCCGACCATCTCAGGTTGCTGATTTGGAAGGTTATCTTCCTCCTGATGTCGTCCCAACATAGGTTCTTTGTTTCCTCTGCGGAAAACCACTCTGAACACAGAAATATCTTAGGCGAAGCAACATGGTAATCCGTAAATGCTATATAATTTCAATCATATTATAATTTAACACTTTTCTAACTCCAAAAATTTTCTAAACCGACCTTTGATACCAACTATAAGGCCCTAGCCTTAAACCTTACTTAATATTGAATTAAATGAATAATTCACATTGAGAATCTTTTCAGGTTTAGAGTTTTAGAGAATTAGAACATAACTATTACATCTTAAAAGATTACAAAGTAGACACTTCTACTAAGTCTCCATATAATAAAAACTCATAAAAAGAAAGATGTCTAGATTCCATGTTTTAGATAGCATGAAATTCCCTTGATCCCATCCTTGACCTTATTCCACTTTAAGTCCTGTGAAAAACATTTCGAAAAACTTGGGGTGAGCATAAAAATCTCAGTAAGGGATACAAAAACAATGAAAACTGTTAGTTTTTCAAACATCAAGTAAACCATGTATACTATATCAAAGTAATACCTTCACCTTCATGAAGTAGTAAAAAAAATCATCACTGAATAAAGTATCATTACTTACCTTTTTGTAACCAAAGGATTACCATAAAACCCATATAAAGAACACATAGAATATATAAAGTTAACTTGGGACATAAACATACTTAAGTGGAATAACCATACGGTTGACTTCCACACATATCACTTAATGGAATAGCCATACGGCCAATTTCCATACATACTTAATGGAATAGCCATACAGTCGACTTCCATACCCAATGCATTGGAGGTTATAACGTAACCACCCGTCCTGGTATTCACGGCACCACCCGGCATATGGTTTATAACGTAACCACCCGTTAAAATGTCCAAGTACCAATATAAAATCATAAAACATAAAACCAATATAAAGGAATGATAACATTTGCACATCACAATATATCATAATAGAATCCTTTATCAAAACCATTTTCAATACCAAAATACATAAAAGAGTATATGGTATTTATTTTATTTTAAAAACATTACGGCTTGTTGAGGAAGCCAAAGACCAAATAATACTCGCGGCGGCAGAAAAAGTCGTTGTCACCGCGTACGTAAAAAAACATTCCTTTTTGTCGTTTAGCAAAACGCTACGTAGAAAAAGATTTGTTTTGTATAAAAGTAAAAGTCAAAGGGGTTTATACACCGTATAAAATAAAGTTGTGTATAAAACGAAATATGCCTCAGTGAAAGGAGATTGAGACGAAGTCCCTTACAAAGATTTTTTTTTAAAATAAAATAGATCTATTATTTGTATTCACTATAAGTACACATATAGAAAGTAAAAATACAATATAGGACATAATAATATCATGACATAATTTGAAAGTAGGAGATTAACCCAAAGAATGGTAATTGGGTCATGAAGTTCCCTTACCTCGGGTCCGACTTGACTCGATCGTTCTTTAACATCCTGAATAATAAACTTGAGTTAATTTATACTTGATTAAAAACCTTTTTAAACTTCATTATTCTTTTTATATCACTTATTGCCATGTTATAAACATTATGTAACCATTTAAGTTAATAATGTTTGTTTTGTCAATATTTGGTTCTTAAGTCGAAAGTTGACTTCTTACAATTACATGTTGTTCATGTGGTCAAAAGTTCTTTATATCCAGAATGAAATTCCCTATTTGGATATAATATGTATCATATATATCCATCATATACATGTATTTATAATATTACATAATCATTTAGAGGTAAGAAATGAAATGCACCGTTCATGGAGACGGTAAGCCGTACGTACGCATGAACGCTACTTTCATTTCTTTGTCATATTAGTGGAATTAAAACTAAATGAGAGGTATGTATATTTTAATTCCAGAATTATATTCATCATTTAGATATATCATTAATTATATATATACATTATATACATCTAATTTTAATAGTACATTACATTTGTGGATAAGAAATGAAATGCACCGTTCATGGAGACGGTAAGCCTTACGTACGCATGAACGCTACATTCATTTCTATCTCATACTTTAATGGAAAGAAATAATAATGATATAGAGGTATATTATAATTCCAGTATAACATCATATATTATAACTTTAAATGCATCCTTTACACGTCCTACATATGGCATTAACGAATCACATCACTTTTAGGGGGCGGTAGTCCGCACTTCCTTAAATGAAGATATCGTGTTTACCCATAATGGAAACAATAAAGGTATGAAAAAAATGAAAAATACAGAAGCTTAAAGAAAACATAAACATATTATATATCATATATAAAAATAGTGACATCATAATGGCCACCCTTGAAGGTGTTAAATGAGTATTGAACAATCATCATTTCGGGAGGCAGAATTTCGCCATCCACGGAAACCGTATGTTCTTTAACCATTTGATGTAGTTGTGTGAGAGTGTAGCTCAAATAAATATTATAACAACATCCTAGTATATTGAAGATACTTGTGTTGTTAGAAAAGAAGTAAATAAAAATATTTTAGAGGGTTGGAGAAGCAAAATAAAACAAATGAACAAGAGAGAATGAATTACCTTTAAAAGTGTAACTCCCTTTTGATTTGAGCCTAAAGGCTTCCTTTGAAAGGATTCTTCCCAAAGGGAATCCTCTAGGATGAGGAGAGGGATGTGGAGAGAGTAATTGGGCAGGGGTTGTCTGAGTCAAAGGCTTGAGAAGTGTGTGAAATGGGGTAGAGGTGGGGGCCTTTTATAAGAGGAGAGGAGGGGCACTTTTGGAAAGTAAAGAAATATTACTTTATTTGAAAATGTGTTTCGGTTTTAAAAAGTCCCACATTGATATCATTTGTGGATAAGGTGATAAGGGTTCTAAATCCACTCATCCAATTTGTTTTGGCCATGTGTAGGTTTTATATTTTTCATTATCTTTCCATTTTATTTCAATCGTCAAATAATGATGTCATCGCTGCATCATTATTATGTCATATATAATTTAATTTATTTAATGTCTAAAAATTATAAAAAAAACTTCTATGATGTAGGAAATCTTTTTAGATTTCCAATGACTATTTATAATCAAAATTTCGACTTGTATAACCCCACTCAAAAATTATTTTAGTAAAACAATTTATGTTAGTGTCATTTTCACTTTAACATTAAATAAAAATATATTAATGTCATTTTCCAACTAATGTGGCTCCATGGGGTCCCCAAGTTGGCCCATGGCTTTTCTTGGTCGGCCATGACTCACCCAATAGGTGTAGGACAAGTGTCATGGTGTTTTCACATTCTTATAATACCATTTTTACCTTAAACTACACTAATTACCTCTAATCGCGATTATTGAAAAAAAGTTACTATTCACAAAAAAATTATTTTAATCTCATTGAACCACATTTTACTTCTTAATGACAACCATGTATGTCGGATTTTCAAAATTCAATATACATTAGTGGTAAACTTTCATTTAACTGAAAAATCAGTTTGCTTGATTACCACTTAGTGGTTTCACTATTCATCAAAAATTGAAGTTTTCCAGAAAATTACCAAAAATTCACCCTAAGCTATATTTGATATTCCGAATTCAAAAATGAGGTCCATTTTACAAAATTCAAAACATATAAGTCAAATTAATTAATTTAATAATTAATTCCCGCTGTCATGACAAATAGCGTGTTTTTGTGAAACAATAAGTATCAAAAGATTGACACCAGTTTAAGTCCAATTTCAAAGTGAAATTGATTCCAATGACCACCATTGGATTAACTGGTAAAAATATTTTCTAATTTCACTTTAAAATCAATTAAAATAATAATCTAATCATATAAATAATTTATATTAAAAAGAGGTTTTGAATTAAAATACAACATTTTACACTATTCATAAAAAAATGAACTTTATCAGAAAGGTACCAAAAATTTACACAAAGTAAATTTTGATGGCCCGATTCTAAAGAAGAGTTATATTTGGTCCAAAATAAAGTATAAGAGTGATCAAAACTATATTTAATGACGGTTCACCATTAAAAAGGTGATAAGTGAACCTTTAGTGAATATTAGAGTATATATGCCTAAAATTGAACACTTTCCGTATTTTAAGCCTTTATCTTTTATTGGGTAAATGTATAAACATTTAAAAACATATCTAATCATATTTCAGTTATTTATATCCATTCCCGCCAGTACAACGGCTACTTGTTAACTAACATTTAAAATAATATTATTTTATTACTAGTGTGCTACGTAAGTTTCAAAGAAACTCATTGTTGCGTATCGGGTACGCTATCGAACATAGAAACCACTTTAAAATAAAATTAATATTTAATTAGTAAATATTAATAAATATGAAAATTCTGTATTCTTTATTTACCTGGGATGTTACATCCTTCCCCCCATTTGGGAATTGCGTCCTCGCAATTTTATTCACTTATCAAAATAAGTGGGGGTATTTATCCGTCATAGCATTTTCAGATTCCCACGTTGCCTCTTAAATCACATGGTTTTCCACAAAACCTTTACCTGATGAATCACCTTATTCCGTAACACTTGCTCCCTGTGGTCAAGAATCTGGACCGGTTGTTCCTCATAAGATAGGTTCTCTTCCAACTGAACTACCTCTGGGATCAAAACATGAGATGGATCTGGCATATACTTTCTCAACATCGAAATGTGAAAAACATTGTGTACCTGAGATAAACTCGGAGGTAAAGCCACTCGGTTTGCAACTGATCCAACTCTTTCCAGAATTTCATATGGTCCAATAAACCTTGGACTGGGCTTTCCTTTCTTATTAAATCGCATCACACTTTTCCATGGTGATACATTGAGAAAAACATGATCACCTACCTCAAAAGAGAGATCCTTCCTCCTGTTGTCCGCATAACTCTTCTGCCTGCTCTGAGCTGTTCTCATGTGCTTCTGAATCAGCTGAACTTTGTCTGCCAACTTTTCTACCAATTCTGGTCCCATCAACTTCCTTTCACCCACTTCATCCCAGAAAGCTGGAGTTCGACACCGCTTCCCATATAATGCCTAAAATGGTTCCATCTGTATACTGGAATGAAAACTGTTATTATATGAAAATTCAACCAAAGAAAGATGTTGGTCCCAACTTCCCTGATAATCCATAGAACAAGCTCGTAGCATATCCTCCAATGTCTGGATTATTCATTCTGACTGCCCATCTGATTGAGGATGAAAATCTGTACTAAAATTTAATTCAGTACCCAATGACTTCTGAAGGCCTTTCCAAAAGTTAGATGTGAACCTGAGATCACGATCAGATACAATGGAGAGAGGAACTCCATGTAACCTGACTGTCTCTTTAAGATACAAACGGGAAAGTTGATCAAGAGAGAAAGTATCTCGTATAGCAAGGAAATGAGAAGATTTGGTCAAGCGATCAACAATAACCCAGATTGCATTATTACCTCGAGATGTCTTCGGTAATCCAACAACAAAGTCCATGGATATATTCTCCCATTTCCACTCTGGCACTGGTAAAGGCTGAAGCATCCCTTTCGGTAACTGCTGATCTGCTTTAACCTATTGACATGTCAAACACTTCACAGTAAAATCAGCAATGTCTCTTTTCATTCCATCCCACCAGTAATACACCCGCAGATCTCTGTACATCTTAGTACTGCCAGGATGAACTGAAAACAGGGAACTATGAGCCTCACATAACAACTCATTCTTCAACTGTGAATCACAAGGCACACATAACCTCTTCACAAACCTCAAAACACAATCATTATAAATGTTGAATTCAGACAACTTACCTTTCTGAACCGGCTCTACCTTTTTCTTCAACTCACTGTCATTCTTCTGTGCTTGTTTGATTCTATCTGATAGAGAAGATCTCACTAATACCTGAAACAAAACAGAAGTACTTCCTGCACCAACAACTTCAATGCCAAAGTTCATCAAATCCTTAACCAAAGGATCACGTTCCAAACGCAACATTGTTAATGAAGCATTACTTTTTCGACTCAAAGCATCAGCCACTGAATCATCCTCCTGCCTCAATTCTAGGAACTGTTTTTCCATCCTAAGACGAACCACCTTAGGAAAATATTTCTCAAGAAACAAACCTTTGAATTCGTCCCAGTGAAGATCCTCAATCTCATCACTATCCCTTATTTTTTTCACCATCGACCACCACTGATCAGCTTCACCTTCAAAACGGTAAACAACAAGACTATCCTTTTGATGATCTGAACACCCCATGACATCAAAAATCTTCTCCAGTGCTTTAATCCACCCTTCAGCTTGCACAGGGTCAGATGATCCTCTAAATGATGGGGGATGTTGCCTCATGAAATGTTCCACCACTGACATTTTCCTCTGTGGTTGATCTGGCTGATCTCGTGCATGGCTACCCCCACCATTTATAGCCTGCGTCAACTGTGCCATCACTGCAAAAAACTATTCAGTTCCGATTCTGACCATCTCAGGTTGCTGATTTGGAAGGTTATCTTCCTCCTGATGTCGTCCCAACATAGGTGCTTTGTTTCCTCTGCGGAAAACCACTCTGAACACAGAAATATCTTAGGCGAAGCAACATGGTAATCCGTAAATGCTATATCATTTCAATCATATTATAATTTAACACTTTTCTAACTCCTAAAGTTGTCTAAACCGACCTTTGATACCAACTATAAGGCCCCAGCCTTAAACCTTACTTAATATTGAATTAAATGAATAATTCACATTGAGGATATTTTCAGGTTTAGAGTTTTAGAGAATTAGAACATGACTATTACATCTTAAAAGATTACAAAGTAGACACTTCTACTAAGTCTCCATAAAATAAAAACTCTTAAAAAGAAATATGTCTAGATTCCATGTTTTAGATAGCATGAAATTCCCTTGATCCCATCCTTGACCTTATTCCACTTTAAGTCCTGTGAAAAACATTTTGAAAAACTTGGGGTGAGCATAAAAAGCTCAGTAAGGGATACAAAAACAATGAAAACTGTTAGTTTTTCAAACATCAATTAAACCATGTATACTATATAAAAGTAATACCATCACCTTCATGAAGTAGTAAAAATAATCATCACTGAATAAAGTATCATTACTTGCCTTTTTGTAACCAAAGGATTACCATAAAACCCATATAAAGAACACATAGAATATATAAAGGTAACTTGGGACATAAACATACTTAAGTGGAATAACCATACGATTGACTTCCACACTTATCACATAATGGAATAGCCATACGACCAATTTCCATACATACTTAATGGAATAGCCATACGGTCGACTTCCATACCCAATGCATTGGAGGTTATAACGTAACCACCCGTCCTGGTATTCACGGCACCACTCGTCATATGGTTTATAATGTAACCACCCGTTAAAATGTCCAAGTACCAATATAAAATCATAAAACATAAAACCAATATAAAGGAATGATAACATTTCCACATCACAATATATCATAATAGAATCCTTTATCAAAACCATTTTCAATACCAAAATACATAAAAGAGTATATGGTATTTATTTTATTTTAAAAACATTACGGCTTGTTGAGCAAGCCAAAGACCAAATAATACTCGCGGCAGCGGAAAAAGTCATTGTCACCACGTACGTAAAAAAACATTCCTTTTTTTCGTTTAGTAAAACGCTTCGTAGAAAAAGATTCGTTTTGTATAAAAGTAAAAGTCAAAGGGTTTTATACACCGTATAAAAGAACGTTGTGTATAAAACGAAATATGCCTCAGTGAAAGGAGATTGAGACGAAGTCCCTTACAAAGATTTTTTTTTAAAAATAAAATAGATCTATTATGTGTATTCACTATAAGTACACATAAAGAAAGTAAAAATACAATATAGGACATAATAATATCATGACATAATTTGAAAGTAGGAGATTAACCCAAAGAATGGTAATTGGGTTATGAAGTTCCCTTACCTCGGGTCCGACTTGACTCGATCGTTCTTTAACGTCCTGAATAATAAACTTGAGTTAATTTATACTTGATTAAAAACCTTTTAAACATTATTATTCCTTTTATATCACTTATTTCAATGTTATAAACATTATGTAACCATTTAAGTTAATAATGTTTGTTTTGTCAATATTTGGTTCTTAAGTCGAAAGTTGACTTCTTACAATTACATGTTGTTCATGTGGTCAAAAGTTCTTTATATCCAGAATGAAATTCCCGATTTGGATATAATATGTATCATATATATCCAGAATAAACATGTATTTATAATATTACATAATCATTTAGAGGTAAGAAATGAAATGCACCGTTCATGGAGACGGTAAGCCGTACGTACGCATGAACGCTACTTTCATTTCTTTGTCATATTAGTGGAATTAAAACTAAATGAGAGGTATGTATATTTTAATTCCAGAATTATATTCATCATTTAGATATATCATTAATTATATATATACATTATATTCATGTAATTTTAATAGTACATTACATTTGTGGATAAGAAATGAAATGCACCGTTCATGGAGACGGTAAGCCGTACGTACGCATGAACGCTACATTCATTTCTATCTCATACTTTAATGGAAAGAAATAATAATGATATAGAGGTATATTATAATTCCAGTATAACATCATATATAATAACTTTAAATCCATCCTTTACACGTCCCACATATGTCATTAACGAATCACATCACTTTTAGGGGGCGGTAGTCCGCACTTCCTTAAATGAAGATATCGTGTTTACCCATAATGGAAAACATAAAGGTATGAAAAAAATGAAAAATACATAAGCTTAAAGAAAACATAAACATATTATATATCATATATAAAAATAGTGACATCATAATGGCCACCCTTGAAGGTGTTAAATGAGTATTGAACAATCATCGTTTCGGGAGGCAGAATTTCGCCATCCACGGAAACCGTATGTTCTTTAACCATTTGATGTAGTTGTGTGAGAGTGAAGCTCAAATAAATATTATAACAACATCCTAGTATATTTAAGATACTGGTGTTGTTACAAAAGAAGTAAATAAAAAGAGTTTAGAGGGTTGGAGAAGCAAAATAAAACAAATGAACAAGAGAGAATGAATTACCTTTAAAAGTGTAACTCCCTTTTGATTTGAGCCTAAAGGCTTCCTTTGAAAGGTTTCTTCCCAAAGGGAATCCTCTAGGATGAGGAGAGGGATGTGGAGAGAGTAATTGGGCAGGGGTTGGCCGAGTCAAAGGCTTGAGAAGTGTGTGAAATGGGGTAGAGGTGGGGGCCTTTTATAAGAGGAGAGGAGGGGCACTTTTGGAAAGTAAAGAAATATTACTTTATTTGAAAATGTGTTTCGGTTTTAAAAAGTCCCACATTGATATCATTTGTGTATAAGGTGATAAGGGTTCGAAATCCACTCATCCAATTTGTTTTGGACATGTGTTGGTTTTATATTTTTCATTATCTTTCCATTTTATTTCAATCGTCAAATAATGATGTCATCGCTGCATCATTATTATGTCATATATAATTTAATTTATTTAATGTCTAAAAATTATAAAAAAAATACTATTATGTAGGAAATATTTTTAGATTTCCAATGACTATTTATAATCAAAATTTAGACTTGTATAACCCCACTCAAAAATTATTTTAGTAAAACAATTTATGTTAGTGTCATTTTCACTTTAACATTAAATAAAAATATATTAATGTCATTTTCCAACTAATGTTGCTCCATGGGGTCCCCAAGTTGGCCCATGGCTTGTCTTGGTCGGACATGACTCACCCAATAGGTGTAGGACAATTTTTATGGTGTTTTCTCATTCTTATAATACCATTTTTACCTTAAACTACACTAATTACCTCTAATCGCGATTAATGAAAAAAAGTTACTATTCACAAAAAAATTATTTTAATCTCATTGAACCACATTTTACTTCTTAATGACAACCATGTATGTCGGATTTTCAAAATTCAATACACATTAGTGGTAAACTTTCATTTAACTGAAAAATCAGTTTGCTTGATTACCACTTAGTGGTTTCACTATTCATAAAAAATTGAAGTTTTCCAGAAAATTACCAAAAATTCACCCTAAGCTATATTTGATATTCCAAAATTCAAAAATTAAGTCCATTTTACAAAATTCACAACATATAAGTCAAATTAATTAATTTAATAATTAATTCCCGCTGTCATGACAAATAGCGTGTTTTTGTGAAACAATAAGTATCAAAAGATTGACACCAGTTTAAGTCCAATTTCAAAGTGAAATTGATTCCAATGACCACCATTGGATTAACTGGTAAAAATATTTTCTAATTTCACTTTAAAACCAATTAAAATAATAATCTAATCATATAAATAATTTATATTAAAAAGAGGTTTTGAATTAAAATACAACATTTTACACTATTCATAAAAAAATGAACTTTATCAGAAAGGTACCAAAAATTTACACAAAGTAAATTTTGATGTCCCGATTCTAAAGAAGAGTTATATTTGGTCCAAAATAAAGTATAAGAGTGATCAAAACTATATTTAACGACGGTTCACCATTAAAAAGGTGATAAGTGAACCTTTAGTGAAAATTAGAGTATATATGCCTAAAATTGAACTCTTTCCGTATTTTAAGGCTTTATCTTTTATTGGGTAAATGTATAAACATTTAAAAACATATCTAATCATATTTCAGTTATTTATATCCATTTCCGCCAGTACAACGGCTACTTGTTAACTAACATTTAAAATAATATTATTTTATTACTAGTGTGCTACGTAAGTTTCAAAGAAACTCATCGTTGCGTATCGGGTACGCTATCGAACATAGAAACCCCTTTAAAATAAAATTAATATTTAATTCGTAAATATTAATAAATATGAAAATTCTTTATTCTTTATTTACCTGGGATGTTACAATCTAAGTGGACAACGTCCAATTCTGAACCGAGTTAATTCCTCATTTCCGTCCTGTTTTACTGAACCGGTTTAACCTTCTGTTCCTGCCATGTCTATCTCATGAGATATAAAATCTTTACCTAATGCATTGGAGGGAGATATAGGTCCCACCCATCTCATAATGATACTATTCTTATTTGTGCCACAAAATCATAAACCATACATCATAGCATAACCCATGTAATAAAAATGGGAATCTTAAACATCATGCCATCATAACATAATCCATATAAGATAAAAGGGCATCATAAAAATAATTACATCATAGAATAATCAAATAAATGTAAAAATAGGGATAGAAACAGAACCCTTTATTATCTTAGATGGAAAATATTTTTGATAAAACACTTAGACTCCATTCATGAGGAAAATTTTCTTTCTACCTCAAAATTTTTTTTCCTTCCTTAACATGTCATAAAATTTTAAACTAAAAGAAGTTGAATAAATATAAACTTGAAAAATTTAAAGGAAGCTTCTTGGAAATAATTCTTTAAAAATCCAATCATGCTGTATAAGTTAAAAAAACATTCTTCTTGTACATTTGTCGGAAAATTCAAAAAGTAACTCGTACAAAAAACGACAGAAGAGTCCATTCATATCTTTTACTAAAAACTCACCGAAGGGTAAAATTGGATTTAAACAATTTTAGGTGGATGGAAATAATATTACATATTGAGGAAACATGGATGTGGATAATAAAATACACCCCAGTAAATTCCAAAGTATTAATAATCTTGGAAAAAAATGGGATTGTGATATTTCCCTTACCTTAGGTCTGATTTGCTTCGTAAGTGTCCAAACCTCCTGTATAATGATTAAAATAATGTTATTGACTTATTACAAAATCATACTTATTTTTATGATATCATATATGGTCATATTCTTCACTTCTAATTAGTAATATTTCATTACTACTTGTTATTCGGGTGTTTATTTCTTTTTGTTCTTATGCATGTTTTGTCGAATAAATTCTTATTCTTCGTTTTTGGTTATAGATACCTCATTTCCAGATTGGTATTAGTTTAATATATTCAGTCATTCAATTCATTTATGTAATCATTATGAAATGAAGATCATGTAGAACGAGTCGCATCACATCGTGGAGACGGTATTCCGTACGTACGCATGAGAGATGATATCGTTCCCATGATCATGATATTATAATGGAGTGTATATATACAATTTCAGAATCAATATAACTTTATAATAATCATATATAGTTATTATTTACACAATTATAACCATCCAAGTAAGGTGGTTGTGGAAAATAGATTACACCATGGTGTGGAGACGGTATTCCATACGTACGCACGCGCGGTGATTTCATTTTCCATAGGATGGATAGATGGTGAAATAGTGTTGTTTCATAATAATAATAACATATCAGTATAATGTTGATACTGATGTTATTACTTCATAATGAAACAACTAAAGAAGAATAAGTGGAAGAAGAAATGAAGATGAAAGAATCGGTAACGGACAATACCTCTTCTTTGAAGCTCTTCTTTGAGACCTTCTTTTAGGACACTAAAATTAGTCTTTGAAGATTACCAAAACCTATAGGATGTCTCTAGGGAAGTGGAGAGATGAAATTGGCAGGGTTTGGACGATCTTGAAGGCTCAAAGTGGTGTGAGGATGAGAGGAAGGATGTGCCCTTTTATAAGGGAGGAGAGGGGCACCTTTGGAAAAGTAAAAATATTATTTTATTATAAAGTCATATTCGTTTTTAAATAGCTCCAAATTGATTTATTTAGAAGATAAGGTGGGGATGGGTCTAAATCCTCTCATCCAATAGAATTTAGACAAGTTTAGGTTCCTATTTTGACCTTATCATTTATATTTAACATTAAGTTTGATAATTTTACTTTTACCATGTCTTCTTGTTTTCTTACACTATAAGATTTATAAACTTACTATATCAAGACAGAAGAACCCCAAGTTGTTTATTATTAATATATATAACCTTATATAATTCATTTGGCCGAACCTTATATTTTTAGGAATAAAATAACAATTAATAATATAATATTTAAAAAAAAACTATTTTATGTAAATTTTGACACTATTTAGTAATGGATTTTTGTTAAAATCATAACAGAATGATTAGTTCTAACCAAGTTAATTAAATCAATAAAAACATGTCATACTAACCTATAAAATTAGTGTAGTTCATAAAAATTCTCAAATTACATTTATTTGGGTATTTATAACATCAATTATGTCAATATTTCATTAATAAGATAATTACTGCATCATTGTTGTGTCATAACTAAATTAACTTATTTAATGTCTAAAAATTACAAATAAAATACCATTATGTAGGAAAGTTTTTTTATCTTTATAATTAATATTTATATTCGAAATTATCTTATGTATAACCCCATATTAAAAATGATTTATTTATTAAACTTTGATTTTAACTATTTTAACCCTTCTTTAAATAAATTAATAATAAATGTCCTAATCTAATCCAAGTGGGCCTAAATGGTCATATTTTATTCATAAGGTTGTTTTTGGTCGAATTACACTTATCCAATAGAATTAGGACATGTGTTAGGGTATTAATAATAACACTTTTACCCTTAATTAACCTATTTACTTTTAACCGTGGTAAAAAAAGTAAAAAAGATACTATTCACCAAAAAATATTTTCATCTCATTGAACCACATTTTAGTCCTTTATATTAACCATGTCTCTCGGATTTTCGAAATTCCACTTAAAGAAGAGGTAAAATTATGTTTTATGAAAAAATTCAGTTTTTTTAACTACCACTTAGTGGTTTCACTATTCATCAAAAATTGAATGTTTTCAGAAAAATACCAACATTTCACCCTAGGCTAATTTCGATATTCCGAATCCAAAAATGAAGTCCATTTTGAAAAATAAAATTTATAAAATTTAAAAAAGTGGTTATTACTACTCATAATGGCTAGTTTTATTAATATTTTAATAGCATATCGTTGTTTAGTGAAACTCGGTATTGCGTACGACGCAAGCTATTGAGGAAGGCCGCGGTTGCGTGTAAAGAAAGACAAGCTAGTGTTGTGTGTAGTGAAAGATTCCATTGATAAAAACAAAATATTTCTCATAAAAGTCTCGGGCGTTACAAAAACACTCACCAAACCCATTTACATTTTTAGAAGCACATTTTCTCATCCAAAATAACAAAACCATTTCCCTATGGAGGTCTTGAAGGAGGATATTTTTAAGAGGTAAAATCTTCCTCGGTTTTCTTTTATTTTCATTTCAAATTCATTTATTTTCATCCTTTCTTCACAAATTATCCTATCCAAAATAAATTATTACTCTATTATGTATTATATAGTATAATTATATCATTTTAATGTAAAATCCATCATCAAAATCTTTTTCCTCTCTATTTTTTACTCTAAAAATGAATGTGGCTCCATTAATGTGTTAATTTACGAACATCGTGGGTGATGCACTTTCTTTTTCCATTAACACATTCAGGGATGATAATAAAACCAATAAATGGTGGGAAAATGATTATAAATTTTATTTTCTAACACGTTTTATGTTTTGTATGTAACATTTATACATAATAATAAATGATAAAACATAATGAAAATGGTTTGATTGAAAAACCACCAAAAATAACATAAAATGGCCGTCATTAGAATTTATCTAATTATTAATTATAATAACATGTAACCCATTTATTTATAAAATCATTTAAACTTAAATAATATCATTACTAACATTTAATAATAATTCTGGATATTTATTCACATTTTACTTGATCTTCCATTCATGTATACATGTGAACTGATCATGAAAACCATGAAAACTAATGCCCCCGAATGATGGAATTAAAATCTATAACTCATAGAAAATCCCAATAATGAACTTATTAGAACATTACTAAATCAAATTCATGTAGAAAATTTTCATTATTAATTAATTAATTAATCTAATGTGATTATATAAGATATTAAAGTGACAAAATCATTTGGGCATAAGGTATAGGAAATTATCACACCCAACTCTTTTCTTTATATTTTCCATCATTCACACTATTTTCTATATAAATATAAGATAAACATAATTTTTTTCATCAATATATTACCTTTTCTAGGATATAAATGTTTTTACTTAATTATATGACATACATTATGTTTTCCAAAAGAAATACTCTTTCAAAAATACACACCTCAATATTGTTTCATCTTCACTGAAGGGTGATGAATCATATATAACCTATGTTATTCCTTCATTAATTTAGGAACCCAATGATTATGAATGTAAGATTTATGAAATGAACCACATTTTTCTATGTGTTATTTTACATCTCATATTGATATATGTTCTATGTGGCTTGTATGATAATGTAAATGGTATGATGTGATGGTTGTTCCTTGAATTATATTGCACAATGTAAATATTATGAATGTGATGGGTGTGTGTGGAATTATATAGTTCCCCAATGCATTGGATAATGTGATTTATATGATGAGAAAAGTGAAATATGCCTGAACCTGATGATCCCTTTGTTCAAAACTATGTATAGAAGTTGAACACTATGACATGATATTAAAATTTTATTCATTTCCACATTCCATGAATTTAACTAATGCTTCAAATCATGATTATGATGATGATGTTATGATTATGCTGACAACATAATATATTTTTTATGTTTATAACCATTTTCTCACTATTATTTTAGCCAAATTCTTTATTTTATGTATATAATCAAGTAACTACTAGTACATATTTGAATTAAAGGTCTAATATAATTCTATAGAATAATGAATTAAATAAATGATTATGTTTAATTTTTTAAAAGTAATTTTTGGTCCTAATTTTCTCGAGGAGCTAAAAATTTGGTTAATGTGATTTATATGATGAGAAAATTTTCATTTTTACTTAATTAAAAAATTTAATAAATTATTAATTCAATACATAGTGACATCTAATTTTTTCAATCCTATTATTTTTTAGAAAATGGTGGGAACCAGTAGAATCGAGAAGAAAACCTGTGGGAGAGACAATGTAGTGATTTCATCAATGACCTCCCCAATGCTTTAGGATATGTAGTTTGGAATTTTATGGCGATTCTAACACAAATATCTTAGGTTATGAACAATAACCTGAATAATATGGAACATCCACCTTCATATAAGAGGGAAAAACTGGATATCAAGTGTTTTACGCTGCAACGACCACCGATGTTTGGTGGATATTTTGACCCAGTAGTCATTGAATAGTGGGTCTACTCAATGGATAAGATAATATATTTTATTCAATGTTCTATGATGAATAATGTGATTCGTGATATTTAGAATTTAGATGGAGAGGCTGATCAATAGTGGGATTTGATTAAGAACACCATGTCATAGGACATGATTGAAGAGATTATGTGGGAAGACATTAAGATAGTGTTTCTTAAAAAATATTTACCACTATCTTTTAAAGGATATATTTAGAAAAAAAATTAATAATTTAATAAAAATTAAGGAGTATATTTCACGTCCTATAAAGAAACTTCCACAAGTATTTCATGTTATGATTTACGGTTTTTTCAACTATTATAGAATAATTGATATTTTCTTTAGTGGTTTAAAAATATAACATCAAAAGAATCTAATAATTCCAGTGTTTGGGAGGTGTGAAGACTTTTATCAATGTTCTATCAATGTATGGATTTATTTTTGATAATGTTCACATCTGTATAGTGATAAAAATGGAAAGATGGATTTTTAGGTAGAAGGATCTCATGAAAACAGTGGAAAGAAAACTCAACCACCCACATATTAAAAATGTGGGAAGAAGCATCATGGTACATGCATCAATTGGATGGGTAAATTCATTATGTGTGGGTGGGAAGTCTACCAAGATCATTAATGTCAACAATACATGAGAGGAGTGGGAAAATGTAGTGGAAGAAATGAGAGAACCACCCACGGTCCAATGAAACAACTATAGGGAGAAGAAAAACTATGACATCTAGTGCAATAAATCTATAGTCCTTGAGAGAAATCATCATCATCATCCAAAAAATAGATAGAGGAAATAAAATTCTTATTCCATCACTACTGAAAAAGTGTCAAATGATAATGATATTGTATAAGATATTATTTTTATTCACCCCGTAATGGAAAATGTCTTATTTAATTCTAGTTCTACAGATTCTATTGTATCATGAATGTTTTCTCAAACAACAGAATCTAATCCATGAATAAATGAAGTAGATATATATATATATTTAATAGGACAATTTGGAGAAATAATTGCATCCCATGTGTTGGACACTCCTACTATTAGATTATGTGGGAATATTTATTCAGTGAAAATGAAGATACAACCATTGGTGGAATTCGATGCTATACTACGGATGGATTGACTCTATTTATATAGATAACAATTTTTTGTTGTGGAAATTAAATAACATTTCATATTATGATCCATCCCATTCTTTTATAAAAATACACAGGAGATCATGGGTATCCTTTAGATAATCCCTCAATGGTGTGGGTGATGATTCCTTATAAAGAAGCATATCTTGCTGAAATGGTTGATTCCATGGAATTTATCAACCTAGTGTAAATACCCACAAGGAGGGAATATTTTTCTGTATTTCCTAAAGAGTTACTAAAAAATCCTATGGATCATGAAATAGAGTTCTCAATAGAACTCATACTCGAAGATAATCATATCTGAAATTTTATATATAGGATGGCTTCTATCGAAATGGAAGAGTTAAAGAAAAAGATTCATGAAAATTTGGATGAAGGGTTCATATGACATAGTGCATCACACTATGGATTTCCAATTATCATTGTCAATAATATGTATGGATAAATGACGTTGTGTATTGATTATCAGAAACTCAACATGATTACAATGAAGAATAAGTATTATCTTAAATGTATGGATTATGGGTTCGATCCGTTATTAGGAGCTCTGTACTTCTCAATGTTGGATATTTTCTTTGGATATCACCACTAAAAGTTGAATAAGGAAGATATTCCAAAGACTGTCATTCATACATTTTATGGCCACTATGGGTTTTTGGTGATCCCCTTAGGACTTACAAATTATTCTGCAATACCCATTGAATAAATGAATAGTGTCTTTAAACATTACCATGAAACAATTGTGGTAGTTTTTATTAATGATGTTATCCTCTACTCCAAGTGAAACGAGGAACATGATGAACATCGAAGGCTTGTTTTGGCGACATTAAGTTATGATAAGTTGTGTGACATGTTCCGGAAGTGTGTCTTTTGGAAGAATCATATCAATTTTTTGGGACATGTGATCATATGTGATGTAATATCTATGGACCCATAAAAAACAAAGGCTATTGGGTAATGGCACATATCCTCTAATTTCATGTAAATTTGAAGTTTTCATGGATTAACTAGGTACTATTGATGTTTTGTGATAAATTTCATAGGATTTTATAGACCACTAACAATGTTAACAAGTAAATGGGTAAATTATGTCTTCATAGATGAATTTGAGAAATGATTCAAGGAGCTGATATGAAAGAAATATATTGCAACAATACTCACATTACAGAAAAGTAGACAATGTTTTAGGATATACAATTATGATTCCAAGAAAGTATTAGGTTGTGTACCCCAGAAATATGATAACATTGAGATCCTATTCCTCCATAAATTTTAAGATCTGTGAGAGGAACTACCCAATACCTAAACTAGAGAAAGCATATTTTTTTTTCATTGAAAAAATAGTGACACTACCCGAATAGTAAAAAGTGTGACATATATACCGATCAAAAGAGCCTAAAGTACACATTAAAACAAAAGGATCTCAAAATTAATAAAAGTAGATGGATAGAGATAATCAATGACTATGATTACATTAATTGTTGTCATCCTATCATGGAATACAATGTAGTTAATGATCTTATTAGAAATGAACCTACTACTCTATCTACACGGAGGATTGAAAAGAACCTCTCCTCCTGGATATGAAAGTAAGGTATTTTGAAATCAAAATATTATGGAATGAATCATACATTTCCCAAAACATATTCCAACCATGTATCCAAGCCATGATAGAGGAAGCATATGGGGATGATCATAAGTTAAAAAAATAAGGTGAATGGATTAAAGGAAGAGAAACTAAAATATATCTATATAGATGATGATTGAGTGATTTTTTTTGTAACAAGGATATGTGTACCTTCATCACCAGGTCTACAAAATGAGTAATTAGATAATTCATAATGCTTAACTATATCTATCCATAATAGGAGTACCAAGATGAATCTTGATCTCTAAGTACACTTATGGTGGGAAAACATGAAGAATGAGACCGTTGAGTATATTTCAAGCTAAATAATATTTCAGTAAGATAAACCCAAGAAACATAAGTCCAAAGGAATAATATTAGATCTTCCTATACTAATTTGGAAATGGGATATGGTCACTATAAACATTGTCACGGGTCTATCGAAGACAACCAAATGAAAATTTTCTTTATGGGTTAAAGTTGACCGATTCAATAGGAACGACCACATTATCTATATTCAAGAAGATATATCACTTGAAAAAAATTCAATGAATTAGGTGTAGGAAGTTGTGATAGTTCGTGGAGTTCCACTCTCAATTTTCTCTGATCGGGGTCCTAGGTTCACATCAAAATTATGTAAGAGTATTGAACATGATTTGAGTACACTACAACAATACAGGGCAAGGGATGCACTGCCCTTTATCTGTACTAAACAGAAAGCGCTGATAAAGGCGTATGCCTTTATCAGCACTATCTAAAAGCACTGATAAATGCTACGTTTATCAGTGCTAAAAAAAACCCTGATAAATGAATGTTTTATCAGCGCTTTTATTTTAGCGCAAATAAAACAAACCTTTATCAGTGCTTTTAATGAGCGCTGATAATGGTTCTGTTGGTTTTTATTTAATAACCCTAACAGGCCATCCTCTCTTTCATTCAGTCATGCTCTCGTGGAAGCTGAACCAGGCCCCTCGCCACCACGACCTCGTCCTCCTCGTCCTCGTCCTCCTCGTCCTCCTCCTTCCTCCTCCTTCCTCATCCTCATCATCCTCATCCTCCTCCTTTTCCGCCGCCACTGCCGCCTCCGCTCCCACTCCCGCTACCGCCGCTGCCTTTACCGCCTCCACCCTCGCTACCGCAACCATCGTCGTTTCCGCCTCCGCCTCTGCTGCCGCTGCTACCTTTCCACCATAGCCACCTCCGCCGCCACCGCTACCAATATTGATATTCATTATCAGGTAAATTTTTTTCTAGCACTTTAATTGAACGTGTGAAATCCTGATTTAAGGTGTTATTACAAATGTCAATGGATTATTGATATTATTGAGTTCTTTATTTAATCCTTGCACCTAAATAAACAAATATTGAATCTTGTTTCATTGGTTAGATGTTCTTGAACTCTTTTATGGACACACCTTGAGTGTGCCATGTAAAATTATTCCTTTAATGTCAAATTATTAACTGCCCTGAACACCTATTTAGCTTTTGTCAAAAGTTTTAAATGAGGTTTCCCTTGATACAAGGGTATATAAATGGAATTTAAGACACATTATAGGTGTTTGGCCTAGATTCTTAATTGAATTTACAATGTAGGAAATTTCCATGTTGGTTATGGCCCATTTTGAAGACCCTTTGAGCCTTATTAGTGAATTTTCCATTCTTGGTAAAATTGAATGTGTAATAATAATGGGGAGTGAATTTTACATGATGGATATATTTTAATTTAATGAATTAATTAAATGAATTGAAATGATTTATAATGGGTTGAAAGGGAACACCATCTACTGCATGTTATATAGAATGATAATTGTGTATTTCATTTCATTGAAGGAAATTTTACATGGATAATGGGACATATGAGATGTTTTTCTTCATGTTTTATAATATAAATATTAATATGAATAATCACTTACTTATACAAATGGTCTGAATTAAATTGATGGATGGGAGGAAATTCCCCATTCTAGTTAAAATTAAAATACACCTTTATAGAGGATAACATAAGATGGTATGGCAATTATTGAGAATATAGGAAAATCACACTCCCTTCAATCAGGTGTTGATTATAACGTATCACACCACAAATACTAATGGGATGTTGGGATTTTTTTACCACACAAATTTCTTAGAGTTATTACATGATGGATTACTCCCCATCCTGAGTTCCATCTAGTACACATTGTTTTATGCTTGATAACTATTATGGTTGGATTTCTTTTCTCGAGGTATGTGATCTTTCTGATTTCTATTTGGATTTGTTTGCACCAATGGTTTGAATAAAAATTAGTTAACGGATAGTGATTTCTATCAATAAATTTAAATTTATTTCCATGCATTGTCTTTTGGGGTTTGTGGGATGTGGTAAATGGTGTACTCGGTTTTAGATTATTTTATTCTCATGGTTTTACCCTATTTAATGTTTTCTTTTCCGTTAGAAATATCCTCTATTGTGTGCCTCTCCTCTTCCATGTACGCACCTCTACCGGGTGCTTAACGACACCTTCTCGGTGATTTTTCTCCTATTACTCATTGGTTTCCTCTTGTTCGCATGTTATTACTGTTTGATATTGATGGTTATAATGTGAAATGTACGGGCTAAATGCCCCACTGATTATCATGGTCGTTGGTGGTCCTTATTTTCGCACTAAAAGAATTGAATGTCGGTTGGTTCTTGTTGAACATTGGAATATATAAATTGGTAATATACGTATACTTGTCTTATGAATGAACACCACAGTATGATAAAACTTCTGTGATAACCCCTGAATTAACATACAAAATCGAAAAAGGGGTGCTTTGTAAAATCTAAAATTTTGATTGATTGGTTTGTATGGTGTTTCGATTGAGATGTCATGCTTATAAAAGATTCATACACCTAATGTGGTTTTCTAGGGGCATGCATCAATAGATCCTTTGTAGGGTAACGTGAATGGAACTAGAGATTGGGAAGTACTCAAACATTCCTATGATAATATATAACTAGAGTCCCATTGGATGTTTTGGTAAAGGGAGGGGATGTTGTACCACCATGCGGAATGACATTATAAGGAAGATTATATATCATATATGAAGTCTGGCTCTAGCCTAGGGTTTATGGGCTGGTCATATGCATGTTATATAGTCTACTATGGCTATTGTCGATTCTTGATCATCTACTGTCAATGGTACAATTCCTATATCATCTACCCTTTATTTTATATTTTATAAAAGACAATCAAATTCCATTTTTTCACTCTTTTTGTAAATTTTTTAGGCTTGGAGGTTTAAAGCATGGATAGTGTTATCACCATTGACACACTATTGGTATTATAGTCCAAGAATATAACATGTTGCAAGGAATGATCTCTAGATATTGGTGGTTATCATTTATTTTGTGAACCACCAATTCATTATATGATAATATTTTATTTTAGTTTTAATATGGATTAGTTTGTTTTATAACAATCCAAAATCATTTGTTCCCATATGAGAGTTACCTTTTTATCTCCAAAACAGACAGAGTTATTTTCACTTGGATGAGAGTAATATTCTATCTGTTCATGTAGAACCAATTCAATCTATATTGTATTTTCTCATGGAACAAATAGTCAGGCATATTGTTGATGTTTCTAGAATGTTGTAGGATCATTTTTCCCCAATGGTAGTACATTTTTAGGATCTTTTCACTGATGAGGTAAAAAATTTACTTCTTAATAAAGTGATAAATTTTATAATCTAGTTAGTTTTGGGAGAAAATTCAGTTTCTATCACAATTTCGAAAATAACACCAAAAGATCATCATTTGTTTGAATTGCAATTAGATGATATAGAATATAATGGTTTCATATGGAATAGTACTTTACCATGGGGTTTTATAGATCTCTAAAATAGATGGTTGATTGGTATTTCTTGTTTTTTTGGACTATTGGAGATTGATCCTGATGAGAGTCATGAATATGTATCCTCATCCACGCATTGATAGTCACATTGATCATCTATGAGGTTCTATGATCTTCTCCAAGATAGATTTGACATTAGGATACCATTAGATGAGTTGGACATTGATGGACCTACCATGGACTTCTTTTAGGAGTAGTTATGGCCTGCAATAATTTTTAGCGATGATTTTTTGTTTAACTAATGCATTGGTTATATTAAGGGACTTGATGAATAGGATATTTCATCCTTTTCTGGATCAATTTTTAGTAGTTCTTTTCAATTAAAAATTAGTGTAATCCCAACCCATAGTTGATATTGACCAACATCTTATCATCACCTTGAGTACATTGAGATAGCATTGTATTTATTTCTGTTTTCTCATATTACTCATTGGTTTCCTCTTGTTCGCATGTTATTACTATTTGATATTTATGGTTATAATGTGAAATGTATGGGGTAAAAACCCCGTTGAAAATCGTGGCCGTTGGTGGTCCTTCTTTGTGCACTAAATGAATTGATTGTTAGTTGGTTCTTGTTGAACATTGGAATAAATAAATTGGTAATTTACGTATACTTGACTTATGAATGAACACCGTAGGATGACATGTGTTTTACTTCACTCAGACCATGTATAGATACCATTGATACATGATGTGTATAGACTATACACCCCTAGTGGTCATGTAAGGACTACACACCATGTATTCCACAAAAATGTGATGCATAGCTGGTGAGGTGACTCAATATGTATCTAAAGTACACGCCTTTAGCTCAAGTTGTTCTAAATGTCATGCATTTTCTAAGGAATCATTCAGTCTTTGTAAGACTAACTTGGAATAAATTTGATATATGTCAGATTCAATCAGGTATCTTATACATACATGATGTTCACCCTACTGAACACACCTTGTATATGGATTTCACATGTGTTTAAAGGCATTTTTACCATGATTTGTTTTTATAAAACCCAAACAATGCTACCTGATTAATTAAAACATAATATAAGGCAAGTTCTCGAGATCGAACCCATAAAGACGATGAATATGAATAAACAATGGATGAATGCCAATCGGTTGACAAAAGAGTATGAAGATGGTGTGAAAGTGTTTATCAAGTTTGCAGAAGATCATGCATGTGACCCTTCTAGAATCCTTTGTCCGTGTTTACGATGTTGTTATTCAAGAAAAATTAGTCCAGAGGAGTTTGAAGAACACATGATCTATCATGGAATAGATCGAAGTTATACAAGTTGGTATAAACATGGGGAAAACCCAATGTAGGTAGTGACTCAGAGAACACAACATTTTATAGATCATCTGATATGATTAGAAGTGTGAACAATGAAGACGATCGTATGGAGGGTGTGATTATAGATGTGAACGATGATGAAGATCGTATTGAGGAAATACAAGGATAGTTGAAGATGAACTTCGTGATTTCCCAAAATTGTTTGAGAAGTTAAAGAGTTGTGCAAAAACGCCATTATCTGCTGGTTGCACTAAATATACAGCATTGTCAGCCGTATTGAAGGTGTATAATTTGAAAGCAGGCAACAGGTGGAGTGACGCCAGTTTTATGGAACTACTTGCTCTCCTGAATGACATACCCCATGAAGATAATGAACTCCCAAGCCGAACATATGATTCCAAACGAATGATACAATCGATGGGTATGATCTATGAAATAATACATGCTTTCCCGAATGACTATATATTGTTTCGCAAGGACCACAAATCACTTAAAAAATGCCCAAAGTGTGTTGCTTCCCGATACAAGAAAGATGATTCTAGTCCTACGAAAGTTGTATGGTACTTTCCAATCATTACTAGGTTTAGATTCCTATATGGAATTGAGGAGACTACAGGACAATTGACATAGAATGCAGATACAAGAATTAAAGATGGGAAACTACATCACCCTACAGACTCTCCTCAGTGGAATAGAATTGATCTCGAGTATCCTGAATTTGGGAACGAGCCAAGAAACCTTCGTCTGGCATTATCTACAGATGGGTTGAATCCTTTTGGTTTCAAAGCAGTAGTAACAATATATGGCTGGTTATGTTGGTAAATTATAATTTACCACCGTGGTTATGCATGAAACGGAAATACATCATGTTATCTACGCTTATATAAGGACCAAAACAACCAGGTAATGATATTGATGTTTATTTGGCCCCATTGATCGAGGAATTGAAAATATTGTGGGATTCAAGTGTTACGATGTATGATGCTTACAAAACTGAATAGTTCACTTTGAAAGCCATGTTGTAAGGGATGATAAATTACTTTCCTGCTTATGGAAATTTTTCAGGATACAACATTAAAGGAACTCAAGGGTTTCCGGTTTGCGAATAAGGTAAATGGTAAATTAGGTTGAAACATTCATAGAAAAAAGTGTTTCTAGGACATCACATATTTCTACCCTGACGACATAAGTACCGATATTGGACGACATCATTCAACGGAAGATCAGAGGAAATTACATCACCGTCTCTACTAACAGGTGATCAATTGTTTGAGAAAGTAAATGATTTAGAAACTACTTTTGGTAAACCATTTTTGAAAAACCTTACAAAAACTGGTTTGGAAAAGAGATCAGTTTATTTTGAATTACCATACTATAATTGTCTGTATGTCAGAAATTTTCTTGATGTTATGCCTGTTGAAAATAATTTATGTGATAGTGTCATCGGTACGTTGATAAATGATCCCGGTAAA
Source organism: Viscum album (assembly GCA_963277665.1). Taxonomy (NCBI): domain Eukaryota; kingdom Viridiplantae; phylum Streptophyta; class Magnoliopsida; order Santalales; family Viscaceae; genus Viscum; species Viscum album. Next base: position 789,590,150 of record OY728157.1, read on the forward strand.
ACAAAAGAAGGAATTAAGGCTAGATTGGACATGGTTGAGATGGGAATACGAGAAGAGTCGGCACCAGTGAAGGGTGAAAACGAACATTTCTTCCTCAGGCTACTTACACTCATTCCAGGAAATTGACATATCAGTTTTGCAACTTCTTGAATGATGTAAAGGTTCCATAGGGCTATTCATCAAATATCAAGAACATCGTGTCAATGGGAGATTTAAAATTAAAGGGTCTGAAATCACATGACTACCATGTTTTGATGGAAGATCTAATTCCTATAGCTTTACGGTGCATTTTTCCCAATAATTTCTACCATACATTAATGAAGTTCTGTTTCTTCTTCAAAGCTATATGTATAAAAGTTATAGACCCTGCGAAATTTCCAACTATGGAAAGAGAAATTACCATCATATTATGTGAATTGAAAATTTTCTTCCCGTCAACATTTTTTGATATGATGGTTAATTTGATGGTTCATTTGGTGAGAGAGATTCGACTATGTGGTCCTGTACATTATAGATGGATTTACCCCATTGAATGGTATATGATGATTTTGAAAGGGTATGTTAAAAACCGAAGTCGACCAGAGGGTTGTATTGTGGAGTATTATATTGTTGAGGAAGCTGTTGAATTTTGTACTGAATACCTATCTGTTGTGGAAATCATTGGCCTAACGAAATATCGTCACACTGAGCGTCTTGAGGGTGAAGGAATTTTTGGAAGAGAGGTTGTCACAATCAATATTACAGATCAGGAGTAGGCCCACCTTTATGTTTTGGATAACAGTTTCGACGTTGACCCATATCTTCAAACACCCAAATAAATTCTTAGGCGTTTGAATCTTTCTAGGTCTTAAAAATGCATATCAGATACGATTAATCGATAGATTATTGGATTGTTTCGAGACCATATTTTTATGCAGTTAGATGAAAATCTAGACTCAATTTAAGAACGACTTCGATGGCTGGACGGAGGAGCAAGTGAGTACGTATTATCTTACAATTATTATGCAGTTAACAGTTATACATTCTATACTAATGAACATGATGAAGAAAGTACCATGCAGAATAGTGGGGATACACTTGTGGCTGAGGTGATTCATGTTTTTGGTGATAAGGATAAAAATCCAATTTATGTGAATATGTCATACTTTGGAATCATCAAACGAATATGGGAGTTGGATTATAAGAAATTTAAAGTGCCAATTTTTCAATGAAAGTGTGTTGATAATAGGAGTGCTATTAAAATAAGAGAATTAGGATTCGTGAAAGTTTATTTCCGTAAAGAAGGCGATAAAGATGAACCATATATAATGACATCACAGGAAGTACAATTATTTTATGTTCGAGACCCCCGCAAACCAAAATTGGTCAATTGTTCTGTTATCGACCAAAACAGATGAATGGTCAGATGAAAGTTCAACGGAGGTTGACCCTTTTATAGGGACTTCATAATCATTTCGCAGTGGTCCAAATGTATATGGTGTTTTTTATGTCAGAGGAGACCACAATGAAGGAATTTACATAGTCGATAGTGGAGTCAAATCTCTTCATCCATTAATGAAAAAAAGATAGTAAAATAATCAGGTTTTTTGTTTATGGTAACATACATTATGTTACGTTATGTTATTATCTGTTCACTGTTGTTTTTTTGTAATATAAATTAAAAATTAATCCACTTCTGCAGATAATGACTTCTTCACCTACTGATGCGCCCAATCTCGAGTCACAAAAGGTATCTCAACCAGTAGCTGGTGGTCCCACTGCAGAGCAACAACAGGTTTCTCAACGAGATGCTGGTGGCCCTAGTGCAGAGCAACAACATGTTTCTCAACCTATTGTTGTTGTTCCCAGTGTTGAGGTACAACAGGTTTCTCAACCTATTGCTGCTGGTCCTATTGCCGATGCTAGCGCTCTAGGGGAAGATATTGATGCTACTTCTGAGGAAATGGTAGAAAATGAAACCCGGAAATCACAAAAAAACACAAGAGCATCATAGATTGATAGTTTTATCCAAAATCCTTAATGCAAAAGAAAAAGGTATCAAATTTGAGGTGGGGTGGAATAAGAGAGGCCAATATGTTAACCCCAACAGGGTCATCCTTAGTAGCTATATTGGAATCATCACTCAGAAACGCGTGCTGATTGATGTACAGTCGTGGCACCATGTTTTCACTAGGCTGAAGACACTAATGTGGGAAGATATTACGGTAACATTATGATATCATTTTTTAATTTATTAAAATAAAATAAAATACCAAAAAATTGACTTACTCTTCATCATCCATTGCAAAGTGAATTTATAGTAGATGTCTCATACAAGGAATATGTATTAAGAGTTTTAGGAATGATTCATAGTGGTTTCTGCACAGTTTTAACAAAATATCATCTTAAAGATGCAGAAGGGAAAATCAAGCCGCACCCACCTCCTCTTTATGCACACTTGATATCTCAAGGAGCGTGGGATGCATTTAGCAACCATCGCGGGGAGCATACTTTTCCGGTACATTGTGTGGGGTAATACGTTGTTTGACGTTTTCTTGTATTCACTACTCTGATTGATAGTTTTTTATTTATGAAACAACTACTGAGTACTGAAAATAAAAAAATCGCAACAGAACCAGCTTACCCTTACCGCAATGCAAGGATGGGGTACGCTGAACTTGATAAAAAATTGGTACGTCTTTTAAATATACCTTACTACTAGTATGTGACATAAAACAACACCATAACCATGTTTCTCTGTTTATATGCAGATTGATGAATCGAAATCAAAAGCCATATCCATTCCACGCCATGTGCTATGGAAGGAGGCTCTTGTAAATAAAGAGGGGATATTGATAGATGAAAACACACAAAAAGTGTGGGAAACATGTGTAAGTATGATATAATATAAATTTGAGTTGCTTTAAATCACTATTACATTCCAATAACTACTTATTTTTCTATATTTTCTATTTGAAAAATTCACAAGAATCAACAACAACCATAGCAGATGCAGACATACTTTCAGCAGCCTTGAAGCAGCCAAAAAAGTATGGCCGCGTCAGAGGTTTGGGTTTTGGGGTGACACCCTGAACATATTTTCAAAAATCAAAACAAGCGGGGGATCACAATGAAAAAAGGGAAATGATGCAAGAAAAATTAACTATTTTTCAATAAGAATTACAATACTAGAGAGAGATGATAGAAAAAATGATGGGGGAGGCAAAGAGAAGAAACAAATCAACAACAACCCGTGCGTGACGATCTCGCTCCACCCCCACCAGATTTGAAACGATCCATTCCCCTAACAAACCTGACTTAGATGAGGTAATGAATGTTTTAATAATTGTTTATGTGAAATTTGATTTACATAGACACTGATACCATTCCTGTACTAATATTGCATAGGATGAAAATGATTGTGATTTATATTTATCAACTCCCACATATCGCCTTGTATCGAGGTCTACGATGTTAAATATGCAAAACGACATGCTACACAATATACAACTTCCAAAATATCATCTTAGAGTGTCAGTTAACGTAGCTAATGAGCAGAGTGTCGAGATACATGTTCCAAACGATGATGACGACATTCATACAGTTGAAAAATCTATTAGAACATTCATCGCATGGCCGATAGTTCTTGAAAAAACATTTCGAAAAAAGGTATTCATTTCTAATTTATTTTTCAAGCTGGACCTTTAACATTTAATGAAAAAAGGTCTGAACTGATGAATGTTATTACGTAATGATAAAGACTGTGGGGTGAAACAAAATATCAGCTCAAAACTATCTCAAGGATCAACCAATCGATTGAAACGGTCTACTGAGAGAACCTTCACCCCGCCCATTCTATATCCAAAGTTAATAACATTGTAGGATCATGTGGATAAAAAGTTGAAAGACGGCAGTACTCACATAGTTTATATCAAAAAAAGATATGTATGGAGAGGAGATATCAGATTTCATTAGTGCTGAAAATGTAAATGAACTCCTCAAGTATGAATGGATAGACACCTCAGATGTAAATGTATACATGAGGTATGTTTTCATGATTTTATTTTACAAAAGATAATATACTCTAATAATTTTGACTAAATACATTTTATATTTATCGCATACATATATATGAAATACAATTGAAGGGATTTCCCCATGAACAAAAATTTGGACTCGTTAGTCCTCACACCACATCTTCAAAAGACGAAATAGGTTCTGATAAAGAGGCTGCAATAATTTCATCCCTGCTCAAATCGTTTGAAAACAAAATTACAGATGACCGACTCTTTTTAATACCAACGTTTCAGGGGTAAAACTATACAATTTAATCATATCAACTATATTTTTATTTCTTTCATTACTTATTCCTTTTTGTATCTTTAAGGAGAATTGGATGCTGATTGAAGTCAATTTGGATACTCCAATGATTTATTTTCTGGATTCAACACATGGATATCCAAAAAACCGACCACACATGATGGAATTTGTTAATTTGTAATACACTAGATCCAACATTTTAAAACTAAACATCTAGTTATATAATTTATGTTATCTTTTAATTAGGATTCTGTTATGATAGGGAGCTGCATCAATATTGTCTAATGCATGGAAGGAATCCAAGGCATAAGGATGAGCATGCCTACAAGATCTACAACTGGAAAAGTATACAGGTATATATAATAACATTTCACTATCCAAACACATATCAAAACAAAATACTTGTTATTGTTGATGTTTCAATAGTGTCCAAAACAAACAAACAGAAAGTACTATGGTTATTATGTTTGTAAATTTATGAAAGAGATCGTATTTCATCAACAAACTAGCATCCCTGATGAGTTATTTTCGAAAATAATTACGAGTTCAATTAAAATATTTATTTATCCTTTGTGTATTTATATTTTTTCAGTACTACCATGACTGTCGCAAAAACTCATATTTAGAAGATGATATACATGTGTTTAGAAACAAATAGGAAACATACCTGATGGAAGATTGTACACAAATAGGATGAAGGTGAATTCCTACCACTTATGTTATCTATATATGATCATTGATTATCCTCCAACCTTCTTTAGTGAATTTAGAATGCTCCGATGTATTGAAATCATAATTTATTACTCAATGTTTTCTATCCCTGGAATCATATTATTGATCTTTGAACAAATCAATATTGAAGTAAGGCATGATGGTGTGTAGTGCGCATGTGTTGAACGACAAAACCACCGAGGAAAAAAAATCCATTTTCTGTATCTCGTTTGTTTGAACTTGTATTTGAGCACATGTGTTGTTGTTTTACTTGCACAATTATTTCTAGCTAGATGCATGAGATAATCAGTATCGTTGAGGGATTTTTTTGGAACCAAAATATGTGTCCCAGGATAATTCATGTAAGGGAAAGGCTGTTTGAGATGAAATCCAAGCACAAACGACTAGTACATCATCAAAATAATCAACCATGTGATGCACCATCCTGTAGAATCAGGTCCTCGTGATGTTTTGAGGTGTTTATGGATGGTTTTGGGAGTATGATGAGCCCTATGACCACCATAAATAATGTTTATAGATAGATCCAAATGTTTTTTGTGCCTCGTGCCTCTTTATAAGGATCACACCATTCACATGGTCCATTTTAGCACGTATGTCCCATTCATCCCATTGCTACTCATGGAATAACCTGAGAATATGACAATGCATAATCCCCAAAAAACCCATACTCATCCAACCACGTTTATTCCTAGTGTGAAGGGAAGCTAACCATGGGTAATACCCACAACATACCTCTTTCAAATATATGGGTTTTGAACCTTGTATTATAAACAGGGTACGTAGGAATCCTCCATGAAGTTAAATCCAAACCAATGGTAAACCATGGTGACCCCCTCACTGGGGTACACCTTCGCTTATTTTCCCTCTTGTATTTCCCTTAGTGGAGTCTGAATTAGTCATAAAAATGAGAAACCTTACCTTTATTGGATGCACCACACTTGGGTCATACCTCATTGGGCGTTTTGATCCATCTATCAGGTAAACATTCCAGGTGCTCCCTCCTAGAGATGTACCTACCTGATCCACCATTATAAGTGTTTTGATCCACCCAAGTCTTACATCTTTATAAGACATTCAATCATGACCCTCTATCCTTGTGGGATGTTAAACTCAGGGAATACCACAAGTTAAACATGGGTTTCCATTAATATATTCGATATTAATGTTTAATCAGTCCTTATTAAGGTATTATGGAGGTGTGGTTTTATGTTTTCCAGCATATTTCGGAAGATTCAAAGCTTTACATATGTGATTCCATTCTTTTACATTATATGATGATTTTATTATGCTGTATTATCTTGCTAAGTGTACTATATGAAATTTTTGTGCGGTTAAAAATGTGTTATCAAAGGAATTTGGGGTGTGTATAGACTTTAAAGTAATTTTTAAAATGAATGTTGTTGTATTTCTTTAGGATTTTCATGCTTAAGTACTTTAAATGTGTTTGAAGAAATGAGAAAGTTGTGTGATGGGTGTTTTCAAATGTATTTAATGTGTTTGTGAATTTTAAAGAGGGTTTTATTATGAGATGTAGAGAGTCTATATGTGTGTATTTACATTGAATGAAAGTACATGAGAATGTTTTGATATATATGATGTGTACAATGTAAATTGAGCACAATTTCCATACAAGATATTTTCTTTATGATGTACAGGGGACAGGGTGAGAGGGCAGGGGTGGTTTTTTGGGGGAGGGGGAAGGGGGAAAAGTGGTAGGGGGAAGGGGTAGAGGGTGTGCTGGGTTCTTTTGAAATATGTAGGGGGTGGGAAGGGGGGGTGTGCAATGGGTAGGGGGGAAGTACAGTGGGTAGGTGTGTGCTGGGGAAGGGGGCAGGGGGTGTTCAGGGGGTAGGGAGTGTGCAGGGGTATGGGGTGTGCTCGAGGGTGGGTAGTGTGTAGGGGGTGTGCTGGGGAAGGGGGAAGGGGTGATTATTTTTTATATAATGGGGGGACATATAGCCATCGTATTAAACCGTGGCTATAGTTATATAGACAAGGTTTAATGTCGTTGCAAAAGGCCCATCATTGGTATCCAATATAGGAGGATAATAGGGTTGAAGATATTCCACCACTCTTTTAATGTAATTGATAATATATGATTTATCTCAAAAGTAAGGGAGATATCCCATGGGGGAAGGGAGAAGGAGGAGAGTGCGTGTAAAGGATTTTTTTGAGTTGAATGAGGGATATACGAGGGTAACCTGCTTTAATGGTTGATAGTGGAAATTTGTTAATTCCACTCATTAATTAGCTGAATTATTAGGCGTAAGGGTAAAATAAATCATTTTCCAACAACGTGGGAATAAATATACACACACTTCTAATGCGTATAGTTTCATTGAGTGGCTTACAATCCATTATTCAACCATATAGAGATACTTCCCCAAAAACTCATACCTTACACAAGTTCATCACATTATTTGAAAAACCAATAACCATCAATGTGAGACATTATAACCTTAGAACCAAACTATAGGTTTATCTATTCCCCCTAGAATCATTAAATAGCCCATGTTCTACTAAACATTGGGCCATTTGATTATTATAGATGATTAGCCCTAACCATGCACCGATTTCGTAAATTGGTTTTTTTATGTTTTGTGCCTCACTAGTATAATTCCATTTAGAAACCCCATTATTTATTTCATTACTGTATTACTAACATATTATTTGTTTTATTAAGAAGGTTAAATCATTTTCTAAAGTTAGAATGCTTTTTTCGGAAACCTCCACCATGGATGACAATTTTTTAGAGCGGATGGATGCAAAATGGATGGAACATCATTGTTTTTCAACGGTTTGTTGGATAAATGTAATTTTAACCAAATTAAACATTGTTTTAAATGTATATATAAGGGTTTTGTTTTGTATTTATGATTTCAAGTAAATTTATGTATCATTTTTGTTTTTCTGTGCTTTGTGTGTGGGTGTTGTGTGTGCTTTGTGCAGGTGTTTTTTGGACTCTGTGCAAGTGCTGTAATGTGTGCAGGTGGTGGGTAGGTTTTGTGTAGGTTCTGGTTTTGGATAGGATCTTTGGCATTTATCAGCACTAGTTCAGCGCTGATAAATGGATCATATAGCAGTGCTATTTTGAGCACTGATAAAGGTAGTTTTTATCAGCGCTGATAAAGGGGCACTTTTATCAGCGCTATTTTGAGCGCTAATAAATGGGAATCCCTTTATCTTCGCCGAGATTAACCGCACTTTTTTAGCACTGTTGAAGGCCATTTTTAGCGCAATTATAAGCCATATGTGTAGTATTGGTACTGAATTAAAATTCAACAAAGCCTATCAGTCCCAAACTGATGGCCAATCTAAAAGGACTATTCAGAAACTCAATGATATGATTAATGAAGACTAATTTAAATTTAAAGGAGGTTGGAATAATCATCTCCCATTGGATGATTTTTGATACAAAAAAATCTTCCACCTGAGTATTCAAATGGCTCCATATGATGCTCTATATAAAAACAAATGTCAAACTCCGACCATTACTAATTTGGTTTGAAAAAATACTATGTGGACCTGATCTTGTGTGACAGATTCCAGATAATTTTCATGTAATCTAGAAAACATATCCATGTAACATAGAGTCGAAAAAGGGAAATGATCACAACTGTCGAAGGGGCATGGAGTTTTACACTGGAGATAATTTATTCCTTACAATATCACCATGGAAGAGCGTCAACCAGTATAGAAAGGAATAGAAGCTAATCGAAAGGTAAATTTGACCCTATGAGATTTTTGATCTCAAACAATCCATGGAAAATCATCTTGAACATCCACAGAATATGGTTCATGTTCATGATGTGTTCCACGTATTATTTCTGATGATTTACATAATAGATGACACATATTTAATGAACTCATATGTGGTATAACTAGAAGATGGTATTTCTTTTGATGAGTAGTTGGTAATGACTCTATAATAGATAGATAAGGTTCTACACAACAAGAAAATTCACCTTTCAATGTTTTTTGAATGAAACATAGGTATGAATAAGAAACCCGGGAATTGAAGAAGGAGATGTAGGATAAGTACCCTCACCTATTTAGGTAAAATAATATTTCGAGGGAAAAGTTTTAAAATGGGGGAATGCTGTAAGGACCCAAAACATTATCAAAGTAATTTATTCCTTATTATTTTAATTTCATATAGTATAAATATCATAAAATCACATAGACGCCATTATAAAATCATTATAAATGATTTATTAATGTAAAAATAATTATTTCTAGATGTTAAAGAACCAATACTGATGAAATATTTACAATACATTAGGAATGATAATATGACACTTATGAATAGTGAAATGTACATTTGAATAGTAACATCACCGATGAAAATATAAACAAAATTTAGGCATCTCATAAATGGAAGTATGGTATAATTATATCAAATTCCAAATAAATAGAAGTTTTAAAAAAATCTTACTTATGTGTTTGAATTTTTGTAAGTCAAAAATAAAAAAATAAAAAAATATTATTAATTAATTAATTTAAAATAAATGTTATATTTAAAAAATTTATTCATTATTTAATAGTTTTTTTCAGAAGATTTTAATATTATTTTATGAGATCATATGTAATTTTTCAAAATGATTTAAAATTAATTATAATTTTAAAATATGTATTTTCCAAGTAAATGCTGATTTTAATTGAAAATAAAATTAAACATATTTATAAGATTATTTCCATAAAATTGAGATCCTTTTTTAAAATATATATGTTGATACAAGTATAAGGTGAATTATTGGGATTTTTATAAAATACAAGAATTTTTTAAGAATAGTATCATAAGATAAGTTTCGATAAATGCTGAATACCGGAATTTTTTAGTCATTGTTGATGTAAGGATTATGCATGAACCTTAATCTCTAACAATCCTTCATAATTTTGATATAGTTAGAGATTATTCCATAACTATTACAATTTTTGTACCCAATAAATAAACAAATGAATATAATAATGAGAAACACCCCATTCCTCCGCTATAATTACCACCCCTCACACCTTCTTCTCCTCACACAACTAAAACTTTGAGAATTATAAATAGTATCCAAAAACATGTCCTCAAGACTCTCTACAATTTCCATGAGCTTTTGTATTAGCAAAATAAAAAAACATTTTTCCCATCAGAGGTTCTTTAGGAGGACTGTTTTAACAGGTAAAATCACCTTCCATTTTGTTCTAATTTCTTCCCAATATCATTTTTTATTCTCTACTCCACACCATATCATATAAAAAAATATTCATTAATGCATTATATTTTATATACTATATTTATTTCATGTTAATGGATGATCAATCATCAGTCCCATTTCTTCTTATCTTTTTTATTATAAAAATGAAATTGTCGCCCATGATGTGTCAATTTAATGACATCATGGTCTATGTACATTCCTTTCCTTTAACTCCTTCATGGATATTAACAAAACCACTAAATAGTTGAAAAATTATTCTAAACATTAAATTATATCACTTTTTTATGTAACACTTATACATTATAATGAATGATAAAACAGAATGAATTTATTGTGATCGAAAAAACACCAAAACTAACAAAAAATGATCATCATTAAATTTTATCTAATGATTCATCATCATAACATATAATCAATTTATGTATAATATAATTTTGTCTTTTTTAATATCATTAATAACATATACTAAAAATTATGGTTATTTAACCTCATTTTAAATGAACTTATATTCATCTATAAAAGTGAACCAATCACAAAAACTGTGAAAATTAATGCTCCTAAATGATGAAATTAAACTCTTTAACTCATAAAAAACCCATTAAAGGATGTTAATGAAACATTAATAAATAAAATTATTGTGTAAATGTTTATGGATTTTTTAATTAAGGAATATATGTTATTATACATGATATTAAAAGGTATATATCATTCAGACACAAAGAAAGGGGAATTCTCAAAGCCAAGTATTTTCATGTTTCACCTCTCTCACCCCTTCTTTAGTATGGATATTTCATAAATATAATTTCTTATTATTATCATACCTTTTATAGTATATAAATTTCTTCTATATGAGCTTATGATAAAATTTTTTTTTTCTAAAATAACTCTTCTTTAAAAAACACACATTTTACTTATTGAGATTCTTTCTACTTCACTAAATGTTTATGTTTCTAATATCAACAATGTTATCCCAACATTCATTTGGGATCCCAATGTTTTTTAATTTATGATTTAGGAAATTAAATCCATTCCTTTATATGGGTTACTTTATGTTCGAGATTGATATACGTTCTATGTGACATGCATGATAATGTAAATGTAATGATGTTACGGGTGAGCCTAGAATGTTATAGTGCAATTTAAATGTTATGAATGTTACTAGTGTTCCTAGAATTAAATATTTCTCTAATTCATTGGATAATGTTTTTCATCTTTTGAGAAAAGTGAAATATACAAGAACATGATGATAGATTTGTTCACAACTATGTATTGTAGTTGACCACATGGACATGAATTTTTATGCATTTCCAAATTCAATTAAATTACCTAATGCTTCATCTCATGATTATAATGATGATGTTATATTTATGAGCACCCCATGTTATATGTTTTCATTTTTCATATCTATCCTCTTTCAAGTATTTTATGTCACCCCTTTCTTGATGTATATACTAATGTGACTATTTTTATTAAGGGGAATAAATGTTCCAATTATAAGATATAGAAGAATTAATTAAATAAATGTTTAGGTTTTATTTTTAAAATTTTATGTGTGGTCCTAATTTTACAATGTCATATAAACTTTTTATCTCAGTCATCTGATTCTTTTATTTCATTATCTTTAAAATAGTGTATTAGTAATTTAAGAAAAATTTGGGTCACTATAGTTTTTATCAGAGCTTAGTTTATTTAATTTAGGCATTTGGAATAGAGAACCAAAGGGAAACCCTTAGTACGAAAATGGGTATAATTAATAACCTAAGAATCATTTATTTAGAAAATTCTAGAAATATGGATCCTTGAATATAGTCTTGTAACTTAATTTCACAAAGGAATAAATTTTTCAGTCATGAATTATGTGGATTTTCGTTGTTCTAAGATTTTATATTTTAGAAAATAGCAGAAACCATGAAAAAGTAAGAAAACAACACATGAGAGGGAAAATATATTGATTCCATGAACAACATCCAAGATCCTATGGGATGTATAGTTCAATAATTCAAGGTGATTCTTACAAAGGTCTCTCAGGTAATGAATAATAACCGGAGTTATGTGGAACCTCTTCCTTCACCGATGTGGGAGCAATAAGTAATACAGTGTTTTATGTGGAAACCACCAATGATGTTTAGTTGATCTTCTAAAATAGTAGTTGTGAAATAGTGGTCCAACAGAATGGAGAAGATATTTTTTGTTCATGCCTATTTTGAGATGGAAAATGTGACACTAGATATTTACCGTTTTGGTGGAGAGGTAGATCAATGGTGGGCCTTGATTAAGATCGCCACGATGAAAGATGAAATTGAAGAGATGTAGTCGTAATACTTTAATATAATGTTTTTTCACAAGTATTTCCCTCGATATATTTGAAAAAATATGGAAGGATAATTGATAGAGGTGAATCAACATGAAGGAGAATCTATCAGGGTCTACTTGGAAAATTTAACAAGGCTAGCAAGGTACGCATCATGTTTTGTTATTAATAATGATAGAAAATTTGATATATTATTTATTATTTTAAATCCACTCCTTTTAAAGGATCTAAAAATATGATACTTTTGGAGATATGGATAAGTTTTTTGATGTTCTATTAAAGTTGACATGGAGTTTTTGGAATGGTCCCATGGATATAGTGGTAAGAAACGAATGATGGAGTTTAATATTGGAGGCTAAAATGTAAAAGGTTAAAAGAAAACACAACCACACTCATGTAAAAAATGTGGGAAGAAGCATCATGTTAACTACCTCTAATGGACGGGGAAATGCATCATGTTTGGGAGAGAAGGACACCAAGACCATGAATGTCAAAAAGGAATGGGGAAGCAAGATAATGTGGGGTAGGAAAGTAGAGAACCACCATGAATCCAATTATTCAATTATAGGAGTAATGAAACTATGAAAGCTAGTCCAGTAAAACATGAATCCTTGATGAAATTTTATATCAGTAGCCAGAAAATCCCAATAAGAAGGAAAATAATTTTTCTAGCACTACTACTGAAGCGAGTAATGATAAGAAGTCAATCAAGGTACAATTTATATTCACTCATGAATGGAAAGTTCTTTATTGATTTGATTTAAATGCATTCTTTTATATCATGCTAGTATGATAAAAGTATTGAATCTAATCCCTAAAACTTTGAAGTGGAGACATCTATAAAAATACATAGTGGTGAAATAATTTCAAGACAAGTGTTGGACTCTAATTCGGTTGGAGTATGGGGGAAGATTCATCTAGAAAATATCATGATACTTTCCTTGATGGGATTTGATGATATACTGGGTATGGATTGGATCTCATTATATAGAACACATATCAACTATTCAGAAAATGAAATATCATTTCATATTCTAAACCATCCCAAGATACTCTATAAATTAAAGGTGGATCTTGAATCTCCTTTTGAAAATTCTTCAATGGTGAGGGTGTTTATTCCTTGTAAAGAATCATATCTCAATCAAATGGTTGATTCAAAAGAAGATATAATCCTAGTAGAAATTTCCATCATGAGGGGATACAATGATGCATTTTCCGAAGAGTTACCTAGACATCCATATATCATGTGGTATATGTGTCAATTGAACTCATACCCAGAGGTACTCCTATCTGAAATTGTGCTTATAGGATGGATCATATCGAACTGGAAGAATTAATGAAGCAGTTGTAAGAGAATTTGGATAAAGGATTCATACACCCTAGTGCACCACCTTGGTGTGCACTAGTGATATTTTCAAGAAGATGGATATATAAATGCGGTAGTGTATCAATTGTAAGAACTTCAGAAAGATCACTATAAAAAAATTATCCTCTTACAAATATTGATGACTTCTTTGATCAGTTGTGAGGTTCTCAGTACAGTAGAAAGGTGGATATTAATACTGGAGGTCATCTGCTAAAGGTGGAGAAGAAAGATATTAAGAAACCTGCCTTTTGTACAATATAAGGGCAGTGTATGATTCTGGTGATTTCCATTGGACTATAAAATTCCCTTTCATTTTATATTGATTTTATTAATAGTGTCTTTAGACATTCCCTTGATAAATTTTTGGTATTTTTTAGTTGTGATATTCACATGTACTCTATGAGAATGGAGATACATAAAAAAATCCATGGCTTGTATCAGTGACATTAAGTAACGAGATGTTGTATTCCAAGCTCAAAAAGTGAGAATTTGATGCATCAGATCACATTATTGGGACATATGATCACAAGTTGGGGAATTTATATGGACCCATAAAAGTAACAGTTTTTGAGGAATGGCCCATACCCTTTTGTTTCATGAAAATCTATAGATTTATTAGATTAGCTGGGTACACTGACATTTTTTGAGAAATGCCTCATTATTGTTTATCCCACTAACTTATTTAGCTCATAAAAGTGTAAAGTATATATGGATATATGAATGTGAGGAAATCAGTAAAGATCTAAAGGTATTGATGATCACTACTATAGTACTCTCATTACCAAAAAGTAGATAATTTTTTGTGATAAATGGTGATTCTTCGATGAATGGATTGGGAATTTTACTCATGAACGATGATAATGTGATATCCTATGCATCCCGAAATTTTATGATCCCTGACTGGAACTACCCAAAAAATGACCTAATGATAGAAGCATTGATTTTTTTCCTTAAATATCCATTGGCACAACCTTTTTGGTGGGAAGTGTGATATATATTCTGATCAAAAGTGGCTATGTATATAATTAAACATATAGAGCTCAACATGCATCAAAGTATATGGATGGATATAATAAAATATTGTCTATTCCTTATCATTTCATCAAGGAAATCAAGGTTTCTAATTATCTTTTTATAAAAGAACCTACTACTCTATGCATGAGGAGGATCGAGAATGATACTATATTCGTGGACATGAAAAATATGGATTTAGAAATCGTAATGATAGGTAATACATACAACCTAACCAAACTGATTTTCCCCCATCTATCCAAGAGAAGATTATGGAATAATAAAGGAATGATTAAGAGTTACAAAAGATGTGAATGAAATAATGTAATGTAAATGGCAAGAGTTCCATGTCACTGATTATATGGAATGAGGATATGTTTGACTTCATCACATGGGAAAAAGAAGAAGATATTAGCTAATGTATATAGATCACATTTATCTATCCATCATGGGAGTACCAAGATGTACCAAGATCACCCACAACACTTCTGGTTAGAAAACATTAATAGGAGATTTCACAGTATATCAAAAGGTACTTTACAAGTTTGAATGTTAAATCTGATAGACAAAATCCCAAAGGGATGTTGAAACCATTTCTTATACCCTTGGGAAAAGGGATAATGTCACTATGGACTTTGTCACAGGTCTCATAAAGATATCGAAAGTAGATAATGTGATATGGGTTATGGTTGACCAACTCACCATGAATTACCACAATATCTCTATTTGGGATGATCTCTTAGATTAACATATCTTTGTGATATATGTGAAGGAAGTGGTTAGAATTCATGGAGTTCCATTATTGATTTTCGTTGATTTTGATACCAAGTACACATCTAAATTTTATAGTATTCATCCACAACATTTATGTACTGAATTAAAATTTAGTATGGCCAATATCACCCAAAACAATGGCCTATCTAAAACTACTATTCATACACTCAAAGACGTGAAAATTATCCAAATCATTAGAATCTAAAGATGGATGGGATAAGAATCTTTTATTGGTTGAGTACTCATAAAACAATATTATCCACTTGACTAATTAAATGGATTCATATGAATTTCTATTAGAATATGGTTAATAACTTCAACATATTGGGATGAAGTTGGTGAATGAAAGAGACATGGACCTAATAATGTGAAATAGATGATATGGATGGTTCAAGCCATCTAGAAACATCTTAAGGATTCTTATATTAAAAAAGAGATATGTTGAGAACTGTCGAAGGGACATAGAGATTGATATTAGTGATAATGTCTTCCTTCTAATATCACCACATAAGAGAGTCACGTGGTTTGAGAGAAATAGAAACTAAGACCATGGTACATTGTCCCTTTTGAGATCATTGATTGAAGATGATCTATTTCATATAATCATGAAATTCCACTGAATATGAATTATAGTCATGAGGTGTTCCACATATTACTTCTGATAAAGTACATAACAGATCCCTTACATGTACTGAACTCAATGGTTGTGCATCTATAAGATGATCTTAATTCTGAGAAGCATCCACTAACGATTCTAGATAAGATAGAAAAGTTTATTTTAAACAATACAACCCACATTGTCACTATTTTTTTGATGAACCAATACTAGGAAGAATAAACCTAGGAACTATAGAGGTGATCAAGGTGAAGTACCAAAGCATTTTTATTTAGAATGAAATTTTGAGGGTGAAATTTCAAATGTGAGGATAAATTTAATGGCCCAAAATTTTATAGAAGGAATTTCAACAATTTTATATTAATATAATATCATATAAATCTCATAAAATCACTTAGATATCATAGGATATGCTTTGTAAAAAGAAATAATGGAAAATATATATTTATATAAGTTAAGGAACCAATACCGATGAAATAGCAACTTGGCCTACTGAATAGTAATTTGACACTTATAAATAGTAAACTAGAATATTAAATAGTAAACTCACCCATGAAATTATAAATAATATTTAGGCATATACTAAATGAGGGTTTGGTATAAATATATAACAGTCGATGTAAATAAATATTTTAAAAATTTATTAATTAATGGTTGTCATTTTTGTAAGTCAACAATTCATAATTAATCTTTTTATGATTAATTTAATAATATTAATTAAAATTTATTTTCATTAAATGTAAATATTATTTACTATTTTTATTTTTCATGATTTGAAAATAATTTAATGAGACTTTGTGTAATTTTCTGTTGGTTTATAAAATTTGTTATAATTTTAAAATTTACATTTTCCAATTATATTATGATTTTAATTAAAAAATAAATTAAGTATATATATAAAATTAGATTCTTAATATGGGGTTAATTTATGAAATATACACATTTGAAAATATTATGTGTGTATTTTTGGTATATTTATGAAATATATGATTTTTTATAAATAGTAAAATAAGATAATTTTCAATAAATAATAAATACATGATTTTTTGATTAATTACTAATGTTAGGACAGTGTATGAATGTAAATATTAAATCATACTTAAATATTTTAAAATATTTATATATAATTTTAAACATATTCATAGTGTTACACAAAAATAATAAAATAATGAATATAATAATGAGAAAACACACCTATTCTCAACAATAAATACAACCCCTTAGACACTCTTATTGAAAAATCTCAAGCTTTGATCCTTCTCCAAATATTTCCCAATTATATATACAATCCCCTATTACAATTCTAAAATATTTTGTTGTAATAAAAATAGAAAAGACATTTCCCTATGAGGGTTCTCATGGAGGACTGTTTAATGGGGTAAAATCCTCAACAATTTTATTTTATATTTTTTTATTTCATTTCTTTTCATCTCTTCTCATCACCATATCTTATAAAAGGTCATGTTAACTCTAGTATTTTTTTATAATATAATTATATCATGATAATTGAAGATCTATATTCTATATCCTTTATATCTCACATTTTTATTCTAAAAATGAAATCAATGCCCGTGATGTTTCAATTTACCGACATCGTGGGCGATGCACTTTCAGTTTCCATTAACTCCATTAAGGATGTTAATAAATACATTTAATGGATCAAAAAGATTTTAAATTTAATTATATTTTCCTTTTTATGTTATATTTGTATCATTTATACATAATAATGAATGATAAATTAAAATTTATTTGTTGAAAAACCGCACAAATTAAGCCAAAATAATCATCATTTACTTTTATCTAATAATTCATCCTCATACCATGTAACCAATTTAATTATAATATAATTTAAACTTCTTTAATATCATTAATAACATATAATAACAAATTTTCATATTTTTCCTCATTTTACAGGAACATCCACTCATGTATACAAGTGATCCGATCATGAAAACTATGAAAACAAACGCACTAAAATGATTAAATTAAACTATATAACTATTGAAAAAACATAAATGAACTTAATAATACCATAATTAATCCAATTCATGTATAAAAGGCTATATAATTTTAAATTAATGAATCTTATGTGATTATACATGATATTAATGTGGATAAAGCATTCAGATATTAGGTATCTGGAATTGTCGGACCCAACTATTTTCGTTGGGATTTCCCTTATTCACCCCATTTTCAGTACATATATTCTATAAATAAAATTACTTTATCATTATTTTACCTTTTAATTTATATACATGTTTATTACATGAGTTTTTTAAAAACCTAATTATTTATCAATGAAATCTTATTTCAAGAAAAAAAACACCTTTTACTTCAAGAGATTGTATCTTCACCAGTCATGGTTGATGATTCTTATAGCAGGTATGTTACACACTCATTAATTTAACAATACAATTTTTATGAATGTATTATTTTGGAAATTAATTATATTCCATTCCTTGTTTTATTTTATGTCTAATATTGTTATATGTTATATGTGGCATGCTATATCATGTAAATGTTATGATGTGATGGCAACATGAAGAATTATATATTGCAATGTAAACAGGATGAATGTGATGGGTGAACCTGGAATAATATAGTGTTCCAATTCATTTTGTAATGTTATATATCTCATGAGTAAATATAAATATGCATGAACATGATGCTAGTTTTGTTCACAACTATATATTGTAGTTTACCACTAGGAAATGATGTTTTATTTTTATGAATTTTAACCTTCCATGCATTTACATAATGCTTACACTCATGATTGTGATGATGATTTTATTATTTTTCTCACCCCATGTTATGATTTTCTTCATTTTCTTATCTATCCACTTATTGGGATTTTATCTCACCCCATTCATCTATGTATATATTTAGGTGACTACTTGTACATTGGAGAATTAAATGGCCAATTAGAATCTATTGAAGAAGGAATTAAATAAATGAATATTTTTTCTTTTTTAAATGTTATGTATGGTCCTAATTTTTCTAAGAAAATAAACCTCTGCATTATGGTCATGTAATTATTTTATTTTTTATCTGGAAAATGATGTATTAATAATGTAAGAAGAAGTAGGGTTGCTATTGAAAATATCATTAAATTTATTATTAAAATTATTGCACTACTCCGAGTGATTTAATTGATTAGTGTAGTGTAAAAAACGAAATCCCCTAAAATAGGTTTATGCATGGATCAATGGGTTCTCCTAATGTTCAATAAAGTGAAAATTTCAATGTAAAATCATGATTAAATTATTTAGTCAACGAGATATAAGTATTGATGATGAAGACCCACATTTACAAGTTGATGGTGCTTAGAATGTTTGTTAAGTAACCAATTAATTTGAAATATTAATTGATAATAACAATAATTATCCTATTTAAATTCATGATTCTATATATGAAGACGAATATAATGAAAATATAACATAAAAATATGATGGTGACGGAGAAGAATGGTGAAATTATGTGCTAGTTATTGTCATATCAACAATATAATATCTAGTTTCAATTATTTAAAGATATATTATATTTATTTTTTAGGTATTTGAAAGCTATATTAATGAGATGTATTATACCCTCAATGATATTGTGCTTCTTGGTGATCACCATGCTAAATCACTATCTCACCTATTGGTTTTTGTGAATAAATAATCAATTCAAATGCGTCCTAGTCTAGTCATATTGATGATTCCTGTTTTTATTAATTTCTGAGAACTACCACTTGATTTATCTAATTACATATAGAGATATGTTTAGATGTGTATTTTAGGTATTTACCAATATTTACCATTACTTTTGAACAATTTATTTGTGTTAATTTTTTCATTATTTTTTATTTTTGACAACATTTTTAATATAAAGTTGTTGGAATAGGGTTTGATTCTGGGAAATATTTTTTTGGTCTATTGATGACATGGGAACATATTCCAATTTATGATAATCATCAAATATTTTATCATTGGTTGGTATATTAATAAATAATTCTAAATATGAAATTTATTAAATTATTAAAATTCTAATTTTTTATTATTTTTAGGTTCTGTGGTATCTCATCGATGTAAGTATGAGTTCCACCATTTAAGTGTAATAAGAGATCTATTATCATAATAATTTTCTATTATTTGTTCATAATTTGAGAATGAAATCTATGGAGTGGGCGTGAGCCATAGTTCTTTTACCACTCTTCATGTAATCATTAGATTTATTAAATTTTATCCCATGATTTCAATGGACTCATATCCTACTAGTATTCACCAATGTTATATGATTTATAAATTGGTTTAATAAGTAACATATGTATTAAATGTTGATTTTTTATTTGATATCCATATATGAATTTCAGCATCCTACTGACACATAATTTGAATTTTATAACAAGAATTTCATTGATCATACCACTATAGATATTACATGTGAACAATAGTGTAATGTTATGGTTAGAACATATATATATATATATATTTGGTAATTAATAATTAAATAATGATATATTATTTTGACAATTTTAATTTCAAATTTTATCTGGAGGAGACAAATGTGGTCACAAATTCGGATAGAGATGATAAGAGATATGTCAATATTGAGGGATAAAAACACTATGAATCACAATTGAATATGGAGTCATAGATTTTGTTGATTATTTAAGGTATATGTAAAGGCCTAGTGGTAAGCATCAATATTAAATTGATTACATGAAGTTATTAAGGCCCTGTAGTGAAGTCTTAGTTCATCCCAAGGGGTTCTTGTTAAGATTCATCATCATCATCATTCAAATATTATGAGGAGAAGATGTTTGCTAAGAATGACATTTTAGTAATCAGGCATTGAGAATAGGAGGAGTTTTATCAACACTAGTATGAGGAAGAAGAGAAGATGCTTCGATTAGAGGAGGAGCATCAAAAGAACAGAGAAAATTATATGTTATGAGTTTTTCCTGTTATATAGATTAATTTTCTTCAAGATGGTCCTTTATATTTTCCACAACTACCAATGTGATCGATACATTTTCCTATAAAAAATTACAATATGTTTTTGATAGAATGTTTTGTATTATTTGTATAATATTTTTAATATTTTATGTTATTTAATTTAAATTTATATTTTGGTTTATATTTTATTTTTTTAATATTATTTTGATGTTATTTTTTACAATATTTTATGTTTTTCTTATGAATAAAGGGTATAGATAATGGTGGTTGTCTTGAAAGATGACATTTTTTAGGAGATGCAATAATGGACAGAGGGCTAATACGAAGTTGTATTCTCTTCATGAGACACTATGTAGGTATGGTGTTGGGGAGAAGGTTCTGATGATTGTGTTTAGATATCACGGTGTTACCAATAGTGAGTGTTTTGTAGGTGAGTAGGATATAGATAGTCCATAATTGATTGTGTTCTAGTGAAGATGGTGTCCATGAAATGGAATGTTTTTAAATTTAAGGTGGTAATTAAGGGATAATGTATTAATGACGTGGTGGATCTGATTTTTGGGGGTGGGGTAAAATACAGGTGATGGGGCTAGTGAGAGGAAGTCTTACATAATTAGTGGTGAGTGGTATGGGAGGAAATCCAATGATTAAAACAACAAGGTAATTCATATATGGTCCTTCAAAAGCATAAAAAATTGTCCCACAAGTGTTTTCCCTTTAGAGGATTCCATCCACCAAAATATATCGGAATATGAGGAATAGGATATGAAGTGGATCTCCACGTCATCTGCAATGACCTGGTTGATTTTATGGGACAAGGATGGACTTGTTGGGGAAATCCAATGAGATTTTCTAGGATAGGCCCTATGGTCTCACTACCAACAAGATTGGTAACTAGATTTCGAAGAACAGAGAAATTTCTATTTTTTTTTAAAAAATAAGACCCTTTCAGTTGGTATTTTGAAAGGCCTTTGGGGAATTTTTATAGGCCCATATAGGGACATGTAATGAGGCTCCTTAAGGCAATATAAAAAAATAAAAAAATAAATATATACATATAAGTTCTTTATTGACGGGTTATCCCTTGGGGAGAATATGACCCATTCTTCGAGACTATAGAAATGTTATGTGTGTGATTTATTGTAATGTTACCCCTAAAACATAATATATATTATTTATCAACTTCTTAGCCAAATAATATATATTTAAGGAGTAAATTTGTGTGGTTGTTTTTTACTATAAAGGATCAAATAATTTTTTTTTCATTTCCATTTTATTCCATTTGTAAATCATGATGATCTCCCATCACCATTGTCAAGTTTCAATGGTATCCCATTACTATTAAACCTTCAAATATGAAATATTTTAAAATTGGTTAAGGATCTATCAATCCAATTCTGTGAGGATATTAATATATATTTTCTAATGATTGTTCCTTGAATTGAGAAAATGGGGAGTCACCCATAGGATTCATTAGATATGTTCTATAAATTCCTCTTGCTATATATCTGAAATATAATAATGATATTTTAAAATGGGACAAAATATTATTTATATCTTATCTATATCTAGTTCTGTCCATATGATGTTGAAATTTTTATTACCTTAATGATTTATTTCTAGACCTATATTGACCAGTATGAGAATTTTACTAGTGTTTCTTCAAATGGATTGAGATTATTATTGAAAATTCCCAGTTATAACCATGGTTATTCAATCAAGTGAGAGTGGAAAGAATGATATTTAACTTTTTTTAACCATTAATTTGTAAATGAACTAAAAGATAATTGTGGAATTATTAGTTTAACTAACATTAAATTTCCCAAAGAATTTTTGTATGGGGGAAACATTGGAATGATTGAATCATAAGGATTGAATTTATTATGAGGTATCTTTCATGACATAGTATGAAATTAATTTTATTCGCAATTTCGATGAACTATGTGGTGGTAAATTTGATATTCTATATCATGGGTAGGATTTTATCTTTGGTTTTATATTTGATTATATTGGGAGGGACTCTATAGTTTAATATTAAATTTTATATAACATAGATAACCACAACATACACCTTATATATATTCATATAGAGTAAATAAATAAAATATTTCTTATGGAGGAACTCTAGGCCTATATTTTTTGATTCACTATTGAGAGTAACATAAAAGTGGGTGTTGTATTATATTATTTATGAGGGTTTTTTTTCACCATAAAATTATGATTTATTTTACATGATCTAATGTTATTTATCAATTATGGTTTGGTATCATCCATGAATTTTTATTATAAAATGTTCATGGGTGATAAGGTTTTTTGTGAGTGGAACCCAACTCAATTACAAGGATAACAGATGACCCTCATAAGGATGACCTCTTCCATTCCTAGGTAAAAATGATTATAGGAAGTAGCTATGAAATATTAAGTAACAAAGTATGAGTAATGACAGCATATGACACAATTGATATAATACCTCATAGTAATAAATTGTTTTTCCATTTTAACATATTGAATATCATCCATCACATTCTTATGTAAAGGTATCTATTCATTTCTTCACTCTAGTGAAATAATTATAATTTGAATTTTAGTTGTGACAAGGTCATCTTAATTATAAATAATCCATAACTAATGAGATGGAATATTGGGAATAATATAATAAAATCCTTATTCATCCTTCATAATAGTTGGGAGGGATTAATTAATTTTATATTCATGATTTATATACTTCACCACATAATTTTTGAGAGAATGGATTGGTGATAATATCCATCATGGTTCAGGGGTAGAAAAATGCATTAGGATTAAATCATATATTCGAGGAACCTTTTTAATGTGATTCTGGTTCCCCAATATTAATTTGATACTAACCCAACCAATCAATGGAATTGCATTCCATATGAAGAAATGAGAAATAATAAAATATAGATTGAAAGGGAGAGATATGAATGAAAATGCCACAATCTAGAAATGCATCATTGAATCATCCCAAGAAAGAGTGAATATTCAATAGATATCTATAATAGGTTATATATTTCATTTCCATTTCACCATTTTTATCCCCATGCATCCGCACATCAATTATTTTAGCTGTATATCCACTATAAAAAATAATGAGAGTTACTAGAATTTGTTACTAACACTATGAAGTTCTCAATAAGGTCTAGAGGTGTAAAGGTCATCTAATCCACTAAATGTTATTATTTTCTAATCTAGGACTATATTATTGAATTATGAAATTTTCTTAAAATCCATCATCTTAATAATATTGATGACCCTTTTTATGAAAGTGAATGATTGAAAACATGCATCAATATTATCATATAAATGTATAAAATGTTATTTATCTTTATGTCTAGGATTTTATTGATCTTCCCCATCATTAATTAAATTAAATATTTTTTAAAATATCCAAAGTTGAAAAATATCAAATTAATAGCCATCTAGGGTGACAATTATTGTGCCGATGTTTATATTAAACCCATTAAAATAGCTATCAATGTATCCCAATATATGTAATCTAGAACCATAATATTAATTTATGTTTAATGTGTACTATAATATCATTGAGGATTACATGCAAATGAGTAATTTGTTTCATTTAGGGTTATACATCCATGATAAATGATTTTTACTTTTTTTTCATGTCAATAGGAGAAAGGAAATTCACATAATATTCATGATATCAAAACCAGTTACATGCCTTTTAAGGTCATGATAAAAAGACCACTATGAAATTTTTATTTTTTCAATTTGACTATGAATATTTGAACATTATTTAATTGTCTTCTAAATAGTATTATAGGTTAGATATATTAGGATATGTTTTATATGAAACATAATAATAATTTCCCTTTTGGGTTAACTCTAGATGATAGTTCAGGATAAGGTATGCTTGGTCATACAATAGAATGGTATCCCATTTATATGAATGATTAATTAATTTTACATTGTATATATATTAAAGTGTATAATATGTTTTTTATAAAAACAAATAGAAAAATTTAGCGATTCGGGAGGTTCAATATAGCGATTCTTTCATTATTACTAAAAAAGAGTCTTCATTTCCTATGGAATACAAGTTTCACTATATACAAATGTTATCACTTGATGGGTAGGAAAACAAATTTAGATCTATTATATGATTCAATATTACCATTATCATAGGAATTCATGATATAAGGTGATGAAACTAGTGTATGTAATCCTACTACGAAAATTAGTCGTCCCATAATAAAGTCTAAAAGTCAAGGAACTTTAATGGTATTTTCCTTGGAAAAACAGTGTTAATGAGGTCTTTTTTTAAATGGATTTCACCAATGTCGATGGATTTGTAAAATGGGGCACCCAATTACATTTTATAGATGATGGTTTTAACCTTCATAGTGTTGAAATCATAGAGATAATAGTGGATGATCCAAAGATACTATGCATGATCCATAACTGGAAATTGATGAAAAGGATTAACCTATTTAGTCAACTAATTTTATAGGACCAATATTGGGGGACCATAGAAGAAAATTACACTATTATATGATAAATTCAAGGTTTAAGAGTGAAAAATTCTAGTTTATTTTGAGAAAAACCTTTTCTTCTAATGAATTCATAATGTTCCATTTTATTTTAAATTTATTTTTAAAGATAAATTAGTCGAAAAATATATAAACTAATCCCATTTTTCTCATTGGAATCATTTTAAAAATGAATTTAATTTTTTTAAAACATTTGAACAGTTTCTATTTGAAAAAATGATTTTTTTTCACATTTGGGGGGAAATGTTTTTGTTACATTTTTTTCAGTTATGTGAATTCAATTTTGAAAAAAAATTATTTATATACTGAGATAGTGTAATTTATATTATTTAATATTTTTAACTTAATTTTCAACTATAATGAATCGTAAAACCTTTAATAATTATTTAATGTAGTTAAGGTTAAATTTTTTTTACTGGGGGTTAAATTAAAAAGATATGGGTTAAAAATGACCCTAACAATTTCTAAAATCCATTTATGGAATTATATATAACTTATAATATAGAATGGTTTATAGTAGAATTTTTTAGATCCTTCTGGGATGTGAAAAGTGTTGCTACACCAATTTCATTCCAATAATTAAATATGTTCCAATCACCTCACTTATACAAGGCCACCATTCCCCAGTAATATTTAAAGTTACAGAACAATATATTTTGAAAATGGGAACCCAAATATCTTATATAATTCCCTATTTTTATCCTAGAATCATAATTTTGACCATAAATCAATCCGAGAATGAGTATTGGAGAAAATATAAGGAGGTTACTTAAAAACTAGGTAACATTCTTCAATTAGAAATTTTATTTTATTTCTTCCTACACTACATTCAATTATTTTTATACCATGATGATTCAAAAACCATAGAATAATTCATATACATATATTTTATATGTTAGTTTCATGACATAAAACAATATCCACTTCCTACAAATGGGATACAAATCATTCTTATGTACCACAGACAACCACCTCGCAATCAATTGTTGCTCATATTCCACCACCACCTTTAACATATGGATTAAATGAAATATTGAATGTTTTATGCGATATAATTGATATAGATATACTCATATAATTATTATATCATGTATTACTCCTTTAATTTAATTCTATGTGAATTTCATATCATTGTTTCTGGATATGGAGTAATACTTCCACTTGAAGTGATATGATTCATTCACTCTCTACATTGAAAGTAATAAGTATAAGTTTAATGAATATATGTGATACATATCATATAAATGATAATATATAATGTAAATAAATATTTATTCTTAAATTTATCAAATACATTCATAAAAAGGAAACAATGTTCAGGCATACGTATGACCTACTCTCTTCATGGATGGTGTAAATCATTTTATATCACTAACGTTTAGAGATTACACTAAAGACATATATACAAAATATATGTTATAATTAAATAATTGATAATTTTTTGATATTATTGAACCGTGATCAATAAAATGGTATAAAAAATATCCTAAATTAAAAGTTACACAAAAACATAGTAGTTATAGCCCGAAATGTTACATTAACATGAAATTATTAATAAAAAAGTAATAAAAGAAAATAATTATATCATATATTATATGATATATATATGGCTATGATATATATTTATAATAATAATATATTTTTTATATAGTAATATATAATGTGTACAAAGGATGTTGAGACTTAAGGTAATGAATTTTTGTCTCACTTTTTTACTTTAGTAACTCCCATACCTTATTCATCAACTCTCACTTTTTTGGTCTATATAATTCCCATTAATGTATTTTAGGATTTTTATATAAATAATTATGTGGTTTAACATATCCCTTTTATTATTTATTATTAATCTGGTTAATGGATGAAAAGGTTACGAAATTGGTAAGTGATTTTTCTATCAATTTTACTTTATTGAGATATTTGTTATGTTATGCACCTATCATCTTCTATGAAGAGTATATACAGCCCATTGAACATGTAATATCATGAATTTATTTTTTCTTATTATATTATTTGATTCATTTAATTTAATTATTTCATTGTGTTTATGATTCAATCTTACCAATTTTGTGAGATTTTTATGTAATAACCTCATCATTTACTGGGATTGTTCATGATTATTAAACAATTGATTAAATATTATTATATTTCTCTCTATAAACTCATTTCCATTATTATACTGTGTTTATTTCTAGACAATTCATGTTTACCTTAATTTAACTCTATTATGTAATTATGAATTCAATATATTTTTTGTAGAATATTTGTATTTTTTATCTCATTCAGAAAAATCCATTTTCTTAAAAATAATGTTTCTTAAAACTGTTTTTAAAAATATTCATATCATATTCAATATGATTTATTAAAGTTATTTTTTAAAAAAATTAACGTTTTAAAAATTTATTAATATTAATCTTCATGTCATTTTTCATACGAGGGCTATTTTTCTATTACCAAAACTTGTGACTAGAATATTGGTTTTAATGTGTATGGAATGAACATAATTTTTTGAAAACCTAATATTTTTTTCATTGAAACATAATTTAATATTTTTAATGGTTATTTTAAAATAATATTATGCCACAATATTTTGGAATTTTTAAGTCTAAATAGATTACTATCAAAAAGTATATTTACCTCAAGAAATATTTTGAGTTATATATCTTAAAAAAAATCTTCCATCTAAACTGAAATCCTCTAATATTACATATAATTTATTAATGATATTATCTAAGGATATTGTTAATATTAATTCCTATAATGGTTTCAATTAATTATGGATTTTTTTCACAAAACTAATTTCCCATCCATGAATTATTATATTTTGTAATTCATATAAAACTAATTCCATCTCCACAAGTTATGCTAGGATGAAAATATTGTTAAATATTTTTCAATTACATATATCATTTTATGGGTGAATGTTTATGAAACCCATTTCTTTTCATTAGTTATAATCTGATGAATGATTTTTTCAAATTATTCCCAAATTTTGTAAAATTTTCATTATATGAAGTGTGGGGCCTATATAACCCTACAATACATTTGGTAAATATTGATATCTCATTAGATACGAATGTCATGAATAGGATGTGAACCTATTGTAGATTGGGTTTGTGTCCACTATGATAGTTGTGGGATTGAAACATGAATAATATAATTCTTTTGAGAGTGACCCTCATCCACCACTATAGTCATAGAAATAACCCATTAACTACTAATGAAATGGAAATCAATGATTCTATGTATTCCAAAATTTTATGCGTTATGCCAATTTTCTACATTCATTGTAAATGTTATTTGGTTCCATTATGATTCATATCATATTTACTACAAATTTTTATTCCATGGATCAATTTTATCATCTATACTATACATTATATTTCATAAAATTTAAATCACATTTCTTCATAACCATATTCTCATGATATGTTGATATAGCCCTTGTTTTCCCCTACAAACCATCCATTATCTCCCATAGTTACGTTTATTTCCCCTAGTTATGATGAATTTAATTGTGTATCATATGACTATTAAAGGATATATTTATCAATAACATATTGATATATGATGTAGCTCACTTATGGAAATGTTTTTTAAAGGTATATGATTTTAAATGAACTAATACCTTATAATCATAGGGCATGAGTTTGTGTAATATAATTAATATTCCTCTAATAATATGTATTGTATATTTATTACCATATTTTTAATTACATAAAACACGTTGGTGATGTGATATTTAAGGCCTAAATAGACCATATATATATATATTCCTATATCCATTAATTACATATTTTGGTTTGATGTTCTTTGAGAGAGACTTCGCACTATCAAAATAAATTTTTGTATTAACAAAAAGTAAAAAAGTTTTCAATTATAAAAGCATCTCTACTATCCTCACATACCATCAGAACAAAACCAAATATATTCACCATAGGATATACTGAATCATCACCTAGAAAATAACAGTACCCTAAAAATTAATCTATTATTCAAAAAATACCTTCCCACAAAGTCATAAACCTTTTTTCAAAGGTCATAATCTATG
The DNA here is from genome assembly GCA_963277665.1 of Viscum album. Lineage (NCBI taxonomy): Eukaryota > Viridiplantae > Streptophyta > Magnoliopsida > Santalales > Viscaceae > Viscum > Viscum album. Next base: position 789,619,980 of record OY728157.1, read on the forward strand.
AAATGAGGTATATATTCATAACCTATATTTATATTTTCTATTTCATTTTGTGAACTAATTATTTATAAAATATAAATATGAAAAATTAAACATTTTAAATATATTTCCTTATTATATAGATATTTCATTATAATTATTGTATAGGATTTAATCAGTTTTTTCATTTCCCTTAAAAGAAAAGTATAAATTTGAATCAGGCATATATTTGAACTACAACCACCATAAGGTAGCGTGTTCGTTTTCCAATTCCACCTCAAATGAATTTTTAGAAATATAAGTTAAATTAAATATTATGTATATAACTTATTTTATATTATAAAATGATCAACCTATTTACCCCTCGATGTCATTCTATAGAAAATGAATGAATTATCCATTTGTATGTGTGGACTACCACCTGCATGATTGGTGTGTCTTGTTATTTATTATCATCTTTAATCAATATTTCTAAGGGGTTTTAAATATAATAACCATTATTCATAAAATTCGAATATGGTTATATGAAAAAAATTTGAATAACCTATTATAGATATTAATGATATACATTATTATAAAATTTACCGCCTCTGACAAAAAAACTAATGAAAATAAATTCATTCATATGATTCAATTGATTCATAAAAGTAAATTATTCTTAAAATTCATTATAATTATAACATATTACTTAATTATCACTAAATTAGAACAAAATTATAATTTTGAAATTATATTTCATCTTTACCAACTCATAATAACAAATAAATTATTTTAAGCCGATGTTTGGGTTTTTAACCACCTACTTGAACTATGAAATGAATCTATATCATGGTTGGAAATGAAAACATTTTCAATAATATAATGTGATATATATATATATATATATGTCAATAAATATATTTTTTGATCTTAAAAATGTTATATCAATATTTAACTCGTTACTTATGTAAATAAAGTTTGATAGAAAATAATAATTGAAATATGCATATTATCAATTTTTTCTTCAAGGATAATTAAATAAATAATCATGAAAGGAATGTAAAAAATTAACAAATCATTATAATTATCCCCTTATTATAAAATAAATTATATTTTAATTATATAATCTTATTAATAATGAATTATAACGCCGGTCTTGCAATACTTGTTTGAATCTATCAATATTACACACACATGATATTGGGAACATTTAATAACAATATATATATATATATATATATCAATATATATTGATTAAAAATGATGATTATAAATAGTTATATTTTGGATTAATTTTATTATAGATATATTTAATATATATAAATTTATTATTCTAGATGTTTGGCACATTTGAAGAATATATCCATTCAAATTTAATGTGTTTAATCTGATATTCATCTATTCAAATTTTTTTTGGTATTATTCACATAAATACTTTCATGTCCTGTATTAGGTATATAAATGTGGCATTATATAATGAGATACATTTTATTCATTTTATTCATTTAATTCTATGTTAGTATTTTATATCCCTATTTAATGATGTGTAGATTGAAATTATATGCATCTTAGAAAGGTTTTAGCTTGGTTCATTTCTCATTTTTTGAGTGATGATTATTATTCTTGTATATATTTCATATAAGTTGATATAATTCTACCCTGTGATTGTAATTTTTGGCATTTTATCATTAAATTCTAGGTATTTTATTTTGTATCACAAAAAAACTTCTTAAAAAGATTAATATTTCATGAACCACGTTGTTCATAAGTGACATTGGTAACTCAAATATATTTCTTTAATTTATACAATTAATTTATAACATCATCCTTAAATAATATATATAATATAAAAAGTACTTTATATATTATGTTATATGTAACTATTCTGATAGGAATTATTCTATTAATTCAAAGATTCATACTTGATATTTTTATAACCTAAAATTTAAAAATTATCAATAATAAAATAACATCTCTTAATTGGCCATTTATTAGTAGTCTGAATTTTCCTTCCCATCAATGTCGAAAAATATTTATAGAAAATATAATTAATATTATTTTATATGATTCTAATAATTAACTCTATCTCATTTCAAAAAAATATTCTAATTTTTTTAGTATGATGTATTCCAACTAAAGGCCTTTTAAAATGATTTCCTTCCATAAAAAATCATATGGTATATCTTACACCCCATAGATACTATGATATTGTTTTACTTTTTACATAATCATGTATTATAATAGATTTTTAAAAAGATAATGTTCTAAATGTTTTTATTAAATAATATTTTAAAAAAAATTTAATGAGATCCATAACATTATCATTCTATTAATATATATTAAAAATATCTTTTAACATATTACACGGGGACACATCATTACACAACCTTTTATAGTCTATTAGAAACATTATCCATACATTTTCACAGATTCTAAAAGAAATCATTTTTAGGAAACCGATTATTTTTTAAAATACTATCAATTTAATTAATTATTTTAGATATTCTACATTAGAAGATATAAATATTTAATATTTTGATAATGAAAACACCTATTTTATCTCGAGTTACACAAAATAATGTGTGTCTATTATGTTAATCTCAACATAGTGATTAAACGAATCATGACCTATAATTACAATATTATTATTTCTTATAATAAATATCTCCTAGATATTGGAATGGATCGTATGAATATGATTATCTAGATCATGAAAATATATTGTATAAAAGTTTTTGTAAAATTATATATTTTTTTACCAATAAATATTAAACATAGTTAAAAACTATTTTAAAATAAATAAATCATTTTTTCCAAAAAATTGTTTTACGTGTAAAAATTTTGATTTACATTATAAAATTAGACAAATAAAATTTATAAAGGATTTAAATAAATTTAGATATTATATATTTAATATGATGTGTTTCGTAAAAGGTTTATTAGAATAAACAGAATATTATACATAAAAACATTATTTTTCTAGAAACTATTTCTTTTTAGACTATAGAAAACATATATTTCAAAAAAACCAAATCATGTATAGATTATTTTTTTTGTAAAAAAAATAATTTCATTTTTATAATTTCATGTTGAAATTTTTATAGGTTTCAATTTTGATATTTTTTTAGAAGAATTATTTTTTGTTGAGTAGAGAAAAATAATTATTTCTATTAAGAATTTTAATTTCATTTTAAGGGTTTAAAACATAAAAAGTTTTTTAAAATTGTTTCAAATGAAAAAATTGTACATTTATATAGAAATAAATCTAATTTAGATAATTGGAATCATTTCCACATTGAATTTTGATATAGTTTTTTTTTTAATTTTGAACATTATCTTTTTGAAACCCCGATTTTATGTCTCATCTATTGGATTAATTATAAATTAAATTTCGAATCTTCTAAGAATGGAATATGGAAAAATATATTACATATTTTTAATCATAATAATTTATATTTTATAATATTTTCAACATTATTTTGACATTAATGAATATAAAAATATAAAATAAAATATTTTATATGTTTAAGGTAAATGTAGGTTTACGAGGGATGATGCAAAATAGTGATAGGTTAAAAATGACCAAAAAATTATTAAAAAAATTATATAAATATTTAGAAATTTAATATTATATAATTTTTAATGGAACCTTTTCTATCATATTTTTTGGTGAAAAACACGGTGACACAATTTACTTTTCAAAACATTCATGTGTGTCACACACATTACAAATTAAAGGCCACTCTTCTCTTCATAACCTCACATATCAAAAAATAATTATATCATCCAATACTGGACAATAAAACATATTTAATTCCCTAGTCACTTTCTATATGACAAATTTTGGTCATAAAGTAAAACTAAGATGCCATTTGGTTCAAACCAAAATATTTTTTCTGAAGCATAGGTAAAATCCCAAACCAATAATTGTATATTATTGTTTCCTCTACCTCCATGAATTATTATTAAACAATATAATATCCTAAGAATATTTATTATATATTTATGTTATTATGTTAATGTAATTACCTAAAAGTATCTCATCCTCTATCAAATGGTGTATTAAATGATCATTTGTGTATTTTGGAGACAACCAGCTCTCAAATGGATGTTATTTTTTCTCCATCACCTCATATCATGGATGTATAAAATGATGTATTTATTTTTAATATATTGTATTAATTATTTTATTACTCTACTTTAATAATTATAACAAATTTTCCATTTTACTTTGAACTCCATGGGAATATGATATCATCGTTCATCTGTATAGCAGACTATCGCCCCATGAAGCGATGTTATTCAGATATTATTTACGTGAAATGTAATAATGTTGGTTTATATGAATTTATTTGATACACAGGACATAAAAATCAGTCCTTAATGGAAATATATTATGCAACATTAATTTTTGTAACATTTGGTAAAATGGAATCAATGATTATGTTATATGTATGACCTACCACCTCCATGAATAGTGTATTTCATTTTCTATATCTAAATTTAACGGATTAATCTAAATAAGTTAATTATGAATATATATGATATTAAAATAATATATTACATTCTGAAGATTTTGGAACCATGATCAATATAATTTGACAATAATAACAAAACATGCATTAAAAACAAGGCATTTATTGCTCGAAACATGACATTAACATGGAATTGTTAATAAATGGGTAATAAAGTATCATGTAAAAATAATATAAGGAATGATATATAAATATTTAGGATTATATAATTTATCTATAATAAACTTATTTTTATTATATATGAGTTTCGAATATGTTTGATGGATGTCAATACATGTGGTATGTGACTTCTAGATTCAATTTTATTTTGGGGAAAATTATTAAAGATAATCAATTGTTTATTTTTTTGTGGATTATATTGTAACCCATTTACATTATATATCATTGATATCATTATTTTAATTATATATTTAAAATTAATTTAAATCTGTTTTTTCATTGGGTATTACGATTCAATGTTACCAAAGTAGTATGTGTTTTCTAAGACAATAATATTATTTATCTAAAATGATTTTGTTTATGATTCCAAGGATGAAATATTATCGACAATATCTAAATAAAATCATGAATATTATTATAATATCATTATTTCTTTCTAATATATGTTTTTCACTCATTTATAAATCATTATTTCATAACGAGTTAGAAACAATTTTTTAAGGATAATTTTTTTATTTCACTCATCGGTCAAAAACATATAATTCATCTAAAACCATCCCTTGTAAAAGAATTTTAAAAATTGTATTTGAATTTATCCAAATGATTTATTATTTATATTTTGAACCATCTTCAATTATTTCTTAATATTAGGGAAATTAATCTTCATTTAATTTTCTTAACAATAATCATTTGGTTTTTAACAAAATTGTAAAACAATTAATCATTTTAACATGTAGGACATGAAAATAATTTTCCGCCTTCATTACAATCCATTAATTTTAATCTTATAAAATAATATTCCATGATAATTTTAATAAAAAAAATTTAAATTTTTTTTTAAAATATTTTTTTTAATATATAATAAAATTTTTCTCCAGAAATTATTTAAATGAATTTTATAGATTCTTTCTATAATTGTTCAATTTTATTTCCAAATAAAATGATTTTCAAAATATTTTATAAATTTTTATTTTATACTTTTTTATATGAAATTTTATTTTCCTCAATAAATGCATGAAGAGTCTTTTTGAAATCATTATCCATCTAAGACGACATGAATTAATGTTACCTTTGCCTTTTTGGATATATGGAAAAAGGATATAATTATTATTATTTAAAAAAAATTATTTTTATAATGGCATCATGTTTATGAAACCCATTTCCATTATATGGGTTACAGTATGATAATGTTAATAGGAATTTTGTTTCCTTTTCTCTGGTTTAAACCATAATAAACTTATAATGAAGGAAGATTCTTTTTCCATGATTTATTTTTTAGTGAATTTATAATGTGATTATAAATCCTCTCACTCTTTAATAGGTTATAATATGATAATTTTTATTGAAATCCATTTCATTTCTTCTATATGATCAGATAAATGTTTAATTATCTTTTTGAACACATACTTATGATTTTAATTATTTAAAATGTGGTACAAATACCCCTATAATTAATTGCGTAATTATTTATATCTCATTAGATAAACAAGAAAGGAATAGAGAGTGATCCCTATTCACTACAGAACATTTTCTACTATTTTGGTTTATAGAGTGAACCTTAAAAAATTGGATGGTTTGGGGAGTGATCACATTCCATTTGTATATTATTGGATATACAACTTTACTACTATATAAATTGTTCTATATTCTTATTTGTATTGCATGATTCCATTAATTATGAAAATGTTATTCTCTCGTGGAAAAATTTTCATTAATTTCCTTATTATTTATATTTGATGAGATGCAAGTATTTATTAGATGAATTATTAAATTGATATTTTATAAGAGGAGTATGGTGTTCACATGATTTTATCAAGTACACATAGACTTAAGTTCATTTTATGATTACCTATATCCATTATTCCCACTACAGATCATTTGATATCACACATTCTTAAGATTTCATGATCCACATTATGAAGAAATGTGTTATGTATGATTGTTATAAGAATGGTGCTAGTTATGAAGAGCATAATGGGTAATGATATAGCTCACCTATAAACTGGTTTTTTATTTTTCTATTAATCAAAATTCATTATATCTTTATGATCCTTGTGCATGTGATTGTGTAATGTAATGGATATACATGTAAATATATGTAATATATATGTATAAAAATAATTGGACTCTATAGTTAGTATTAGAAGAATGTTTATGTTAAAAATTGGTATCATGGATGGGAAAATATTTGGGAGATCAATAGGGGTTGTTTCTAAGGATTTGTATGGGATTACTCTATGGAGAAGTCTGACAATGATTCAATGTATAGGAAAATGCCATTTAATTTTTGGTAAATTATATAGAATGTAATTTCCAAATAATTAAATCCATCTATAGATAAAAAAGGTGGATACAGATATAAAAAGAGTTATCTAGGTGCAATAAATCTGTAATAGTATTATTGAACATGACTCGTCCATCACATGGTTCATGAAAATGGGCCTTGTTACACAGCTAGTTTGACCCTATTTGAGGGATATACTTATAAAATTTACAAACTCATTAGAAATCAAGTAGAAAAAATTAAATTAATCATTACAGTGAATGTCTTATGACAAATCTATGTTATCATAGATTAAATTAAAGGTTTCAGGATTTATACATCCAATAAGTGTTATTATTGATTATGTGGTTACCCATGATGATTATGATTATTCATAATATGATTTTTAGTTCTAGTAAATGGTGGGAACCATAATTAATTGGATCAATGTTGAGTGTGATAGAAAATGTGTTGAATATAATAAAAATGGGAAAAAATAGAATGAAGGATATTGAGATTATGAATAAATAGTTATAATGATATATGAACAAAAACATCCATCTTAACCGACTAAAAAACCCACCAAAAAATAGAATTACTATAATTAAACTGGTATTTATTAACCATTTAGGCATGATTTATTACATAAACCTACACTAAAAACAATAGAGATGTAAGGTAGGTCTAGTGTATTTGGGGCTTAGGAACATTACATTAATACTTAAGACATAAAATACAAGATCATAATTAAAAAATTATTTTACATGACTTCAACATTCCTTCAAACATAGCATTGCATGGGATAACCCGAGGGCATACATATGATAAGTGTGGGAAATAAAGACCATTAAGGTAGTAAAAAATTCATGAAATGAAAAATACAATATAGGTTTTAGAAATAGAAATAATAATGGATCATAAGAGAGATATTTATATAAAGGCATGATATATCATATTTATCATAACATGAAAATGTGTCAAAAACATAAAACAATACATCATTAACATAATGGAATCAAATAAACCCCTTTACCAACATGGTAGAAACATTTCCTAAATTGAATAAGGTGAAACCACATCCCAACATGACGTATAATGATAAAAATCATTACCCAACTCATTGGAGTGCTATGAGGGCTCATCCATCAAATTCATTTCAATCTCATACTTAAGTGTTCCACACAGATCATATAATAATGATTTATTCAACATCATCATTTTTTCCACGATAAAAGAATGGATAATACTTACATGTTAATACCATTAAACAAGTATATATTAATAAGGTTGAATAATATTGATATAGAAATGGATATGGTATTCACTAGACAATGATTTTTTATAGGAAAAGTGCAGTGCAATTTTGGTTGCATAATGACGTTATGTAGAGATTCAAAAATTTGGATGATGAGAGGTAAAGGGGTATCTAAACATTTATACATGAAATTGACTATAATAGAATCATGGAAAAAAATATCCCAACAAATTAAATGGAATTTAGATGCATAATATTGAATAAATACTGGAATGGAAATAAGAAAAAAGAAATCCACTACAGAATTTTGACATGGTAACAGGTGTACACAGAATTTATTAATGAAAGTGAAATGGGTATCTCATCATTAAAACATAAGGGGGATAGTGTAGGGGAGGAATAAAATAAAACCCAAACATTTTTTTATTGAAAATAAAATTGTATAACAACATAAAAAAACATGGATAAAAATGAGAAAGGAAGGAATCCCATACTTGGATGTGTGATCCCAAAGCATGGGAGAGGCTTGAGAGAGGCTTCATAAGAGCATGGAGTTTCATTTAGAGGACTCTATATAGGAGAAAAAAAATGAGTGGACGTGATCCAATGATTTTTTATTGATTATTAGTGGGATATTTTGTTGGTTTATATAGGAAATGAGAGGAGAATTATTTAATATTTCACAAACATAAGTTTTTGAATCTATATAATTAAATACTCAAAAAACAAACAAAACGCCCCATGGTTTTTTCAAAATTATAGTGGAATAAAATAATTTATATTCCCAATTCCCATACATATTAATATATTATCCTTACTTCTATGGAGGCAAGTCACATTATTAAAAAATTGAATTTAAAATATTAAAATATATTATGCATTTTGGAGGATTCGCTAAGGATTTATAAAATTAGTAAAATAATTATAAAATAAAAAACAATTATGGGAGAAAATATATTGGGCTGATAATACACATTTTAGTATTTTTTACATCATTGTGGATTCATTATGATGTTATAAAACACATTTTTTATTTAAACAGTATTTAATTTTTTACCTAAAAATTCAACTGTCTCAAAATATTTTGAATCCTTCATCATTGGATAATTTCAATGTCATGATTCAAAAAATAATATTTATTTTATCTAAGTAATTTTCTAAATATGTGAATATTATCTTTTAAAATGATAATTGATATGATTTGAAAACTCGCAGGTTTTGAAAAAAATGTTTTCAAACAATAATAAAAATTACATTCTACTTCCTAAAAATTAAATAATAATTTTTTATTCATAAAATTAATATGATATCAAAATTTTATTAAAATAATAATTATTTCAAATAATCATTAATTACTTAAAACAAATTCATTAAAAATAAACTTTTTTTATCGTATACAAAATATTACTCTTAATTAACTGATTACTTAATCATTTACATATAAAGAACAGATATAATCAAATTATATAATAATTGTATTTATTAAATAATTAATAAAATAATTATTTTTATATTTTAATGTATATATTTCTCAAATGTACCATTTTTACCCGAAATCTCATTTTATCAAATTTATCATTCTTTTAGGAAAGATATTATTATAATGAAGTTGATAGAATAATACTTTTATTTATAAAAATGGATTACAGAATATGTAACTAATAAATTTTTACCTAACCCCTTATAACACCTTCATAAGACCTACTGGTAAGGTTTGTGATGGTGAAAGACTCTTGGGGAGACTCGGATGACATCGCCCAGGTGGTAAGCTCTATTAAATTGATCTTCTCCAGTAGATGAATCTATTCAAGCTTAACATGTTGAAGCTCAGATTGGACATGTTCACGAGTGAATCCAAGTGATACTACCACCTTCCTATGCTTTGACAAATGAGCTTCGTACAGCCTGAATCTACTGGATGAGTCCGTCATCTACATTGTATGTGTGGAAAGTGATTTTTTTAAACATTATATTTATAAGAGTAATCAATTTTCAATGACTGTATTATCATTACTAATGATATATCTTGAAAATTTAAACAGAAGAAATAATATAATGAATTAGTTCATGTGTTTTCTTTATCCATTAAACAATAAAATAAAGTAAAATTTATTCATAAATGTTTAGGTCATTACAGCACCCTCCCTTATGAAATTTTACCCTCATAATTTCCATTCCTTATACTAGAACAGATGTTGGTATCTCTGCCTTATCATTTCCTCCAGTTCTCATGTTGCTTCTTCAAACTTGTTTTTTACACAATAATTAGGTGATGGGAATTGTTTTATTTCATAGAACTTTATCCCTTTGAGAAAATAAATTCACCAAATTCATTTCATTGTAAATTTCATTCTCCAATGGTAACACCTCTAGATTGAGTAAATGTGAGGGGTTAGGTATAAACTTCCTCAAAATTAATACATGGAATACATCATGTACTTTTGATAGTTTCAATGTGAGTACTAGTCGATAGGCCACTGGTCTGATGCAATAATGGATCTAAAAAGAGATTATGTACCTTGGACTAAGCATTCCCTTATTCCCAAATCCCATCACTCTCTTACATGGATATATGTGGAGGGAAACCATATCCCCAGCATCAAACTCTAGGTCTCGTCGACAGTTGCCATCATATCTTTTTTGTCGACTTAATGCTGAATTGATTTTCTACTGGGTGGTCTTAACCTTCTCCACCATTTCTTCAACCATTTATAGACTTATATGTTTTTTCTCCCCAAACTCATACAAACATGGTTGGATGCATGAGTGGAAATAGTTTTGGTTAAAGAACTCAACTAGAGATAGATTATTATCCCATCCTCCACTAAAGTCCGTTGAAAATTCTCTCAACATGACCTCAAGTGTTTGGATTTTTCGCTCAAATTGGTCATCAGTTTAAGGATGATATGTCATACTGAAGTCCAGCTCAGTATTCTGAGGGCATTGGAGACACTTCCAAAACATAGAGGTGAATCATGAATCTCGATAAAATACAATCAATAGTGGTTCACCATGCATCCTTACCACTTCTCTAATGAATATCAATGCTAGTTGTTTTAATGATAAACCCGGTCTAATTACAATGAAGTGTGATTTATTTATAATATAATACCAAACATCCCAGATATAATTGTTTCCATTGTATGTATTCGGATTTCCAATGGAAAATTCCATGGTAATATTACCTCATTTCCATGATGGTATGTGTAATGGTTGCATCATCCTCTTAGACTTACACATCGCAACCATCGCTTTATGAAATACTAGACACTTGGATGTAAATTTAGTGATCTCCTTATTCGTGTCATCCCACCAATAATTCTATTATAGATCCCAATATGACTTTTTTATTCCTAGGTGGATGGAGAAATTCTAGCTATGGGCGTTATTAAAAAGTTCTTTCGTTAACTCTGGATTTTATTAACACATAGTATTGACCCAAATATCACAATTCATTATTTATTAACATTGAACTCCATGTATTTCCTGTTTTTGATAGTTTTCCACTTATTTATGAATTCCCACATCATCCTTTTTGCATCCTTTAACCTTTCCAAAAGATAAGGTTATGAAATCATTTGTCAAAGGATTGATGATTTTTTCTTTTTTATGATTCTCATATCCATCTTCATAAAATCTTAGAAGAGTGGATCCTTTTAAATTCTCATCAATGATATAATTGTTGGGTCATTTCAATATAGATAATCCTCCACCCTATTTCATTGTCAGGGTTGGTAAAGTATTGAGGAGTCAGAATCCTTGATAAGATCAAATGATCTTTGTTGGTGCATGTTCATCTTGTTCTCTGTGAATATATATTAGATAATTTTGTGATCATTATATATTTCACACTTTTTCCTAAAAATATAATGCTGCCATATTTTCAACTTAATGATCACAGCTTCAAACTTCATATCATGTGAGGGATAGTGTTACTGTTTAATTTTCAACTACAATGAGGCATATGTGATGAAATTGTCATTACACATCAACACACAACCATGGACCTTCTTTGAAGAATCCCTGAGGATAATGAAAAGATACCCACTTGTGGGTATTGTGATAATGGGTCAGTCATTAGTCTCTTGTTCAACTCCATGATGTATTCATTACAGTCATAATACTGGGATAAATTGAATCCTGTCGAGGTTAGCTTGGTCCAAGGGTTGGAAAATACAGAGAAATTTATCAAAAATCGGAAATAATAACTAGCTAACACCCGGAAGCTATGGATATCCTTCATATATGTCATCCTTTTCCATCCCTCAATTGATTTTTTTGGAAGGATCCATAGATATCCCACTGCTTGTGATGATATGTCCCAAGAATGAGACTTTGTTCAATCAGAACTCACACTTGTTGTACTTTGTATGGATCTTATCCTTAGGAAAGGCCTTCAGTACATTTTTTAGATGCTCTTCATGCTCCACCATTGTTTTTGAGTATATTATAATCTCATCAAAAAAACCACATATTTATATAGGTAATCTATAATGACTATAATCATTATGTTTCTAATGATTGCTGTAGAATTAGTGATTACTAAACGAATTACTATGAATTCATAGTGTCCGTACCTTTTAGAAAATGAAGTCATTGGGATATACTCTTTCTTCCCCCTTACATGGTAATATCCTGACCACATATTAACCTTGGATAAGTATTTTTCACTACGTATCTAATCGAAACATTCATCAATTCAAGGAAAAGGATTCTTATTATTTATCATGATTTGTTGACCTCACAATAATCAATGAAAAGGTGCATGAAACCATATTTCTTATTCCTATATAGGACTTCTGCACCCCATGGAAAATTACATAGGCATATAGACCCGTTATCCATATTATCTTGTAATGGTTTCTTTAGCTCCACAAGCTCCACAATAACCATTCTATATAGATTCATTGAAATTGGAAATGAACCAGGTATACGATCAATTGATAATTCTTGTACATGTTATTAATTCTACTCCATGCCCTTGTATATAATCAGGAGTAAATTGACCGTATATAATGTGATTTAACTCTTGTGATAGTTTATGTTTGTTCTATATAGAGAGAGAAAATACAAGCTATGAACTTCCTCAAATTACCCTAGAGGGAGTATGATGAGGTTCAACGAGAAGTTCAATCCAAAAACTGTGATGGGGGTGGGGGATTTATATTAATGGGATGCAATAATTTCACTATATTTAATTCTCAAAAACATCTCTACGTCCTTGATTTGCGGTGGTGTTTGTACTGTTCTACAAAAATTTAAGGACATAAAATAATGTGTAAAATCCAAATCAAAAAGTATATTCTCAATTCTTGAATATATAACTAGCCCACCTATCACCATATTGATGTTGGGGCTCTCTTTGATAGTAGTAATGGAAATAGCTCTCCCTTGGTCCTTGGGAGGTTTTCAGTTACCTACAAATACCCTTGGATTAAGGAAATGTTTTTTAAATTTCCCTAGTTAATTGGAGTCGTAGAAAAAAACAATGTGGTGAGGGTTGACAAGAGCACTCATTTACTTTCAACACTAGTGGGTTTCCCCCCTCCAAGAATCCTTTTCCAGGTTCCCTTCTCTTTCCCACCTAATAATTTTTTTCATCACATTTACAAAATTTTCATGGTGCTTTTTCCTACACCATTGAAAAGTGGGATGATGGAATTTCATAGCACCTTTGGTTTTTTCCGTCGGACTCCAGAATTAAAGTCCACCTTTTTATTCTTATCCATATGATACCTCTGAAAATATCCAGTGTCCATATTGAATTTGAGGGAAATTTGGAAAATCTCCTCAAAGCTTTCAAAGTCGTGGATCACAATATCATTCCGTAGTCTTGTTTTTAGTGCACCAATGAAAGTGTCAACCTTGATTTCAGGGGTAATGACAATGATGAAGGTGTGTCATGAAAATATTCTGAATTTTTCCACATACCCTTTGATGGATTAATCATATTTTTTCTTGATGAAATGGAAGCCCCTTTCCATCATATGTTGGAGGGTGTGTGGAAAATATTTAACGAAAAATATTTTCATTAAATCCTTCTATTCCAAAGGCTTGATATCGTCCTCAGTCTTTGTATTTTTTATCAGTGTCCACCATTGATCAGATTCACCCTCCACATGATAACTATCCTGAAGAATCATATCTCGTTCAGAACATTGAATGATGGAGAAGATCTTCTCAATGGGTTTGAGAAATTGTTCTACAATTGATTGACTGGATAATCCATTGTATGTATGATTCATTTGTCTCATGAAACACTTGATTATGATTTATTAATTCTTGGGGTGGGGGTGGACATTTCTCATTACCCATTTTTATAAGAAAAACATGTTTTAACTAGGAGAGTATCATGACAATGTTTGCGATTCAGGATCCCATCGAGTTGGGAATTTCATTATAATAGTCAACACATTGTTCTTCATATCAGTTGTTAGCATGATTCATCTTCTTGTCGGCCATTATCAAGAATAAAACAAATATTATGGGTATTTATTTTAAACTATTAAAAACATAAAGGGGATTAAAATGAGAAAAAATATTAACCTATAATTTACATTTATCTCTTTAACTTATGAATTTATAGTCTTCAATCTATATTATCCATGATCTATTTACTAACATGAATTCATATTGTATTTTTTTTAAATTTTAATAATTTTTAATACATTGCTTATGAATTTACCCAATAATATCCCCTTGGAATGTCAAAACAAGAGTGCATCATGTCATTTTGTCATGCATCAGTAACTGTTGAAGTTGTTCCCAAAGGGGTGTTTTTGGGTATTACACCAACAAACATCTATGCCAGAGCCACCTCTACTTGTTCATATCCAGACTGGAATATATAATCATGATAAAACACTTTTTTTAGACTTAATAAAGTTTAGGGATTATTTTCTTATACATATCCATATCCCTGAGGCTATCATAAATGTTTTCAAATCAAAACCCCAAAAATAACTAAACATATACATCGATACGAACTATAAAAACCCTAGTATTTATTGCACTTTGATACATGATTTATATCATAAACCTGATCTTAATATAGCCTAGAATATGAAGAGGTCCCATGTATATTGGTCTTAGGAACATTACTTTCCAATAGAAGGCATAAATAAAATATATCTATTGAAAACATCTTTTACATGATCACAACATTCATTCGTACTTAGCATTGAATTGGATAACCTGAGGAAATTTATAAAAAATTATTGAGCTATAAATCCCAGTAAACGAGTGAAAAAGGTATAACATTAAGATAACAATAAATGTTAGGCAATAGAAAATTCAATGGAGCATAGTAGAAGAATGAACATAATGGAATGATATATCATGATGATCAAAATGTGGAAATGAGGAAACAACGTAAAACACAACATCATTACCATAAAGAATCATAAAAACCTATATCCCAACATGGTGGAAAAATGTTCTGAAATTATTCTAGTAAACCCCTATACCATCATGATGTATCATGATTATATAAATTACCAAATTCATTGGAGCGGTATCATGGCACATCCTTCATATTCATTTTGATCTCATTCTTAAGTGTGTCACATATATCACATAACATGGATTCATTCAACATCATAATTTTTCCATAATAAATGAAGCTAAAATACATGCATGTAAGTACAATTAAATATGTATATGTTTATAAAGGTGAATAACCTTGATAGAGATATGGGTATGATAATTACGACAATATGATTCTGTCTTGGAAAATCCCTATGCCATTTCTGTAGCATAATGACATTATATAAGATTCATAAATCAGGTTGCTGAGAGATAAAATGGTATCTCATCATTTATACATGAAATAAAAAGTAAAGGAATCATGTGACACAGTATTTCAACTTATGAAATGGAATTTAGATGCATTGTATAGAGTAAATTAATGAATGGATATAAGAACAGAGAAATCCCTTACAGAATTTCAGCATGGTAATTGGTGTATACGGAAGGCATTAATTTTAGATAAAGGGGTCACTATTCATTATAAAATAAGGAGAGAAGTATTGGGGACGTGAGAAAACATACCCTATAATTTTAAACTAAAAATTATAGGGTATAAAAACTGAATGAAATTTTGTTAAAAATTAGAAATGAAGGAATCCCTTACTAGGATGTGTGATCCCATATACATGATAGAGGATTGAGATAGGCTTCTTGGCTTCCTGGGAAATCAAGGGAGGACTCTAGAGAGAGGCGGATAGATTATGGGCGTTCTAAAAGTGTTTTTAGTGAATATAAGTGGGATATCAGGTGTTTTTATATAAGAAACAAGAGGGGAATGATTTAATATTTCACAAAATCAGGTTTTGTAATCTATATAATTAAATACTCAAAACCACAAAGCATAACATGGGGTTTTACAATGGGTTTTTAAAAAGGTGAATGTAAAAAATTATTTTATAATTCAAATGTCTGAAAATATTAAAATATTATCCTTCCTTATGTGGAGGTGAGTCTCATTATTAAAGAAATGAATTTAAAATAAAAAAAATATTATACATTTTGAAGGATTCACTAAGGCTTTATAAATTAAATAAAAATATAAAATCACATTATTTTAATTGGAAAACATTTATTGGTCCGAGGATACCCATTATAGTATTTTTTTTACGTCATTTGGGGTCATTATGATGTTATAAAAGACATATTTTATTTATACATTATTTAATTTCTTGCCTACAAATTTGACAGTCTAGTGCAATTCTGAAAAAATCACCATTGGATAATTTCAATGTCCTGATTCAAAAAATAATATTAATTTTATGTAATTAATTTTACGAATATGTGAATTTTCTCTTTTAAAATGAAAACTGACATTTATTAAAAATTAATGGGTTTTGACTAAAATAGTTTTCAAACAAAAATTGAAATTACATTCGACTTCATAAAAATTATATAATAACTTATTATTCACAAATGTAATTTTATAAATTTTTTTTATTAAAATATTAATTATTTATGAAATTCATTAATTCATTAAAAAATTTATTTAAAAATACACTTTCTATTTTATCATATAAAAAATATTACTCTTAATAAACTGGTTACCTATTCCTTTACAGATAAATAACTCATTTTGTCACGACCCGTCCTCGGGGCCCGTGCCGTGACAACCCCAAGCCCGCCTTCCATAGGCCAGGGGCTGGCGACTAGCACCAAAGGAGTAAATTCTGATAACTGGGAAGGCATTGCATTTAAAAAAGTAAACAAAACACCTCAGAGTACAAGCGGAAGTAAAACCCTATGTACAAAAAAAAGTGTTGAAAAGTAAATGGGCCAGAATACAAACCCAACTGAAAGTACAGCTAAAAATGAAAAAAAGTACAACAGAAAAAGACAACAGCTAGATGAATGGAAGCAGCTCCTGGGTCATCGTCCTCAGATCCTACCTGAAGGGTAGGTACATATAGCGTAGCTCCTGGATCGTCCACCACAGATCCTACCTGAAGGGTAGGTACAGATAGTCTCCACAATGCTCTCACCCGTCAACCTCCTCGGAATGTCATCTCGCCATGAAGTCCACCACCGGATACTGACTCGTCGTGTGGTCCACCTCCAGGTACCGTCCAGTCCTCAAACACTCGGCCTCCGTCAGCACTGCCCGTCGTCTGCAACCAACACAACGAGGTGCGGGCATTGCCCGTGTCGGGGTGAGTATAACGATACTCAGTTGGGACCCCGAGAACCTAAAGGTCTCATTAAAACAAACAAAGATAACTACAAAAAAGATCTCAACAGATAACCTCTACTTAGGTATATGCCCATGCATTTACCTAAGTTATCAAGTAACCCATCTCAATCATGAGGAAAACACCAAGATCATGAAATCAACGGATAACCACTACCCAGGTATATGCCCATAAATATACCTAAGTTATCAAGTGACCCATCTCAATTATGAGGTAAACACAAGGGTCAAAAGTCTTAGCTCAAACCAGGATTTTCATTATCGTAATCGTAACTGCTGTAGAGCCCCGTCTCTGGAGTGTACAGTGGTCCTGTCATGACTCTAAGATACTGCTCACTAACCTAAGACTGCTGAGGTACTCCTCCTGTCGAGTACCGCGGGTCAGCCACCCAAACACAGTAGTGCTTCCTGCCGGGGTATCCCACCCAAACACAGTTGTGCACACCCCCTAGTAGTCTACAGAGGTACTCTCCGGACGAGTATCGCGGGTCTGCACTGTCACACAGGTAGTGCTCCGTCGGCCATGGGTCTGTACCCAATCAAAGGAGTGCTCCATCCCCTGGGCTAGTCGACTCACTCCAAGTCGAGTCGGTCAAGCAGTCGTTAGGTCACCGTCCGCTACGCGGTCTCTGTACTCCGCACGATCGTCTCTGGGAGGGTCCTCTCCACGAGCTATAGGTCGATAATCCATGTATCTCGAGGTCCCACGGAGAAGTATCTCAAAGGACCGCCTCTTCATAGGGGTCTCAATGCAATAGACGGCGCGACAATCGGACACCCGTTCTGTGAGTTATTAGCCTTTTTGTCCCAGGGGCCCGGTTGGTTTTGTGAGCAAACCAACCCGGCCATATCTCAACTGTACCCCGAAAACTCATAGGGAATACTCAAAGGGACCGTTTCTCAACGTGATCACCAATGCCGCTGACGGTTCGTCAAGCGGACGTCCGGTCTGAAAGATATCATCTTTTCTGTTCCGGGGGCCCAGTTGGATTTTGGGTACAATCCAACTCATCTATACTCCACCTGAATCCAAAACTCAGGAGAAGTATGCCAAAAGATCTATCTCATCAAGATGAATTCAACGATATAGACGGCGCGTCAATCAGACGCACGGTCTGTGGGATATTGGCTTTTTCGTTCCAAGGGCCCTGTTGGTTTCATGAGCGAACCTACTCGAACGCACTCCGATGGTGTCCAAACGTTGAGAGGAGTAAGCTAAAAGTTTCGTCTCATCAATAGGAAACCAACAAAGTCAATGGCACGTCAATCGGACGTCCGGAACTCACGATATAAGCGTTTCCGCTCCGAGGGCCCCGTTGGTTTCGTATCCGAACCAACCCGGCCGAACCCAAAGTATTCTGAAACCTTGAATGTAATATACCGAAATGTCTGTCTCGATCCAGGGGTCTCATCTCCGCTGACGGTGCATCGATCGGAGGTCTACAACTCAAGATATGAGTGAAAAAACGTGAGGGGTCTGAAAACGGGGGGTCTGGGCCAGGACCGACCCGGCCCAACCCCCCCCCCACGAGTCGGCCCAAACCGGGTCAACCAGACCCGGGTCCGGGTCCGACCCAGCTGGGCGCGGCCCGACTCGGCCTGGGCGGTTCTGCGCCGGCCGAGCGGTCATGCCCAAGGAGCCCCCCCCCCCCCCCCCCGCACGGGGGCCGCTTCGTGTCACTGGACGCGGCGCGCTGCCGTGTCCTGCGTTCCCTGGTCCTGTGTGGCCGCGGGATCCTCGCTCACCGCCGTGGCTTCAGCCGCGGTGGATTCTTCCGGCGGCGCTCCGGGCGCCACCGCCCCCGACTGCCGGCGCCGCCGCGCCGGCGGGGCGCGTCGGCGGGGGCTTTTGCCGACCACTGGACGCGCTCTGGTGGTCCGATTCGCCTGCGGTCTCCGCCAATGATCATCCCGGGACCCGACCATCGTTTAAAAGCCTTCAAAATGCCTTCGCGGCCTGCCTCACCATCATTCGTCGATCCACACTTCGACAACAAGAAGCGGGGTCTTCAAAGCACCTTCGCGGCCCCGACTCCGCCCGCAGTTTCGTTCGGCCCCAACGGTGCGGCGCGACGGTGCCACGCTTCTTCGCCACATTCTTTCTTGTGTCCGCATGGTGCCGTTGCACTATGCCACCTTTGTTCGTGCCACAACGAATCAAAACCAAAAAGGGGGAGGAGATTCGGTCATGTTCGTGCGGTCCGACCTCCCCCCGTTATGTTGGTAACAACGGCCCAAAAAGAAAAGAAAAGACGAGTAACGACAAAGGTTGTTTTCACGAACAAGAAGCAATAAACCCCTACCACATCCCGCAACAATATAGTCCCAACCCGCAAGGAATAAAATCACGGATCATCTAGATAATAAGTCGATCTGTGTTCTTTTTTTTTCCTTAGAATAAACTAAACGAGGGAATAAAATCATTCTCAAAATTAATTCCCTACCTCAAGCATTGTTGTCGAACGAGATTTGTCGCGGAAAGGGATGTCGCCGAAGAGGACGTCACAAAAGGGGGATTTTCACGTCGTGTAAGGAGCGTCGCGGAAGAAGCGTCGTTGATTTTAGAGGATTTGGCTTTCTTCGTCGGAGATCGGTGTGTTCTTCGCGTTTTTCGTGTTCTTCGTCGAAGAAGAACGGTTTCCTCCAAACCCTCCCCACGCAACAAGTTCCAACAGAATAAAATAAGAACAGTCTTATTTTATTAATGCACAAGTCAACCTTTGAAATTCAAAAAGAAAAGAAACGATCAATTAATTGAGGGGTTTAAAATCGTCGAATTAATAGAGGCGTTTATTAAAAGTTTAAATGCAAGAGTTGACTTCATTTAATAAGGGGTGTAGGTGTGTTACTTAAGAAGAAAAGAACCATGTGGGCCCCACACCACCTTAAACCTCTCAAAGGTAGATAACAACAAGTGGGTCCCACCCCTAACTCCCTTACATAGGTTATAACTGCAAGAGAGAGGAAAAAGTGTTGTGACACAACACATAATCCACTTAACAAGAAAAGAAAAATATAATTGTAAAACCAAATATATTATTATCCCTCAATTTATTTAAAAAACTCATTCTAAGAAAACGCAACTTCAGAAAAGGGGTATTCTTAAGAAATTAACGGTGCTGGGATTCCATCAGTGCCCTCAGAATTCGATTCCGAGCACCGGTTCAAAAGTTAGGAAAACCCGCTCGTTCGTTCACTGAACATACCCGAGGTAAACTTCGGAAAATGATTCCGGGCACACCGGGTCTCGGAATCAGGCGCCGTTAAAAACTACGTTCTTGTAAAATCTCAAAACAGAATTATAAAAAAAATCCCCTTGAATTTTAAGGGTCTTTACATCACTCCCACCTTAGGGATTTACGTCCTCGTAATGCTTTAACACAAACTAGGGATACAAAAGCGGTACTGAGCACGTATCTGGGCCTTCCGCTCCCATGTGCTCACCTGGAGGTTCTCGTACTGCTAGTGAAAGTGCACCCGAGGAATCGACCATCCTCATAGGATCCGCTCCTGTAGATCCTTGATTCCCACTAGAACCTCCGTGAAAGTAACCCCATCGCCATCGTCCAGCTCCTCGTGGTCGATGATATGCGAAGGGTCGAGCACATATCCCCTCAGTTGAGATACGTGAAAGTCATTGTTCACCTGGTGCAACTGAGGTGGATGGTTCAAGCGGTAAAGCACCCCGCCTACCCAGCTGAGGACCTAAGATGGTCTGCTGAACCTCTGAGATAACTTGCCGCCTTGGCCACATCTCCATAAACCTCATCGAGGTGAGAGTCGTATAAGGACGTGATCATCATCCTCAAACTCCAGAGGTCTCCAATTCCTGTTTAGAACTGGAACTCAAAACGGCTGCTGCCACGAGGGTAAGACCGACCGACTCAAGAGTGATCGGTCTCACCCTCCTGTGCATGAGTTACCCTATGATTCCTGGGGATTCCTTTTTCTCCAACCTAGGAAAACCCATTCCGGCATCGTAGTTAAACCACAACCTTTTTTCCTAATAACGTCAATCTCTGAATGATCTGTGATTTCCCAGTCCATACTCAACCCAACGTCATAAGGCCTCAATGCTGCCACCAAGAGATTCCAACCGAAACTCTCATCTCGAGGGTCTGACCACACTATCGGCGTAAGTGTGATTATTGATTCTTCTCCCAAGGTATCTCCAGACGTGATGATCAAGTCTACGGCTTACTGGAAACTCTAGGTCTAGAACAAGATTTGTGGAAGGAAGGAATGATTTATATTGACGTCTGTTACTACAGCAGCTAGTAGTGGATACAGACTATCCCTTGAGTCATTCATAGAGCCATTGGGTCACTATTCCTGACCGCATGCAGCTACTATATTCCTCCTCCCTCCTGCTCCCTGATCCTGGCGGGGACAAATAAGGCGGGTGGTTGTAGCATGTTAAGATGTTCACCACCTCATGCTGCTCTCCTAGATCTGCCTTCACGTCTTCTTCTTTGTAGACTCATCTCTCCTTAAAAGCTTCCCCTTCTTGAAACACTTAACACGCTCGAGTCTCTAAGACTGGAGCTGGTTTCCTATTTCTTACTGCACTGTGCAGTCTTCATCCGCTCCTGGATGATCTGCACCTTCTTTTCCTATGATCTGAAAGAGCTTCTAAAATTTCTGCTTTGCTGAAAAGAGAAACTCGGTCTCATCCCTTGGATGAACGATTCCCATTGCCTCATACAGTCAATACTGACATGAATGATGCATTCATGCCATTGATGACGTCGTAAGGCCTCGACGTAACTACCAAGAGATCCAACTGTCACTCTCGTCTCCAAGGGTCGACTCGCACTGTCGGCATCAGTTCGAGGTCACTGGGTCTCCTCCAGTAGAAATCTCGAAAGTGAGGGTCAAGTCAACAGTCTTAACCGGGACCACTCAGTATCAACCAAACAAAAGGACAGGTAAGAAGACAATGATAAGTGTCTTTTTATTATTGCAGCTCATATTAAAAAGACACAAATACAACAAAAACATGGAACTAGAAGTACAAGATAAGTATCCACTAGTTCCTCTCCTGTCCACCTGCTCCTAGAGTTTTATTGCCTTGTCCACTGCTCGGCTATTGTTCAAGCACCCGCCGCTGCTTCTGCCTCAGTGGCTCCTCCAAAGCCTACGGATCAACTGTACGAGGATTCGGACAGTCACATGCTAGGTGACCCTTTCTGCCGCATTCATAACACTTCCTGCTCCTCGTACAGCTGGCTCTAGTCCTCTTGGACCTTTGCATCATCTGTCTACTGCCCACAGATGACCCAGCAACTAATCGAAAACCCTGTGGCAAAGGCAGAAGCTCCTGTACACGCTCGGGGTGTAGATCTACTGGCACAAACACCACCCTGAAGAAGGTCTCGAAGTCTTCCCTTGTGAAGGTCATCCCATCGAAAATCTGGAACAAGTGGCTCCACCACCTGCCTGCTGCTGCCTGAATAAGGCTGGTAGAAAAGATCACCATGAAGTCTGCTGGAGTCCCCACTAGCCTGAAGACTCTCACCATAGCCTCCAGCCAATCCTCAGCCGCCTGCAGGTCTATCTCCCCACAGAACCTGGGTGGCCTCTAGCGCTGGAACTCGTGCAGCGCACTCAAGTGGCGTGCATCGCCTACTGCTGCGGCTGGTGGCATCGGTGGCCCAATGTATGGTAGTACTGCTAGTGCCTCCCCAGGTGCCTCAACTGCAAGAGGGACCTGTACCGAAGCCTCCTCGCTCGGCAGGCTGTCAGTACGCACATCCCTCTAGGCTCTAGCTAGTCATCTGTGAAAAGGCATCTGGAAAGAAACAACGTGACACGGTCAAACAATTATACCTGGTGAGATGACCTGGTTTGAGCTGTTTTAAGGGAATACCTTAGAAACCACACACACAATCAGTGTTTTCGTTCACAAAGTCAGAAATCAGTATTCAGGGTCCTGGTGTATGGATACGTTGGCCGCCCACACCAACACTGGACTCCCTTAATTGAAAACCATACTCGGTACTCTTAACACTATTGCTTCACAGAAATAAAATATCAGAGTTATAAGTTCTGTGGTAGAACTGACTCCTCTGATACCAATTTCTCATGACCTGTCATCGGGGCCCATGTCGTGACTACCCAAATCCCGTCTTCCATAGGCCAGGGGCTGGTGACTAGCACCAAATGCGTAAATTCCGATAACTGGGAAGGCATTGCCTTTAAAAAAGTAAACAAAACACCACAAAGTACAAGCGAAAGTAAAAACCTAAGTACAAAAGAAAGTGATGAAAAGTAAATGGGCCAGAATACAAACCCAACTGAAACTACAGCTACAGCTGAACAAAAGTACAACAGAAAAAGAAAACAGCTAGAAGAAAGGAAGCAGCTCCGGGGTCATCGTCCTCGGATCCTACCTGAAGGGTAGGTACAGATAGCGCAGCTCCTGGATCATCCACCACGAATCCTACCGGAAGGGTTGGTACAGATAGTCTCCACAACGCTCTCACCCGTCAACATCCTCCGAATGTAATCTCACCGTGAAGTCCACCTTTGGATAATGACTTGTCGTGTGGTCCACCTCTAGTTACCGTCCAGTCCTCGAACACTCGGCCTCTGTCAGCACTGCCCGTCGTCTGCAACCAACACAACGAGGTGCAGGCATAACCCGTGTAGGGGTGAGTATAAGGATACTCAGTAGGTACCCCAAGACCCTCAAGGTCTCACTAAAACAAACAAGGATAACCACAAAGAAGATATCAAAAGATAACCTCTACTTAGGTATATGCCCATTCATATACCTAAGTTATCAAGTAACCCATCTCAATCATGAGAAAAATACCAAGATCATGAAATCAACGGATAACCACTACCCAAGTATATGCCGATACACATAACTATGTTATCAAGTGACCCATCTCAATCATGAGGTAAACACAAGGGTCAAAAGTCTCAGCTCAAACCAGGATTTTCATTATCGAAACTGTAATTGCTGAAGAGCCCCATCTCTTGAGTGTACAGTGGTACTGTCATGACTCTGAGGTACTGCTCACTAACCTAAGACTACTGAGGTACTCCTCCTATTGAGTACCGCAGGTCAGCCACCCAAACACAGTAGTGCTTCCCACCGGGGTATGCCACCCAAACACAGTAGTGCACACCCCCTAGTAGCCTGCAGAGGTACTCTCTGGACGAGTACCGTGGGTCTACACTATCACACAGGTAGAGCTCCATCCGCCATGGGTCTTCACCCAAACAAAGTAGTGCTTCGTCCACTGGGCTAGATGACTCACTCCACGTCGAGTCGGTCAAGCAGGTATCAGGTCTTAGTCGGCTACACGGTCTCCGTACTTTGCACGCTCGTCTCTGGGAGGGTCTTCTCCACAAGCTACAGGTCAATACTCCAATTATCTCAAGGTCCCATGAAGAAGTATCTCAAAGGACAGCCTCATCATAGGGGTCTCAACGCAACAGACGGCGCGTCAATCAGATGCCTGGTCTGTGAGTTATTAGCCTTTTCGGCTCAGGGGCCCGGTTGGTTTCGTGAGCGAACCAACCCGGCCGTATCTCAACTATACCCCGACCTCTCATAGGGTATACTCAAAGGGACCGTTTCTCAACGTGATCACCAACGCCGCTGACGGTTCGTCAAACGGACATCCGGTCTGAAAGATATCAGCTTTTCCGTTCCAGGGGCCCGGTTCGATTTCAGGTACAGTCCAACTCGTTCATACACCAACTGCATCCAAAACTCAGGCGAAGTATGCCAAAAGTTCCGTCTCATCAAGAGGAATTCAACGAGACAGACGGCGCGTCAATCGGACGTCCGGTCTGTGAGTTATTGGCTTTTTCGTTCTAGGGTCCCGGTTGGTTTCGTGAGCGAACCAACCCGACCGCACTCCGACGACGTCCAAACCTCGAGTAGAGTAAGTAAAAAGTTCAGTCTCATCAATAGAAAACCAACAATGTTGATTGCATGTCAATTGGACGTCCGGAACCCAAGATATAAGCATTTCTGCTCAGAGGGCCCTGTTGGTTTCGTATCCGAACCAATCCGACCGAACCCAAAGTATTCTGAAACCTTGAGTGTAATATACCGAAACGACCGTCTCGATCCAAAGGTCACATCGCCGCTTACGGTGCGTCGATCCGAGGTCTACAAATCAAGATATGGGTGAAAAATCATGAGGGGTCTGAAAACGGGGGGTCTGTGCCCAGACCGACCCGGCCCAACCCCCCCCCCCCCCCCTGGGCACGGCCCGGACCGGCCTGGGCGGCTCATAGCTGGCCGAGCGGTCGCGCCCAAGGAGCCCCCCACCCCCCACCCCCGCGCGGTGGCCGCTTCGTGTCACCGGACGCGGCGCGCTGCCGCGTCCTGCGTTCCCCGATCCCGCGTGGCCGCAGGACCCTCGCTCGGCGCCACGGATTCAGCCGCGGTGGATTTTTCCGGCCGCGCTCTGGGCCCCGCCACCCCCGACCGCCGGTGGGGTGCGCCGTTGGGGGATTCCGCGGACCACCGGACGCGCTCAAGTGGTCCGATTCGCCTGCGGTATTCGCCAGTGATCATCCCGGGACCCGAACTTCGCTGCAAAGCCTTCAAAACGCCTTCACGGCCCACCTCACCATCGTCTGTCGATCCGCACTTTGACAAAAAGAAGCGGGGTCTTCAAATCACCTTCACGGCCCCGACTCCGCCCGCGGTTTCGTTCGGCCCCAATAGCGCGGCGCGACGGCGCCTCGCTTCTTCGCTGCGTTCGTTCTCGTGTCCACACGGTGCCATTGCACTGTGCTGCCTTTGTTTGTGCCGCAACAAATCAAAACAACAAAGGGGGAGGAGAGTCGGCCGTGTTCGTGTGGTCCGACCTACTCTCGTTATGTTGGTAACAATGGCCCAAAAAAAGAAAATACAAGGAATGAAAAAGGATGTTTTCGCGAACAAGAAGCAATAAACCCCTACCACTTCCCGCAACAATATAGTCCCAACCTGCAAGGAAGACATTCACGGATCAAATAGATAATAATTTGATCCTTGTTCTTTGTTTTTCCTAAGAATAAACGAAACGAGGGAATAAATTCATTCTCAAAATTAATTCCCTTTCTCAAGCGTTGTCGTCGAACGAGATTTGTCGCGGAAAGGGACGTCGTGGAAGAAGACGTCGTGAAAGGGGGATCTTCACGTCGCGGAAGGAGCATCGTGGAAGAAGCATCGTTGATTTCCGAGGATTTGGCGTTCTTCGCCGGAGATCAGTGTGTTCATTGCGTTCTTCGTGTTCTTCGTCGCAGAAGAATGGTTTCTTCCAAATCCTCCCCACGCAACAAGTTCCAACAGAATAAAATAAGAACCGTCTTATTTTATTAACGCACAAGTCAACCTTTGAAAATCAAAAAGAAAAAAACAATCAATTAATTGAGGGGTTTAAAACAGCCGAATTAATAGAGGAGTTTATTAAAAGTCTAAACTCAAGAGTTTACTTCATTTAATAGGGGGTGCGGGTGCGTTACTTAAGAAGAAAAGAAAAGGTGGGGCTCGTGTGAGCCCCACACCACCTTAATCATCTCAAATGTAGATAACCAAAAGTTGGTCCCACCCCTAACTCCCTTACATAGGTTATAACCGCAATTGAGAGGAAAAAGTGTTGTTACACAACACTTAATCCACTTAACAAGAAAAGAAAAATATAATTGTAAAACAATTATATTATTATCCCTCACATTATTTAAACAACTCATTCCGAGAAAATACAACTCCAGAAAAAGGGGTATTCTTAAGCAATTACCGGTGCTGCAATTCCATCAGTGCCCTCAGAATTCGATTCCGAGCACCGGTTCTAATGTTAGGAAAACCCGCTCATTCGTTCACTGAACGTACCCGAGATAAACTTCGGAAAATGATTCCGGGAACACCGGGCCTTGGAATCAGGCGCCGTCAGAAACTGCATTCTTGTAAAATCCCGAAGAAATTTAGAAAAAAAAAAATTTCCCTTGAATTTTACGAGTCTTTACACATTTAATCACAACTTATAATAATTGTTTTTATAATATTATTAATAAAAATAACATTTTAAAATAATAAATATATATATTTCTCAAAAAAACATTTTTTACCCAAAATCCCAATTTCATAAATTTATCATTCGTTTAAGAAAGACTTTTCACATAATGGAATTGATGGAATAGTAATTTTATTTATAAAAATGCATTATACAATAATTAACTAATTATTTATTACATAAGCCCTTATAACACCCTCATAAGACCTAAGGGTGAGGTGTGTGATGGTGACCGACACTTGGGGAGACTTCGGTAACATCACCCAGTTTGTAATTCCTATTGACATAAAATTCTCTCTTATGTGATTCTGTTCATGCTTAATATGTTGAATCTAGGATTGGTCATGGTCACAAGTATATTTTAGTGAAACTACAACCTTCAAAAGGTCTTAAAATTGATCTTTGTACATCCCGAGTATACTAGATGAGGCTATCCTCTCTTTTGTCTATGTTGAAAGTATTTTTTTAAAACCTTATATTTATATCAGTTGTGTGATCACAGTTCAATGAATATATTATCAATGGTAATGATATTTAATGTAAATTTAAACCCAAAAAAATAACAAAAAAATAGTACATGGGTTTTATATATCCATAATCCATTAACAGAAATGTAAATTTATTCATAAATGATCAAGTCATTTTAAAGATAGAGTTCATTAAGAGTTCAGGACGTGTAAAATATAGGAAAATATAATTCAAATTCCTATATGATTTGAGTGTGGGAAGAAGATTCAAACTATATGTCTTAGAGATACATAAAAATGTTTTCATTCTGGAAAATATGGACATAATGTACGTAATTGTATAGGGAAAATGAAAAAATTTATTATTGTAATGGATTAGAATAATGGTGTCCCAAAGATTTCATTGATGATTTGATATTATAAGTGTGGAAATTAATGGTGATATGAAAATGAAATTACTAAGGGGGAAAATGATGATGATGATCAGTAAGATAGAATGAGTAATGGTTATACAATTAATGATGAGAAGAATAAAAATGATATATGAAATAATGGACTATTTTAAAATTATTCTTTCTCTTATACATGAGAATAATTATAATATTTAAGTTGATAAATATAATGACATGATTCAAATATCATATTACAGGAATGTGTTAATAAGGAATAAAACGATAAAGACTGGTTAATTGTTTATGTTAGAAGTGTGAAAAATAATGTTTTTATGTATTTATATTAAATTATTTTTCTACATTAATCATGAAATATATAAGGATTCTTCAGTATATGTCTTCCATTAAGGATTTCGAGAAAAATATAATTCTTATGATGATATGGAAAATTGTTTCAATTTAAAGGGGATATATTTATTATAAGAAACAATTATTACATTCCTAATATTAAGATAATGGTTTTTAGTTTGTATAAAGTGATTGTTGACATGAATTATGTATATATTATAGTAATTGTGACCTTATAACTGAGAAATTATTTTAGGAAATTTTATTTTATGCTATCATTGAGAAAGATTACAATATTATTGGATCTAAGGAATATACATAACATTTTTTCTCTAATTTTAAGAATGATTAATAATTGTTTTTTAATATAGGGTTTATGGGCATTCTAGTTATTTTAACGAAACATGAAATTATTTGACTGTGGTATTCACATATTGGGTATGTGAAAATAAATAAATATTTTATGTTGATTATAAGATTAATGTTAATTTCATTTTTTGAAAATATGTGAACTTATTTATAAATATTAAATTTTTTAGGGGTTATAATGTTTAACATTTTTGTAATTACTTGATGTTTAATTTTGGATAAGTTTTTATAAAATAATGTACTAATTTACCAAATTATGACTTATGAATAACATGTGATAAACATTTAGTAACAGTGTTAACTAGAGACAAATTGAAGGATTTTTTTGTATTATTTTCTATATATTATTTACAGATTCAAAAACGAAAGATTTATCTACTATTTTAAGTTATAATGTGGATATAGATCAGACATAACCAATGTATGATATTGTACTTATGAAATAGAATAAATTCAAGTATGTATATCTTCTAATGAAAATGACCCAATCATAAGAAAAGGATATTGAAATACAATTCCGTCATATTATTATAAATTTTCCTGATATCTATGAACAATTTCAGAACACATTGGATTATTTATTTGTTGTGGTTTACTGTCTCCCAACTATTGTCTCTATCTCTTTCCATCTGTATTTTGGAGTTAGTTATATATTCTCTTTCCCTGTAATAAATTCCCACATATGTTATACTATTTATAAACCTAATACATGTTATTCTATATTACATTCATGTATCCATTTTTTTATTTTCAATAGGCCATTAAAATAATCCATTTTACAATTTCGATTACCCATAAATGGATTTTCAAATGTAAGACCAATGTTTTTTGAGAACATGTTAAAATAACAAGGATGCAATTTATTAAATGAGGAAGAACGTAACACCAAGATATTTTTTAAAATATTTTAAAATAGTTATAATCATTTTGATATTTAACATTAAATGGACTAATTATTTTACCTTTTGTTACATGAATCACTATGTTTCTCTTGAATTACATACAACCCCATGTGTAGATTGAATTACACACATAAACAACATTAAACGAAACTTGAAATGACATTAAAATATTATTTTTTAACATCATAATTCTCACTTATACATTGGAATGGTATGAAAGAATCGAATTATAAAAATTAAATTATATATGTTTTAAAAAAATATAAAAATTATTCTATTTGATGAAAAATTAAATAGAAATGAAAACAAAATCATTATGAAAATTTTAGATATCCATTTCAATAAAATATTTTTATTCACAGAATTTTGTTTACATTAGTAAATTAAAAAAAATAAATTTATTTTAATGAAATTAATTTATTATATATTCATTAAATTTTTTTACCTTCATCTTATTTGTTTTATAGACAATAGAAAATAATAAATCCAAATTTATGATTAAAACATTATTCTTCAAGAAAAAAAATTTGTTACCATTGGCACACATAATTTAAAATTTTAATTTAAAACATATATATATATATATTATAAAATTATTGTAATTTCTAAAATCATAATGTAACAATTTTTTAGATTAAAATGTTGATAATTTTCTGGAAAGATAATTATTTCGATGAATACTTAAACTACTTGTTTTTAATAAGAACAATCAACTACCTTAAAGAATTTTAAAAGATAAAAAAATTGGATGGTTTTAAAATAAATCATAGTTCAATTATATATCTATTAATAAAATTTAGATATTTGAGTCTTTTTCATATTGAATATGGATAAAAAAATTTATCTTTTGAACAATTTATCTTTAAAAAGCAGATTTCTTATCATGTTAGTAGGACTAATTTTACATTATAATGCTCCACTTATGTGAATGGAATTTTGAAAAAAACCTTCTTGTTTTTTTATCATATTAATTTATATTATATAAAATTTTTAACATGATGTTTTACAGTAATTAATAATATAACAACTAAAATTTATTTACTATGGTTAAGATAAAAATAGGATTATAAGGGGTTAAACTAAACTGACAAGGTTTAAAAAGACCAAAATCTTGTTGAAAAAAAATTAGGGCCATATTTATAAAATATATATTTATGGATTTATATTTTTATATTTTTTCTCATTTTTCATAAGAAAAATGAGGGCACACATTTTTCATTTCAAAAACTAAATGTGTTCCACATGCCTAACTTATAAAAGGACACCCCTCTCATATCCACTTTTAAAATCCAAAAACATTTATTTAATCCAATACCTATTAAATTATCATCCAAAAAAACTCACTTAATTATAGTATCCTTATTTTAGTGTGAAATTGGTCTTCAAATTTCTTTTGGAGAAACAAAAAATAAGTTGTTCAAAGAAGAGGTAACATTCCAAACAAAGCGTTTTATCTTATAACATCCTACACCTACATAACATACTAATAAAAAGTTATTATTTAATAAAATTATTTTATTAAATATTCTAGGATGTAATTTTGTTAATATAATAAATAAAATAATTATCCACTTCTATATAATTGGTTATGAAATCCTCATTTGTATGTATAGAAGTATACCACCTCACAAACTGATGTTACTAGTTTTCAATCACCATCTCTCATGGATGGATATATGGATGGATTTATTATTTATATGTCAATTTTATGATATAATTTTGTATTTTGTGTCATTATATCACCACTTTCTTATTAATTTATATTATTTGGGAATAAGATAATGTCATTCATGTTTATGTCAAAATAATTCCTTACAGAGCGATGTGATTCATCCATTCATTACATCAAATGTAATAAGGATGGGTTTCATATAATTATGTTATATATATATGACATAATAATAAATTTTCATGGTAATATATTAGTTTAAAATCATTATTTACCACTTTCCTGATAAAGGAACCTCCCATAATGCATATGTACATACTACAATCTCTATAAAGGATGTATTTAATTTAAAATATATAAATATTATAGATCACTCTAAATAAATGTATACTGAATATATAAGATATTAAAAACATTTTTAAAATTATTCAGATGATGTATCCATGATCAGTATTATAATACAAAATATAAAATATTAAAATATACACGAAAGAGTTCCTGAAACATGACATTAAAATGGAATTGTTAGTAAACAGTTAATAATTGGCCACAAGTAAATCATATTTCAAATTATATAAATATGTCTATATTTATAGTTTTGTAATATATTTATAATAATAATTTATTTATTGTTGTAATTATTTATGAATCATCATGTGGATGGAATTTGGTTTGGTGTTATTTGTGTTCTAACCATCAAGTGAGACACATAAAATGATATAATTTTTGAGAAGTTTCCAAAGGGGTTTGTTTTTATATCAACAATTATTTTGTAGAATCTACTGAATTTATAATCATATTAATGTATTTTGGATTGTTCATCGATGGAGATGTCTGTATGTTTCAAAGGTTCTATATCAATTAAAATTCTTCATGTATGTATTAGAGATTCTTTTGTTGTTTATTATTTAGATGCTCTTTTTGAGCCACACAATGGGGATCGTTCGATAATACCATATTTCATGGAGACATGAGTATTTTGTATACTCTGATTGAACCCATAATAGATATTTCCTATATATCCTTGTGAATGTAATTTGAACCCACGTAGGGTATTTCAACATAATGGGACACAACATACCATTTATGTCCATGAAACAAGGACTATATCATGTTGATTAATGTCATGTGGAAAATAAATTTAGGTGGAACAATACTAGATAAATATTTTTGTCGGACATACTCTGAAGAATCCTTGAGAACCTGGAAGGGATATGGTCTCCCATGATTGACAAAACATTAATTGGAATGTGACCTAATGGGAAATAGGGATGATATTTGTGTGTTGGTTTTGGACCTCTTAGTGGATTCTGAACTATTCCATTTGATATGGTATCAATGCATACATATTTCAGTTATAATGAACCAGGCCATTAAAGGCCCTTTGATGTTTTTTATTAATGGATATATGGACCATTTAATATGTTAGGGATGATTTTGGGGCATAAACATTATATAAATATACCCTTTAGAGTGGATAGAAGCGGATTTTATCGATTCATGGTGATCTAGAGGTCATGTTGGTGATTAACTGAAGGAATATTAACTTGGAATGGATACATGGATCTATGTCCCACACAAATGGATGCCATATGAAGAAAGGTGAGAGAAATATCGATAAAAATATTCTCTAATAGGACATGAATTTGACGATGAATACTTCTTGTTCATAGCTACACTCTATGACCATGTGAGTGATGATATAATGTGAGAAAAAATGCGAATCAGATGATCCAACATACCACAGAATCTCTTTCATCCACTGGTGGATGAGGATGGGGCTATAAGATAAGAAGTAAGGGATTGGATTTTCTAGTTATCACAAATTTTGTTTACAGGGTAGTCATATCTGGACACCTATATGCATAAAGACCATAAGAAACATAAAAGGGATTACTATTGGAAGGATTCCATACCACTAGTTACTATAGAAAAGACGATTATTTCCCACAATCCCTCAGAGGAAAAAGCATTCATGATCCCATCCCACCTCACCTGGAACTAGGGGGCCCTGACTGTAGAGATAACAAGTTAATGAAATGGAATTAACCCTCGTACCCATGACCAAATGGTCAATGGAACATACCCTAGTGTGGGGTCCTTGTGAATTTGGAATTTAAATCTATATTCACCCTAAGGAACCTACCAATCATGTAGGCCATGTTTGGTACACCATTGTCAGATGGAATGCATATCTGAATGGGAGACACAGTAGTGTTTCTTTTCCCAAGGTCGTGTAAATCCTGATATTTCGATGGAGGTTTTAATTTGTTCCCCATCATATTAGGGATCCATAGTAATGTGATACCTATAATGGGTGTATTGAATGAGGTAATAGAAGAGTCTTGTGTTGGTCAATGATTGGCTAGAACGTAGTGCTTCACATATGGTGGACTAGGTGGTAATATAAGTGCTATTTGCTAGGAAATCCTACATTATATTAAGTTTCCATGGTAGAGAAAGAACCAAGGGAACAAATTCAGGGTAGTGTAATTTATATAGGATCCCAATGTATCCTCATCCATCCCTAGAAGAGTTTTTTATAGGTTCCTAGTATAAGGAGGGACCGTCGTGCAAGTGCTATTTCACTATGGAGGAAGGGGTCCTCCCACACAAGTCTTGTTTTTCATACCCTGTTAGGTATTTTACCACATATCCCCATTAATTAACTCTTATTTTGGGTTTTCTAAAGCAATGAGAGGTATTTTAAATACCTATGAGAAGGGGATGTGTGACCAGATCTTGGAGGATTCATCAATTTTTTCAGATGTCAAATGAGGATCCACATACTTCTCTATATATGAAAACATGGAACCCTGGTCTATGTAGATTTTCAATAATGGTCCCTAGCATAGGTAACTAGTGCAGGTGGGCCTTGAATGGCTGGAAATATACATATGGTCATATAGGTTCATATTTAAATTGTTTTGTGTAGGTGTTGTGCGTAGGGGTGGCTTCACATTATGTTCTTCGTAGACAGGGTTGACACCTTCCCCTTAGTGTGTTGGTTTGGTGTGGGAAAGACCACCTGGGTGAACCTGTTTCCTCATTCCATGGTTTCTATGCCCACACATCCCAACATGGGATTATTTTCGATCAGCAGTCCTGGCCCTTCGGTCATCCCCCTCTTCAAAGGTCACAGAACCACATGTAAAATGATGTATTGCACCATGATCTTTTCTATCCAGGTCAAGGATAATTTTTTTAAGATTTATAAAACCCAGCAATCCATTGAAACAAATAACATAATCTCATAGGGAGGTTTTAAATATCCTTAAAATGTATTTGGAATCATTTTAAATCAATCTCCCTCCCTTGGTTATTGATAATTATTAAAACACATAGATATCCAATATGTTCTTTTCGGTAAAATGTTATATGTAAACTCAAACCTAAAATTTGGTTTCTAAGTGATGATAAGATATTGAATTATATGAAGAATTTAACAAAAACAAATTCATGGTGTAACAATTATACATTTTTTTGATGGTGTATGATGGAATTTCATTCTTATGGTCACAGATATCTGGTAGTCACATGAAAATTCACCACACATTTCATCAATTTGATATTTATTTTAAGAAATCGGTTCTTCCATTGAGATAAAAATCTTCTATTTTTTAGGTTTTTCGTATTTAAGTGGTGGAAAAAGTGGGTTACACATTCTATAACTCAGGAACATTCCATGTAATTGGGGTTACATGTTTTTTAATCCCGATAGAAGCCATATTATGGTCTGGCTACGAATCACACAGAATGAAGAACTGCATATCATGTAATTGCAAGTACATGACATTGAATTGTTTTTGTTAAATAAGGTAGTAGCGTCATTTTTCATAAGAATACCAAAACACACCCATTCATTCATTGAATAGAACACCAAGGCGATCCAAGGATATGATGACCTCCTGTTTTGTCGTCCGATCACCGATTCGAACACAGTTGGATGCGTTGGATTCCCCTCAGTGAGAACTTGATTCCACTTGATCCATTATTTATTATTGATTTTTTTTACCAAAATACTGATACATGAGTTTTTATTCTATATTTTGTAATCTAATCAATTCAAGGTCTAATTAGAGGCCGACACTGGATGAAGAGTGTCATAATAGCACGAGGTTGGTGGTCTCTTGAATTTTTCTATTTATCAAGTGGAATATATATTTCGACGTGTCACACACCCTTTATTAGTGTACCTTTTGGAATGACTATTGTATATTTCTATTCCATATTGTTTTTATATAATTGTGTAAGGGTTTTAAAGCATGTTTTGGACTATTTACCTTGATTAATGGCCACACTTGGGGCCTATTTCCCCTAAATGACCATTTATGGGGGCTTGGGCTAGGATTCCTACGTGGAATTCCTTAGATTTTTTTTGGGTTTTTTAAAATGAAGTTGATTAAATTAAAATAATTAAAATAATTTATTTTACATGTGTTTCTGGTGATATGAACAACCCACTTGATTTATTGTTGCTAAATCCATTTAATTTTTTAATTAAATGTGTTGCTTATTATACTAAATGATAATGGTCTAAAAAGTAATGGGTGAGCCATAGTCGCATGCTAAAAGTCATGGTTGAGATCATTTGACTATTAAACCTTACACTGTGGGTGAAAATGGGCTATATTAAATGACTATGGATGTACTGAAGAGGGTGTCATCATGTTAGATCATGAGAAATCCACAGATAGAGTGGTTGGGCCCATGGAGACATTTATTTAAATGTTGACAGAACGCTGAATCCAATGAGGGATTCCAAATATGGGCTCTATTGGAAGATGTTTATATTTCATGACTATAAAGTTACTAATAATTGAATATTGAAATGGAATGACTTAGGATGCATCTTCCAAGAAAAAGCATAATCTTGGATTCAGTCTTCATTTACACTTGTTTAGAAGGCCTTTTGAGACGTCTTCTATGATTACATTTATATAGGGAGCATCAGTCTTAGGACAGAACATGAGATTTATAATATTCTATGTAATTTAATGGTAAATGAAAATGAAATGAAAATAAATGATAACTAGTTCTTATAAGACTATTTACTTTTTTGTACTTCCTAGTTTAATATTTTAATTATTACACATTCCTAGTTTTATATATTCACCAATAGATGGGAACAAATTGTCGGTGGTTGCTTACAAGGATATAGTCTCACACCCTATTAGGACCATGATTCGGGCCCATGTATATTTTATTCTCGCTAGTGTCGATAAGGAAAAGAATCCTTCTCCAGGTACATGATTTGCAGCATTGGAGTTGGATATCAATGGAGAAAGCCAAGGGTTGTGACGGTTCCAAGTTTATTTTTTCTATTTGGTAAATTTGGTACTCGTATTATGTTTTAATGATGTGTTACCTATTTTATCTATTTTCCTATAATATATGACATGTAGCATCATCCTTTGTATTCCATGACATCTTGTTTTTATATTGTCATTCATCCACTATTTACATATGTAGAATGGTATTACTACTTCCATGATGGTACTTTATTGTTTCTATTATGTTACAATCTTTCAATTATGACATAGATTATCCACTATCAAACCAATCCCCCATTACTATTCAGTAGCCTCTGGAAATTGGGGAAATTTTCTTGAGGCCACATAGCCAATCGGGTACAGGGCACCTTTGAGTGGCATTCATATCAAGGATTTTAGAAAGTTGTATCAGAGGAGAGTTATTTTAATTTTTTCGACACTATTTGATGAAATTAGATAGGGATTTTAAGAAATTGAGTTTGGTAATAAATTGTAATAAGGAGTAGATACCCTGTGTATAGGTAAAAACCAAATTGCCTCATATTGTGTTACGATATTTGAATTTTGAGTTGTTACGGTTGATTCAATTTCACTATTGGGGGACAAACTTGTATTGTGTTTTTATTATTGATATCATTATTATTATAATTTTTTGAAACCTGATGATATTTGGCTATCCCATCTCATGAATAATAAAAAAACTTGTTAGAAATCGCATTCCATGCATTCCTACCATACGATTTAGATATAATTTCTAGGTGAATTTTTTCGTAAGAGATACCATGATAGATATCCATCCTATTGTAATATTTGTATTGGTATATTATATGTTTCAAATTGGTTGAATAGAAAACATTAGTCTTTGAGGTGTTTATTACCTCTTGGATTGATATTTTTTGGAACATGTTGTGGTCTTAAATTAGTTTTTTGATAAGATATGCTATATATATAGATGAAAAACATTGATCCACACACAGATCACAATTTTTCATACCTTTCGATTACTTTTAAAAATGGGTGTTCTGAGAATGTTTCAGCATTTTAGAGTCTAGAAACCTAGACAACACAAAACATGGTTATTTGATCACACTCCATGTGTTCTTCTGTTTTGGATGAAATAATTTTCTTAAGTACATTACTATTACTATGTAAACATGTTTTTTGGTAAATCACTGTGTATATGACCATGTGAGAAGAAATATGCAATATCAATGGTTTTAGACAATGAAAACGATGTACTAAAGGTACACACCATGTAGTTATACACATAAAGACCTCATGTGGCTCTATCCATGTATAATTACAAAGAATGAAGAAAATACTTGAGTACATATCATGTCCCACTCTTACACACCATGTACCAAAGTATGTTACATGCCCTGGCTTGTGGCAGTACACACCCCGGTTTAGGATTGAGGGTTCACAACGTGTATGGTTTCTACATGTTGTATACTTCTATTTTGGTATCCTTTGAGGGATATCTTCTTCTGTTCAGTTCTTTCACTCTGGAACTATGAACCTAGATAATGAAGATGACCTGAGGTGTGTGATTTAACATCTAGAGTCATTCTTACTTGATGACCTCTAGTTGTATTCCACGAGAGAGGAAATGATCAAATATTTGAGGTAGTAGGCAATGAGATACTAGAGGATCCTATAGTTATCCATGTTGCCACATCAGATGTTATACCACATATAGGTGCTAAAGAACAATACTATTGAGGATTTATGAGGTTCATGCAAACTATTATGGGAGCACCACACACTACGAAATCTACGGAAGAGTTGACGCGAGGGTTTCAGCAGTAGCATCTGCCCATGTTTTCAGGGGATGGCAGACCACAGGATGCAGAGTCATGGAAAGAGACCATGTTATCGATCTTTGGGAATCTGGAGATGTCTCCTGAGTGGAGGGTCATTATCTCTACCTATATTTTTCTTAATTACTCTACGAAATGGTGGGATATTATCTCTCAGATGGAACATCATCGAGATATTTCCTCGGAATATCTTTATATAGTCTTCTATGGGTACATCTATCCTAAGATGCAGAGGGTTAAAAAATCCCTAGAGTTTATACATCTACAGCAAGGCACTCTATCTATTATTGATTAGTCGGACTACGTTACTAAGATCCTGTTCTTCACACCTATTCTGATGGGTGATGATCATTTAATGGCTAGGTCTTTTGAGTATGGTCTTAGGTACAACATCCTATTAATGGGAAGTATCTTTCGGCTCACTACATTATAAACATTAGTAAACCATGCATTGATTATCACAAAAAATCTTAGATAATATAGAGATTAATGTTAGGATGGTTCAACAATGAGATCAGATACTATTTTGACTGAATGTAAGTAGTGTTATATGGAGAATTCTCTTAGTGATTCTAGTAGTTAAGAAATATCTTCATATAACCAAGTGAGGTTCTACCAATGTGATAAAATTGGGTATACAAGATGAAATTGTTTAATGGAACCAGTTTATTATCGATATTTCAAAATTATGGGCCATCAATATTTATTCTACATGGCGTTTCCACAAGAAGATTGTGTAAGAGGATCTGTACCAACTATGCCTAAAAGAGCAGGGTCAATATCTTCTCATCATTGAGGGAACATGAATGAATGATGTCATTAATGAAAAGGTTGTGGTCATGGTAGTGCTGCCCAGACCACAGGTTCTCAGTGATAGTAAAGTGAATCCGCTCAGGCAAACTAGGTAGTGCCACAAGGCCATAGTACAGTTCAAATTTATGCAGTGCAACAAACTCAGCTATAGTAGGATCTTGATCCATCTACAGTCAGATGTACAATTCATGTCACCCCATTTTAGCTTATGTACTTTTTGATATAGGGGCTTCACATAGTATCATATATGTGCCTATTGTGGATAGCATAGGGAACTAAATTTTTTATTTCTAATGATGTGATGATGTTAGACCCTATATTAAGGATTAGAACAGAAGGTGTACGACAGAGCAAGGAGTTTGTTACGCCCTGACCCCCTTTACCCAGAGCAAGTGCCTTATTTTAATATATTGGACTAATTACAAGGAATCATGTCCCGAATGAACGATTAGTTTAGGTGTCTTGGAAAATAGATTACAAACATGAATGATACAATACAAATTCAAACATAAAACCCAACATAAATAATCCATTGATAACTCCACTATTCCCCTAGCTTAAACCTACATATTAAACATAATACAATAATTGGAATATTGGGTAAAACAAAACAAAAGAAAGGGGTGAGCTCAGATGCTCAGAAAGGTAACTAATTTAGTGGAAGCTATAAACTTTTAAGACAAGATGGGTAATAATAACAACAACCTTTGAACATAAAATTGAACATAATATGGTGAAAATAAATCAAACATTATTATAGAAACATTCACATGGATATTCTACTAGTCAAATAATCACATGTAATAATTATTTTCATAATGAGAGAAAGCCTAATGCCATATATCATTAACACATAGTCAATGCCTCATGCCAAGAATACAAATAAATTTTTTTGTCAAAGACTTGTGCCAAGACACTAATTTGTCTCATTAGTCCTACTGATGCATCAAGGAGATATATCGGGCCCCACCCATCACATACTAAGTCAACAACATTCCTCATATAAATTTTTTGAAACATAACATAAACATTCGTATTAAAACTATCATACAGAATTTCAATACTTTATTCATAAAAAATAAATGGTATAAAAATCGTATTTCCACAACAAAACATATCATAACTCATTCAATAAAATATGTATTATTTTATTATATTAAATCATCCTTAATCAATAATAATATACAATAATGAATGTTGACAATGTTTAAAATGATCAGTAAAATTTTTTGAGTGAAATAACACTTTTTGTTAAATCATTTAAAAGACACACATTTATAAAATATTTAATTTAAAAGATATTATTGAACCCAAGTGTCCCATAACACTTTGAAACTTTTGAAAGGTTTTAACCTTTTAAAACAATCATGTCCATATAAATTAATCCTTAAACATATTATAAAAACATGGACATTAAAGAGAATTATTTAGAAGAATAAATATTTAAAACATTGAAATTGATTTTTTAGTTATAGAGTGAGTTAAAAGAATCATTTTTAATTTTCATTTATGAAACATGGACCAATATAATACATGTGTCCCCGAAAATACATACACACAAACAATCTCTGATAATAATGAGATTGAGGAATTAACCCTAAACTTGCACTTTCCTTTGGTCATGGGTACGTTTAACATCATGTATAATGGCCATAGTATTTTATTAAATTATACCAGAACCATATTCATATTTATTATATCATAAATTATTCATTTATGACTTTATAATTCCCATTTAATAATGATTTCAATGTTAAATTAACTTTTTGGGTAATAATTGCCTTTTTATCGTACGTGTTTTAACTTGTAATTATTGATCGTATCATTTAGATCATGATTTAAATACTTCCAGAATATAAAACATGATTTATTTATAATATATATTTCAAATATAAATATTTATAATAGATAGATATATGAAATGGAAAATATTGTTTACAGAGACGGTAGGCCGTACGTACGCATAAACACTGTTTTCGTTTTTATATTAAGTTGAACCGGAGTAACTAAATAAGATATATGTTAGTACATATATATATATATCCAGTAGAATTATTATATCATATATTACATACTTATTAATAATATATATTTTTATGATAACCTTTGAATGGTGAACCTAGAAATTAATATCATCACATTGTGGGGACGGTAAGCCATACATACACACGATGGACTATATCATTTCCTTAATGATTAAAAGTTGTGGAATTAGATGGTATATAAATTGTAAAGATAAATTATCATGTTATTTTAATTATTTATATACATATTAATCATCATCATATACATCAAAAAATCAGAGTGTGGAATAAAAATTTACACGACGACGTGGAGACAGTTAGCCGTACGTACGCATGTATGTTGACATTTTCATTCTTAGGATGGATATAATATTGAGTATAGTTGTACCATATTTATAATAACGTCACATTATGTATAAGTTACTATAGTTATTTTTTTAGGTAAACAACAACGGAAGAAAAGGTGGAAGAAGAAAAGAACATTGAAAGAGCTGATAAAATAATTACCTCTTCTTTGGGTGTTTTCTTTTGATTTGAACAAAATGGCTACTTATATTGGATTTAGGATAAATTGAAAGACTCTAGGATGATGTGAGGGAATTGGGAAGGATATTTTGGTATGTTTTGGCTGATCCAACAGGAATTGGAGGTGTGATTTTGAGAGAAGGGGAAGTACCCTTTTATAAGAGAGGTGAGGGTAACTTTTGGAAATGTTTGAAATATTATTTTATTATAAAATAATTTTCCATATATAATAGCAAAAATTGATTTATTTATAAGATATGGTGTTAATGGGTCGAAATAAGCTCAACCAATAGGTTTTAGACAAGATTAGGTCACCATATTAACCCCATCATTTAGATTTAAGACTTAGTTAAATTTTTTTACTTTTACCATATCCTCTGGTATTATTATAATAGATGGTTAACAGAATTTATCTAAAACACCAAAAGAACCAAAAGTGCTTCATTAATGGACTATAAATCATTATATAAGTACTTTGTGCGAATCATATATTTTTAATATTATTATATCATTTAATAATATAGTATTCGTTTTAGAAACACATTTTTTTCAATTTTCCAACTATTTGGTTTTTGGTATTTTTGAAAGTCATAACAAGATGATTTCATAAAAAAATAAAATAAATAAACCATAACAAAACATATTAACCTATAAAATTCTTTAATTTCATCAAAAGTTTCATTTTACATTTATTTTGATATTTATAATATACATTATTTTAATAAGTCATTTATAAGGTAATTACCGCATCATCATTGTGTCATTAATAAATTTAGTTATTTAATGTCTTTAAATTATAAATAAAATAAAATTATATAGGAAATATTGTTAGATTTCAAATGAATGTTGATATTTGAATTTATCTTATTTATAATATTATATTAAAATTAGTTTAGTTATTAAATATAGAATTTAACACTTTTAACTCATCTTTAAATAAAATAAAAATAAATGTCCTAATCTAATCCAAGTAGATCATAAGAATCATATTTTATTTTTAAGGTTGGATTTTGTTGAAATACACTTATCCAATAGAATTAAGACATGTGTTAGTGTTAATATAATATCATTTTTACATTTATTTACCCTATTTACTTTTAACCTTGGTAAATAAAAGTCAAAAGATACTATTCAACAAAAATTATTTTCATCTTATTGAACCAAATTTTACTTACTGATATCAACCACATCTCTCAGATTTTTGAAATTCAATTCACAGAAGTGGTAAGATTACTTTTTATGCAAATTTTAAAATGTGCCTAGAAATTTGGAAAAGGATGTTAAAAAGTTCAAAAAAACATAAACATATATTTTAATTATAAAATGACTCAGATTAATTAAATTTAACTAATATTGGTATTATAATTCTATTTTTAGTTAAAATAAATTTAAATATAATAAATAATTATTTAAATAAAAATTCAGCTTTAAACTATAACACATTATTTTACACTATTCTTAAAAAATTTAATGTTTTTAGAAAAATAAAAAACATTCATCCTATGATAATTTTGATATTCTAAATTTCAAAATAAAAAATATTTTATCAAATAAAAAATATAAAAGTTTCATTAATTAATTTAAAATTAATTCTCGTTGTCAAAACCAAAAAGCTATTTTTTAAAAAGATAAAACTGTCAAAAGATTGACACGTGTTTATGTCAAATTTAAATGTGAAATTACATATTACAACCTACATTTTATGAAATGATAAAAATAAAATCTAATTATACTTCCAAACCATTAAAATTCCTATTTTAACACTTTAAATTATTCTGATTAAAAATGATGTCTTTAATTAAAATTTAGTATTTTTCATTATTCATCAAAATATAAAAGTTATCAGATAAGTACCGAAAAATAATCCTAATTTTTTTATGTCCCAATTAAAAATGATAATTTAATTTCATTAAATATAATATA
The DNA here is from genome assembly GCA_963277665.1 of Viscum album. NCBI lineage: Eukaryota > Viridiplantae > Streptophyta > Magnoliopsida > Santalales > Viscaceae > Viscum > Viscum album. The sequence goes on from OY728157.1 coordinate 789,664,409, forward strand.
TAAAAGTTTTTTATATTTTTTTTAAAAAGTTTTCACCATTAAAAGGTGATTAAATTTCATTTTTTGAAAAATACTTCTTTTATTTGAAAAAATGAATTTGTTATTATATTATCTCTATGAAACACATAATATGGATTTAAAAATTATATAAAGTATATATAATTCAAAATTCAGTTAATACCATTCAAAACCGCTTTTTGAATGGCTAGTTTGCTAAGTTGTGGCGTGCTCGAACTCTGTGTTGCATGTAATAGAAGATATTTAATTACTTTGAAGAGATAACATACTATCAAATCTTGGGGTTTTAAATTCACTCTTAGAACAAAAAATTGCATCCACTATATCTGAAATTCTTCTTCAAATAATTAAAGGTTCAAATAGAAAATACCATGGTGGAAAACACACATCAGAAAATAGGGTTAATTAAATTTTTCTTAGTAATTGGGAAAGGGAAAATGAAAATTCACCACATAATTAGGGGTTAAAATAAGAGATCATTGGTGGAAATTATAGACCCATAATTTGAGTAAAAAGATAAATATTTATAGTGAGTAATTGAGGTTTTCAATAAAAAAACATGTGAACAATAAATGGAATATTGAGAGCCTCAAAGCCATAATTCTATGATGATTTAACATATCATCGGTTCAAAAAAACATGAGTTATTAGAAGAACACATTGTTTGTTTTAAAATCATTTCATATGGTTCATGAATTAATTTATCATATAAAATTTTGAAAAATACTTAACAAATAGAGTTTCATTCGACAAATAATTCCAACCAAAAACTTATCTATCACTCCAAAAGATAATAAAAATAAAAAAAAAATTATCCAACATTTATGGGGTTCCAAAAATAATGAATTTATAATTCATTTTTCAGACTATTTAAAAAAACTGCATTATAAAAACCATGGCATGACATAGGCTAGTGGTTGGTGATGCACCCTTATCGCAAATTGGTTGCGTGTTCAAGTCTCGTGGTCGTGCCGGATGTGACGGGTTGTCACCCGAACTCTGGGTTGTCCTTTTTATAACAATCCAAATATAATCCTATGAATTTTTTTAACCTTAACTAATAGTATCCAATATAAGACTTAATTCATTCCATCCTTTAGACATATCCAAAATAGATCATTCAAAACTCACAGTCCAAAATTTATAAGTAAGGTTAACATAATGAAGATATCTTTTTACATGTATTCACAAGTGAATACCATCATCATGTATTCTCTTAAAACAATGTAACAACCTAAATTACCATAAATCCTTATTGATTACATTCATTCTCCCTTATTCCGTATTAAATATAGGATATTCTCCTTACAGACAAAATTTTTTGAATACTCAAACAATGATGTAATAAACAAACCATTAATTAGTTAATAGGATGTCAATAATACCCTTTATACAATATCCAACTCAATTATCTCTTATTACAAAATCACTACCTTATAATCAAGACAATGTTAAGGTTTATCGTTCCCTCAACCATATATATTCCAAAATTATTGACATGAAATTGTGTCACATTACTTGGTACCATAATGTCTAAAATACTTGGTGAAAAGGTATTGCAGTACAATCCTTATATAATTTATAACTCTTATAACTTGTACATAATTAATACAATACTCAAATTACAAAATTCATTAACAACAACATAAGATCACTATTCATCCCTCTTCATTTGCGGTAGTATCATAACTTGATTATTATCCAATAACATCATTTGGGGTATACTCTAATGATTGGGTCATTGATTCACATAGTGCCCATCTCCTTCAAGATAATGAATTGTACATTTGAAACCATTGCATTACCCTTGAAATCACATACATGGTTTCCTTTTTCCCCACACATATAACAAACTCCCATTCCCTTCAAGAATTTCACAAGGTAATTCTTTCCATAGTTATCACATATCAGAAAAAACCTTTTTCCCTTCATCCCTTTATCCCTAGTTCTCTCTACTATCCTTTTCTTCTCTTGATTCTGTTCGAATCCATAGAACATAGAGAATTATTTACTTATATTATTTGCACATGATACTATTTCTTCATATGATAATATTATTTGGGAGATTGTTTCCCTTCTAAATGTTGGCTTAAGACAAGTAAAGATATGATTCTTCTTACTCTTTGGATCATGTGTATTACTAGAGTTCTCATTCCTTCTACTAGGTACGACTTCTAAACAGTGGCATACACTTGGTTAGTTTATGAATCGAAATGAAAAATTCAAAACATATAAAATATCTAACATAAATTTAAATGTTTATGCATAGAATCCATAATCATAAAAATGTTTTCATTGATGAAGTATTTACTTATAAATCCATCATAATAGTCTACAATAAAAATTGTAATTATCCTAAGAATATTCCCCAGGAGTGTCGTAAACATGTGTGTAGAAAGGCCCATTTTCGTGTACCATGGTACCCCGGGTCAAGCCCAAAACTCCTTATCGGAGTTTTCACTCCTAAGAAAATTTGTTCTAGAGCCACCTCTACCTGCTCGTATCTAGACAAGGATGTATTTTTTTGAAAACCCACATAATATTTACACTCCCAATATTTTTTCTTGTTATTCTATAATAATCCTAAAAGTCTATGTTAGAAAAATGTTTCCTAATTAGAGTTTATCTAAATATATTTCCAAGTTTATAGCTAAACTTCACCCAATATGAACTGTAACACCCCAAACCTAGATACCCAGAGCCAGTGCTTTATTTTTATACATTGGCATGATTACAAGGAATAATATACCAAAAGACTTATTAGTTTAGTAGTCTTGGAAAATAGATTACATACATGAACATTACAATACACATTAAAACATAAAACACAACATAAATAATCCATTGAGATTGACATTATTCTCCTAGAATAACCTTGCATATAAAACATAATACATTTCTTGGAATCCTAGGAAAAACGAAACATTCCAAAGAGGTGAGATCAGATACTCAGTAAGGGTAAATAATATAGCAAAAAAATAAACTGTTAAGAAAGATGTGTCACTAAAACAACTTCCTTTTAAAAATAAACTTGAACATAATATGGATAAAAAAATCAAACAATACCTAATAAACATGCACATGGATACTCTACTAGTAGAATAATCACATATAATATTTAATTTCATAATGAGGGAATTCCTAACACCAGACATCATTACCACATAGTCAAGGCCACATGCCAAGACAAAAAATAATTTTTTTGTCAAGGACTTATTCCAAGACAGAAATTTGTCTCGTGGGACATACCGATGAATCTAGGATCTATAGCGGGCTACACCCATCACTTACTAAGTCCAATGCATTCCTCCTATAAAATTTCTGAACCATAACATAAACATTTATATTAAAAATAGCATACAAAATGTCAACACATTATCCATTAACCATGAATGGTATAAAAATATTACATCCACAATAAAACATATCATAAATCATTCAATACCGTATGGAATATTTTATTATAATAAATATACCATAATTAAGAATAATATCATGTAAACAATATTGACATAGTTGAAAATTATCAGTAAATATTTTTTAGAGAAATATTTTTTTAAATCATTTAAAAGTCACATATTTTTAAAGGAAGTCATTTAAAAGATATTTTTGAATCAATTTTTCCCATAACACTTTGAAACTTTTGAATGATATTAACATTTCAAAACAATCATGTCCATATAAATAAATCATTAAAACCATTTAGAATACAAGGATATTAATGAGAATGATATATAAGAATAAATATTTAAAATAGTTAAAATGATGTTTTGTTTAAGATTACCTTAAAAGAATAATTTTGAAATTTATTTTGTGAAACATTGACATGGATAATAAATATGTCCCCAAAAATACTTATACAAAAACAATTTCAGATAATAATGAGACTTAGGAATTAACCCTTAACATGCACTTTTCTTTGGTCGATGGTACCTTTAACCTCCAGTATAATGACCATAGTATGTTATTAAATTATAACAGAACAATATTCATATTTATTATATCATACATGATTCATTTATGTGTTTATACTACCCATTTAGTAATTATTTCTATGTTATATTAACATTTTGAGTAATAATTGTTGTTTTTATCGTACATGTTTTAACATTTAATTCTTGATCGTATCATTTAGATCATGATTTAAATAAATCTAGCATAAAAAAATATTTATATATAATATATATTTAGAATATTAATATTTATAATAGATATAAATATGAAATGGAAAACACCATTTATAGAGATGGTAGGTCGTACGTACACATGAACAGTGTTTGTGTTTTCATTTCGTATTGAAAGGAAGTAAGTCGACAAGATATATGTAAGTACATACATACATACATACATATATATATCTCAAATAGAATTATTATTTCATATATTACATTCTTATTAATAATATATATTTTTATAGTCCTCGTTGAATGGGGAACTTGGAAATGATTCCCATCGCGTCGTGGAGACAGTAAGTTGTACATACACACGAGTGGCGATATCATTTCTTTAATGATAAAAATGTGTGGAATTGGAAATTATATTAATTGTAAATTAAAATTAGGATTTTATTTTCATTATTTATATACATATTAATCATCATTATATCCATCCAAATAACAGATTTTTGAATAATAAATTACACCACGGTGTGGAGATGGTAATCCTTACGCACGCACGCTTGGTGACCTTATCATTCATAGGATGGATAAAATAATGAGTATTATTGAACCATATTTATAAAAACATTGAAGTATGTAGAAGTTAGTGGAGTTATTATTTTGGTATTGAATAACAAATAAAGAGAAGGAGGAGGAAGAAAAGAACTTTGAAAGAGGTGATAAAAGAACTACCTCTTCTCTGGGTGTTTCCATTTTATTTGAACCAAAGGGCTCCTTAGGATGGTGTTCTGCTAAAGAAAAGGAATCTAGGATGAATAGATGGAATTTGGGAGGATATTTTGTTAGGGGTTGGTCGAGCAAAATATCATTGGATGTGTGAGTTTGAGAGAAGAGGAAGTACCAATTTTTAAGAGAGGTGAGGGTCAATTTAGGAAAAGTTATAAATATTATTTTATTATAAAATCAGTTTCATTTTCCAATGGCTCTAAATTTATTTATTTCGAAGCTATGGTGGGGATGGGTCGAAATATTCTCAACAAATATGTTTTAAACAATTTCAGGACACTATATTAATCCTATATTTTAGATTTATATCTTAGTCAAATAGTTCAACTTTTACAATGTCCTCATGTATTATTTTAATATTTGGTTAATAGAAAAACTATAAAAATCCAAGAGAACCTAAAGTGGTTCATTAATGATATATATATCATTATATAAGTCCTTCGGAAGATCCTTATATTTTTAGTATTATTATATCATTTAATAATATAGTATTTGTTTTAAAAACTCGTTTATGTAAATTTTGACACTATTTGGTAGTGAGTTTTTGTCAAAGTAATAACAAGTTTATTACTTAATAAAATTAATTAAATTAACCCTAAAATGTTATATTCACCTATAAAGTTCGTGGATTTCATCAAAAGCTTCAATTCACATTTATATTGATATTTATAATATCAATTATTTTAATCATTCATTAATAAGATAAATACTACATCATCATTGTGTCATAAATAAATTTAATTATTTAATGTCTAAAATTAATAAATAAATTAACATGCCTTTGGAAATAATTTTATATTTGTAATCAATATTTATAGTCGAATTTATCTTATTTATAACCCTATATTAAAAATTGTTTATTTGATAAATTATATATTTAACACTTTTAACTCTTCTTAAATAAAATAATAATAAATGTTCTAATATAATCCAAGCGAACCAAAAGGATAATATTTTATTCTTAAGGTTTTTTTGGTTGAAATATAATTATCCAATAGAATTAGGACATGTGTTTGGGTAATTATAATATCATGTTAACTTTAATTACCCTATTTACTTTTAACCGTGGTAAATAAAAGTCAAATGTTACTATTCATCAAAAAATATTTTAATCTTATGGAACCAAATTTTAACTACTTATTTAAACCATGTCTCTTGAATTTTTGAAATTCAATTCACATAATCCGTAAAATTACATTTTATGCAAATTTGTAAATATGCTGAGAATGTGGGTAAAAGACATTAAAATGTTCAATAAAATTTTAGACATATAATTTTATTATAAAATGTCTGCAAATAATTAAATTGAACATATATAGGTTTTATATATCAATTTGTATATAAAATGAATTTATATAAAATAAGTAATAATTTAAATAAAAAGTCAGTTTTAAACAATAACGAAGATTTTTTCACTATTCATAAAAAATTGATAGTTTTCAAAAAAATACCAAAAGTTCACCCTAAAATAATTTTGATATTACAAATTCAAAAATCAATTCTATTTAACCAAATTCAAAATATAGAAGTTTCATTAATTAATTTAAAATTTATTCCTGTTTTCAAAACCCAAAAGTGGGTTTTAAAAAAGAAAAAACTATAAAAAGATTGACATGAGATTATGGCAACATTTAATGTGAAATTACTTATAATTACATACATTGTATTAAATGATTAAAATATAATCTAATTATACTTCGAAACCCTTAAAATTAATAATTCAACACAATAAATTATTTCGATTAAAATTTGTTTTTTTTTCAATTAATGTTTAGAATATTTCACTATTCATCAAAATATTAATGTTATGAGAAAAGTACCAAAAATTTATCCAAACAAAATTATTATGTCCCTCTTATAAAGAGGAATTTAATTTCATTAAATTGTACATATAAAAATTTCAAATATTGGTTTTAAAATTGAATCTCTATTAAAAGGTGATAAAATTTCATTTTATAAAAAATACTTATTTTATCTGAAAAAATAAATTAGTTTTTATATTTTGTCCAAGAAACACATAATATGTATTCTAAAATCAGATGGAGTATATAAAATTCAAAATTCAGTGAATAATAATCATAACCGCTTTTTGAACGTCTTGTTTGGTAAGTCGTGGTGTGCTCAAACTTAGTCTTGCGTGTAGCGTAAGTTATTGAATTACATTGAAGAGATAACGTACAATGAAATCTTGGGGTATTATAGAGATCCCTATTGAGGTTGGAGGCGTGTTACTTCTTATGGGATATCTATGTATTAGATAGGAAAGCCTTGATTTCATTCTGAGAATGGATTCTTTGGTCTCCTTTCAAGCCTCTGTCGATTTCTATTTATGCAACATGAGGCTTACATCACCAGAGGGAATATCTTTTAAACCCAATGGTGAATGGGTTGTCCTGGTGAGTTGAGCTACACTAGATTATTATGGGTCGGGAAACATGAAATCTCCAATCATGATTATATATCTAGATTAATATGGGATAATTTAGGAAGATTTCCCTCCAATGGTTGATCATTTCAAGGACATATACCTGGATAAATTTTAAGGTTTACCAATAGTGAAAGAGGTAGAGTTTTCTGTCAATTTAGTTCCAGGAGTGGCACTGGTATCCATTCCTCCTTATAGGATGGCTATGATGAAGTTACAGGAGCTCAAGTAACAATGAGATGATTTGGAAGCTAAGTGGTTCATCTATCCCAATACTTCTCTAGGGGGGGGGTCTAGTCCTTTTTTGAAAGAAGGAAAAAATACTCTTAGGATATGTGTGGATTATTAGATATTGAACTTGATTATAGTTAAGAATAGGTATATTTTTCTATGTATATATGATCTCTTCAACTAGAATTGAGGATATTGGGTTTTCTCAAAGATTGATTTAATATCATATTAACATCAAGTTCATTTTAGACCATCTGACATACCTCACACATTCTTTTAGATAAGATATGGTGTTTGTGAGTATGTGGTAATATTGTTTGGTCTCATGAACACATCAAAATTTTTTATGGTTCTAAGGAACTGTGTTTTACATTATTATCTTGATTCTTTTGTTGTGGTATTTTTGGAAGATATCATGGAATATTCTCATAATAATAACAACAATGACACACATCTTGAGGTCATTTTGTGTATAAATCGAGAGAATCAGTTACATTCTATGTTCACAAAGTGCCAAATATGGATGGATCATATTCCCTTTCTTGGTCACGATATCTCCTAGATAGAAGTATTAGTGGACATAGAGAAACAGAGAGCATTAGTTTCATTGTAGCATCCTAATAACTTCATTGATATGCAGAGTTTCTTGAGTATGGATGGTTACTATATTAATTTCATAGAGGATTTCCCATGATTAGCATAGCTGTTTATGGGCCTAACTAAAAAGAGGTGAGAAGTATGTGTGTGGGAAGATTCTTATGTGACCGCCTTTTAAGAGAGAAAAGTGATATGTACTTCTGTGCCAATACAGATTTTTACAGAGCCAAGAAGGAGTTACATTGTGCAATGTGAGACATTAGGTACCGTTCTTGGATAAATACTTATGGAAGGGGTGAGAGTCATTTTATACGAGTCTCGGTAGTTCAAGCCACTTGAGAGGAATTACCCGACCCATGATCTCAAGTTAGGTGTATTAGATAATTCTTTTCACCATTGGATATTTTACATTTTTGAAGATTATTTTTTTGTGTACAAAGTCCATAATAGCCTCAAGTACATATTTACTCACAGTGATCTAAATGTAAGGTAGCGGAGGTGGGTGGAAAACCATTAGTCCTTCGACTTCAAGCATGCCTGCATGCACGGGAAAAGGCATTGCAGTGGCCAATGTTTTGAACAGGGGGACTCAAATACAGGTAAGGAATCAGACTAGTAGCAAGTGGTAGATTATAGTATTATTCTCTTAGATGCACTAAGAGGTTCAAGATAGGTAGGGAAATATTTTTCTTTCATCCTTAGTTGTTACCCATACCCAATTTCCCAAAGTGATGATGAGGAAGAAATCGTATTCTGATTGCCCCGTTATATGGGAGAGTATGTTAGGTGATGACCCTCCTCCATGTTGTATGGTATGTGATGATGAGGTCTTACATGGGAATAAAAATGATTGGGTTATAGTGGTTATACATAAAGAGATGATGTAGGAGTTTCATATTTCATCATGGGCAGTACGCCCTATGGTCACCATGATGTACCATGACTTACATTGTCAGTATTGGTGGTTGAGTATGAAGAGAGAGGTAACTAGTTTTGTTATGAAGTGTTCCACCTATCAGTAGGTGAAGATAGAACATTAGTGACTGGACGGACTGTAATACTTTTTACCTTTTCTAGAGAAGAAAATGTGATGATATCTTGATGGATTTCATGAATTGTTTTCCGATGTTTCTTAGATGTAACCATTTTGTGTGGGTGGTTACTGACATGCTTACGATGGTCACATATTTTATACCGATCATGGAAACATTCAGTGTGGTTGATCTGAGAATGTTGTATATCTTAGAGGTGGTTCAACTACATGGGTTACCCCACTCTATCATTATAAATAGGAACACCCAAGTTATATATAATTTCTGGATGTGTTTTTATATGTAATTGGTTACATAGGTGATTCTGAGCATATCATACCATCCTCAGACTAATTTTTAGTCGTAGTGTATGATACATGTTCTAGAGGTCATTTTGAGAACAAGTGTCCTAGATTTTGGAGGCTCATGTGAGAAGAACAATCCCCTGGTATGATTTTCAAACATTAATAATTATAAGGTGAAGATACATGTGGAATATTATGAGGCTTTATATTGTAGGTAATTTTGTTCTCCTCTCTACGGGTAAGAGGAAGTTGAGGCAACTTTACTGGGACTTCACCTCATATAAGAGAATTCTATGCATGTCACGTTTATTAAGAAGTGAATGGCCACTACACAGTCTCATAAAAAATCCTTTGTCGATCACATTAGATGACCTATTGAGTTTGAGGTTGGGGATAGACCTTTCATGCGTGTTTCTGTCAGACCGCCTCCCACCAAAGATGCCCCTCCTGAGCTGGAAATGGTGAAAGGGAGATAATGACCCCCGAGTCCCGCCTCCAGTAGGCCCCGGGTTGGCGACTAGCACCAAGGGTATGAGTTTTCACAAATATGGGAGGCAATACCCTTTTTATTATTTTGGATCGGGAAATAGGACAAGTCAACCACCAAAAAGGGAAAAGAACAAGTGTATATAAATAAACCCAAACCAAGCCCACATGCATGTTTAAACAATTTTTATAACAAGTTATAAGTACAAGGAAGCTCAAAAGTACAATGCCAAAGAAAACAAGAGAACAAAAACTCCAACAACTCCAACTGCTCGACTAGTAGGGTCCCGCACGGCCCTGGTAGTCCTCCTGGAAACCTGAAAGTAAACGTAGGGTGAGCATACAAGTATACTCAGTAGGGAAACCTAAATCTCTCGTGCACAAGTGGGGAGACACCCTAAGGTCCCGTGAGAAAACAGAAGAACCAGAAACTAATAAGGAAAAACTATCCACCCAGCCTCACTGGTCACACTCACCAAGTAACACAAACAAGTTTAGTATATATATATAGAAAAAAATTATTGGGTACCCCGCACCATTTCCCACTTAATTAGATGCTGGTCTTCCTAACGGCAAACATCCTGACGCTACCACACTCTTCCCGCCCGCACACACCTCGGCCAAACCACGCATCCCGCCCGCACACACCTGGGCCTCACAACCACGCATCTCGCCCGCACACACCTGGGCCACAACCACTAACCGGCCTGCAGACACCTGGGCCTCATCCCGAAGGTTCTTGGGAACGGTAAGCCTGCCCGAAGAGTCTTGGGCTAAAGGTCGCCTCAAGCCATCACAGCCTCCAAGACCTACCCGAAGAGTCTTGGGTGTAAGGTCACCTCAAGCCATCACAGCCTCCGAGACCTACCCGAAGAGTATTGGGTGTAAGGTCACCTCAAGCCATCATAGCCTATGGAAGAAGGAGCAGGAAGGAGCTAGTAACTAAGGGGGAACACCCTCTCCCATAAAATGGGAGTGTTCGGCACTAGGTGCTTGACATGGGTGTGGTGCGACAAAACACAAAGATACAATTATATATAATCATATACCAAACACACAGCCCAACCTATGGCTTCTTAAAAAGAGAAACTGAGCATGTGCCTCGACACTGCTACCACGAAGCATGCATCAACAACCAAACAATCATCCCCCAACCCCATTTAGGTTTTCATGTTTCATGCAATGGTTTAACAAATTATTACTACTGGGCAACTATCATCCAGACAAAACCTTTCACAAACATATCCCTGCCATCCACAACCAAGGTTAGGTAAAACGCAAGCAACCACATGCCATTTCATTTACAAAAGATTATCACAACCAGACAACATTCCATCATTCAATTATTTAAAAGTTCCACACATAAAAACCTTTCCACACACAAAACATTTCCGCATTTGAAAACAACTTTTACTTCAAAACACTTTTCATAATCAAAACACTTTTCATAAATAAAGGCATTTTCCACAACCAACCACTTCCCATTTCAACCCCATCGTTTACAAAACATTTCACACCTCCACGTTTCCACCATCAACCATTCCAATAAGATCAGCACCCAAACGTCGCATCTCCGCTGCCCAGCATCACATCACAACACCATTCTAGAAAAAAAAACTTTTCCCACAAAACAACCAAACCACCAACATGTTCATTATTCCAATTTTGTTCAACTGGGGTGATCACACAAGGTTTTAATTCTCATTTAATCAGCCAGTCTTTACGTGCTTATCCATTTTCCATGTTTTAACAAAACCAACCACAAACTATTCAGATATCAATTTCACACGCAAAGTCCACCAACGACCTTGATTTTCAGTAGGCAAAGGCCTTTCAATCCAAAATCACAATCAGAAGATAAAGAAACTGGAAGGCAATAGAAACAACACAAAACCCCAAACCCTTCTTTATCCAGTTATTATCTTTATTTAAAGTTCAACTGCATCCCATGGGAGAAAAGAAAAATATCCCACCCCGCGTGTTGCACCAAAAAGAGAGACGAAGGTAAACCCCTACCTCAAAAGGTCCCGATCACGTCGCATCCGACGACGTCCTTCGGTGTCCTCCGCCTTCGCCAAACCCGACAAACGCCTCCTAGGATTGAAGCTGGAGAAGGAAGGCCGGAAGGAAAGGTGACAAGTCCAGGCTTAGAAGCTTTTTCTCGTCGCTACGATCCTGTGGCCGCTGACGGATCGTAATTCGGAGCTCGGACAAAGAAGTTAGAGGAGGAATACTTCTCGATCGTCCAAGAGCGTCGTCGTGCGACAAAGAAGCGATCGATATGGAAGATAAAACATGACCTCGTTCTTATATAGGCAACGAATAGGTAAATCCGTATTCAGCGTGAATTAATGAATACACGATGTGACCGTCCATACGTTACATGATTTGATTGGTTAACACGCAACACGTCACGCGGTTTCCATGCGTTTTAATAAAAAAACATTAATTTTATTAATATGTGTGTTTCGTTGACCCGAGACATAACTCATAAAAAGGTATCCATCACTGGTCTTAAAATGACCTTCTTAATTACAGGATTACACTGCCGCTGACGGTTCGTCATTCCGACACCATATGAAGAAGTTACGTTCGAATTAAGATTATAAAACCCAAAAATAATAATAAAATTTTATAATATTATTATTTATTTATTTTCCTTGAATTTTATACTCTCAAAAAATTGGGTCCCCTTTTTCTTTCACGCCCAAATATCTCCACCACCAATCAATCACCTTTATTTTTATTCTATTATGATAATAATATTATTATGAATATTATTCATTTAAGGGGAAGAAAAAAACCCCCTTACGCCTCCTTTAACCTCATCATACACCCCCTTTATTCTCCCCATTTATTTACTTTAATTTATTATCTCATTTAATCCATATGATTTATAATTATAATATACATGGGGAGGTCCTTGTATAGCGCCTCACCCACGTGCTCCTCATTAACTTAATAAATATATAATACAAATATTTTTATTATTATAATAAAGGAAAACCTCATGTTCAATTAATTCATGAGCGTTTCGGGTACCCAATCTGAAAACCCGAAAAATACATCCAATATTGGACTCATAATTTCCGTATCGTAGTCAGGGTCACACTACCGCAGACGGTTCATGAAACCGAGGTCACACGAATAAGTTATGGTCGGAAAAGTGTTTTACCTACAAAAACATTAACATGATTATTATATTATTATTTTTAATTGATTTATTTCAAATACCTAAATCCACCCAACCCTCTTACTCCAATTTGGTGCGCCTTTTTCCTTTTCTCCTTCATTGATTTCTTTTTCTTTTCTTTTATTACTTCTCTTTTAATTCTCACACTCTCTCCCCAATTTATTTCAAATCTTTAACTCACTCCACAAGTGGCGCCTCCCACTTTCTTTTCTCCATGTTCAACACGTCCCATGATTGACTCCTCTTTAAATTATATATTTTATTGGTTTAAATATTAAATCTTTATTTAATTTAAACCTTTTCTCTCTCCAATCTAATTCTCTCTCAAATTTTTATTGGTGCGTCTCTCCTATATTTATTTTTCAATAAATTTTATTTCCTTTAATCATGTTTCTCCCTCCAATCTTCTTACCTTCTTCCACAAAAAGTGGCGCCTCTCTCTTCCTCATTCCATTCCCAAAACGCCCCACCTTTTATTCCTTCTCTCTCTCTCTCTTTTTCATTTAATCTTATCTTTTATTTTATGTCATTATTAATATATTTTTCATCTTCTCTCTTCAATCTCATTCCTCCCCAACAAAGTGGCGCCTCCCTTGATTTTACACCATTAGTTCCATTCTTTTTATCATAATTATTTTCAATAATAATGATTTAATCTCCCAAAAAAAACATGCAAGATCACCTCCCACCAAATCCCACATGACACACACCTATTTTAAATCTTTATCATTATTATTATTATTTTATTTTTTTAAACACAATTATCATAAATAATAACATCTCTTATTTATCCTTATATCTCAAATCTCATTGCAATTAATTCAAAATATAATTCTCATTAAATCATTATTACCAGATCTATCAAAAAAAACCAACATTATTATTATAATTATTTAGTATAACACTTATAACAAAACCCCAAATAAAATTTATTAACACGTCACCATTTATTATTAATAATTATTATTATTTTTGATGTTCACCGCATTGACCACATCAAAAAAACGTTTTTACAAAGTAATCGACCGGAGAGGTCCGGGCCATTACATTTGATACCTCTCAAAACATTCTCGTCCTCGAGAATTAAAAACTGACCCAGAAGAAGGAAAGGATCTGAGGAACCACTCCACAAGATACCTCTCAGGGCTCTCGTCATGGCAAGGAACCAACCAACAACTCTATGAGTTCGGAATTCCCTCTCCTATGTCAAGATACTATCCGCTTTAGGCGGCACTGACTCACCTGCACGGGTTTAATCGCATCCTCATTAATGCGTCTTGATTAAGGATCAGGTTTTCCCTTTCCCATATATTATGTTTTTTCCAACATACACTGCACCCAACAACGTACAACTCACACAGTACCCGGACACATGGCTTGAGGAATTCCTTCTCCCATGTTGAGATATTATCCGCTTTAGGCGGCACTGACTCGCCTGCACGGGTTAAATCGCATCCACATTAATGCGTCTTGATTAGGGATTAGGTCTTCCCCTCCCCACATGATAGGTCTCTCCACGTACATTTAAAGAAAAGCGGGAAACAACATAGCATTATAGACTCATGAAAAACAAGGTCCAGGCCCAAAGCATGGGCGAGAATGAGTTTCAACAATTGAGTGTGATGCTCCTGGATTTAAACAAAACATAAACGATAGCATTTAAGTAAAACATGAAACATCTCTCGCGATCTTTCGCCTTGCTGGGGTTGCCACTTCTGTTGCGTGAAATTGTCCGCGTCCCACTCCTCTACATTTCTGTTAACGTCCAAGTGCCATAGATGTACGGTAAACAAGGATCTCCTAAGCCCAAGTAGTAAAGAAAAACTCAAAGTTTTAATTATCATTTTATTTAAATTTCTTTCCCAGAACACCCAAATCAAGTAAAACACAAACATGATGATGCATGTACATTCCCTAGGGTCTCTACCCTACAATCAATATAGTCTCACTTGGTCGTTCGGTAGGCTCATAGTCCTTGCATCAGATCACAGGGGGGCCTAAAATCTCGTGTCCTAGCCGGTCTTCCCTGGCCTATGTCACGCACCAAGATTAACGAACACTGTTTCCCTACCATCCCATGCAATCCTCACTGTTCCTAACTCTAGACTCCATCCTATCTCTCAACCATCAGCCTCTAATACCATTCTGTCACGACCCCCTCCCACCAAAGATGCCCCTCCTGAGCTGGAAATGGTGAAAGAGAGATAATGACCCCCAAGTCCCGCCTCCAGTAGGCCCCGGGTTGGTGACTAGCACCAAGGGTATGAGTTTTCACAAATATAAGAGGCATTACCCTTTTTATTATTTTGGATCGAGAAATAGGACAAGTCAACCACCAAAAAGGGAAAAGAACAAGCGTATATAAATAAACCCAAACCAAGCCCACATGCATGTTTAAACAATTTTTATAACAAGGTACAAGTACAAGGAAGCTCAAAAGTACAATGCCAAAGAAAACAAGAGAACAACAACTGCAACAACTCCAACTGCCCGACTAGTAGGGTCCCACACGGCCCTGGTAGTCCTCCTGGAAACCTGAAAGTAAACGTAGGGTGAGCATACAAGTACACTCAGTAGGGAAACCTAAAGCTCTCGTGCACAAGTGGGGAGACACCCTAAGGTCCCGTGAGAAAACAGAAGAACCAGAAACTAACAAGGAAAAACTATCCACCCAGCCTCACTGGTCACACTCACCAAGTAACACAAACAAGTTTAGTACAAATATATAGAACACAAGTATTGGGTACCCCGCACCATTTCCCACTTAATTAGATGCTTCTCTTCCTAACGGAAAACGTCCTGACGCTACCACACTCTTCCCGCCCGCACACACCTGGGCCAAACCACGCATCCCGCCCGCACACACCTGGGCCTCACAACCACGCATCTCACCCGCACACACCTGGGCCACAACCACTAACCCACCCGCAGACACCTGGGCCTCATCTCGAAGGTTCTTGGGAACGGTAAGCCTGCCCGAAGAGTATTGGGATAAAGGTCGCCTCAAGCCATCATAGCCTCCGAGACCTACCCGAAGAGTCTTGGGTGTAAGGTCACCTCAAGCCATCACAACCTCCGAGACCTACCCGAAGAGTCTTGGGTGTAAGGCCACCTCAAGCCATCATAGCCTATGGAAGAAGGAGCAGGAAGGAGCTAGTAACTTAGGGGGAACACCCTCTCCCATAAAATGGGAGTGTTCGGCAGTAGGTGCTTGACATGGGTGTGGTGCGACAAAACACAAAGATACAATTATATATATACATATACCAAACACACAGCCCAACCTATGGCTTCTTAAAAAGAGAAACTGAGCATGTGCCTCGGCACTGCTACCACGAAGCATGCATCAACAACCAAACATTCATCCCCCAACCCCATTTAGGTTTTCATGTTTCATGCAATGGTTTAAAAAATTATTACTACTGGGCAACTATCATCCAGACAAAACCGTTCACAAACATATCCCTGCCATCCACAACCAAGGTTAGGTAAAATGCAAGCAACCACATGCCATTTCATTTACAAAAGATTATCACAACCATACAACATTCCATCATTCATTTATTTCAATGTTCCACACATAAAACCATTTCCACACACAAAACATTTCCGCATTTGAAAACACCTTTTACTTCAAAACACTTTTCATAATCAAAACACTTTTCATAAATAAAGGCATTTTCCACAACCAACCACTTCCCATTTCAACCCCATCATTTAAAAAACATTTCACACCTCCACGTTTCCACCGTCAACCATTCCAATAAGATCACCACCCAAACGTCGCAGCCCCGCTGCCCAGCATCACATCACAACACCATTCCAGAAAAAAAACATTTCCCACAAAACAACCAAACCACCAACATGTTCATTATTCCAATTTTGTTCAACCGGGGTGATCACACAAGGTTTTCATTCTCATTTAATCAGCCAGTCTTTACGTGCTTATCCATTTTCCATGTTTTAAAAAAACCAACCACAAACAATTCAGATATCAATTTCGCACGCAAAGGCCACCAACGGCCTTGATTTTCAGTAGGCAAAGGCCTTTCAATCCAAAATCACAATCAGAAGATAAAGAAACTGGAAGGCAATAGAAACAGCACAAAACCCCAAACCCTTCTTTATCCGGTTATTATCTTTATTTAATGTTCAACTACATCACATGGAACAAAAGAAAAATATCCCACCCCGCATGTTGCACCAAACAGAGAGATGAAGGTAAACCCCTACCTCAAAAGGTCCCGATCACGTCGCATCCGACGACGTCCTTCGGTGTCCTCCGCCTTCGCCAAACCCGACAAACGCCTCCTAGGATGAAAGCTGGAGAAGGAAGGCCGGAAGGAAAGGTGACAAGTCCAGGCTTAGAAGATTCGTCTCGTCGCTAAGATCATGTGGCCGCTGACAGATCGTAATTCAGAGCTCGGACAAAGAAGTTAGAGGAGGAATACTTCTCGATTGTCCAAGAGCGTCGTCGTGCGACAAAGAAGCGATCGATATGGAAGATAAAACATGACCTCGTTCTTATATAGGCAACGAATAGGAAAATCCATATTCAGCGTGCCTTAATGAATACACGATGTGACCGTACATACGTTACATGTTTTGATTGGTTAACACACAACACGTCACGCGGTTTCCACGTGTTTTAATAAAAAAACGTTATTTTTATTAATATGTGTGTTTCGTTGACCCGAGACATAACTCATAAAAAGGTATCCATCACTGGTCTTAAAATGACCGTCTTAATTACAGGATTACACTGCCGCTGACGGTTCGTCATTCCGACACTATATGAAGAAGTTACGGTCGTATTAAGATTATAAAACCCAAAAATAATAATAAAATTTTATAATATTATTATTTATTTATCTTCCTTGAATTTTATACGCTCAAAAAATTGGGTCCCCTTTTTCTTTCACGCCCAAATATCTCCACCACCAATCAATCACCTTTATTTTTTTTCTATTATGATAATAATATTATTATGAATATTATTCATTTAAGGGGAAGAAAAAAAACCCCTTACGCCTCCTTTAACCTCATCATACACCCCCTTTATTCTCCCAATTAATTTACTTTAATTTATTATCTCATTTAATCCATATGATTTATTATTATAATATACATGGGGAGGTCCATGTATAGCGCCTCACCCACATGCTCCTCATTAACATAATAAATATATAATACAAATATTTTTATTATTATAATAAAGGAAAACCTCATGTTCAATTAATTCATGAGCGTTTCGGGTACCCAATCTGAAAACCCGAAAAAGACATCCAATATTGGACTCATAATTTCCATCTCGTAGTCAGGGTCACACTACCGCAGACGGTTCGTGAAACCGAGGTCACACGAATAAGTTATGGTCGGAAAAGTGTTTTACCTACAAAAACATTAACATGATTATTATATTATTATTTTTTATTGATTTATTTCAAATACCTAAATCCACCCAACCCTCTCTCTCCAATTTGGTGCGCCTTTCTCCTTTTCTCCTTCATTGATTTCTTTTTCTTTTCTTTTATTACTTCTCTTTTAATTCTCACACTCTCTCTCCAATTTATTTCAAATCTTTAACTCACTCCACAAGTGGCGCCTCCCACTTTCTTTTCTCCATGTTCAACACGTACCATGATTGACTCCTCTTTAAATTATTTATTTTATTGTTTTAAATATTAAATCTTTATTTCATTTAAACCTTTTCTCTCTCCAATCTAATTCTCTCTCAAATTTTTATTGGTGCGTCTCTCCTATATTTATTTTTCAATAAATTTTATTTCCTTTAATCATGTCTCTCTCTCCAATCTTCTTACCTTCTTCCACAAAAAGTGGCGCCTCTCTCTTCCTCATGCCATGCCCAAAACTCCCCACCTTGTATTCCTTCTCTCTCTCTTTTTTTTCATTTAATATTATCTTTTATTTTATATCATTATTAATATATTTTTCATCTTCTCTCTTCAATCTCATTCCTCCCCAACAAAGTGGCGCCTCCCTTGATTTTACACCATTAGTTCCATTCTTTTTATCATAATTATTTTCAATAATAATGATTAAATCTCCCAAAAAAACATGCAAGATCACCTCCCATCAAAACCCACATGACACACACCTATTTTAAATCTTTATCATTATTATTATTATTTTATTTTTTTAAACACAATTATCATAAATAATAACATCTCTTATTTATCCTTATATCTCAAATCTCATTGCAATTAATTCAAAACATAATTCTCATTAAATCATTATTACCAGATCTATCGAAAAAACCAACATTATTATTATAATTATTTAGTATAACACTTATAAAAAAACCCCAAATAAAATTTATTAACACGTCACCATTTATTATTATTAATAATTATTATTTTTGATGTTCGCCGCATTGACCACATCAAAAAAACGTTTTTACAAAGTAATCGACCGGAGAGGTCCGAGCCATTACAGTTTCACTGAGGTTGGGACATAGGTGAATTATGAAACAAGTTAATCTATGACTGACACATGTCGAGCCATTTGAGAATATGGAGAATTTCTAGTATGTTACCTATGAGTTGTAATTGTCTTAGAGGTATTTATCCATGAATACTGTCATCTATGTATCTCAATTATGTCGCAATCACCCCAACCTATATCATGATTTTCATCATGAGGATGCTGAACTTCATGTTGATGCATCAATTGAGGATCAACTGATACGTATAGTTGATATTATCAAGACGGTGCCCCATGGATGGCCATTTCCTCTAGTATAGGTGCTATGGATGCACAATAATTCATAGGTTGGGACATGTAAGTGATAGGATGATAAATGTGCTCTATGGAAAGAGTTAATCTCAGGTACTACTTCACCACCATTGGAAGGGAAATTTGAGGATGAATTGATTTAAGGGGGGATGTTTGTAAGAACCTGATTCTTCTTCAGATGTATGAATCTTATTTTTTTGGTTGTTCCTAAGTAAGTGGATGATAATAGAGTTACACACAATGTAACCTAGTTTTATTCTTTGAAATTGTGGTTGCATGTTGTATAATCCTGATACATGCGATGTAGTGGTCTGGCCAAAAACCACATAGAAATAGGCACTACACAGTATGTAGTCTTGAGTACATTTTGTGTAAATTTTATTTTTATCTTTTAAATCAGGTAATACCTTCATTTTTCTTAGAGGGATAAAAAATCACCCATTACTTCTATGAAATATTTTCCCAGGATATCTGAGGATAGTGTGGACACCTGTTTCATTATCTGATATCAGATTCAAACACCATTTGATGCATTAGATACCCTTCAATGATCTCTCGATACCTATTGAGCCATTATTCATGATTTATCCTCTTGACCGTATTATCGAACATTGAGAATTTATTCTGATTTTGTAGATCTACTCCATTCTAGGATGAATTAGAGGTTGACGCTGGACAAGGAGAGCCATACTAGAATGATGTAGGTGGTCTTAGGCCTTTCACTAATTATCATGTTGAATATGTGTTCTAGAGAGTCGTACACCCATTATTAGTGCGTCTCCATGAATGTATAATATATATTTCTATTTATTATTGTTTTTAGGTAGTTTATTATGGGTTTTATAGCATCTTTCAGATTATTTTCCTTGGTTAAGGGCCACCCCATGGGTGAGTTTCCCAGGAATGACCATGTATGGATATTTTCCCTTAGATTCCTATGAGGTATGCCTTAAATTCCATTATTAGGTTGTTTATAATTAATTTGATTAAATCATAAGCTACATAATAATTTAATTTACTTATGTTTCTTGTGAGATGAATTTACCATATGATTTATTGATGTTAAATCCATGTAATAAATTAGTTTAAATGTTTTTATTATTATATAAAATGAAAATGGGTTAAATAGCAATGGGAGATCTATAGCCTTAGGATAAAAGGAAATGTTGGGATCATATGACTATTAAACCTCATACCTTGGGTGACACATGGACTCAGTAAAAAGTCCAAGGATTAACTCAATATTTTATAATCAACTTAAGTCAATAGAAAGCTACAAATGGAATGGTCGGGCTCATAGATGATTTTATTTAAATCTTGAGAAGACATTGAATCCAATGAGGGATGCCAAGGAAGGTCTCTATTAGAAGATATTTAAATGTCATGACATCCAATTTCTTTATAATTGAATATTGATATGGTATGAATTATTATGAGTCTTCCAAGATAAAACACAAGCATGGATTCCTTCTTTACTTACATTTGTTTAGATGGTCTTTTGAGCCTTTTGTGTGACAAATTTATATAGGGAATTTTGGGATTAGGAAGGATCTCATGAATTATATAATTAAATATAATTAAATTTTAAATAAACATAAATTTATTATAAATTAGAAACAATTCATATAGTATTGTTTTTTTGATTACTTACCAATTTACTTTTTTCTTTATCACACACTACCTATCATATATATTGAATGACAGTTTAGCATAGATCTTGGATGGTTTCCAAATTGGATTTAGTCTCACACCTTGTTTGGTCCATGATTTATTCCAAAGAATATTATATTGTTTTAGGTTAAGAAAAAAAAAACCTTCTCCAGGTACATGATTTGATGCTTAGGAGTGGGAGAGCCTGGGACCTAGCTGAGTCTTATGATGCTTCTGAATTTTATTTTGTATGTTTTATAAATTTGGTACCTGTATTATGTATTGCAGTACTGTGACTTGTTTTGGGTATTTTCCTAGAACATGTGCCATGAATCATTATCATTTGTAGGCTAAGACATTTGGTAGTTATATTTTTAGTATTCTGTCATTTACATCTGTTTCCTGGTATTAATGAATTTTCTATTGTATTATTATTATTTCAGATGTGTTATACTCTACCAATGAGGGCATAGGTTCCCCACTATCACATATAGGAACTCAATTTTACTTGGCATCCATTAGCATTTTGGGAAAGGCACTTGAGGGCATGTGGCCAACTGGGTAAGAGGTACCTATTTGTGGAATTCATATCCATGAAATTACCTATATACTTACCCTATGACATGTTATACAATAAATATCCTTATTTTAGTTATATATTAAACATCATTTAATTTTATTCTATTATGTGGGTTTATGATTCAATGTTTCCAAAGTTTTTTTGGGATTATAATACAGTGTCATCTTTTATCAAGAATGTTTAAGTTTACAATACTAATGATGATGTCTTATGAAATCTATCCCTAGAATATCCTAAATTATATTCTCCTATGGTTATTTTAACATATTACATTTTTACATGAATGTTCCTCCCTTTATGTACTCATGATTTTAAAATAATATTGTTTAGAAAAATAATATTTATTAATCTCTTTGGTTTAAACCCCATTTCTATTCCATTCAAATATTTTCTAAATATTTTTTCTAAAATATTTTAATCATTATAAAAATAATTTAATCAAGGAATTTTTTGTATTGTTTCACTTTTTTAAAAAAAAATTAATGGGATAATCATTTCATTATCCCAATATTTCTCACCTGTATTTTACTAAAAATGCGATAGAAATATTTATTTTATAATGAATGGAATGAAAATATTTATACACTATGATTAAAAACCATTTATTTGATAATTCCATTATAACCTTCTAAGTATATTTTAAAATAAAATAATTTTGGATGTTTTTTTGTTTTGATTTTTTTTTGAAAATTGTGATGGTTTTTTTCATTTAGAAACATTTTAATGTTATTCAAATATTCTATTATATGATTTCAAATTTATTTTAAATGAATATAATTTCCCTTATTTTATAGTTCTTAAATGATGATATTTAAAGAAGTCATATTTTTCTCCACAGTTTTTCAATGTGAACTTTGAAAATATTTTTTCAGAAAATATGATATTAACTGATAATTCCAATTGCTTTATAGGGATATGATCCAATGATTTCAATGTTTATAAATTTATTTAAATGTTCATTTTTATAAAAAAATTAATAATGATGAAACCAATTTCTCCTCCACAAGTTATAATTTGATAAAATTATTTTTAAACCTTCTTATCATTCCATGGGAGATAAAAGGATAAAGTTATTATGAAACCTTCTTTTTATTGCACTGTTTACACTATGGGGAAATAATAAAATGATTATAAAAAATTTATCTTTTACATTGGTTATTATGTGATAAAATGTGCATGAAACCCTTTTCATTTCATTGGTATGATATGATGACAATATTGTCATCTTGTGGAACACATAAATTTTATTTTCATTATGGGATTGGTGGGAGCTGTATATCCCTCCAATTTTTTGTCCATAGATTCATATATAATGAAATAGTTAGAACTGGAATTGTGGGGGAAATCATTTCATTATGTGACTTTATCCATTATGAAGGTATTGGGAGTGATCCTTAACTACTATGATAGTTAGGGGAGTGAACCCATTCGAATATGATATCCATGGTAATGATCCTTGATTATGTTTTAAATGAATCTCTATACTTTGGCATTCAATAATTCCATGTCTAATTCCAATTCAATTCCATTATGGAGCATGTTATTTGATTTAGTTATAATTCACATCTAATGAACATCCAATAATTATTATATGACTTATGAGATTGATTTTTGATGTTTATGGTTTGGTTTTCACATGTTATTCTCAACTTCTCATAGGAATATGTTCATGTTATCATTATATATCTCCTCTTTACAACCTTAATGAGTAATAAAGGTCATCCTTTCTTGGGTTTCTATTCCAAAGGTTATTGATAAATTTTCTATGTATGGTTGGTATAATGAAGTTGATATTAATGATGAACATAGTGGTATTTCATTAGCATAATTTGGACCAGTAGTTTATATTTCAAAATTTCTAATGGAACTATTTATTTGGGATTATTTGGCATGTTTATAAGAAATGTAATGATTATTAATAAAAAATATTTAATATATTTGTATGAGAATTCTAGGTTATTATATTTTTCCATATACGAAAATAAAATATATCTCTTGATGTAATATAAAATTATAATGGATATTTCATATTTTAGAAGTTATTTTTACAAAACACCTTAAAAGTACATTCCATTTGAGTGTTCATCCATGGGAAGATATTATTCCTGATCGAGTTTGTTTTATAAAATTTAACCAACAATTTTCACTCTCTATATGTACTATGTAATTCACCTCTCTTTTGGAGAAATTATTCATCACAACTTTTTCATTTAATAAACATCATTAGTGTATAACAATAATTTTTCTTCTAATTAACTTATTATTTGAATAGTATATTTTCGATTGATTTAATTCAATTGGGTTCACCAGATTCCATACATCCATTAACTGAGAATAATTATTTTATTAATAAAAAACCCATTATATATATAGTTAAAATTCCATATGAATTATTGGAATGATTGAATGGTATTCACGTAGTATGTTACCTATTATCATTAGATACCCATTTATATTCCTAGGGTCTACCATCTAATTATTATGAGCGGAATAAGGAATGATTTTCTTATGAATATTCTTTTGAAAATTATATGATACCACTTTTTCATAAATTGTATCATAATGACGAGTTGAATAAAAAAAAATTTTTCCTCCATTGGGTTTTTATGAAATTAAAAAGTTAATAGATTTAATTGAACGGTTTTAAGAAGAACATTCATATTCAAGGGTTTTATTGATGTAATGGTTAAATGTTTTCATTAGGAACACATATGTTTAGTTAATCATAAGTTTATGGGTGGGGAATATATACCTCTAGTAAATTGGGTAATGATTTATATGTCATTAAACAATGGGTAAATAAGTAGTGATACTCACCCCAAAAATGGATGATGTTTTTGATAGATGATATTATATGGGAAGTAGGTGATGAAAATAAAAATGTAAAAAGTGAATCCTTTGAGTAAAGCCTAGTCCACTAAAGAAAAAATGTTATAATACCATATTCCTGATTTGACTTTTTTTATTCTTATGTATGGCACACAATTATCATGGATTTATTAGATCTATGATATAAATCATTTTCATGATGTATTCCGTTAGAATGACCTAGATTATTATATATTATTTAATTGGTATAACATGCTTATATATCATGATTATACCCATATATGTATATTATACTCACTTATAATGATTTAATTTTTGATCATATGCTTACCCTTACTAATAATTTAATCTCATTACATTAGTATATTTAAATTCCCAGTGGATATAAAAATAGTAAAATGTTTAAATTTTTAGAAGAGTATCTTATGTGGAGAAATTTTTGGAGACAGTGAATAATAATTATAAATTATCTGCATTTGAATACGATGGAACAAATTTATAATTGATATAAAAATATAAACGTTTTTTAGTCAATGTATTTCTAAAATTATTCAAAACATTCAAAATAAGATGTATCAGTAAGGAATTATAATGGAATAGTTTCATTATGTCATGTAACATGATGGTCCAATCTATTGGGAGTCACAATTTGCATCCAAGATGGGTTTAAATAACATTGGTACTGAAGATGTTATTAGATGATGGTATGTTGGGAGATAAAAATTATATCAATGTTACATAAGATAGGTTTTTTAAAATTTCAAATGTATTTTTAACTACTTAAGTTAGTTGAAGAATTGTTAATTATTTTATTGATTATGAAAAAATATCATTAGTTAAACCCATAGAAAATATTCCTATATATTATTCCATGTATAGTATAACATCATAATGTTTTGGTAATGTAAATTTTGATTGGTTTTAATAATTATAAAATCCATTTTTGGATACTAAATTTGGTTATAGGATTTCATACAAATGTGTATAGTGGTAATAAACCAGAAATAGTCAAGTAGGGTATTAAATAAATCATCATCTAGTGATAGAAAAAAATTACTATACATATGGTTTTTAACTCCTTGCGGAAATTAATTATCTAATAATATACATTATAAAATACATTATAATGTATTTATTTCTTAATTAACTTATTAGAATGGGTTAATAAGTACCAATTACACTAAATATTTGAAAAATAAATTGAACTAAAAGTATCATCTATTTAATAGATTGTTTCACAAGAGACTACAAATTATCATTTATCTTTCATGTTCATATGATCATTTAATATAATTTTATGGATAACCTTTTATTGAATTAGGATTAAATAATATCATGTAAAGGAAGTTGATAATATTTTTTATCTGGGAACCATTTTACTTTTTAATAAAATATTGCAACATGATAACTGGTTTAAGATCATGGTATATTGTTATTATGAATGAAATAATAATATTCCTTATCTTTCCTAATGCAATGGAGATTATGTAGTACATAAGTTAAATATTGACACTCAAAGGAGTTTTCATTAGTTAGAGATATTTATCAAGAATATTTTGTCATATTCTAAATTTTATTTGGATTTGGGAGACATATATTTATTTTTATACTATAAACATTCATAATAGGTTTGGAAACATAATTATTAAATTGAATAAAAAAACATGAAAATATATTTTAGGATAATGTTATATTTTTCTAAATAAATATTGGTTAACTCATGAATAGGTTATGGATATATCTTAGGTATAATATATTGTTGATGTTGAGGAAATAATCTGTTGAATTACATTCAGGAAAGTGAGTTAAATATTATTGGTAATATTGTAATTCATTACCAATTTAATTAAAATGTTATGAATGATATTTTTTGAGATGTTTCTCTCATTTTTGTATTAAAATATATGTTTACTTGTCTATGTCATTAATGTCAAGTAATTTTATACCATTTTAGGGTTAAATATAGTATAAAACTCATGAATGATATTTGTTTCTATAATGTTTACTAACTTGTTGAATCATATGGTTTTAGGAGAGTTATATAATTGAAAATATATTATGAGTGTTTACACATACATAGTTATGTGAATATATAAATGGATAATTTTACTTGGATAATGAAAATATCTTTTTATAACTTAAGAGAGTATTGAACATTCCATTTTAGAAGATATATCACAAATGATCAATATGATATAAATATAGATACCTAAAATTATTAGTTACAAAAAAAATAAAACGACAAGAATTAAATATATTTAAAAGATGTTAAATTTAACAACCTAATATTTAACAATATATTTTGATCTAATTAATTTAAATATGTCTGATAACATTTTCTATAGAAAAAAGTAAACTAAAATAGAATTGATGTTGGTATATATATAAATAAATATATATATATTATAAGTATTAAATATGTTCGATAAAACAATTGATTGAATTATAAGGTATAAAAATGAGTAATTTAACTACAAAATAAATTATTATTATATATATTTGATATTTTATACAAATTTACTCTGTTCATTTTCAAATTTGCAATATATCATTCTACTCACTTCAAAATTTATAAGAGAATACTATGTATAATATTGTTAAATTATTATGTAAAATGAATAAAATATTTATCGATTAATTTATTTATTATTAATGATTTAATTTTTTTTGAATAAGAACAACTACTATTTTAGAAAACATGTCTTCTAATAAAAATATTTTTATCAATGATTTATAATTTTATAAATTTTTTAAATTTGTAAATATTATAATTTTAAATTGACTAAATAAAATTCATTATTTAATTAATTAAAATTATATTGGATTATGAAATATTTTTGGTTTTTTTATTTAAATATTATTTTAAGGTGGACATTGAAATATAATATTTTCACATATACCATGCATTTTATGGAATTATTATTCAATAAATTTGGATTTGGATTTTTATCAAAAATAGTTTATTGAAAAAATATGTATTTTATAAGGGAAATTATAAAATTTGAGAAATATAATTTGGTTTATAAGAAAATAATTAAAAAATTTGAGTGTTAGTAATTTTTTTGAAAATGTTTTTAATTGGTTATAATCATTTTTTAAAATAAATGAAAATTTATTTTTGAAATTTTATTAAATAAAATTGATATAAAATTAGTAAAAAGTAGTTACAAATTAAATAATATGTTCCATTTTAGTATTTTGAATAAACAATTTACCTTAGGAAAAATGTAGTTACCAATTAAAAAGATAAAGTTGTATAAGTAGAAAATATAATGGTTATCTGTTTAAAAAATGTTTAAAGAATGTGTAAGAATGGTTGTTTCAATCATAGATCTACCTTATCTATTAACCTCTACATTATTTCCAAGTTCTTGTGTCAATTTCCATTAGATTAACATCCCATTAATGAATTTTTTTTATATTTTCAAAAATGTCATCCCTTTAATCTTATAAAGGGGCTATCCTCTCATCACTTTACTGAAATACAACCACTTTGGATAGCTCAATCTATTAGAAAACAATCCTCAAAATTTATAGACTCCATAAATTTAATTTTCTCTCTCAAATGACCATACATAAAACTCTTTATTCCCATTGAAATGGAGAAAATTCTTTATGTGAGGTATAAGATCATAACCTCTATTTCTCAATTCTATTTCTTCCTGTTCCGTCCATCATTTTAAAAAATCACTACATAATACTACAGAATTTTCTTATGACCATTCTTATACAGAAATTCCACTATAACTAAGGAATAATCATTCAACACATTTCCATTTTAGCAAAAGTAAATTGAAAATGACTGTTATGTTAATGTGCACACTACCACCCCATATAAGTAATGTTTTTTAATTTGTGTAACTTCATATGATGGATAATCTGAAAATAAAACTAATATAAAATTATGATAACTGTACATTGTTATATATTCTTAAATGTCTAACCATACTAGGTATTCATCCTATACTATTTAAAAAATAAAGCATCATCCATGTATTTGTTCACTATAATGCCTCCATTAAATGATGTATTCCATTTTTCATTACCGCAACTCATTAACTGATTATTAATAATTTTTAAGGCTAAATATTAATATAATGATATTATTAATATTATATTACTTCAAATTAAATATCTTATAAATTATATGACGTATAAAAATCATTATAATGTAAATCATTTTAAACTAATGAAATGAGAAAGAAAAACATTGTATTTATACAAATAAATTTATTCACAAACATCAATTATTCTCTAGAAACATTATTTTTTTATTTCACACCAATGAAAACATTATAGGAATATATTCAATTTGGAATAAATATGTTTTTACTATAAAATCCTAGTATCATTGATTAATCATGGTAATATTTTGTTTGGGTTGGTTTAACTAATTACTTGAAAAATGAAATGAATACATTTCACGTATAAATAGGATAACATAATCGCTTGAATAAAAAGAAAAAAATATATTATTTTTTTTATCAAGAAATTGTATAAAAAAATAACTAATGAATTTAAAAAATGAAATTTTTATAAATCACCAAAATATACTTATTACCTCTTTCATCTTTACATAAAATGAATGAAAAAGTAATAAATGAAATTTTAACCTTCATAAATCACTTTTATTAAACAATTAATGTAAAACTAATGATATGTGACTAATGAAATTTGGATTAATAATGAATATAGACCCCCTCTCTTACAAAACTAGTTTTAAACTATGATAATTAATTAGAGTATAAATTGAAAATAGCTAAAATATAACTATATATATAACAAGAATGATTATAAATGGGAATAATAAATAGTTTTAGTCATTAATAATGTAATTAGTATTTTATCTTACATGGTGAATGTTCAGAATACGTTAAGACTATATTAAGGGGTTTCATCTAAATTTCCTAACATTAGAGATGTTTTCTATTTTTCACCTAATTTATTTTATTTTTTGTATATAATTTCAAATTGAGATATTATATCATTAAATACCTACAATTGATAACAATTTATGTTCATTTTAACACAAAAAAATATTTAGCCTTTTTTCAATGTGGTAATATTTGATGGTAGAAGTGTATTTTCTATTTAAAAAACAATTTACCAACATATATGTCCCGATAACTAAACTGGTA
Source organism: Viscum album (assembly GCA_963277665.1). Lineage (NCBI taxonomy): Eukaryota > Viridiplantae > Streptophyta > Magnoliopsida > Santalales > Viscaceae > Viscum > Viscum album. The sequence goes on from OY728157.1 coordinate 789,694,552, forward strand.
AGAAAAACTAAATTTCTAAATGCTTTGGTGGTAGATAAAATAGTTTTGTTGCAATTATAATAATAATAAAAAATAATATATATGTTGGTTAAAGTCATTAGAAACAGGTTTTTGTGGAAAAGTTTTATGTTGGTAATAATATATTCAAACATATAAAATTTATTTTTAAATTACATTTGAATAATAATTATAAATTTTTATTTCTAATAAAATTTCATATTATATTTATTTATTTATCATATATAATACAATAGTTTTAACATTTAAACCAATGAAAATTTTTACAAATGTTAAAACATAGAATAAAATAATTTTATTAATAATGAAATTCATTACAAAACAATCCAATACCAAAACATTGTTCACCCCCACCCAAACCACACAGCTATATCTTCAACTCTAGCGAGAATCTCCAACGAGGCAGATCAAGCACCAACAGCCCCATCACATCATCGATAGTTAGGTAACTCCACCAAATAATGTTGTAGTAGATAAAAATACAAAAAACATATCATCCATCTATGATTACACCCCATGGTTAGTTTTCCTCTTTACTTTAATTATCCAGCACCCATCAAGGTATAATAATAGTTACTCCCACAAAAGACCTTTCTTCCCCCTTAATTGGGTAACTATAAGAAAAAAACCGAGCCAGGTCCAGTATCCATGAGGAACATTATGATTCTTCTATGACACACCCTTCAACTCCAGGATCTACACAACACTCAAAAAAAGAGCATATCTAAAAATAAATGAAGAATATCTACATGAATTAAAAACAAATTGAAGTAAATGGATGTGTAAGGTGAAGGGAAAAACAATAAAATCACATATACTTGCTGTCTTTAGTGTTCTTATTATTTCTATTTCCATAAAATTGTGTGGTATCCTAGCTTGGAATGTTGGTTAACATGTAAGAGGATGAATAAGGGGAAGGGAAAAAATAGTCATGAAAACAACTAATGAATGGTAGTGTACTGGAATGTAGCCATTATATCATTAGTATTCGTTACCCCATCATTAGTGAACTCAGTTGTCTCACTCTCCCATGATGTAAATTTTGAAGGCAAAGAATCAAACATGATTGTTCCATTGTAAAAAAGAAATGAAATTATTGGGATATGATTAGCATAAGAAAGCCTTTTCAATGTAAATGGAGATAAAAAATAAGAATTAATTTTCAATAGTTGTATTCATATGAATGGAAAATGTGTAATGAAATGTGTCAAAAAGAAGAATATTCTAGGAAATAATACTTACAATAAGAGAAAAAGAAAAAAACATAAAATAATGAAAATATCACAATAAATAAGGATAAACATATTCAAGATCCATTTTAACCAAACATAGACCTAATGTAAGAGTCACTGTAGTTATTGATGAATTATGATCTACGGTTCTAGATAATTTGATGTAAAAAAGTAAAATGCAAGAAATAAAAAACACCAATCACACAACAACAATGTAAAAAACTAATGTCATATTCAGAAATTTATGTAAGTACAGTGTTTAGGATAATAGGAAAGAGAGAGTACCCCGAAAAGAACCTTATTCACACTATACTTGAATTTGATCCCATATAAAAGAGTAAGAAAAAAATACCACTGGCACCACCACTACATAGTTTTAGACAGTATATGGAGACAATATGACAAAACTAACATCAAATCTCTTATCAGTGTGTATTTCAGAATGGTCGGTGGCATAGTTATTAAGGGACCCAAAAACAAAAAAAATTATAGTCTAAATCCAGATTAAAACACCTAGTTGAAATTAAGTACATACCCATGGATCCACAGTCATAACCTAAAATATTTAGTTGAAAAATATCTATTTTGAAAACAATTTCTGAAAAATTTTAACTTATAAATTATGAGGGAATTCATTTACCTGGGTTTTTAGTAACCATAGAGAATGCTTTCTCATCTCATTTGAGATAAAGCTGAGTTCCTCTTCCATAATTATATCTATTTTTATCCTGATATAAAATAAAAATTTTGACAATAGTTAAGATTCCATGGCATGGAAAAAATAAAAATAATGCATAATAACCAATAACTAGAAACAAACCAAAGAAAATAAACACACAAAAAACTAAGTAGTCTTAATTATGAAAGATACAACGATGGACCAAAGCTTATGTAGAGTCGAAAAATTCCCATCAACCTTCAGCAGAACCAACATTGAAAAATAACACGAGCATCAAGAAAAAACACCAAAAATTATGTCGCTCTAGGTGACCAAAAGCACCTGATCATCTACAATACCTGTCACAGGTGCCACTAACACAAGTTGCATGATCACCCCAAATTTTGTAAGAAGGTCCTCTCTCTTTCAAATGAGCATGGAATTAGTTTTCCAAAAACCCCACACTTGCAGAAAAAAAAATGAACTGTGTTAAAAAAAATTTCATCATGATATATTCTTATAAGAAAACATATCAAACCTCTAGGAAATTTCTACTCCCTCATGTAAGGGGATGCAGATCCAACCTTGATCTCTCATACTATGGTTTTCATTATCAAGTCTCATGACCATTGATTTTATAATGATAGATGTAGTCGCACTCACCTATTGAAGATTATCAATATCATAAAAAATTATAGGAGATGTTATACCATAAAATATAATATTTTTATCAGTTATTACAACATTCCTATATTCACAAAATTCCAATTTTTCATCCTTGGACAAATTTTGACATCTATATTTTAAAAAATTCATCTATTTTATCCAAATTCTTAAAAAAACCATTTTTAAACATTACTATAGTAAATTACAGGTCATTTAACAACACCTGCTCAAATAAAAAATAACTGACTCCAAAGGCTAATAAGAAAAAATAATTTAAAATTATTTAAGGAAGGTCTTACAAAAGTGTAATATATAACAATGGTATTAAAATGACTACTCAAAAAAACATAATTAATTCATAAATAAAAAATGGTGGTTGAATCATGCCCCAGTAACAAGGCCTTATAAAACCCCTCCAATCTCCAAGAAAGATGTTGATAAACCCATGAAAATGACTCTAACATTACCCAGTCTCATTCTGGGAATTGGGATCCAACAATACATAACCATTTTAATCAACAAGAGAGCTTAATATTTTAAAACATGAATATTAAATTAAAATAAATTCTTTCCAATGAATATTTCAATTTAATAATTCCAATTTTAGACATGTCAATCCAATACATGACCGAAAAACAAAAGAGACTAATGGAAATACTATTTAACATCTGAAGTTGTAATTAAATTGGATATCTTCACAGGTAATAAAGACAGAAATGATCAAAGATCAGAGTTTGGGAATCCTTATGGAAACATATATTGTAACTGAAAGAGAAAGGTAGAGACCCTTTATTGGATACATCCTTTAAATTAATGGATTGACCCTTATAGTGAACTTTATACATTCAACAATGGTAGTGTGATCATAATTGGGAAATGAACATTAAAAGACATATTTTATTTATAAACTATGTAGACTTTGAAAGAATAACATAAATGATTTGAAAGTGGAAGTTATTCACATAGAAAATATTTTATTTGAATGTAGAGTTTTCCTTTCCCGATTATTGAGATTTAATCTGTGAGGAAACACTACTTTTTGGGGGACGGTGTGGGTCATGAAATGAAGGGAGGTGACAATAATGGTCGAACTAGGACTGTGGGGGTCGTATGGTCGCAATGAAAAGGATGGTATGATGGACATTAAAAGAAGATGGTCGGTCATGGTCGAGGGGGTCAGTGGTGAAGGTAGAGGATCAATAATGAGGTGGAATTGGTCAGATATTTGGTGGTTGGCATCAGGTAAGAGTTTAGGATGATTTGGTGGGGGTCGCTAAGGGTGGTAATGGTAGCTAGGGGCAGCGGTGGTCGCCAAGGGTGGCAGTGGTCGCGGGGGAACCAAAGTGTCACAGAGGAGGAGGCCGCATTGGTGGGATCACACGGTGGTGCATTTGAGATATTGTTAATATTTGGAATATATTTTTAAAAATAAATTCATATTTATAAAATTAAATATATCATAAATTGTTTAAAAAAATTTACACATATGTATGAATAGTATAGCTTTTTATAAAAAAATAATTTTATTTTATAATATGAAATAAAATTTCAAAATATAGATATAAAATATGAATAAAATAATATGAATCAATTAATTTTTATGTTTATTATTTATAAACATTGAATAATTAATTTTATGAAATTATTTTGGTATGATTTAATTTTTTATTAAATTTAAAAAAAATTAAATTATCATGTATATAGATATTATCAGAAAATTTTGTAAATATATCAAATATTATAATTATTTAAATGTTTATTAAATGAAAAACATTGAAGAATATAAACACTATTGATATTTAATGAAAATTAAGAAAATTAATGAATGCTATTATTTTATTAAGATGTTAAAAAATTGTACTGAATTTGGTCATAAGAATAATAATATATAATGAGTTAGTTTATATTAATTGGTTATTGATACATGATTTATGGTTATTGTTTTGAAATTTTTTTATTGATGATAAATTATTTTTTGAAATTATTATAATTACTAACAAAATCAAGTGATGGTAAAAATATTGATTGTATTAGTATGACAAAGAAATAGATTTATGTAATGGTAAAATATGTGTTGGTATTAAAAAATAAATAAAAATAGATATATATGTGTGTAAAAATATGTTTTGGAACATAAAATTTATAAAAAAAAGTTAATATAAGTTGGAATTACGCATTTTCACAAATAGATATATTGTCTGACAGTAAATTTCTATCGGTATAAATCATTTTTCATGTAGTGTAACTATCTCTATTCCAATATATATTGATTTAAATTCTTCTCAAGTAGTAATTATTGCTGATGGCAACATTTTTGTTCATTTATTTAAAAAGTTTATTCTTGAAAGTATTTTATGTATGTTGAGAAAATTATTTTTGATGAATTTATTATTTGTCCTTTTCTAATCATGTTATATGAATTTTCATTATATCTACATAAGTCCCATCTTAAAAATATCTAATATAATGAACAATACTGTTCTTAAAGAAAGATTGGCAACTAAAATATAAATCTTTATGATATATGGTTCTTTTGGAACATTAAAAATCTGTATTATAATAAATAATTTATTTCACAATTTATTTTATATTTTCTACTATCCATTTTGTGAGAAATCATCAATTGATTTAAATAATCCTATTTGATTGGTCCCTCAACGAAATTTATAATTTAATTAATTAGTAAACTCCTTCCCTTAATTGAATCAATGGTTTAAGTAAATATTTTCAATCTAGGGAATTATCACCTCCATGTTTTGGAAATCTAATATATATTATTTCGAATGATTATAAAAATTATATTCCCCTTAAAAAAACAAAAATATAGTATTATTTTTAGCCATGGGTTTCCAATAAATTGTATTTTAATATATTTTAATTTTGTTAAAAATAAAAAAATTTAATTTCCCTGCACAGAAAATTTAAATTTATCTATGAATTATCATGGATTTTTTTATTTGTGTTTATTTTTCCAAGAAAATTTTTCTAATATATTATCATTTTTTATTTACAAAAATTACTATTAAAATTGACTTGTAACATACTTATTTTAAAAATATATTATTAACGAACTCTTTTAATAATTGTTGTCATGACCGTCCTCGGGGCCCGTGTCCTGACTACCCCAAGCCCGCCTTCCATAGGCCAGGGGCTGGCGACTATCACTAAAGGTGTAAATTCCTATACTGGGAAGGAATTTCCTTTATAGAATTAAAAAAACCCAACAGAGTATGCAACTAATGTAAACACAATGTCAAACTATATACAAAAGTATGTGAAGAAAAGAAAGGGGCCAGAAATAAAATCCCAACAACAAGTACAGTACAAGAGAAAGTCTAGTACAATAGTAGTAAAGTTAATTAGTAACCGCTAAGTGTTCCCCCAGGAATCCCACCTAAAGAGTGGGTACAGATGGTATCCTCAGCACTTCGGGTCCATCCGTCTGCTCCGTGTACGTCCCACCGAGTGAACCACCTTCAGGACCCGTCCAGCTCACAAGTCTCCACCTTGATCAGTACTATCCATCGTCTGTATCCAACACAACGTAGTACGGGCATAACCTGTGCTGGGGTGATTATAAAGATACTCACTAGGGAACCTGATACCCTCAAGGTCTCACAAAATCAAACAACGATTAACCACAAAGAAAGATTTCAATAGATAACCATTACTTAGGTATATTCCAATACATATACCTAAGTTTTCAAGTAACCCATCTCAAACATGGTGAAAACAAAAAGTTCATTGACTTAGCTCAAACCAGGATTTTTTATTCACGATGTTGAAACCAAGGCTGCTGAAGAACTCTGCCTCTGACGAGTACAGTGGGCCTGCCGCTACAACCATGCGCTTCCCACTAACCTTGGACTGCTGAAGTACTACACCTGTCGAGTGTTGTGGGCATGCAGCTACAACCAAGCGCTTCCCACCATGGGAATGCCACTACAACCAAGCACTCCCCCTAATAGCCTACAGAGGTACTTCTTATTTCGAGTTATGTGGGTCTGCCATTACAAACAAGTTCTCCTTCGCCAGTGGTATGCTACTACAAACAAGCACTCCCCACTAGGGGATCCGAATCGCTCTTAGTCGATTGATCAGCAATGGTCAAGTCTCAGCCAGCTACTAGGTCTCCGTAATCTGCTCTGTCGTCACCAAGAGGGTCCCCTCCAAAAGCCTCAATTCGATACTCCATGTGTCACATATTCTCATTTAGAAGTATTAAAAAGTACCTCCTCGTCATAGGGGTCTCAACGCAACAGACGATGCGTCAATTGGATGCCCGGTCTGTGAGTTTTTAGCTTTTCCGTTCCAGGGGCCCGGTTGGTTTTTAAGCTAAAACCAACCCGAACATACTTAAATATCATCTGTATCCCTCGTGGAGTATTCCAAAAGAACTGTCTCATCAAAAGGAAACCAACGTAGTTGAAGGAACGACAATCGAATGTCCGGTACTTACGTTATAATATTTTCTACTCCGAGGACCCGGTTGGTTATAGTTTTAAACCAACCCAGCCATATTTCCAAAGTCTTCAGAAACTCACTTAGAGTATCATAGAAGGACCTCTTCGTCTCGAGGGTTCCAGTGTCGCAGACGACACATCGATCAGAAGCACAGTTGTGAAGTTATTCACATTTAAGTGAAACGGGTCCAAACCGTCAAGCCCGGTGGGATGGCTGGTCGGCCCATCCTAGCTCGGTGGGTTTGACCTAGCTAAGGGGTCAGCCCGACCCGAATGTTCACGACCCGGTCTGGTGGGGCTCATCCCATCCCGTGGCAGGCGCCCCTGCTGGTGCGGCCTGCGGCCTGTCACGGCTCAACCAGTCGGCCGAGCCGGTGCGGGGGGCCCTACCCCCCCCCCCCCCCACCCTGCCTTCTTGAACCAGCGGCCCTGAGTGGCACCGCCCTCCTGTCCAGCTGGCAGAAGCCGGCCGGTGTTTCTGACGCTAGGGGCCCACAGTTGCGGACCGCGATCCCTCCGCCGCGGTGCCTATGAGCATGGTGGCTTCTTCCTCCCGGCCGGCCGACGAGCCGACCGATTCTTCCACCAGAGCGGCCCCCCCTGTGCGGGCCGTGGTTCGCCACAGTGTGGCGCCGTGGGGTGCTATTGTTCCACCAGCCTGACCGGCTATTGTCCGCCGGTCCTTCTTCTGCCGAGCGGCCCGCGGTTGCGGGCCGCGGTTCTTCCGCATGCGGCCGGCATGTGGCCGCTGCCTTCTCCCATCGCTGTCTCTTCCTACATGCATTTATTGTGAACCAAAACAGAAAACATCGGAGGATCATCAGTCCGTGTTTGTTCGGCCACCCTCCTTGGATTATGCGGAAACAATTGGCCATAGAAAATCATTCACATTCAACAACGACAAGAGTATAATTTTATCAAACTAAAATTATACAATTTCCCCTAACTCGGTTTCAAGAGCGGACCATGTCAACGAGTCACGGAAAACAAGCGTCACAAAGGCCGGGGGCCACAAAATACAGACATCGATTCTATTGACATCGGGGTGCGTCCGAAGGGAAGTGTCGAATGAGAAATCATTTGCGTTCTTCATCGGAGTTGTTCTTCATTGAAGAACGATGTTATCTGTAATTCTTCAGAGCTTTCCAAAGGTCCTCCAAAAACAAAAAGTGACCAAAAAATAATAGCTAATGATATTATTTTATTCACACATCAATTCAAAAATCAAACCCTTTAATTCATTAATTGAAGAATTCATTTAATTAATTGAAATTTGTGGGAAAAATTTAATAGGTAGAGAGGGAGGAGAAGAGATCACAATAAAATGAGGAGTTGTCATAATAAATATAAGGGGAGTTAAATGGGGGGGGGGGGGGTTCAAGGGAGTTGAGGGGAAGTGATAAGTTAAGGGCTCATGTGGGCCCCACAACCCATAGTTATTTTCTCCCATGGGATGTTAGGTGGGGTGTGGGCCCCACCTCCAACTTTCTTTTGGAAGAAATAACATCAACTTAAAATAAAATTGTAACACAACAATTTTATTTAATTCTTAATGAATCCCCAAATTTTAACTACTACATACAATAAAACGCAACTGTGGTAAAGATCCCCTTAAGAAAATACTGACATTGTGAGTTCATCAGTGCCCTCATATTTCAATTCTGAGAAACAGTTTGAAAGATAGGAAAACCCGCACGTACATTTACTGAACGTACCCGAACAAAACATCAGAAATTGATTCCGAGCACACCGGGCCTCGGAATCAGGCACCGTCAAGAACTACGTACTCATAAAATTCCAAAGAATTATGAAAAAAAATTCCTTGAAATTTCTAGGACTTTAAATTACTCCCATATTAGGGTTTTACATCCCCATAAAACTACAACACACACTAGGGAAACAAATGGGGGTACTGAACATGCATCTGAGCCTCCTGCTTTCAGGTTCTCTCCTAGAAGTTACCATGCTACCAGCGAATGCGCACCAGAGTAATCGACCATCCACGTAGGACCCACTCCTGTAGATCTTCGATCTCCACCAGGATCATCGAAAATGTATCCCCATCATCAACGTCCAGCTCTCTGTGGTCGATGATGTGGGTTGGGTCGTGCATGTATCTCCTCAGCTGAGATATGTGGAAGGCGTCATGCACCCGGTGAAACTATGGTTGAAGGGATAGGCAGAAATCCCTCTCGCCTACTCTACTGAGGACCTGGAAAGGTCTGACGAAGGGCGAAAATAACTTGCCGCCCCGACCAAATCTTCACAGACCTCTTTGAGGTGAGACTTAGTAGAAGGCATTGTCACCATTATTAAACTCAAGTGGTATCTATCTCCTATCAGCATATGACTTATGTCTGCTATGTGTAGTCTTCATCCACTCAGGGATGATATGCACCTTCTCCGTTGTAGCCTGAACCATCTCTGAACCTACAAGGGCTGACTCCCCAGGGTTAGTCCAGCATAGAGGTTATCTGCAAGGTCAGTCGTACAGTGCCTCATATGTTTCCATCCCGATGGTGGAGTGGTAACGGTTGTTATACGCAATCTACACTAAGGGTAAATGATCCTCCCTGTTGCAACCAAATTCAAGGACACTTTCATGAATCATGTCTTCGAGATTCTGAATGATACTCTCTGTCTGGCCATCTGTCTAAGGAGGGAAGGCGGTGCTCAGATGTAGCTACATCCCAAAAGCCTTCTGTAACACCTTCCATTGTCGTAAAGTGAAACAAGAATCACGATCAGAAACTATAGATGATGGAACACCATGAGGATGTATGATCTCTTGAATGTAGAGGCGTCTCAAACTCTCGACAGAGCCCTCCTCTCAGTACGGTAAGAAGTGAGATGACATGGTGAGTCGGTCTATGATCACCGAGATAGAGTCATGTCCGATGGATGTACGTGGAAGTCCCATCACGAAATCCATGGATATACTATCCCACTTCTACTCTGGGACCTCTATGGGCTATTCTAAGCCTGTTGGTACTTGGTGATCCATCTTCACTTGCTGACAAGTGAGGCATCGGGATAGAAACTCTACTACTGCCTTCTTCATACCCCACCACCAAAGATTCCATCTGAGGTCCTGATACCTCTTCGCCACTCCTGGAAGTACCGCTAGAGGGAATGTGTGGAACTCCCTCAACACCTCCTCTTATAGTAAAACAGGTTCTCTGGAACATTCCCTGAAGAGGATGACTTGCTCCCCTCCTTCATTAAATCCATCAGGTGCCTGCCTTGAAGATATCTGAGCACATCACATCTCACAGTCAGCACCCCCACACTGTGCCTCACTAACTCGCTGAATGAGTGGAGGAGTGACTGTGAGAGACTATAGAAAATCCTCTAAGATTACTCTTTTTCTGAAAAGAGAAATCCGGTCTCATCCCCTGGACGAACCACGCCCATTTCCTAATACAGTCAATCCTAACATTAACGGTGATAATTCATGCCATGGATGATGTCGTAAGGCCTCGACACTAATACTAAGAGTTCCAACAACTACTCTTGCCTCCAAGAGTTGAGTCACACTATCGGCATCAGTGTGTGGTCACTAGGTCTCCTCCAGTAAGAATCTAAAACATGAGGGTTAAGTCAACGGTTTTAACCAAAACCTAGTAGCATTAATCACAAAAATTGGCAGAAAATAATATGTCACAAGGAAAAGTGTCTTTCATTAATGTAGCTCAAAGTACTAAGACAAAATTCATCCACAAAAACCAACTTCAACGAAGCTAGAAGCATTATAAACAATGGCCTCTAGGTCTAGAGCAAGTCCCACTCCAATCTACTTGCTGCTCGACCATCTCTTCTGCCACGTCCGCCTGCCCCTGACGGACCTCCATGGTCGAACCTTTTCCTCTTCCTGGAAGGTCCCTCTACTACATGCTGCTCATTTGTTGGACGGGTCGAGATGTCTTGAGCCATGTGACCCAGCCCTCCGCATGCATAACACTTCATGGTCCTCGAATAGCTGGCTCAGTTTCGTTTGCCTCACACAACCGAACCTGTATCCCGAGGTTGCCAACATGTTGGCCTAGTCTGCTTGGACTTTTGTGTCATCTGTCTACTTTCGGTTGCACAAGACTCTGCTACGGTTGGAAAGCATTGCAGAAAGAGAAGTAGCTTCTGAACCCACAAAGAGCGTAGAGTTTCTGGTACAAACTCCGGCCTAAAAAGACACTCAAAGTCTCCCCATGTGAGGGTCACCTCATCATAAAACTAGAGTGTCATGCTCCACTACCTCTCATATTCTCCCTGAAAGAGACTACTAGCTACGTACCCCATCAAATCAGTGGGTGTCCCAACTGTGTGGAAAACTCGTGATACATCCTCCCACCAGTACCCGGCCGTCTGAAAATATGACTCGCCTAATAAACTTAGAGGCCTCTGTGACAGGAACTCGTGCAACGTGCTTAGGTGGTGCGCACCCTCTAATACTGGGGTTGGTGGTATCGGTGGCCCAGTAGGTAGTGGTCCACTGGTGCCTCTGCTGTGATGGGGCCCTGCACCAAGGCCTTGCTGCTTTGGTGAGCTACCATCACAATCTTCAATCGGAACCCGTGCTGACTTACTAGGTGATGACATACTAAAATGAAACAGGTGCTCCATGATCAAAATATTATATCCAGTGAGCTGGCCTTGTTTCAGCTGATATAAATGAAAACATTTGATACACACATGCAATCAGTGTTCTCGTGCACTATATCGGAATTCAGTCGTCAGGGGTGTTGTGTACATATATGTCATCCGGAGCACAAACACTAGACTCCCTGAATTGAAAACCACATATGGTACTCTTAACACTATTGCTTCATAGAAAGAAAATATCAGAGTCCTAAGTTCTGTGGTAGAACCAACTCCTCTGATACCAATTTGTCATGACGTATACTCAGGGCCCATGCCGTGACTACCCCAAGCCCGCTTTCTATAGGCAAGAGGCTGGAGACTAGCACCAAAGGAGCAAATCCCTATAATGGGAAAGAGTTGCCTTTATAGAAGTAAAAAAACACAACAGAGTATGAAAATGATGTAAAAACAGAGTAAAACTATATTCAAAAGTAAGTGCTTAAAAGAATGGGTCCGAAAATACAAGCCCAACAGTAAGTATAGTACAACTGAAAGTCTAGTACAACAGCAGTAAAGTAGAGCAGAAACCATTGAGTCATCCTCCAGGATTCCCACCTGAAGGGTGGGTCCTGATGGTCTCCTCATCTCTTTAGGTCCGTCAGTCTGCTCTGTGTACGTCACGCGGAGTGGTCCACCTCCGGGTACTGTCTAGCTCCACAAGTCTCCACCTCGATCAGTGATGTCTGTCATTTGTATCCAACACAACGTTTTGCAGGCATATCCCATGTAGGGGTGAGTATAACGCTACTCAGTAGGGACCCTGAGATCCTCAAGAACTCACATAATCCATCAAGGATTAACAACAAAGTATGATTTCAACAGATAACGGTTACATAGATATATTCCCATACATATACCTAAGTTATCATGTAACCCATATCAATCATGAGGAAAATACAAAGGTCATTGACTCGGCTAAAACCAGGATTTTTTATTCATGATTTCAAAACCACAACTGTTGGAGAACTCCTCCTCAGACGAGTACAGTGGGCATGCTGCTATAACCAAGAGCTTCTCACTATCCTTGGACTGGTGAAGTACTCCACCTGTCGAGTACTGTGGGCATGCTGCTACAATAAAACGCTTCCCACCGTGGGTCTTCCGCTACAACCATGTTCCCTCCCTCATTGCCTACAGAGGTACTCCTTCTATCGAGTTCTATGGGTCTACCGCTACAAACAAGCGCTCCTCCAACATGGGTCTACTGCTACTACCAAGCGCTCCCCACTGGGCCATCTGAATCCCTCCGAGTCAATCGATCAATAGTCATCAAGTCTCAGCCAGCCACTAGGTCTTTGCAAACTGCTCACTCGTCACTAGGAGGCTATGATCCCCGAGCCTGAAGTCGATAATCCACGTGTCACGAAATCTCATGTAGAAGTATCAAAATGTACTGCCTCGTCATAGTGGTCTCAACGCAACAGACGGCGCGTCAATCAGACGCCCAGTCTGTGAGTTATTGGATTTTCCGTTCTAGGGGCCCGGTTGGTTTTTAAGATAAAACCAAACCGACCATACTCCAATCTCATCTTAATCCCACGTGGAGTATCCCAAAAAAACCATCTCATCAAATGGAAACCGACGTAGTTGATGTCACGTCAATCAGACGTCTAGTCCTTAAGTTATAATCATTTCTGCTCCGAGGGCCCGGCTGGTCTCAGTTTCGAACCAACCTGGCAGTTTTTTCAAAGTCATTCAAAACTCACGTAGAATATCTCAAAAGTAAAAATTAATCGCGAGGGTCCTAGTTCCAGAGACGGAACATCGATCTGACACACAGTCGTGATGGTATTCACATTTAAGTGAAACAGGCCCGACCCGTCAAGCCCGACGGTCCGGTGGGTCGGCCCGTCCTGGCTTGGCAGGTCCAACCCGGTTAAGGGGTTTACCCTGCCCGAAAATGCGCATCCCGGTATTGTGGGTCTCGGCCTGACCCGTGGTAGGCGGACCAACCCAATGGGGCACAGCGCGGCATGGCTGGGGGCGGTCTGGCTGGCGCGGCTCGCGACTGGTCGCCGCTCGGCCAGCTGGATGAGCTGGTGTGGGGGGGGGGGGGGGGTCCTGACTTCTCGAAGCTATGAAGCCACCCTCATGTCCGGCTGGCAGAAGATGGCCGGTCCTATAGGTGTGAGCGGCCCGTGGTTACGGGCCGCGATCCCTCTAACGCAGCGCCTATGAGCGTCGTGACTCCTTCCGCCTGACCGACCAATGAGCCGGCTGGTTCTTCCATCGGAGCGGCCCACCCTGTGCGGGTCGCAGTTCTCCGCAGCGTGGCGCCGTGGGGAACCGCGGTTCCACCAGCCCGACCGGCTATGACCATCCGGTCCTTCTTCGGTTGGGCGGCCCGCTATTGCGGGTCGCGGTTCTTCCGCACGTGGCCGGCGCGCAGCTGCCACCTTCTCCCGTCACCACCTCTCCAACACACATTTATTGAAAACCAAAACTGGAAACATCGGAGGGTCGTCGGGCCATGTTCCTTCGGCCCATTCTCCCTACGTTAGGCGGTAACAATTGGCCATAGAAAATCATTCACATTTATCTAGGACAAGAGTATAATATTATCAAACTAAAAATATACAATTTCCCCTACCTTGGTTTCAAGAGTGGAGCACGTCAACGAGTCATAGAAGACAAGAGTCACGGAGGTCGGGTGTCATGGAATACAGATGTCAATTCCATTGATGTCAGGGTGCGTCCAAAGGGAAGTGTTTATGGATAAATCCTTCACGTTCTTCATTGGAGTTGTTCTTCATTGAAGAATGGCATTCTCCCTAATTCTCTAGAGCTTTCCCAAGGTCCTCCCAACACAACAAGTGACCACAAAATAATATCTAAGGCTATTATTTTATTTACACATTGAATTCAAAAATAAAACTCTTTAATTAATTATTTGAAGAGTTCATTTAATTAATTGAAATGTGTTGGAAAAAATTATTAGGGAGTGAGGGAGGTGAAGAGATCACAATAAAATGGGGAGTTGTCATAATAAATATAATGGGAGTTAAATGGGGGGGGTCAACGTAGTTGAGGGGAGGTGATAAGTTAGGGGCTCATGTGGGACCCACCACCCTTAGTTAAATTCCCCCATGGGTAGTTAGGTGGGGTGTGGCCCCACATCCAACTTCTTTTTTGATGAAATAACTTCCACTTAAAATAAAATTGTAACACAACAATTTTATTTAATTCTTAATGAATCCCCAAATTTTAACTACCACATACAACAAAATGCAACTAGGGTAAGGGTCTCATTAAGCGAATACTGGTGCTGCGAGTTCATCGGTGCCCTCATATTTCAATTCCGAACACCGGTTCAAAAGATAGGAAAATCCGCACATATGTTTACTGAACGTACTCGAATAAAACTTAAGAAATTGATTCTGAGCACACCGGGCCTCATAATCAAGTACCGTTAGAAACCATGTAATCATAAAATTCCAAGGAATTGAGAAAAAAATTTCCTTGAAATTTTCTGGTCTTTAAAATTTTTTTGTGAAAATTTCATTCTATTTTCTTTAATGTGTCTTAATAAAATATCTCATCATTTTTATGGTTTCTAAATGAAATTATTTTTCTTCTAGATTTTTAAAATATCACTTGTAGTATGATCTAAAATTATCAATGAGATTTATTACTGAAATATTGAATTTTCCAAAAATAGCGTAGAAGTATTTCCTATATATGTAATTATCTATAAAATATATTATACATGATTGAGGATTTTTTTTAAAAATGTAACGATCCAACTTATTTATTAGTATTTATTTTGTAATCTACATCTACTTTGGAAAATTGATATGTCAAAATTTTTTCATGAACAATTTTTCTTGTTGTATAATCCTAAATTTTCATTGAGTTCATTCCCTATGTGAATACCCACTTATTTATTTCATTGATTGAAGGGTTTTCACATTGATTATATAGATTGATTTACTGGGTAAAATATTGACATTATCGCATAGACATTTTATATATACTATAAATAAAATATGATTTACTGTCTTTGTTAGAGAATAATTTCATAGAATGTCTCATTATATCATATTATTATTAATTATATTGAATTATATTAAAATTTTATGATTTCTGATGGAATTAAGAATGATTTTAATGTGAATCCATGTGAAACGGATGTGACACACATTTTCATTCAATGATTTATTAATGATGTTCCAAATGAACCACATATTCTCTATATGGATTATTTATCCTATAAAAAATAGAATATTTTTAATTTTAATGTATTATGATCCATATTATTATTCCAATTATTTAATGATTCTATGGTAATATTTTTTTTAATGAACAGTTCTGTACATTTAATCTATATGTGGAATGTTTCCTCTATATAACTTAAATTCATTGTGTAAGAAGTCACATATCATGAGATACAAGTTTAATTAGTAATTATGATTGAGTGAAATGGGGAAATATCTTTTTAGATATGACTGTGTATTGTAAACTCATTACTAAAGCCTGATATAAGAGGGTAAATATGTGACTGATGTCTGGTCTGTTGGGGGGATACCAGTCTTGATATCTGATAATCTATTTTATGATATTTTTAAATGTGTATATACCAAAATTATAAAGTATATATTTTTCCATTATATATGGAGCTATCATGATATATTCTTATGTTATGCCTTTATATATAATCAATGCCTCGTACGGTATGACTTTCATGTTTATCATGGCAATAACCATATTCTTATATTTGGATAACATCTGATCATTGATTTTCATCACTTATGTTTACCGTTACTGTGCAAATATGATCATAAATTTCTTTTATTTACCTTTCTATATGTTATGAATATTAGAAAAACAGGAAATTTATAGATTACATTATTATGCGGATAGTTTTTGGCAGTCAATTAATGTACTAATATGAATTATGTACTATAGACTATAGTGGAAATTTGTTAAATTTGACACAATGCACATGTGCATTGTTACTTAATTATCGTACATAAATATGTAAAACTATTAACATAAAAATTCAAAAAAATTCATTAAAATGATATATCTACAAGAAGTTTTGTAAATTGATTATTACATCTATGGGGTGTCATAACTGGCGTTATGACGGTATTCCTAAAATTGAAAATATACACCTCTAATTAGGATGGATAATTAATGGGGGGATATCTAATATTTATTGGTTCCATGATGTAAATAGTTGATGAGTATTGATATGTGTGTATAGTGATGAAGACATTTGGCGGTGCCTTTTATCACAAGGAAGTTCTTTTGATGAATTCCTAGTGATTTCTATCATGTATATCTTGTAAAAACTATGGTAGGATAGTGTATATTTATTATATATTGGTTCACTATCATAAATAAATTATACCTACGGAAAAAATTAATTCCCTAATATGTTTATAATTTTTCTTGTGATGCGGAGATGTCCTCAAAATTTTAGGATGAGAAGGAATATGAAAATATCTAGGTGAAACATGTTCAAGGAGGTGATGATGAATGTAGATACATAATAATTTTATTATCCATCCCTCCAAGCCATTTATTGTGTAATCACCCTTGTATCACATAGGTAATGGTGTCTTACAATGGGAAAAATATCCTATGGTAGTTTATCATACATATCCAAAAGTGTCCTAGTGGTAAATATTTATATATCATTCTCTTGTATATATTTTTTCTATATATCTATTTAGGATTATATTATAGGTAAAAAAAATTCATTACATATGGGTATCATATTTAACCATAGAGAGAGATTCAATTGATGTTGGTATTAATAATTTCATAGAAGGTTCTCCATTGGTGAAATTTATATCTACCACTCTAGGTCTCGACCAACTAGATGTCATAAATGATTTATAGGGTAAGATATTTAGAGGGTAAACAGCTCCAATAAAATTGAAAATGGTTTAATACATAACATAATGAATGTAATTTATCAATTAATTCCTTTATAGTTTTTAAACTTATATAGGTCAAACTAATATTTTATTCCCAATAATTGTTCAGGATGAGTTGATTCCTCTAATATAGTGGAAATAAGGCATTACAATGGGCCCCAATACTATTTCTACTATGACTATGGTTTGATGGATACCAAGGGTACATGAAGCACTTACGGTTTTAAATATAAAACCTACCACTACATCAATTCAGTGTATGACCTCAGAGGTTCCAATGGATTGAGAGAAAGTGTTTTTAATCCAAAGGGAATACTGATATGTGATGATAGAGGTACTAATGGTATTGGTAGATCCTCGAATTATTTACTACGATTTATAAATTCATCACCTATGTTGAAATAGGTTGAGGGGAATTCATCCCTCGAATATAAAAAATACATATGTCTATTCCAAAATGGGTATAGAGTTTATCCCACCATATCCTAAGGCTATCTAATCTTCATAATTGGTAGTATTTGATGTTATAATTGAGAATAACATTATCTGGTGTAACACATAGAGGAAAATTTTGAACAAATTCACTATCATTTAATTGATATATGTAAATGGATGGATGAGATAACTTGGATATTATTTGTTGACCTTCAAGGTTAGACATGCTAACTATCTAGAAATCTATGTTTTTTTTATAAAATTTAATCTGAATGTGAGAAATTATAGTGGATAGAAGTGGGAACACATCATTAGAAACTGACACTCTCTACAATATAAGATACTTTTTACCATCTTCAGGCTATGTAGTTGGTGGATAGTATTTAGATATCTCAGGTAACAACTCAAGTGGTATAGTACAAGGTTGTGTGTGCTAGGGTAAAAATATGGGTAGAAAAGTTTAATCGATTAACCATGTAATATTTTATGGAGATATCAATTTTTTGAAATGATGTGTCATCGTCACACAAAAATCCATCGAACCATGGGAAATCCATCACCCAAGAAATACAATATGGTGATTTTTGAATTAATGGAGAGGCTCTGATATACAGACAATCTTCAATATATATTTGCATGTAATAAATATATAATATCATCACAATTCATATATTTATTAAATTTTACATCATTATCAAGATAATAAAGTAATTTGAAAAATATATCAAACTCGACAGGATTCCAACACTATGTGAGAATGAAGTGGAAAATAAACGAACACTAAATGAATTGAATTTTTTTAATATAGGTAAATTTGTTAAGGGAAAAATTTCTTGTTGACATCCATATTATCATAAATTTATTTGGGAATAGTGTTTGTGTGATTTCAGAAGTTTAATTTACAATAAATACATAGAATATATAAAAAACACCAAATTTTTCAAAAATTCAACATGAGAAAAGGATATATAAATATAAATAAATTTTTACTCAAAGGGATCAAAAAAATGATAGAGTAGAGAGATATGTTGAGGATGAATATTGAACACATTGGATACATGGGTTCCACTATTGTACAGTCAATGATGCATACTATAGAATTTTCCCCTAGCTAGGTTGTGGGATTTTCCATAGGATTTTCATCACCGGAAGGGAGTCATTTTTGAGATGATGGAAATAGATCCTCCAAATGAATATACCATTTATAAGAGGAATTTCATTTGAAAATTCTATTTCAAATATAATGGAGTCCTCCATGATAAGAAAATTAACTTCATTCCAAATCAAAGGGAAACAAGTTAGACTGTGAAAGAGCAAGATATATAGGGTTTTTTCAAGAAATATTTATGATACACCATCATGGTCAATAATATCAATTGGGAATACTAAATATATGGATGGAATTTAACTTAGTGGGATAAATGAACATGATAACCATTTTAGTGGAATAAGAATAGAAATTTTAGGTTAATAGGGAACTAAAGGATTCATTTTTTTCACATTACTATGAATAAAGAGGGGATAACTTTTATAGTCATCTAGTATAGACCATAAAATTATTTCGTTTACTTTCATTCAACCATAACAAGGTATTTGAGAATCTATTTTTATGCATCTCATACCATGGAAGGAATTATAGTTTATTTCAATTTTTCTTGGAATAAAATACGAAGTGATCTATGTAGTGACACGAGAAAAACATACACATTTTTTTAATAAGATGGATTAGTGATATTAAAAACCCTCAATAAGGGGATCACAAAATTTAAGGTCATGCTGCTCGAACAAGAGGAGTATTGAGATTTTAGGATCATATATTTTTACAAAAGATGTTGATAATAGATTATGATACAGTATTAAAGAATAATTCTGTGGAAAATGTTATTTCATTAGTTTTATATAGGGAAAAGGGGAAAATGAGGGAATCACTTGGAAATTATGCGATGTGGGGGTAAATAAGGTGTCTATGATAAGGAATGAGATAGATGATTAGGTTACAGTAATTGACCCATAGAATAAAAACCAATCCTTATGTTGTAAATGTGTGTGATTTATATTGAAAAATCAAGCTAATTTATCCGAGTTGTGGGATGAATATTTGGGGTTATCATATGGATAAGTAAAATTGACCAAACATGAATTAAGGTGGAGATTCATAACATGAGAAACAATTATCATGTTATTTTATGAGTGAAATAATACTATATCTTAATGAGGAAGGGAATTGATCATGAATCATTAAAAAATATCAAGTACAAAAATGAAATAGTTTTGATATTCATGTCCACGTTGAGTTTGAGGTTCCTATATGCCACTATACATATGAAAAAAAAATAAACACATAGATTTATATATGGTGAAGTGGATGATGGGAATAGAAAACTAGGAATTCCTAGAGTCCTACACTAAATTTGGGTCTTCCTCTCAAGAAATGACTGGGGTATCAAATTATTATGTAAAATATGAAAAGTATGTCCATATAGAGTATAATTTCATAATGAAAACATGTTTTATAAAAGGTTTAACATTATACGATGAGGATGAAATGTAGACAATCTCAGTCATTCGAATGTGAAAACTAATCCAAACATCAAATCATAGATGAGTTGTGTTTGGTGTGAGAAAAATCGTGTTAGAATATGGTTCATCATATCATAAATGAGTGATAGGAAAGGATGCATGGGTTGAGGTTGAGGTAATATGTTGAACAGTGTGAGAAATCATGAAAATTTGGAGACTGAATTGATAATATTATGTAAATTCACTACACAATACAAACATAGTTTATTGATCAAGAGGGTGAATGTGATGGGGGTAGTGCTTCTTCATAGAACTCGGGAATAGATAAAAGTATGTTATAGATTTCAAAATAATATTTTCTTGGTTTCAGTAATTCTAGTGATGAACATTTATTTAAAACTATGGATCCCACTACAATATAATCATAATTTTAGGGGAATAATTAAAGGCTATCTTATATCATTTTCATCAAAACACCAGAACCATTATGTTGTTGTAGATAATCCTCCATGACATATTTATTGGAAAAGATGTAGAATTTAATGAGATGTGACTTCACCACTATAGTGTCCCTTTTAAAAATGATATATTTAGAGAATGAAACTCTAGGGAAATAGATTATGGAAATAAAAGAATAATGTTTAAGGAGAATCTAAACCCCGAGAGGCGACACTATCATATTATTGGAAAATTGATAAGGTTTACCAAGAATTATTTAGTGTTCATAAAATAATGTTAAAAACTATTTACTAATCAATTTTAATGGCCCGATTTAATCCTAACACTATAGTGTTTAATATCATCAAGGTTTGATAATGGAATTCTAATAGTTTAGGTTCTCTATGCTTAAGGATGATGTGATATGGTTTGTTGGGAATTGTGAATAAAAGGAAATGTGGGATAAAACTGATCTATCTATGTATATATGACCATTAATTTGGGAAATACATATAATTTAATGTCATGATGCACGAATATATTGGTGGAAACTAGTTCACTAGAATTGAGAAAACATATCAAATATATTTTTGAGACCAACAATAAAATATTTTTCATACAAGGGGAGTGTATAAACATGTATTGTGATTATTGTATTGAGGATTGTGTTATATATCTATTATACTAGAGGAAAATGAATCATGAATTGGAAAATTGATGCCACTATTGATAGGTATTAAAAAACGTTCACAAAATTTAATGTTAAGATTTATAAACATTAGGGCCCAATTTTTTAAGGCTAATTAACTAGGAAGAAGTCCACAGACATTGAGTTAATTCAATGAGAATATGATTCTATATAGAGTAAAATTATCAAACTATTCATCATTGGAAAAGAAAGAAATCATTATGTTGAAAATTTTTCTAGGGTAATGGGTTAAATGACCATAGTCTCACTTTGGAAACATAATGATGGTATTCCCTAAAAAAATTGATCTTATCTGAAAAATTATCTCTAATTTTAAAAAGAAATGAAATTGGATGATTATCTAAGAGTTAATATTTTTTTAATTTTGTCTCTATATAATGTCTTTATACTGGAAATAATCTATGCCACTTTCCTTGTGTAATTTAGATTCATGTCAGTTGTACATTTGGTGTTAGAGATTAATGTCACACAAATTTGACCTATATATTGTTAGGGTGTGTATTTTGTAGATCTTACCACTATATTTTTCCATTTTCTAGTCATAGAATTTATGCATTAGGTGATGAAAACTATATAGAATGTGGTAAGAGAAAACCCCTATGGGAGCTGAAAAAGTATAATGCTTATATGAACCATCATCGAAGAAAAAAGTAATAAAATTTGAAGTAATAATTCATTGACAAAGGGTGAACATGAGTTTTAATTTCTTGTATATATTTTCTAAATTTAGTATCTATTTAATAGTCATGGAAATCTGGAAATGGGACTAAACTGTACGATATCATTTTGGTGCCATGGTAAACCTGAAATGCTCTATCATTATGGGGACAATAAATATGTATCATATTAATGGATTTGGATTTCTTATTTTCATGATGATGGTGAATGGTGATGTTATCTAATCATGTTTAAGGGAAAGGAAACTGAAATTATGTGTAATACACACAAGATACCATAAACCTATATGAAATAATACTGAAAAATTATGGTCATCAAGCTTGGAAGGAATGTGAGGTCATCTATAAAACTTTTGTCTACCAAACCTAATTTTAACTGGAATCCTAGTACCATTATTTTATACCAAGAAGGGGTAAATGAAAAAAAATATTCATGAGTCATGAACTATATTGGATATATATTTTTGTGTAAAATAACATATAACAATTCCACCTAGTTATAGACCTTATTTGATCTGAACGAGGGAAAAATGGATTGACTAAAGTGTGTAAGGTGCCAAAATAATGTTGTGATGATGGGAAACATATATCATAGAATCAGTTATAGGTTCCTATAATCAAGATATATCATATAGAATGGGAGTCACTCCATATTTAGATTTATTAGAAATTAAATTATGCATGGATCTAAATCATGTACATAATTTTTGTAAGGAATAAACGATCACTTTGAGGAAATAGTGGAATCGATACCTTATGAGGATTAGAATAATGATATGTCACTATTTGTAAAATAGTGAATATAGACAGATTATTTCTATGTTTCAATATAGGTCTTTGAGTAATATCTTCATATCCCATATGATGGAAATCAAGATATACATTGTTTTAATGGGTACCATAGAAAGAGGAAAACAGTAAAGATCAACCACTCTAGGGTGATTCTATAGTATCACATATTTTATATACATTTACAGAGGTCAACTAACATTTTATTGGGTTTCATGAAATTAGGTATTTGGTAAAATAGTATGACATCATACGATAATTTTGCAAAATGGGTTTAATTATATTTGATACATATGTTATTAACTATACACATTTAGTATTTCAACCCATGCTTAGCTGCAAAGACCTGGATTTCAGATGTAATTTTTTTCAATTATATGGAACTATTACGAGTCTGTGAAAATTGACGATGCTTGATTCTGATGATCGGTGTTCCCAAAGGTATGTAAAATCATCGCGTGAGTGGTGTATTCTAAATTTTGAATCGGTTCCCAGATTAAAAATTCGAAGGCACCGTTGAACTCACAACGACCAGATTTTCTTATTAGAGGTTTATCCTCGACCAAAGTGGTTCGAGAGAAGAAGTTGGCTTTGGAATTTTTTGTGGAGGATTATATAAAATAAATATTATTTTTATATATCCTCCCACATCTCATTTTATGTTTTGGTAACGGGGACCACAAGAAGGTGGTTAGGAATTTAAATGGTGGATATTAAATTCCAGGTTACACCAAATTTGTAATGACCAATCCCTTCAGTTAATAGGATTCATTAATTCTAAAAAAATTAATTACCTCTTATATTAAGAGTTATATTAACTCTTACATGGGGTTGGGTGTTTTTTCTATTGGAAAAGGAGGACTAGGATCTTTAGGTTCTTGAATAAGAACATATCTCACAATCAAGAACTAAAGATAGTTGTTTGAGCAGCGTCGTTGGAAGCATGTTGCAGGAATGACGCAAACTGACCCAACATCAATCGTGAACTTTCTCTAACAGATTTACGTGGTAGGGGTTTATTTTGAAGTATGATATATATATATATATATATATATGTGTGTGTGTGTGTGTTTTTTTCCTCTTTTTAATGATTATCAAAGATGATGGATAAAAAAACGTGGACATATATCTGCCCATAGACTATGATCCCTTCTATTTCGTTCTTCACGCGTTCTTCATATCCAAATAATTAAGCGTGCTAAAAACTAAATGTTTCGTTGACTGCGGCATACTGACACGGAGATCTCAACCCGAGGATCATGAATCTATAGTGGGAACATTTTTCTGGATTAGAAGAAAGATGTAGCAGCCTGCTGAAGGGGTGATGTGGCAGCCCTACTCTTGCATGTTTTCGGGGCGTGACCCCAGGCTAGATATGTGGTGTGATGTACTGCGGTGGTCGGTGAGGCTCTGGGCATGCAAGGAAGTACGGCGAAGGTGATCTGGCAGTTTTCGGTGAGTCTGAGTTTTCTTCGGCCGATGGTTTGGGTGCGCAGTAGGTGGCTATGCCGCGGGAGACGAGGATGATGAGGGAGGACCTCGACATCAGGGTGTCCAGTGAGAGATGGCGAGGCGGTTCCAGACAGGGCTGGAGGCAGCAGTTCCGGTTGAAGAGAGCAGTGTAAAGAGCTAACCTCTAGGGTTTACATAGGAGAGGCAGGTGAAAATGTGATGGAAGAAGGGGAGATTAGAAATAGAAAAACTAAACTAAAATAATTATAAAATAAAAAATAAAATATGTAATTAGTGGTGTTTGATTCTAGCACGCAGCACAGGGCTCCAAAGGGTGGATTGATTTTGGAGTTGAGTTAAATTAAATAAATAATATATAATAAATAATAATAAAATATTGATATTATTAATTTTGATGATAAAACAATTTTTTGATTGTAACTTATCCATGTGACCTCAGTTTCACAAACCATCAGCAGCAGTACAACCCTAACTTCGAAATGGATATTTTGAGTCAAATATTGGATGTCTTCTTCATGTTTTTGGATTGTGAACCCAAAATTCTCAAATTACAATACTAATATATTATTATTAAATCCTCAACCAGACATAACTCTTGTCTGGGATGTCTGATTGACTTACTATCAGTGGTGACATGATCCTTTCCTTAAAACGTTCGATTTAAGTCTAATGTTGAATATAAAATTCTGGTTCGTGGATCGGGTCCATGAATCACACAATAATATCATTTAAATTATTATCGCGTGATATTGTGTCTGAAATCCCTCCCTCAAACAGTGTTGAAATGATGAACCATTTACGGTGATGAAATCATTGAGACGAGGCGGTCCATTTGAGATACTCCATGTGACATTCGAAGAAAGATGGAGTATGGCTGTGATGGATCGTACTCAAATCCAACTGGGCCGTCATTAGTAAAATGATATATCATACAGACTGAATGTCTGATTGATATGTCGTCTGTTGCATTGGAACCCTTTTGACATGGCAGATCACAGGGTTACATCATTTCATAACATCATTATGGTTGAGGTATGACTAAAGGCTAGAGGAGTGGATCTCCCAAACGTGCTAATGAGTTGGAATCCAATTGATGGCAGTGAGGTCGAGGTTGGATACATATCATATGGAGGTCAGTACTGATGTTGTGTCGGTCAGATCCTACGTGGGACAGTGCTCAGCGATATTGTGTGGGTCAGCGCATACCAATATTGTGTGTGTTAGATCCTATATGGGTCATTGTGGCGGTCAGTACCAATTGATCTTGTGTGGGCCAGACACTATATAGTCAGCAGTAGTGCTCTTGATTGAATAAGATGATCTACCATCACGACTAATTATCTATTCTTATATACTTCACTAATACTTGTCTGAGATGAGACTTTTACCTTCACGGTGTTACCTATGTGTTACTTTTACCTTCGTTGAGCAAGCATCATGGTGTAACCTGTGTGGTATATTTACTTTCATTGTGTTACCTTTGTGGTAGTCTTCCCTCGTGTATGAGACTAGTATATTTTGATAACATAGGTATATATATGGTCATATTCCTAAGCAGAGTTGATGATTTCTTCATGCTTTGTGATTGAGGTCTTACTTTGTGGTTATTCCTTTGTGGAACTCTGGGAGACCTTCCATGGACTCAGGGTACCTACTGAGTATTTTTATACTCACCCCTGCATGGGCTATGCCCAAACCTTGTTGTGTCTTGTACAGATGAAAAACAACATTGATCGTGGCCGAGGGATCCATAACTAGATGTTACTCGGTGGTGGACCATATAGTGTGACGTGACCCAAGGAATAATGATATTGATTTGTACCTACTCTTCAGGTGGGATCCATGGTGGATGATCTAGGAGCTATTTTTTCTATTTTCAGTTGTACTTTTACTTTTCAGTTGGGCCTGTAATACACCCCCATTAATTTCAACACACCTTTTTAATAAAAAAGTTTAATCATGGTTGCCTATCATTATACTCTTGGTTGTGTGTCTTTTTACAGGTTTAAAGGAAATACATTCTCATTATAGGTATTTTCCTTTCCAGTGCTACTCCCCAGCCCCTATCCTATGGAAGGTGGCCATGGGGTAGTCATAACATGGGCCCTGGGGGTTGTGTCATGAAAAAATGGTATTAGAGGAGTCGGTTCTACACAATAAATATGAATCTGGTCTTTTTATGTGGCAATAATGTTGAGTGTTATGTGTGTGGTTTTCAGTTTGGGGAATCCAGTGTTAGTGCGATGACTGACATATCCATACACCAGGACCCTTAATTCTGATTTCCATCTCAGTGCACAAAAACATGGATTGCATGTGTTTTTGAAATGTTTTCCCTTTTGATCTAATTGATTCTGCTCAACAAGTATAACTTATTGACTATAGTGCACCTATTTATTTCAGGATTCCTCTATCTAGACAACCATCCAGGATTCATGAGAGAGTACATGACAAGGGCCCACTATGTGACGAGGCCTCGGTGCAGGGCCCTCTTACAGTTTTAGCACCTTTGGGTGGTGTATGAGTAGCACCACCACCCATTGGGAAGAAGATTCCCCCAGCCCCACCAGAAGAGGGTGCATGCCGACTGAAGGTATTTCTTGAGTTTTAGCGGTAGAGAGATCCGAGGTTCTGTGGTGAGACAGATCCACAGTGGGCTGAGGAATGGCTGGAGGTTGTAGCTAGAGATTTAGGCTTTGTTGGGACATCACCTGATCTAATGGTGATCCTAGTTACCAATCTCATCTAGGGAGAAACTGGGATATGGTGGAGTCTGACAGTCTATTAACATAATGAGGAGACCCTGAGCTGGGCGGACCTCGAGGGCCTATTTAGGGCATAGTTCGTCCCAGAAACATTACACTCAGTGCGTATACAGGAGCTGTTGCACTTACAATAGTGAAGAATGACTGTGGACCATTACTCGGTGAGGTTCATTTATCTCTGCTGCTACACCACCGACATGGTACAAGAGCCTTTCATCAGGTATCAGACCATTGAGCAGGGTCTTCAAAAGGAGATCAAGCATCAATGGTATGGTTCAACATTCCGACGCAGGCTGGGGTGCTAGATAAATCACTTTTGGTGGAGAGATTCCATGATGATGTGGTAACGACAATTAGAGACACCACCAGATGTCAGGTAGCAGATTTATCCGTAGCAGGCTATAGACGAATGAAGTAGGGGACCAATCTGGCTGACCATCGGGTGGATGACCTCAGGATACAAGGTCGTTGGTGAAGGGATAACGGGACAGAGGAGGGCAGTTGAAGAGTAGGTAGTGCTACTCGTGGGACGGGCAAGGTAACATTGGTTGCGCCTACCCCACCCGCCATTCTGACGATCAGCTGATGGTCGAGGGACCACTGAGGCAGAAGAAGAGGTTTTTACGAGGAGTCCGCATGGTGGCGGACGTCGCAGAGGATTAGGTCATGCTGCTGGAGGTGGACGATGGTTCGAGGTTCTACTGCCAACACCTCCATGTGGTCCACCCCGACCATAGGGAGAAGGAGGACATGGATGATCTTAGCTCCAGGCAGTTGAGACCTATGACCACGGTGATCCAGAGATGATTAAAGGTTGATATATGTCTACTCCACCCTATTTGTAGTACTTAAAGGAACATGTTCCTGTAACTCTTTTATTTTAATGACCCTCGTTCGGAGCACAGATATTCTGAATAATCCTTTTTCTCGATACTTACGGCTAGAGAATTCTATGGGAGTGGATTTTTTGATTACACACCAGTGTCTATAGTGAGTGATTACTCTAGTAGGAAAGAGTTTCGGTTGGGATCTTTTAGTAGTAGTGTTGAGGCATTATGATGTCATGTTGTGTATGGATTGGTTATCCATATTTCATGTTCATATTTACTAAATTAGGCGCAATGTACGGTGTGTTTTTGAGGATGAGAATAGGGTTTCCTTCACAAGTTGGATGGGAGCCTTTGCAACATAGGATGGACTTACCCAGGGTGGGTGTTGCTGATCCCACATAAGTTGTCTATCCTTACCCTCAGAGTTGTAGATGTCGTGAGTCCAAACTATCTTCTAGTGGTGGACTAGTAGGCAGATGTCTTTTCCGATGATGTTCCAGGACTACCTCAATATAAAGTGGTAGACATTAACATCGACCTATACCCCAGGATGACACCGATATCTACACAAGATTATCAGATGGATCCTATGGAGGTTCTTGAGCTACGTGTATAGTTAGAGTAATTGTAGATAAATTGGATTAAAGGCCAAATGTTTCTATATGGGCAGCCCTGATTTTGTTCGCCAAAAATGAAGATGGGATTTTGAGGCTCTATATGGAATATCAACACCTGAACTAGGTGACCATGAAGAAAAAGTATCCACTATTGAGGATTGATGATATTTTTGATCATATGAAGAGTGATCATTGGTTTTCAAAGATATACCTCAAATCAGGCTATCATCAGCTCAGAGTACGAGACGAGGATGTGCAGAAGACGGCCATCAGATGTCGCTATGGCCACTATGAGATATTGGTAATGCCATTCATCATGAAAATCACCCCTAAAGTATATGTGGGACTCATGAAAATGATCTTTCACCCATAACTTGATCTCTTTGTGGTGGTCTTCATCAACTATAACTATATATACTCAGTGTCAGAGGAGGATCACTCCACACACCAACACACAGTCTTGAATACACTCCAAGAGTGCCACAATTAAGCAATTCTCTCAAAGTGTCAGTTCTGAATACAAGATGTTGACTTATGGGGTACATTATCTCGGAGACTGGTGTTGAAGTAGATCTAGTGAAGATAGGGGTTGTGCTAGCTTGGGAGCCACCCCGGAGTGTGACCGAGGAGCGGAGTTTCTTAGGGTTGGGTGGGTACTACTAGATATTTGTGCCCATCTTTTCCAAATTTGTAGCAACCTTTTAAGTGTTGATAATGAAGGTACATCCCTTCGCATGGATGGGGAAATTCTAGTAGAGTTTTTAGGAATAAAGGCAGAGACTGACGAGTGCCCCCATATTCAGACCACCATAAGAAGGTGTACTTTATGTAGTCTACTGCAACACATCAGGGACCAGACATGGATGTTTCCTAATTCAATAGCTAGTTTAGATCGCTTATGGTTCACACCAGTTGAGGCAGAATGTGTATAACTACGCCACCCGTGACCTTGAGTTAGAAGCAGTGATTTTCACCTTGATGATGTAGCGACATTACTTGATGAGTGAACGTTTTACAATATTCTCTGATCACAAGAGTCTCTAGTATATCTTCTCACAGATGGACCAGATCCTGATAGAGCAATGATGGCTAGAGTTCCTCTCAAATGGTAAATTTGAGATAGTTTATACTCATGGGAAGGTGAATGTAGTCGAAGACACACTCATCATGAGGTCTGGTTTACAGTACTGAGTGAGGAGATAGAGCAGCTAGAGATGTTATAGAAATCCTTTGTGGATAGAGATGGGGTAGCTTACCTCTAGTATATGAGAGGAACCTGATGGATTTTTTGAAGGTGGGGAGAACATCATCCGCTTTAGAGGATGCACCATGGTTCCGTTGGCGCTATGGGAGGAGGTGTTGAGGGAGTACCAAACATCACCTCTCGAGGTACATCCTAGCTTGGTGAAGATGTACCAAGACCACTGATGTCAGCACTGGTGGCCTGGGATAAAGAAGGAATTGGAATAGTTTGTTTTTCAATGCCTCACTTGTCAGCATGTGAAGGTCGAGCATTAGTTTTCTGGAGGCTTAGCGTAGCCACTGGAGGTGTCGGAGTGGAAGTGGGATGGTATCTTTGGGGACATTGTGACAAAGCTTCCATGTATGTCCAGGGGACATGATTCCATCTGCGTGATCATTGGAAGACTCACCTTGTAATCCCACATCATATCTATCATATAGTAGGGATTAGTATAGAGCATGTGATGACTATATGTACATGAGATTTTAGGACTTCATGGTCTTCCACTGATGATCATCTCTGACCATGATAGAGGTTTTATATCCCATTGTGGAAGGGGTTACAGGAGGTGTTTAGGACTCAACTATGTTTGAGAACTGCCTTTCATCATCAGATGGATGGTCAGATAGATCAGACCATAAAAATACTAGAGGAAATGATACATGCTTGCGTCCAATATTTTGGTCATAGTTGGGAGGATGAGTTGCCTTGATGGAGTTCACATACAACAACAAATATCATTCCACCATTGGTATGGAACCATTTTTGGCCTTATACTATTGAACTTTCAGATTACCTCTATACTGGACAGATGCAGGTGAGTCAGCACTTATGGGTCAAGAGTTAGTACTGGCTACTGCTAAAATGGTGCAGATCATCCAGGAAAAGATGAAGACTTCACAGAGTTGACAAAAGTCTTATTCTGATAGAAGATATAGTCCTTTGTATTTTAGGAGGGAGACAATTTCTATTTATGGGTCTCACCTCAACGGGGATTATAGCGATTTGGAAAAGTTAGTAAGTTATCACTGAGGTTTATTAGACCATTTCTAATACATTGGGGGATTGGGGAGGTGGCATGCCGCTTGGCACTACCACTGCAAATAGAGAGGGTGCACGACGTCCTCTGTGTATCCCAGTAGAGAAGATACATGCATGACCTATATCACATCATCAACCACAGTGATATTGACTTTGATGATGGGGCGTGATTTACAGAGGTTCCAGTGGAGATTGAGAATCGATAGGATCGATCCCGTCTTGGGCGATTAATTGCTCTAGTGCGAGATCTCTGGAAGAATGGGAACCTCTAGGAGAGAACATGGGTGTGGGAGGCTCATATTTGTACTCAGTACCCCCATTTGTTTTCTTAATCTATGTTTTTTGTGTTTGGGGATAAAAATCACTAAGGCGGACAAAATATAAAGACACAGATTTTCCATGTAATTTTTTAATTATATGGAACTATTACGAGTCTATAAGAATTTACTGTGCATGAGTCTGAGGCATAAGGTTCCCAACATAAATTTACATAATTTTTTTATGGTATGATCAGAATGTGCATGAGAGAAATTTGGTAACTTTTGAACCTGTTCTCAGATTACAAATCGGAAGGCACCATTGAACACATAATGTCGGTATTACCTTATAGGAGGTTTAATCATGATAATAGTAGGTCAAGAGAAGATGTTGTTTTATTCATTTTTCATGGAGCTTTAAATAAATTAAATATCTTTTATTTTAAATATCCTCCCACATCTCTTTTTAATATTTGGTTGCTGGGAAAACAAGAGAGTGTTCAGGTATTTAAATGTTGGGAATTAAATGCATGGTTACACAAAATGGGTAACCACCAATCCCTTTAATTAATAGGATTCATTAATTCTAAATAAATGATTCACCTCTTAAATTAAGAGTTATATTAACACTTCCTTGGGGTTGGGTTTTTGATTCTGTTGTCGAAATGAGGAGTAGGATCTTGAGGATCTTGATGATGAAGAGATCTCACAATCGAGATCAAAATATCGTCGTTCAAGTGGAATCATAAGAATCTTATTATAGGAACAATGAACATTGACCCACCTTCAATAGTGAACGTTCTCCAACGGATTTACAATGTAGGGGTTTTATTTTGAAGTATGATAAATATCTATTTTTTAATTAATCTTGTTTATGATTCTCAATGACGATGGCCAAAAAAACATGGAGATTGATTTGTACATAGACCATGATCCTTTATATTTCATTATTCGCATGTTCTTCATCGCTAAATAATTATGCACACTAAAAACTCAGTGTTTCATTGAGTACGACATACAGACGTGCAGATCTCAACCCAAGGATCTCAAATCTACTATTTCTTCATTTTTCGTGCATATAAGAATGATGCAGCAGCCCGCGGATGGGGAGATATGGAATCCCTATTCTGGCATGTCTTCGAGGCATAACTCCGGGTGGGATAGGCATTGTAACATACTATGGTGGTCAGCGTGGTCTAGGAGAGCATTTTAATGTGGAGAAGGTGGTATGGAGGTGTACGATGTGTCCGAGGTTTCTTGGTTTGGTGGTCCGAGTGCGCAGAAGGTGGCCAAGACATGGGATACAAGACCAACGAGGGAGGACCTCAGTGCCGGGGTTGCCGATACATGGTGGCGAGGTGGTTCTGGGTAGGGCTGGAGGTGGCGGATCTAGCGGAAGAGGTCCACCTGAAGGGATGACATCTAGGGTATACATAGGATATGCGGGTGAAAACATGAATGTATAAGAGAGATTAGAGTGATAAAAACTAAAATACACTAATGATAAAATAAAAAAAATAAAAAAAGTAATTGGTGGTGTTGATTCCATCACACACCATGGGGCTCCAAAGCGTGGATTGATTTTGGAGTTGAGGAAAATTAAATAAATATGTTATTAAAAATAATAATAAAATACTGTTATTTTTACTTTTGATGATAAAACACTTTTTTGACTGTAACTTATCCATGTGACCTCGGTTTCACGAATCCTCAGTGGTAGTATGACCCTGACATTGAGATGGAAATTATGATTTCAATATTGGATATCATTTTCTGGTTTTTGGTTCAGGTACTCGAAACACTCAAAAATTTTTAACACATTATTATTATTAAATCT
This sequence comes from Viscum album, assembly GCA_963277665.1. Classification (NCBI taxonomy): domain Eukaryota; kingdom Viridiplantae; phylum Streptophyta; class Magnoliopsida; order Santalales; family Viscaceae; genus Viscum; species Viscum album. The sequence continues at coordinate 789,727,740 of OY728157.1, forward strand.
TCGACCCTCCATAACACCTACATGTGATGTCCAATTGAAATACCATCATTGGAGAGATGATCCTATCATTAAAATGGTCGATTTATGTCTAATTTTGAATATTAAATTATGTTTTGTGGCTCATGCCCATGAATCGCCCAATAATATTATTAATATTATTATTTCAGGATCTTGTGTCCAACATACCTCCTTCATATGGTGTTGAAATGAAAAACTTTCTACAGCACTGAAATTTTTGAGACGAAGTGTTCCTTTTGATATACTCCAAGTGACATTCAAATAAAGTTAGAGTTGGGTTGTGTAAGATCATACTCAAATCTGACCAGGCCCTCGGAACAAAAATCTCAATAGCTTACAGACCAGGTGTCTAATTGATGCACCGTCTGTTGCGTTAGAACCATTACGAGATGATGGATCATCAGGTCACTTCTTCATGGAAATTCATGAAAATTGAGGAATGACCGAAGGATTTAGGATCGGTTATCCCAAAAATGATAATGATTGGGGATACAATGGCTGGTAGTGAGGAAGTGGTTGGAGATATATCATACAGAGGTTAGTACCGATCATTTGTGGGTCAGATCCTGTGTGGGTCAGCACTCTCTGAACTTGTGTGGGTCAATGCATAATCTTTTTTTGTGTGTTCATTGCAGGGGTTAGTAATTATCGATCATGTGTGGGTTAGACTTCGTATAATCCACATTATTTCCTCCTGATAGAATACGAAGATCTAGCATTGCGACTGATCATCTATACTTATATACTTCACTAATACCTATGTGAGATGAGTCTTTCACATTTGTGGTGTTACTTTTGGGACGTTATTAGTGTGGTACTTTTAAATTTGTGGTGTTACCTTCGTGGTGTTACCAGTGTGGTACTTTTACCTTCATGGTGTTACCTTTTGGGTATTCTTACCTTGTGTATGAGAAGAGTATGTCTTGATAACTTAGGTATATGTATGGGCATATACCTAAGAATATTTTATTAATTCTTCATTTGTTGTGATTGAGGTATTTCTTTGTGGTTATTCTTATTTGTAATTCTGGGAGACATTCAGGTGTCTCAGGGTCCTTATAGAGTATTGGTATACTCAACCCTACACGAGTTATGCCCTCACATTGTTGTGTTTTGTGTAAAGGATAAATTGTGTGGATCGAGGCTCTGGGATCCAGGACTGGATGATGCTTGGAGGTGGACCATTTAGAGTGATGTGACGCAAGGACTACTGATCGTGAGCTGTACCTACCCTTCAAGTAGGATCCTCGATGGATGATCCAAGAGCTGTTTTCCTATTTTTATTTGTTCATGTACTTTTCATTTGGGATTATATCCTACCCCCTTTACTTCCAACACACCTTTTTACTATAGCAGTTTACTCGTGGTTGCCTCCCACTATACTCTTGGTTTTTTGTGTTTGTACAGGTTTATAGGAAATTCCTTCCCTTTATAGGGATATTATTTTCTTGTGCTAGTCGCCAGCCCCTGGCCTACGAAATGCATGATTGGGGTAGTGATGACACGGTCCCTGAGCGATGGATCGTGACATTAACCTTCATGAATAAAACATAATTTCAGATTAATATATATAACAATAAAAAATTACATGCCCACAAATCATAGTATTTTAATTTTTTAGGAAACATGGAATACAATATTCTAACTTCTTGAAAGATATTCAACATCTACAAAAAATATATTCCCTTTTAGTAATCATGCATAAACCCTTTCTCAATAAATTGGTGTCTGTAAAAAATTAAGAAAGGATGAGATCATATAGTCATTAAGGGTAATAATAAAAGAGACATGTAAGAATAACATGAACATAAGGGTATATTATAACAATCATATCATTTTAATATCATACATTTAAAATGAAATATAATAATTAGGATTCAAGAAATAATGATTTTTAGTTTGTAAGAGATGAATCATAAATGAATAAATAGCATTGTAGTACACGTGGTTTCTACTATGTAACCCCAAGTGGATACTTTTATGGTAATAATGTGTAAGGATGTTAGTTGGAAGAGTTGAAAGAAATTTGGTAGTGTTTTCGGGGATATGTGAAGGTTACATGGGTGTCACACTGTTTGCCTAACCATGTGGACTAACCATGTGCAGTGGTACTCTTGAAGTAGTAGCTCTAGAAAGGTTGTAGAACATTTTGGGAGATCATTCAAGGGGAAGCCATGTGGGTAGTGGCTGCTGCACAATTAGCACACTATTATCCAAACTGTGTGATCAAAATGTGCATGGAGTCAGAATGGGATACTTAGAAATAAGACCTCACACATTTTTTTTCCAAAACTCCCTTATTTTCCCCCTAAATAGCCCTAATTCATTATTACTCTCCACTGAAGTTTGGGGATCCTCTCCCATGTGTTTTTGAGTTGATCTGAATGATTCCCGTGGTGATTTGTAGATGAATTCTTCAGGTATGTGATCGTTCATAGTCATTCTTGATCGGTTTCCTAGATCTACTTAGATCTACATCTCATCTTATCTTGTTTTGTATAATCAATGCCCATTATGGGAAGATCATGGTTTTTGGACGTCAAATATGATGATTTTAGTTCTTGAAATTTCTAGGTGAAGAGATCTATGGTGAGTTCGAGGAGAATTGACCGAGTTTTCTATTATGTTATACGTTCATTGTGGTTTTTGTAAAAATAATAGATGTAGGAGGCCTCACTATTGAATCCTCTTAATAGAAATTATTTTCATACATTCAAATTGAATGTTTTCTTTTGAATATATTGTGACTTGGTTGATTGAACACATCTTTGAAAACTCTTTGTGTGACTATTTTTGAAATCTGGAAAATTGTGTGTTTGTGTAAAGTGATTTGTTCTTGGTTTTGAAAGTTGGACTTAAAAAGGTGATTTTTCTGGATATTGGTAAATGAATTAGATTGGATGTTTTCAATAAAAGAGAATTTATTATTGAAATGAAATGTTTCATTGAATTTTTTTGTGCTTTGGTTTTCAATAAAATTTTAGTTTTAGTGAAGTTGTTTATTTTTTAATGGAAATATTTTTTCCTAAATGGTTTTGGTGTGATTTCATGACTAATGGGTCCAAAATAAGGGAAGAGTACCATTGGGGTACAAGTGTCATGGACCTATATTTGGAGCATGTGTCATTAGGACACAAGATAATTGGACAAGATACCACTCATGAGTATGGAACTATCAGATGAATAATTCATGCATGGGTGTGATTTTTACTAAGGAATGGGTATTCCAAAATGATAAAAATATAGGTTTTTAAGATTTTTTTAGTTAATTTCTATAATTTTTTTTTTGGAAATTGGTTTTTTTACATTTTATTGCACTTGGTTATAATGGGTTTTTGAACATGTTTATATTTGGTAATAAACTATTTTTTTTAAATTTCATTAAATAAATTATTTTTGATAATGTGATTACTATTTTATCCTATAGGCAGCGGTATATAAGTCATTTGAGAAACCTATTTAGTTTTATTCTCATCCCAGATTTGGCACCTTGGTGCTTTTGTGAATCCTATGTTCAAGTTGAGTGAAAAAGGTAATGTTTCTTACATATTCAGTACTACCTCGGGATACTCAGGCTGTTCGGTGATTGTGGAGTTTGGAGATTGGTGATTATGGATTCTGTTAGTCTTTATAGAGTCTTGATTAGTTTTCCACTTTTTTACGACGATACAGAATTGGTATTCCACTATTACAAACATTGATGTGGTTTTGAGATACATTAAGTGGTTAACTTATATTTATTCTCTTCATCCGTCATTTAGGGAAGGTTTTGGTTATGGTTGTCTTTTTTTGGTTTATTTCATAATGGGTAAATAATCCCACACTTTTATGTGAAACCCTTTGGCATTTATTTCCAGCCATTGGTGTCATAGGAATGTAGATTATTCCCCAGTAATGATTCATCTCACTATCAATCCAATGAGAATTGGAGGGTCCTTACAAATGGTATCAATCCGGTCCTTCCTTTGTGGTACTAATGTAATCAGCTTATTAGTTCCTTGCTTAAAAAGTAGTCATCAGTGTTCATGGTCTTGGAATTGAAATTACTTCTTGTCTAGTCTTTGGGATGAAATATTTGACAAGATTAGGATTTTCAAAACATGAAATGTATAACATAAAAGGGTGTAGCTAAACCTTTTATGATAAAATTCACGTAACTGGGGAGTTGGATACATTATTGTTTTGGAGACACTTATAGAATGTTGGAAATCTAATTTTCATGGGTTTAGCTAATAAGATGATCATGAAATGAATTGTAGAGAAATTCCTTCCAACTAGGATTTAATACATCATTTTGAATAATGATTTAGGTTGTTCATAAAATGTTTATTTTTGATAATGTATGAATCTGGTTTCAAATTAAAGACTTTAAAAAAGAATGGTTGATATATTTTGAAACTAAATTTATTTTAATAATAGGAATAATATTTTTCAAAAATGGTGAAAATGGAAAAGGCTGGATTTTGGAAAACAATGTTGTGATATATGAAGTGATAAAATTTGAAATGTTAAGACATTAGTTTCTAGAGAGTGATATTGATGGAGTTTGTTGTTGGTATAGAAAATGGAACCCAATATGAACGGTCAAAATCAACCTGAAGATACTACAAACAACGTGGTCACACTTTACCAACAAGTTAACCGTGATATGGTTCCAAGTATTGTACAATATTTTCAATATATCGATATAGGGAACCATAGGAAGATCCATTGCATGCGGATCATACCATCCAGTTCACGAAGAAGAATCAACCAACCATCCAGAGTGATGTCGAACCCAAGAGGCTGGAGGTGTGTCTTAATAAGATGAATACTATATTTGAGTTCATCGGCACACCTATGGATCTGAAATTCAAGCTTTCCATGTATATTCCCTAGGTTATTTCACACCCATGGTGGGATTTAGTTATGTAGGATAAACTGAACGAAGGCAAAACATAGAAGGATTTTGAGGAATTATTCCACAAAAAATTCCATCCTCACATGTTAAAGATCTAGAAACTGATGTAATTATTTAGCCGGAATCAATATAATCAATCTATGATGGAATATGTTGCTAAATTCATTAATTCAGTTCGTTTTTCACTAGAAGTTGCAGCAAGTGCATCCTTGAATGCACACATATTCGTGTTAGTGTTATGTGAGAAGATATAATCAAATATTGTAGTGCTCTATTAATTATTATATAGAGATGGTGAATAGAGTGATAGTTGTTGAACGTGATATATTGAGATCTATAGTAGGAGGTTTGATGAATCTCATATAAAATGTTAATAACTTAAACGCTAAGAGAAAGTGGAAAATGGCACCTATTTCTATTAAGGAAGGGGAAATCAGAACTAGGTGGATGGATCAGTGAACCTTCATCCATGACGTAATAGAAAACCTGATTGGTTTCAATGTTGTTTTCTTGACCACATAAAGAGGGAGTGTACATACCATCTTAGAGCATGGAATAACAGCAAGAATATGGGGAATCCTCAGTGATATTGTTGCAGTGCTCCATGGTCATGTGATTGAGACATTTCTGAGGCGTCACAAGCATTATATGCTTCGATAGGGCAAGGACAAAAAAACCAGTCTTGTCAGTCGAGCATAGCTATCCATGGTGATTGAATAAGTACCATGGCACCACCACTAGGGAAATATCAACAAGGAAACAAAGAGAATAGTGCATCAATGAAGCAATTTTATGGAGATGAATAGATTACTATTGATGATCAGGTTGTACTATCTACGATGAGAGGTATAATTATATTGAATTATACCCTAGTTCTAGTGGTCTTTGATATTGTTTCATCACATTCTTCCATTTGTTCTCATGTTGTTGATTTCTATTTTTGAATTTCGAAATTATTCCTTATATTATAACATTCTTAATTACTCTTGGTGAAAGATAATTTGAAGCCCTTAATTGTATAGAATGTATGATAACTATTGATGGAACTGAGATGAAATGAGACTTCTCAATGTTGGACAAGGATGACTATGAACTAAGCCTAGGTATGGATTGGTTAATAATGTTTATGGCTCACATAGACTGTTATAGGAGAAGATTTAGTTTCATAATTTAGGACGACATCGATCACCTCTTTATAAGAGAAAGGATGGTAAATAAAGGTGTAATGAGCTTGTTGGCACCGATGGTGGGAATTATATCTTACCATTTTTTATCATTCGCCTTTTTATTAATTGAAGAGATCATGAAAATTTATTTTTCTTCAATTGTGGATCAATTTCTTGATTTATTTCAAATGATCTTATCATGGTTACCACATCTAAGGGACATGGAGTTTACAATTGATCTTAATTTGGGGACCAGTCTTATTTCCATTCTATATTATCGGATGGAACCAACAGTATTAATCAAATTGAATGTGCAGTTGGAGGAGCTAGAGAGAAAGGGTTTCATTCAACCAGGTATATCTCCATAGGCATCACCAATCTTGTTTGTGAAGAAAGAATTTGGAACTATTTTGCTATGCATTGATTATATATGCTTAACCATCCTATAATAAAGAACTTATTTCATCTTCCATGCCACGATGATCTATTTTATAACTTAAGGGGGGCTCAGTGGTTCTTCATTATTGAATAGTGACCAGTATATCAATAATTGGGTGTTTTAAAGGATGATATTCTAAATTCGTCATTCAAAAGTAGATATGGCCACTATGAACATGTAGTCATGCCTTAAAGTCTGATGAATTCACTAGCGGTCATCATGGATTTAATTAATATTATATTTATGTGATATTTGAGCTCTTTTTATGTGTTTTTTGTGGATGATGTAATTGTGTATTTAAAGACTAGGGATGAATATGAGGAACAACTGGAAATTGTGTTACAAATCATGAGAAATCACTAATTGCAAGCCAAATTTTCAAAGTGTGATTTTTGGATATAGGAAGTACGTTTTCATTGACATGTCATTTTTGGGAAAGGTGTTTCTATTTATCATCAATAGATATATGATTATATCTCGTGGCAACCACCAAATAATGTATTTGATATGAAAATTTTATATTTTCAATATTGTTACTACCAACGGTTTGTGCATGATTTCTCACTACTAGATTTGACAATTATAGCTCTGGAAAAGAAGAATGATCTATTATAATGGATAGAGGAATGATAGAAATATTTCCAGGAACTAAAATTTCATTGTACATCACCACATATCACGATTTTCTAGAATCAAAACTGGGTTATATAGTGTACAATGATGCTTCGTGATCTGGTTTAGGATGTGTTCTCATGCATGGAGACCATGTGGTTTCTTGTGGTTCAAGGCAGTTGAGGGTGCATGTGACGGATTACCCAACACATGATTTTGGAAGTAGCTCCATCCCTCCTTGCTTTAAAATCATGGAGGAATTGTCTTTTTGGGGAGAAATTTACTGTGTTTCAGGGAAAAAAAATACTTGAATTTTTTTTATATCCTTGATATTTGAACTTGAGGAAAAGGAGATGGATGTAGTATCTCTATTTGTTTGAATTTGACATGATGTATACACCAGGGAAAGTAAATTCAGTGGCTGATGCATTAAGTAGAAATTCATATGCTTAAATGGTGAAAGAATCTTCAGATGAATATTAGTGGATGACAGTCCTAGCCAAAATGCATGTGTAATGTGAAGAATGAGGTGATGTTGCAGTTCTATGTTCAACAATGCTTGTACCAAAATTGGAAAATATGGTAACAGAGACACAAAAATATGATTCAAATTGTCTAGTGATGAGTTAAGAACTAAATGTTGAGGATACCATTGAGGTATGGAAGCATGATGGGAGTTTAGTGTTGTGTTTTATTGATCAGATGGTAGTACCTTTGGCTTGTCGGGATAAATCATTCATGATTTCCACCATTCAATATAGGCTATATATCCAGGCACATAGAAGGTGTATAAGTTGTTAAAGGCACAATTTTGTGGGAGTGGCATGAAAATGAATGTGGCCGAGTTTGTCTCAAAGTGGATAATATTTTAGTAGGATAAAGTAGAGAATCCGAGAACAGTGTGTATGTTACAGTCTTTACTTATCGCAGTGTGGAAATGGGAGCACATAGCGATGGATTTTCTAACAGGTCTACCATGAATGGTTTAGAAACATGATGTCATATGCGTGGTAGTGGATTGTCTTACTATGTCGGCCCATTTAATCCCAATTCATGAAACTCATATAGTGGATGATCTTTCAGAAACCAATATCCACGAAGTGGTAAAGAGGCATGGAATACCAGTTTCAACAGTCTCAGATAGAGATCTAGGGTTCACATCTCGTTTCTGGAAATCCTTATAGAAATCCCTTGGAACACAGCTGAATATGACCACTGCATATCATCCTCTGATGGATGGAAAATCTGAGCGGATGATACAAACATTGGAAGAAATGTTGTAGGATTGTGTAATGGATTTTGGTGTCTCATGGGAGGAGAATATATCCTTGGTGGGGTTCTCACACAATAATAGTTAACATGCTTCGATACATATGGCTCTATTTGAAGCATTAAATGGATTTTCTTTGTCATTATCCACTATACTATGTGGAACTAGGTGAAACATAACTAGTTTTGATGATCCATTCCCCAAAAACAATAGAAAAGATCCAATTGATTAGAATGAATATGGATATATCTCAAAGTCATCATAAATCATAAGCATATCACTATCGAAGACCACTGTCGTTCGACGTGGGTGATTATGTCTTCTTGAGGATATCACCAAGGATTGGAAATTGTCATTTTGGGATGTAGGTAAAGTTATATTCTATATATATTTCCCTTTAGAGACAATAGAACATGTTGGAGAGGTTGAATATCAGTGGTCATTCCCACCACAGTTTAGTTCGGGGCATAATGTGTTCCATATACCTCAATTGAAAAAGTATCAGCCAGACGTTGACAATGTGATCAGATGAGATCCCATTAACCAAGATCCATATGCTTTGTTGATTCATATCCGAGTATAGAATATGGATAGGCATGATGACATCTTATGTGGATAAAGAATTGATATGGTATGTGTTTTATGGTAGCATGGTCAAAACCTAGAAGAGATAAGAGAATGTGAGAAGGAGATGAAACAACAATGGCTGGAACACTTTCATTTTGATGAGGGTTATCTACATTCTGAGGATGGAAATAACAATGGTTCGGAAAACGTAGTGCCCCTGATTCTATTATGAAACCCTTAAATTACAATTTTGAGGTTATAAACTGTAAGGGTTGAGGTTAGGATAGTTTGGAGAACATTAGAAGTGTTTTGTGGGATATGTGTAGGTGGCACGTGAATCACATGGTTTGGATAACTATGTGTCCAAACCATGTGTTGTGGTCTTCGTGAAGCAGTAGATCTAGCATTTTTGGAGCGTGGTTTGGGAGACCGTGCATGGGGAAGCTGTTTGGGTAGTGGCTACCGTACTGTTAGCACACGGATTGCATAACAGTGCAGTCAAACTATGTGCGGAGCCAGAAAGAGATCCATAAAAATTGGATCTCACTCATTTTTTACATAACTCTCTTGTTATTTCAAATAAAATCCCTAATAAAATATTAAACTCTATTAATGTTAGGATAATGTCTCTCAAGAAGTTGGGATTAGATCGAAAAGCTTCCCTTGGTGAATCGAAGTTGGAATCTTGAGGTATGTATATGTTCTTCTTCACTCTTGATCAGTTTCCTAGATCTACTTAGATCTACTTATCCTATTCTATTGAATTCATAGATCTACACACATTATGGGTAGATCTAGTTTTGTGGATGAAAGATATGAATATATTTGGTGTTTATCATTGTAGGATAAGATATCTAAGGTAGGTTCTTGGATAATCAACCCGGTTTTCTTGTTCGTTCTTCATTCATTGTGGTTTTCTTCAAAACCATTGATGTATGTGGCTTCAATCTAGAATAATCCTAATATAATTTATTATCATACATTAAGATTTAATGGTTTGTGTTGAATTTAGTGGGACTTGGTTTATTTCACACTCATTGGAATCCTTATTGAGTGACGGTTTGTGGAATCTGGAAAATTGGGAGTTTGAGTAAAGTGATATGTTTGTTGTTGTAAAATATGGAATTTAAAAAGGGGATTTTTATGTATTATAGGACATGAGATATATTGGACGTTTTCAAAAAAAAGTTAAAGTATTTTCTATATGAAATGATTCTTTCAAATTTTTCCTACTATTGTTTTCAATAAAATTTTAGTTTTATTGATGTAATTTATTTGGTAATGGAAATATATAGCATAAATGGTGTTGGTGTGGGTTCATGATTATGAAGCCCTTAATAAGGGAATATTTCCATTGGAGTAGAAGTGACGTGACCCAGTATCAGAGGCATGTTACATTGGGACACAAGGCAATTGGATGAGAGACTACTCGTTTGTATGTAACTGTAAAATGAAGCATACATGTGTGGGTTTGATGTGGACTAAGGATTGGGTTTGTGAAAATGATAACAAGAATGAGTTTTAATATTTGGTATGTTTTATATGGGAAATAACTTTCTAGAAATTGCATTCATTTAGTTTTGTTTTTAGTTGATTATAATGGGTTTTTAAAATTCTTTATAATTATTTACAAATTATTTTGGAAAATTTCTTTATATAAACTGTTTTATATAATTTTATAACCATTATATTCTAGAGGTGTGAGTAGGGAAGTCATTGGGGAAATCCTACATTGTATTATACACAACCATGATTTGAAACATTGGTTCATTTAAAGATATTATCTTTCGAGACAGGGGAAAAGGTAACGTTTCTCACATTTTTTGTACTACCTCATGATATATAGTCTTTTCAGTGATTGTGAAGATTATATAATGTGGATAATGGAGTATTGTAGGATAGATGCCAAGGTAACGTTTCTCACATTTTTTGTACTACCTCATGATACATGGTATTTTCAGTGATTGTAGAGCTTAGAGAATGTGGAGAATGGAGTATTTTAGTCCATTGAGAGTTTTGATTTGTTTATCCACCATTTACCTTGATACTAGATTGGTCTTCCGCTGTTACAAAAATTGATTTTTTTTTGAGATACATGATGTTGTTTAGTTTCCTTTCTTTTGTTCATGCAGCATTTACAGAATAGTTTGGTTATGGTTATTCATTCATCAGCTTATTTCACTAATGGTTAAATCATCCCTCGCTTGTATTTTAATCCGTTTGGAATTTATTTCTATACTTTGGCATCTTGAGGATGTCGCTAACACCCCGTAATGACTCGTTGCACCCTCAATCCAATGAGAATTGGTGGGTCATTACAATAACGATCCATGATACCATAACATTAGAATGAATAATGGAATTGCAACATACACTTTAACATAAAAAATTTAGAACATGTAAAAATTTAAAATGGATCAATCATTAAGTAATAAACATGAAATATGGTCATCACATAAGCAAATGGAATTAAAACCATATCCGCACCTATGATCATGGACATTAATGAAACGTTTATATGACATTGTGAACATATAATGAAGTTCACACATAACATTGTGAACATTTAATCAGGTTCACACATAAATTATCGAATATGTAATAAGTTTAATTCATAATATTGTGGACATGTTATAGGGATCAATAATAACACAATGAACATGTAATCAAGTTTACTAATAACATTTTAGATATTCTGTCAGGTTCATCGAAAACATTGTGAACATGTAATCAGGTTCATGCATAATATTTGTTATATATAATAAGGTTCACTTAAATTTTTTTGAACGTGTAATTAGGTTCAAAAATAGTATTGTGAAATTTTAATTAAGTTCATGTATAACATTGTGAACATGTAATATGGTTCACCTATAACATTTAGAACATTTAATCAAGTTTATATATAACATTGTTAGAATATAATCATGTTCATGTATAACATTTATATTCATGAAAAATCCATCATTACCTAATATATTATATGGGGATATCAGTATCACCCATAATATAATGAAATCATACTTATATGTTACAAAGTATCATTAAAAATCAAAATTTGATAACCCATCCAATGAAATGGGTATTATAACCACTTCATCATATCATAACCAGTGGAAAAAGGGTCAGGTTTCAAAATAATTTCAGCAGAAATAACCATTTATATGAAATGTTTTTCAAAATGATCATTCCATAAAAAACATGAACAATTTATATAAAGAAAATTAATGTATCAATTGAATCATATACCTTATGTGTTGACATTCTTTGTATACATTCAAACCTCTTCTTCTTTGGGAAACTTATTTTGGTTTTCACCAAAGGGATTAATTTGTTGGATTATTCCCAAAATCGACGCTTCTAGGATGATGGTAGAAGATTTGAGATTTTATTTGGTTAGGGGATGGATGATGAAAATGACTTGAGAGGTGTGAATATGTGAGTTGGATGAGTGACCAATTATAGTTGGGTATGATTTTTATTCTTCTAAAAACAAAAAGATAAACACTATTGAGAGTTGTCTAACACATCATGTGAAACCAATAATGGTAAAAATTCAAGAAAAATTCATTTTTCATCGAAATATGGAAATCCAATATATTTTTTAGATGTGTATATGGTATTGGTCCCTTTATGATGAAATTTAATAACTAAGTAAACTCATTTTTATCTTAATAGTAATAATGAATTTTAATTACATTCATAAATATTTTTTGTCAAAAAAATATGTTTACCTTGATATAAATTATATATTTTTCTAATTTCAAATATTTAATCAATTTTTATAAATTTTAATCAATGAATTGGATGAATGCAATTTATAATTAATCCTGAAGATCGGATGAGAGAATAGGTTTTTAAAGTGAAAATGGTTAAAATATTTAAATATTTTTAAATCAAATTTCAATGTAAAAATGATTCCACTAACTTAAACTAGATTAAGAAAAATTATAAATAATTTTAATACGCCTTAAAAAAAATAAACATATAAGATTACTATATAGATAATTTATGATAAAAGTCAATTTGTGCTTAGAATTGAATATTTGTCAATAATCATCATAAAATTAATCATCTCATAAAAATATAAAAAAATATATCAATTTATATTTTGATACACCTCTTTAAAAAAGGATTATTACATTTTAAAATAATAATTATAAATTTTAAAAAATTAGTGTCACGACCCGCCTTCACCAAAAGGAGGGAAGGGTCAGCAGGTTTCCAGGCCCTTCCTTCTTTAAGTTGAAGGAGAGATAATGACCCCCGAAACCCGCCTTCAATAGGTCCCGGAGTGGCGACTAGCACCAAGGGTATAGGAAATTCTCGCAAATGGAAGGCATTACCCTTTTTATTTTATAGGTTCGAAAGATAAGGAGGAGAAAACCCAACAACACCAAGGTAGAAAGAAAAGTAAAGCCAAAAGTAAACCATTCCCACATGCATGTTTCAAAAGTGAAAGCCACAAAGTGCAAAAAGGTGACTACAAGGTAAGTACCAAAAGAAAAAGAGAAACAACTGCAACTGCTCCAAAAGTCCGAGCTAGTAAGGTCCTGCGTGATCCCCGAAGTCCTCCTGGAAACCTGAAAGAAGTTTAATATACGTAGGGTGAGCATACAAGTACACTCAGTAGGGATAACCAAGACTCTCGTGCACAAGTGGGGGAACGTACTAAAGTCCCGTGAGAAAAGAGAAGAACCAGAAACTAACAAGGCAACTATCCATCCCAGGCCTCACCAAGGCTCGCTCCCCAAATAATGCAAGTCAAGTAATATATATATAAGAGCACATCGATGTTTGGGTACCCCGCGCCACTTTCCCACTGGTTATTGAGACATCCTATGCATTGGACCAAACCCGCCATTCTCACCGCAGTCCCACTGCCACACCCGCCCGCACACACCTGGGCCACAACCACACACACTCCCACTGCCGAATCCTGCCCGCACACACCTGGGCCACAACCACACGCAGTCCCACTGCCGTATCCCACCCGCACACACCTGGGCCACAACTATCACATGTAACCATGCCTGCAAACACCTAGGCCAGAACAACCACCGCTACGCCCGAAGACACCTGGGCTAAAGGATCCACTGCCACGCCCGAAGAAACCTGGGCCTCATCCCAAAGACACTTGGGAAACAACCTGCCGCACACACCTGGCCAACCACCACAACACCCTGCCCGATGGTTCTTGGGCTAATAATGGACTTCAGGGTATCACAGCCTGCCCGAAGGTACTTGGGCTATCCGGGAAAGGGAGCAGAAAAGGAGCTAATAACCAGCCACTAAGTATAGTGTTGGGAAAAAACACCCTTCCCCCATAAATGGGGGTGTTCGGCACTAAGTGCTCAACTTGGGTGGGGCGTGAATAAGAAACACAAATCTACAAATGTAGATATAGGTAACAAACACTCACCCAAAACTTAGGTTTTCCTAGCCGACCTACAGAACACAACACCACTGCGTCCGAGTCACAATTCACGACCCTTGCCCACAAAACCATTTGTCCCATTCTTGTTTCACGTTCAGTCAAAATGTTCAATTAATTTTAAGCACTACTGGGCAACTACCATAAGCATAACCAAGGAAAGCGTCAAAAGCATAGATCAACCAAAACACTCACACCCGGTTCTTCCAACAGAGGATCTCTCCCCAATTTGTGATAGAAACTCACAACCACTAAAACCATACCAACAGGAGATCCCATCCCCCAAATTCACACAGCCACCGAGAGTATAAAAGAACAGGGGATCCCATCCCCTCCCACATTTCCAGCAAACGGACCGAAGGGAAAACAACCAACTACCACTACCAACACAAGTCAGGGATTTTCATATTTAAAAGATTTAACACACTCCATGATTTCAAATTTCCATGTGTTCTAACCGGGAGTTATCACAGAAGGGTTGATCCAGGTGCTTTCAACTTATTCAGCCGGATATACGTGATTAACCAATTTCACAGCAGGAGTTCACAATTTCAGCAACCCATTTAAAACATCACGAGGGGATTCAAGTGCACACACACGACCACCAACGGCCTCAATTTTCAGAAAACATAAACCAGTACAACAAAAGGGATGATCACAAGATAAAGCATAAACAACGATCACAACCCCTTCCCCTTCTTTCTTTAGAACTTCGTTTATTATCTTCATTAGGGTTCGGTTCAACCAGTTCCATAAGAACAAAAATAACGTCCACCCCGCATGATACACAAAAGTGAGAGACGAATGAAATTCCCTACTTGTTGATAGATGATCGACGTTTAGGCCGGGGGCGCGGAACTTTACGGATAATGACGCGGCGGTCCCGATGCACCATAAGATCCACGATCGAAGAAGGGGGGAAACCACGGCCTAACCCTTAATTTATAAGAGCTGGGAACAGTTGAGATAAAAACGCCGAACCGCGTAAGACGTGGAAGTCGTGGGTTGACCACGCGGCTTGACTCATCATTAAAGGTGCTGAGTGGTTTAAACAGACTCATGAGCCGATTCAGTTTTTAATTAAACTTTTGTGCGCGTTACTGGAACAACTTGGCAAGGCCGGGTGACGTCGGCCGGTTCCGCCGATCAGTCACACCGATCGGTCTCACCGATCGGTCGCACCGATCCGTACCCCTTAAGGATCCGGATTTTGGCAAAGGAAGGGACCAAGGGGGGTCTGGGTCATCACATCAGATACCTCTTAAACGATTCTCGTCCTCGAGAATCACAACAAACCAGAAGGAAGGAGAGGGTCTGAACAACCATCTTCGAAAGATACCTCTTAGGAGTGAACCTCTGCTACCTAAAAAAACTCTCCTGACAAGAACTAAGCAACATACCACGCCAAACAGCCCGGTCATGCGGGTTTGGGGAGTTCCCCTCCCCCATGTCAAGATATTATCCGCTTTGGGTGGCACTGACTCACCCGCACGAGTTCAATCGCATCCACCTTAATGCGTCTTGATTAGGGGTCGGGTTCCCTCTTCCCTTTAGCCGGGGCTTTTCACACACAACAGAGGAAAGGTACTAGTACATTTCATAGCCAAAAAGGTCAAACGTTCTACCACAGCAGGTACAAAAGGAACAAAGTTCAAAACAACTCGGGGTATTGGGCACGCATCTGTGCTTCCGTTTCCCACGTACTCTCCTCGAGCCCGCCATGTCTCCACAACACACGAACCAAGGGAATAGCTCGCCCACGAAGCACCTTTTCCTTGCGATCCTCGATCATCACTGGTTTTTCCACAAAGGTTGCATCGTCCTCAATGTCCAGTTCACCCCAATCAAGGACGTGTGAAACATCGTGCAGATAACGACGAAGCTGGGATATATGAAAGACATCATGTATCCTTAGCAGCGGCGGAGGTAACGCTAGCTGATAAGCCACTTCGCCGACCCTCCGTAACACTTCGAAGGGTCCGACGAATCTGGGGGAAAGCTTATCCCCCTTGCCGAACCTCCGTTGTCCACGCCGCGGGGAGACCTTCAAGAACACGTGGTCTCCAACCTCAAACTCCAAGGGCCTTCTCCTGGTATCAGCATACGACTTCTGTCGATCCTGGGCCGCCTTCATCCTTTCCCGTATGAGCTGAATCTTCTCTGTCGTGTTCTGAACTACCTCCGGGCCAAGGATGTCTTTCTCTCCTACTTCGTTCCAACACACAGGTGAACGGCATGGCCTCCCGTACAGAGCCTCAAACGGGGCCATACCGATGGTAGAGTGGTAGCTATTATTGTAGGAAAACTCTACTAGAGGCAAGTATCACACCCACGACTCTCCTGAGTCCAGAACACATGCCCGTAGCATATCCTCCAAGGTCTGGATGGTTCGCTCCGTTTGTCCATCTGTCTGGGGATGGAAAGCAGTTCCAAGGCGTAACTGGGTGCCAAACGCATGCTGCAATCCTCTCCAGATTCGTGAGGTAAACCGTGCATCCCTATCCGAGACTATAGACCTCGGAACTCCATGCAACCGCACCACCTCATTCACGTACTTCCGTGCCAAAGAATCCACAGTACTTGACTCCCTGATTGCCATAAAGTGAGCTGATTTCGTCAACCTGTCCACCACCACCCAAATGGCGTCGCACCCTCCTTGGACCTTGGGTAGTCCCGTGACGAAATCCATTGAGATGTCATCCCACTTCCACTCGGGAATAGCTAAAGGCTGCAGTAGGCCGCCTGGAACCCGGTGTTCAGCCTTCACTTGCTGACATACTAAGCATTTGGCCACGAAATCTGCCACCGCTCGCTTAACTCCGGGCCACCAGAACTACCTTTTCAGCCCCGGGTACATCTTGGTAACTCCTCGGTGCACTGCCAGGGGTGAGTTGTGGAACTCACTGAGAACCTTGCCACGCATCACTATTGGAACAAACAACCTTCTCTGGAAAAGCATCCGGTGCTGACCATCCTCTGTCCATTCTCTCGGAGCATCGCCCTGGTCAAACCGATCACACATCACTTCGCACTCGGGGTCTCCCCACTGAGACTCCTCCACTTGTCGAAACCGAGACGACTGCACTATCATCTGATATAGGCAGCCTCTGCCACTATCCATCTTTGCATCCAGGTGTAAGGAAGACAACTCCTCCATTGCCTTCCAGGAATTTGCCGACTCTCGGACCACATTCTTCTGCGTCCTCCTGCTCAAGGCATCGGCCACCACATTGCCCTTGCCCTCAATATAAGAGATTTCAAAGTCGTAGTCCTGGATGAACTCCACCCATCTCCATTGTCGCAAGTTCAAGTCCCGCTGGGAGAAGATGTACTTTAAGCTTTTGTGATCTGTGAAGACCAAAAAACATTCCCCGATGAGGTAGTGCTGCCATAACTTTAGCGCAAAAACGACCGCTGCAAGCTCCAGGTCATGGGTGGCGTAGTTACGCTCATGGGGGCATAGCTGCCTGGACCCGTAAGAGATCACCCATTGTTGCTGCATCAACACGCATCCCAGGCCCTGTCCTGAAGCATCACAAAATACCTCATAGGCCATCCCTTCTTCTGGTAATCTCAACACTGGGGCACTAACCAGCTTTTCTTTTAGGTAGCTGAAGGACGACTCGCATTGCTCGCTCCACACAAAAACCTGGTCCTTCTTGGTCAAAGCCGTTAAAGGGGCTGCTACTCGGGAGAAGTTGGGTACAAATCTCCGGTAGTAACCTGCCAGTCCGAGGAAACTCCGGACTTCCGCCACATTCTTGGGTGCTGCCCAAGAAACAACTACCTCAACCTTTGATGGGTCAACCACTACCCCCCGCTCAGACACTACATGCCAGAGGAAGTGCACTTCTTGTGTCCAGAACTTGCACTTTGACAACTTCCCGTAGAGCTGGTGTTGTCAGAGGACTTCCAAAACTGTCCTCAGGTGCTCTACATGGTCCTTTTCTGACCTTGAATAGATCAGGATATCGTCGATGAATACCACCATAAACCGATCCAGATACTCCCGAAAGATGGAGTTCATAAGCCCCATGAACACGGCCGGGGCGTTCGTAACACCAAAGGGCATGACCACAAACTCGAAGTTCCCATACCTGCACCTGAACGCCGTCTTCGGGACGTCGCTATCCTTTACCCTCAGCTGGTGGTATCCAGATCGCAGGTCGATCTTCGAGAACCATCCTGCCCCCTTCAGCTGGTCAAAAAGATCATCTATCCTCGGAAGAGGGTAGCGATTCTTGATCGTTACCTGATTCAGCCTCCTGTAATCGATGCACAACCTGAGGCCACCATCTGCCTTCCTTGCGAACAAGACTGGGGAACCCCACGGTGACGCACTTGGATGAACATAACCCCTCTTTATCAGATCGTCAATCTGTATCCGCAACTCCCGTAGCTCCGAAGGTGCCATCCGGTAAGGAGCCATCGAGATTGGTCGAGAGCCGGGCTGCAGGTCTATCCCGAACTCGATATCACGTCGAGGGGGTAGAGTCGTCACCTCCTCAGGAAAGACATCCATAAATTCAAGAACGATCTCTGGTACTTCCACCATTTCCGCATCTACTGATTCTATCGTCAGTTAGGTCAACAAGGAGAGGAGAGGTTCCTCCCTCCTGTTTCCCTTCGGACAGCTCCGCTCGCCGGTGAAAGTAACACGCTGGCCGTCCAAACCGGAGAACACCACCCTTCTTTGGAAACAGTCGATGACAGCGCACACAGAATATAGCCAGTCGATGCCTAGGATGACATCGTACGGCTGAATTTGTAGCAGAAGGAGATCCCTAACCGACTGATGTGGTCCTAACATCAGTCTACATCCCCGACAAACGAACAGCAAGTCGGTCTGACCTCCAACTGGTGTGCTCAACACCAGGGGCACTGGAAGTCTCTCGGCATCTAGACCCAAGGCGCGGGCTAGACTGGGTGAAACAAAGGAGTGCGAAGCTCCGGTATCGAACAAAGCATAAGCAAGAGTGCTAAACACACTGATCGTACCTCAAAAAACCTCTGGCCCTGCTGGAACTGTTTCTTCTGCGGCATGTAACTATCCACGCCCAGCTCCCCTGCCCCTCGGCTGTCGGCCACCTCCTCGACCACGCCCTGGTCGGGGTCCCTGGGGAGCATCCTGAGGTCGGCCTCCCCCTCCTATGTCTGCCTGCGGAGGAGCGGGAGCTTGCTGTCCCTGCTGCTGCTGCCGGAAGGGTCTGACTGGAAACTGCTGCTGCGGCGGATGCTGGGGATGACTGCCACTGCTGTACTGCACCCGATCGGGGCACTGACTCCGGAGATGTACAGGTCTCCCGCAGATGAAGCACCGTGGTCCCGAGCCTGAAGGAAAAGAACGTGGGCCAGGGGATCGAAACTGAAACTGCTGCGGCCTACTCCCTGTGGGTCGGAACCTGGAGGGTCCCGATGCTGGAGGCCTGGCGCTGACGGCTTTCCCCTTCGATGGTCCCAGATGGATCCCTTCTCGTGACACTCCGCCCAGAGCATGCATCCTTTCCACCACTTCGGCATTCTTCTGAACCTCTAAGTATGTCGGAAGGGTAAAGGGGGTAACAGCATACTGGAGGGAGGGTCGGAGCGCCTACTCCAAACGTCTTGCCCGAGACTCCTCATCGGGAAAGAGGTCTGGAGCAAAACGCAGGAGGTCCTTGAACTTGATTACAAGTTCCCTCATGGACATTCTCCCCTGCTGGAGGGAGAGTAGCTCCTGCCTCTTCTCCGCCTTCATTGTCGAGGAGAGAAACTCCGCCCGGAACTCCTTCTCAAAATCCACCCAGGCAACCTCAGACTCTTTCCTACTCCCCAGGTGAAGCATCCACCACTGACGTGCCGCTCCTCGCATCTGGCTAACAGCCAGAGGAACCCAGTACTCCGTCAGGGCCCCAATCAGGCCGAAGGCTATGACTAGCTCCTCTAGCCAGCCTTCCGTCTTCATATCGGAGGTGCTGCCCTCATACTTCTCGAGGGCCTGTCGCTGGAAGGCTCGAAGAGTCTTCTGCCACTGGTCGTCCTCTTCCTCTCGATCAGATCTCTGCCGATTGGCCAAAGTAGTCTCAGGAGTCTCGATCGCCTGTACCACACGTGGTCGCCTTCCAGGTGCCATAGCTGCAAGGTAAAAAAGGAATGCCTAAGCCCAGTAGTGCAAAGAAAATCATTCTTAAAACTTATTAAGATTTAATTTATTCTTAATTTCCCAAGACATCCCAGAAACACAAGAACACAAGTAATTATGATGAATGTACCTTTCCTAGGGTCTCTACCCCGCAATCAGTGTGGCCTCACTTGGTCGTTCGGTAGGCCCAGAGTCCTTGCATCGGATCACAGGGGGCCCTAAAATCCCGTGTCCTTGCCGGTCTTCCCTAGCCTAATTCACACTCCAAGGTCACCCAACACCGTTGCCTTACCATCCCATGCAATCCTCACTGTGCCTAACTCAAGACTCCGTCCAATCTCTCAACCTTCCCTCTGATACCATTCTGTCACGACCCGCCTTCACCAAAAGGAGGGAAGGGTCAGCAGGTTTCCAGGCCCTTCCTTCTTTAAGTTGAAGGAGAGATAATGACCCCCGAAACCCGCCTTCAATAGGTCCCGGAGTGGCGACTAGCACCAAGGGTATAAGAAATTCTCGCAAATGGAAGGCATTACCCTTTTTATTTCATAGGTTCGAAAGATAAGGAGGAGAAAACCCAACAACACCAAGGTATAAAGAAAAGTAAAGCCAAAAGTAAACCATTCCCACATGCATGTTTCAAAAGTGAAAGCCACAAAGTGCAAAAAGGTGACTACAAGGTAAGTACCAAAAGAAAAAAAGAAACAACTGCAACTGCTCCAAAAGTCCGAGCTAGTAAGGTCCTGCGTGATCCCCGAAGTCCTCCTGGAAACCTGAAAGCAGTTTTATATACGTACGGTGAGCATACAAGTAAACTCAGTAGGGAAAACCAAGACTCTCGTGCACAAGTGGGGGAACGTACTAAAGTCCCGTGAGAAAAGAGAAGAACCAGAAACTAACAAGGCAACTATCCATCCCAGGCCTCACCAAGGCTCGCTCCCCAAATAACGCAAGTCAAGTAATATATATATAAGAGCACATCAATGTTTGGGTACCCCGCGCCACTTTCCCACTGGTTATTGAGACATCCTACGCATCGGACCAAACCCGCCATTCTCACCGCAGTCCCACTGCCACACCCGCCCGCACACACCAGGGCCACAACCACACGCAGTCCCACTGCCGAATCTTGCCCGCACACACCTGGGCCACAACCACACGCAGTCCCACTGCCGTATCCTGCCCGCACACACCTGGGCCACAACTATCACATGTAACCATGCCTGCAAACACCTAGTCCAGAACAACCACCGCTACGCCCGAAGACAACTGGGCTAAAGGATCCACTGCCACGCCCGAAGACACCTGGGACTCATCCCAAAGACACTTGGGAAACCACCTGCCGCACACACCTGGCCAACCACCACAACACCCTGCCCGATGGTTCTTAAACTAATAATGGACTTCAGGCCATCACAGCCTGCCCGAAGGTACTTGGGCTATCCGGGAAATGGAGCAGAAATGGAGCTAATAACCAGCCACTAAGTATAGTGTTGGGAAAAAAACACCCTTCCCCCATAAATGGGGGTGTTCGGCACTAAGTGCTCAACTTGGTTGGGGAGAGAATAAGAAACACAAAGCTACAAATATAGATATAGGTAACAAACACTCACCCAAAACTTAGGTTTTCCTAGCCGACCTACAAGAACACAACACCACTGCGTCCGAGTCACAATTCACGACCCTTTCCCACAAAACCATTTGTCCCATTCTTGTTTCACGGTCAGTCAAAATGTTCAATTAATTTTAAGCAATACTGGGCAAATACCATAATCATAACCAAGGAAAGCGTCATAAGCATAGATCAACCAAAACACTCACACCCAGTTCTGCCAACAGAGGATCTCTCCCCAATTTGTGATAGAAACTCACAACCACTGAAACCATACCAACAGGAGATCCCATCCCCCAAATTCACACAGCCACCGAGAGTATAAAATAACAGGGGATCCCATCCCCTCCCACATTTCCAGCAAACGGCCCGAATGGAAAACAACCAACTACCACTACCGACACAAGTCAGGGATTTTCAGATTTAAAAGATTTAACACACTCCATGATTTCAAATTTCCGTGTGTTCTAACCGGGAGTTATCACAGAAGGGTTGATCCTGGTGCTTTCAACTTATTCAGCCGGATATACGTGATTAACCAATTTCACAGCAAGAGTTCACAATTTCAGTAACCCATTTAAAACATCACGAGGGGATTCAAGTGCACACACACGACCACCAACAGCCTCAATTTTCAGAAAACATAAACCAGTACAACAAAAGGGATGATCACAAGATAAAGCATAAACAACGATCACAACCCCTTCCCCTTCTTGCTTTAGAACTTCGTTTATTATCTTAATTAGGGTTCGGTTCAACCAGTTCCATAAGAACAAAAATAACTCCCACCCCGCATGATACACAAAAGTGAAAGACGAAAGAAATTCCCTACTTGTTGATAGATGATCGACGTTTAGGCCGGGGGCGTGGAACTTTACGGATAATGACGCGGCGGTCCCGATGCACCAGAAGAGCCACGATCGAAGAAGGGGGGAAACCACTGCCTAACCCTTAATTTATAATAGCCGGGAACGGTTGAGATAAAAACTCCGAACCGCGTAAGACGTGGAAGTCGTGGGTTGACCACACGGCTTGACTCATCATTAAAGGTGCTGAGTGGTTTAAACCGACTCATGAGCCAATTCGGTATTTAATTAAACATTTGTGCGCGTTACTGGAACAACTTGGCAAGGCCGGGTGACGTCAGCCGGTTCCGCCGATCAGTCACACCGATCGGTCTCACCGATCCGTACCCCTTAAGGATCCGGATTTTGGCAAAGGAAGGGACCAAGGGGGGTCTGGGTCATCACAATTAGTTCTAAAACATGTCTTCCATTAAAAGGTTGTAAAACCGTGTTTTAGACATATATGGCTTCTAATGACAAAAATTGTACTTGTTTCTATTTTTTTCCAATAAATATTATTGGTTACTTTTTTTGAATTTATAATATAGAAATTTCATTAATATCTATCACTAATAGCGAAAAATTTAATTTATTTTGATATAACTAATTTTTTGGCATAAAAACATTTTTTCCCAAAATGACTTACTTAATATTAAATAAGTGTTTATTTTAATTTATAATTATTTAATAACTAAATAAATAATTTTCAATACTTTTTAATAAATGGTTTTATAATTTAGTATAAAATATTAATATCTTCCCCTCCAACCACTATCTGATAACTATTACAATGTTTTAATAATAATATTAATAATATTTTGTAGTTCTCTAAAACTCAGAACTCCGTTTAAAGGAAGCTATTGAAGGAACTCGACATTGTGCATAACACAAGGAAAAAATAATTTTACATGTATTGAATTAAAATCAAACTATTTCATGAGGTGCAAGATTAACAAGTAGTTTCATATAAATTGAAAATAACATATTATAGTGCCAAACACAATCCATTTCAAAAAATTTAATTTATTTGAAATAAAATTCATTAATCAATGGATTGTTACATTATATAACCCTTAAAATGAATTTCACCGTGAAAATTCATATATGATGTAAAAAATTTAATACTTTAAGGTTCATATTCAAATATCCGACATCATAAAAAAATACTAAAAAAGCCTTTAAATAAGGAAAGTTAGAAACATAATGTTTAACCACGGTGACACATAAACAGGTTTACAGATTTGAGAACATAAGTGGGGATAGAAGATTAGTTATGGGAGAAAATCTTATATAATTGTAGGTAATGATTTAGTTCAATGATCACATGTAGGTGAATGATCAATGGAATGTTAATGTCCTCAAAACAACAAATCAGTGATGATTTATAACACCATCAGCTCAATAGAAATGAAGGTATTGGGATAAATATTTTCATATATCCATTCCCTATACTGGAGGGTTTCCTTTAATATATAATAACATATGGAAGTGTAATTATATGATTTCATTCCATTTAATATTCTAAATATCATCCATTAGTTATTCCTTTATCTATTTTAAATTCATCTCTTCTTTCGTGAAATGAAGGAAAATATATCATTCCAGAAGCATTAATAGATCATTGGATATATATATATATAATCATAGTTCATTCCATTTATCTTTTTCAGAATATTATGGTTATCACATGTTATCTCATATGAAGAAATCGTCATATGAAGTTACAAAACCATAATTTCCCAACCCTTAACCAATGTTTAATATAATCCATTCCATAAATGGTTGACCGTATAACCCATTTGAATGATAAAATTCCAAAACACTTGAAAAAATGTCACTAAATTTTGAAAAAATAGCTTACCATTGATCCCCTTATATCATTACATATCTCTTAGTTGACACATAACAATCATTTTAATACCACCATGATTTACTATTTTTCAAAATTTTTATAAGATAAGTTACCATAAATCATTATTGAAAACATGTATTTTCCATATTCAAATGATTATTAGATACATTCATGAAATAAAAAAATATTGTAAACATAATCAATGATATCATAAACCACTTTTTAAAAAAACCTCTACCAGTTATGAGGTTATAAAAATTATCCAATATAAATTATCAATATCATCATCTCTTTATCCATTCTAAATATAATATTCACATCCTTAGGAAAATTACTATGGTTACCTTCTCTTAAAAAAAATAACTCTTATCCATTAAATGAAATTATATATCATCTTTACAATTATACATATTCATTTTAGTCCTTATTTGAAAACATATAATTCATGATTCCTATAACATAAATCATGAATTCCATATATATACACTTCAATTACCAATAATTTTTCATAAACCGTTACGTATACTTCATCATCATATTCCTTAGAAACTGTTTCATAGAATATTAAATATTAATCATTTGTTATGTTTCATCAACCCCAATTTAATAAATCTTATAATTTTTACTGCTATCAATGTTGTTATAACTATTGATACCTCTCACATGTCATTCACATTTTAATTATCTTCATCTGTATAACCAATAATAGTGGAACCTTCCTAATTATCTTCATGAGATTTCTTCTTAGGACATCAAATTTCATAATTCCCAAACATTCCACATATAAAAAATTCAATGTTAACATAGTTTTTCAATCTCCAGATACTGACTAAGATAAGATAGAAAACTGTGAGAAAAAATTTTCCTAGAAAATAATATAATCAAGTATATGTAATTATTGTTAGCTTAAATCAAGTCAAATTATTTTATTTTTGTGACACCTAAGGCTTATCTTAAAAGGCATACATAAAACAATCCATTGAAAAATATATCATGATCTCACCAAAGCGTTATCCTCCGAGATTCCCAAGGTTGACTAAACCATTCCTTGTATACCAAGTATAGCAACACAGTCTTAAAAATGATGTATAATACATACGTTTTATGAATATTAATATCATTATAAAGTTATATTTCAATGAACAAACTCATTTATTATATTTGAAATATTGGGAAAAACCATCTTACATGTTCAAAGGTGTTAATCATATCTCATAAATAACATCCCCTTTACTACTGAAATATAAAAAAATTATTCATAACCACGGGAATGGAAACATAAGAATGGGTGAGATTAGATTCTCATTAAGGGTAAAAAAAGTATACATGTAATAATAAAATGAACATATGTGTATGATAACGTGATTGTAGCATTTTACAATCATACCCTGTATAGCAGAGATCATAATCATAAGACATGGAATAAATACTCATAGTTCATAAGATAAAAATCATAAAGTAAACAAGATCATGATCCATGAGATCACAACATAAGAATAAGAAATTTAATTGTTACATACACATCAACTGATAAAATCATGAACAAGTAAAAATAAAAACAGGTTCACTCAACATGTTCAGGACCTAAAATCATGTCCTCACATGAACTTCTGGAAATGAAATAAAGTCCACACATATAATTATGGTTATGAAATAACGATCCCCACATAACATTGTGAACATGTAATCAGGTCCACATATAACATTGTGATCATCTAAAAAATATTCAAACATAATTGTGTAAAAATTTAATTAGGTTAATGCATACCATTATGAACATTCAATCAGGTTCACACATAATATAGTGAACATATAATAACATTCTTTCATAACCTTGTGAGCATGTAATTAGGTTCACGCATAACATTATAATCATGTAATCAGGTTCATTCATAATATTAAGAAAAAATAATCAGTATCAATCATAACATTTTGTACATATAGTCAGTTTCATGAATAAAATAGTGAATATTTAATGATGTTCACACATAATATATATACTAATGAGTTATCCACCTTTTCCCAATTCATTAGAGGGAGAACTATAAATCAAACATCACATAATGAAATCACACATATGTGTTCAAAAGTATCATAAATATTTGGAATATCATACCCCATGAAATAAAATTAGTATTATCAACACATAATCCTATCATAACGTATGGAACATGATAGGTAGCACAACCATTTCATCAGATACTGTCAATTGAAAGGAAGGCGGTTTCATAAACATCATTCCATTAAAACAAAATCCACTTAGGGAATGTACAAGAATGGTGTCGGTGGATCATAACCCTCAATTCATCAATTTTATAACACATGTTTAAACCAATTATTCTTTAGGTAACTCATTTTTGAAATTATTCTATGTTATTTGGTCCCTCAAGTCAAAATTTATCCACCAATAAAGTCATATTTACAATAATCGCTATAATTATTTTTTAGAAATTTCACTAATTTTATTTCTTAAAAAATAAGTGTAACTCACTATAAATTAAAACATACGATTATTAAAAATATGGAATCAATCACTCCATATTATAAACCAATATTTGGTTTAAATTAATTTAAAATTATTCACACATACGGGATGAGGCAACATGTTTTTAATGTTAAAATGTTTAAAAAGATTGAAATGTTTTTATATCAAATTTCATTGTGAAATGGGTTCTAATTAAGAAAATAGGATTAATATATTTCATTTTTATCTAAATATAATATAATAAAAAATAAATATATAAATTAATTATATAAATAAATTTATTAAAATTCAGTTTCTTCTTGGAATTATATGTCTTTCACTATTTATCAACAAATAAAACTCCTTAGAAAAATAAAATAATATTCCCAATGTAAATTTTGATATTTTGAGTTCAAAAATAATTTTTTTTATTAATTTAAATTTATAAATTATTCCAAAATTAGTTTAAAAATAATTCTATAGTTAAAAGGTTACAAAACTAGGTTTTAGAAAAATATAATTTTTTTCCTAAATATATTTTTGTTCTTATAAAACATATTTTTTGAATGTAAAAACATTTAGTTTATTTTATAATATGTAAATGTAAATAATATCTCAAACTAACTAGGATTAATTTATTTTATTTTGATACCCTCCCATTGTAGGAATAATTTTTTTTTTCATAAAATCACATTTTTTATAATCAATTGTTCTTTATTTTGATTTATAATTTATTAATAACTTATTAATTACTTTTATAAACATTGGTATACTATAGATTCATAATATTCGTAACACTATTCATATCTTCCATTCCAATTTCTAGGTGATATCTATGATAATATTTTAATAATTATATTAATAGTACATTATAGTTCAGTAAAACTCAACATTGTGTGAAAAAAGCTATCAATGGAACACAAAATTTTGTATAACACAACCAAACGATAGTGTTGCATATAATAAAATAAATTATAGGTGTTTAATTTAGTCAAATATTATCATTTTATTTTACATAAATGAAGAATAACATGGTCTTGCATGCAGTTCAATCAATTAATAAAAGTTATGTTATTCGACAAAAAATCATAATAGATCATTATATTAAAAAAAAGTCACCTATATTGGTAAGAGGAAGTGTGAAACCTATATAATGGGATTTATAAATCAATTCTAGTTTTGGATACATCATGATAGTTTTTTTTCATTTTTATTATCATGGAAGATGGACCAATGAAGACCTAGTATATAGAACACTATGTAAGTGAATAACCTGATAAGAATTATATTCCCTAATATCATTATAAAATACTTATTGAATAATGAAAATAGTTTATGGTCATTATGTATGTACTGAAGATGATATGGACTTCAAATTCATATGGATTTTCTCATCTTCATTTGATGGTTTTTTCCACTTCAAACCACAAAGGGAGAAAGAAAACTCGACATGGATATGTCATGAATGAAGAAATGGTGTTGGTGATGGTGAACCTATAGCCATTTATGAGATATGAGACTTAGGTTTCACTATGTATCCTTTATAATTAGAATCAAGACACACATAGTTCTATATGGTGATGTAGAAAGAGACCTACACCATAATTGTAACAACATCCACTCTAGTATCCTATAACTGATGGTTAAATAAATACATTGGTACCAAATATCAGATATTTCATTATATAGGGACAAATACATTTTTAGTTTTAAGTCACGAGATACTAAAATTAGTTCCATTTTATATATAAAAAAATGAAATACAACAAAAAAATTTTGTGAGAAATTTATAATTTCGTCATGAATATCCCACATGTCGATAAAATATAATTTATTACTACACTATGGGAAAAACCTAATGAAGGCTGATATCAGAAGCTCAATAAAGTAATTAAATCAATGGAAGCTATTATAGAATAAATTAATCATTTATAAAAGGGAAGTGATAAGAAAGAATTTAATATTCCATATGACTAATATTATAAAAAGAGAATATATAGATAGATTAAATTAAAATATAAATAATCACAAGAATATATATAACTTGTTTAATAATTATAATAATAATAATTTTGAACATCATAATATTACCACAATAATTTTGTTCCACGATATCATATAGAATTAGATATGGTATACAATATATACCAAATCTAGTTTTTTTAAACCCACCAATACATCTATTTTTTATTTAATATTATTCCCCCTGATCACATTCTATGTTCAACTCATTCATTTTATGAAATTAGTGAATACAAAACATAATACCTATTGAACATAAATATTAGTATTTTAAATCAAATGCAAAGAATGATGATATTTTCCGTAAAAAAAGAAATAAATGATTTAAAGTAATCAATAGAAATATGATGGACTTTATCATTAGTGTATATACCCAATGAAGAAAAAAATATTTAAAATATGTTGAAATTAATAAAATAAAATTTAAAAAAATTAAACACACTCTTTGAAAATAATAATAAATATCATTTAATTTTAAAAAAAATTGAAATGTAAATATAACAAAGGGGAATATTATTTTCATTTAAAAATATTGGAAAAATTGAAATTAATATTAATAACATATAATATCTATAATTAATGTGCATATATTCATCTAGAAAATATTAAAAAATTATATTCCATCTTATGTAAAACTGAAAAAATTACTAGCACCAAACATGATAGAAATTATCCTTTTAAAAAATCAATATAAATGGTAAATAAAATTAAATATATGGAATTACAGAAGAATATAAAATAATAAACTTAGGGGTCATTTTTAATGACATAATATTTTAATATATGTTTCCTCGAATTATTTCAGATGTGTTTAACTGATTTCTCTACACGATTTGTGGAATTAAAACTAAATGGAGATATAATTATATCATTAATCCTGAGATGTGGAATTTAAAGTGATTAATATGAGTAACTATATTATTAAATATAATAATATAAATATATATATTTTATAAAAATTTATATTATTAATTATAGTGTTTTAGAATATATCTCTTTATGCATTAGCCGTTTTAAAAAAAACTAACAAAAATTTTGTTAAATTAGGGTTCTAAAAATAATTATTTATATTTGTTAATGATATATTTATATTTGTTTTCTAATAAAAATGAGTAAGAATGATTAGAATTGTATGACTTTATTTCCTAACAAAAATAATTTTTCATTATGTTATATTTAAAAGTAAAAAAAGAAAATTATAATAATTTAATATTAGAATGTAAACATACTTTTTAAATTTTTAATATAAATATTAGTTTATGATGAGATTTAGGTATTTTTTTTAAAATATATATTTTTAGATGATTAGTCATATATAACTTTTTGTAAATAATATTATTTTTATTCAATTATTTTAATATAAGTTTGAATTTTAATTTTATAAAACCTTTTTCTAAGGTCACATAGTTAATTTATAATTGATTTTATATTCAAATGTTTTTTTAAAAAACACATATTATGAATTTTAGAACTAAAGAAATATTTTCTAAAAATGTTATTTTTTATTAATTACACATTCAATATTTTAAAATTGATTTTAATCAATTATATAATTTGAATATATTAAAATGAATCATATTTATTATTCTTATTTTGAAAATGAGCCACAGATTAGATTTTCATATTATTAAAATTTAATATTTTTAGATTAATAGTGAAATATAGTATTTTATCATAATAGTTACTTATATTTCAATATCACTAAATATTTCAGTACTATAATTTTATAGTATCACTTAATACGGATAAGTTATTATTATATTTTTTATAAATTTATATATTTTAATTTATTATTCTAATATTTAAAATTTTAAAACAAAACTTATATTTTAATTCTAATTAAAAAATTATTTCTCATCATTCCATTTAATGAAACATTAATTCTATTTAATTAAATTTTATTTTGATTTTGAAGCCACATAAAAATTATTTTTCTATGATAAACAAATTTGATTCATCAAAATGAAAAAATTTGATAATCCCATCACACACATAATTTTTTTTATTAAAATATATTTTTTCGAAGAAATGGGTTTTACACATTATGTGAAATATTTTTAAAATTATTCTTTATAACTTTTATATTTTTTTAAAAATGATTTAAATATTTAAAAACATCATCTTTAATTTTGAAAACTATTTAGATATTAATTTTGGACATTTAAATCAGTTGTCGTGGTTGAAAATGGAGTAATCAAGATAAAGATAAATATTGCTAAAAATGGTTTAACATAGTAAAAAAAATATGTTGATATCATTCAGTATATTACATTTTTTAGGATTGAATGACATTATATATTTTCATTAAAAAATATCGGACATATTTGAAGACCCTAGAAATGATTAATGTGTTGATATATCGAAAAGTAATTATATTTTACCAAAATTATATAATCTTTAGATAAAAAATGAGATCAAATCATCCTCATATCACAAAAAAATACAATTCATTAGCTCAACCAAAAATATATTATAGTCTCTCCTAAAAATTTTCCTTATACCTATGAAACCTTAGTCTCTCCAAAATGATATTCTACAATGACATAATGTGTTACTCATAAAAGATCTTCTAAAGGAGATGTAGTACTCTAAACCCACCTTTTCAAAGTTCTTCTCCTCATAAACACTAAAAAAGAGCCCTATGTACATGAATGTAATAAAACCATACCATTATAACTATATTTAAGTTTTATTATTTTAGTGTAATATAAATTTTATACCTTCCACCAAAATCATTTCAAAAAGAGGAAAATATTCTCAAGATAATGGGAGGACTACCACCTTAATGTATAACATGTTGAATTTTTCATCAATACCCAACATAGATGGTTGAGTTAAGATATTTTATTAATTAAAAATATTTTTTTGAAAAATTTAATTTTGGATGAATAATATTAGGCATTATATATGTTTTATTAAGATGAAACAGTCCCTGTCACATGAAAATCATTCAAAGGACATATAAAGGTACCCATCATAATTTGGGTATATTTTTTGGGTAAACATTGAAAATATATATGTATTTTTTCAAATTTAGAAATAATTTTCATAAAAATAAAAAATTATATGAATCGTGATTTTTTACAGCACCTTTTTCCATGGTCAAAAATCTGAATGTGTTATGAATTCATTTACTAGAAAAGAACATGCCACCAATGTGGGGGGAAAATATATTTAAAAAAACAAAAATAAATTACATTTTTCATTAATAATAATATATATATGAATAATGTTATTAAACATATATTAAATAAAAATAATTTAATTATTCTTGATGTTTATAGAATGTGCATAACTCGTTCATAAACATGGCACGAGGTCTTTTATATCACCCTTTTTTATTATCAGTTACACATACAATTTATTTAAATTTATTTTATATTCTATTTTCAAAATGAGATTCATCGATTCTTGTATATATTTAGCATACATATAAAAATATAAAAATATTATTTTCATTTCTATGGTTACACATTATTCTAGTTCTCATTGAAATTATATCTTTTATGTAAACCCAATTTACATGAATGTTATTATTTCATATCACATGGATAAAATTAGACCCGTAAATTAATTTTAGGAATTTAATTAATTATGAAAAACATCTTTATTTTTTTGTGAATATTATCGCTTCATTTTTAGTTATTTATATAAATAAACTTGTTCATTCATTGTATAAAAATACCCCATACTAATTTATTAAAGAATCACCCAAGTATGTAATTTATATTACTACAAATATATATAATTATATTTTCTTTTCTATATTGAATTTCCATTTTCACATACTATATCCATTTTTAAGTCATTAAAATTCAAAAATGAAATTCAACCTCCTTTTGGGAATTCTTATGATTTTTATATAAGTTATGCCTTGAATAAAATTTATGAAACCGACCGCCTTCTAAAGGTGCTCATAATGATTATGATAAATAAATTTTTTACTTTTCTATTTTGGAATAAGTATTAATGGCTATCATTATGTGACGTGTTAGGCCATAATTTTATATCCCACTATTTCACTGTCCAATGATTTATATCTCATGATATCATAGCAATAATATTATCAAGAAAATAAAATACATTATGGGACATTTTATATGGCGTGTGTTGGATGGGAGTTTTACCTAAGAATACCATGTTATGCGGTGGGTGACAAAACAGTCATTGATTTTATGATATGTTTATATTTATTAAATTTTAAAAGTTTGATAAAATTTTTTACACACTAAATATTATTTAAAGAAACCAATATATTCAATTAATATTTTATTATTTAATGTGGTAGTAATTTACATGAAATTGAATTTTTAGTTATGAATATGAATAGAAATGTGAACGGAAAAATATTTTTTACCTATGTATAAAATTATTTCAACAGTTATAAATCAATGTAAAATCTTTTACAGGTTAAAAACTATTGGAGTGCGCATAATGCGTTATTATATTTCAAAATTAAATTAATCATTATTTAGGAATGAATATAATTAAATTTGTGGAAAATATAATCTCTAAAATATGTTCACTATTATTTAAATTTATTACATGTTAGAAAAATAATGTAAATTGAAATTTATGAAAAAAAATATGTTTAACTAAAAAATATTTTATTGTGTTTTTTCTACATTGATTTAAAAATCATTTAAGTTTCTTATAGAAGTTTATTCATGTAAAATTGATTGTATATTTGGACCATTCATAGATATATTATTTAATAAGATGAACTTAATTTGTTTCATAATCAATACTAAAAGAAGTAAATTTTTATTAAAAATGATTAGGCAAAAAATAGTTTTCCAGGTGGCTGAAAAAAGTGAAATGATTCAAAATATAGTAAAAAGAAGCATTTTAAATTTGATTTTATAATGATATTTCTATCTTATATTTTCAATATATAATTTTTTCTAATCTGGATCAACATTCCTTGAGTAATATATTAATATGTTTTATTCATTTATCAAATTTATTATTTTTTCTCTCACTAGATTATAAAAGGATACCACTTATAAACTCTTTCTCACACTTCATGAAGCGAATATGAGTACTAATCCCTATCGTCATATGCTTATAAAATATCTCCCAACATTTTATAGTCCTGGATTTAATCATTATACAATCCTTTCATGAATTATGTTTTACACCAATGATGATTTTACAATGATGAGGTTAAAAAAACCTATTACATCAAAACTTTATTTATTCTTAGAAGTCCACCAATCCACTGATATATATTATAAATAATGAATTTTTATATCTTAAATATATCAAATTTTTTATTTTTATGTAATTTTTTTCCATTTTACACCAATTATCTTGCAAATAGAAAATAAAATCACTACTTATGAATATGCATGGACGGCCTCCGCCACACAGCTATATGATTCATTTTTCCCAATACATAATTCATGGTTATATATTTTGGGTGATTTAGTGATTTTATTTTATATTTATGGAATAATTTTTCATATATAATCATAATATTTTATCTACATTCAAAACATTTTTTTTTTGTAAAATGATAACTGCACTCATTTGTATGTGTTGGCTACCATATCCCTAAAGTGAGTGATTCATTTTTAATTTCCACTATAAATTTATTGTAATAATGATATATTTAACTTAATAAAATAAATGATAATGATCTCATAATGATTCAATAAAGTCAAATTATATCTTACCTTTCATTCATTCTATCTAGCAAAAATTGAAATCATCACATGTGTAGAAGAAAGAACTATCATATTCACAATTTATGTAATTAAATTTTCAAAACCAAAATTAGTAATTGAAAATAGATTGTTTAAAATAAATAAATATTACAAATATATTGTCAGAAAAATTATTTAGTCGATTATACCAGGGGAAATGTTTTTGATATAGAACTATCAAACAGAAAGATACATGGAATATAGACCATCTTCCACTCAAATTTATATTTTATTGAATAAATTTTCATTAAAGATTTATCAGAATTTATAATGCCACTAAAAATTGTATATTATATTCGAATATGGTTTTAAAATTTATTTATAGTAAATATATATTTATTATAAATTATGTTGCAATGCGTGTGATGAAATATGAGAGTTGAGGTATGGGTTTTATGATACAATCTCAATTTTTTTGGGATGGTTTATCAAAAAAACATGATTGCTGAAATTTTATTTATCATATCCTTTAAGTCAAATTTTTTTTACTATCCACTTTATATTTTATAAATTTAAATTTACTAGTACAGTAATCCTCTATTCAGTATTATAAGTTTTTAGAAAATGTTTTTAATGAAAATTCAACATTATATACTAATTAGCTAATGGATTTTGTATTCCATGTCCCTAGTCATCCAGATTTATTTCATGAAATTTCATAAACATCATTTATATTTTTTAAAAAGTTAAATTTTACTACATTTTAATTTATTTAAAAATGATTAAAAATGAATCATTATAATATTTTACCAAAGAATAAATTTTTATGTTTATAAAAGTGTGAATAAAATTTAATATTTTAATATATATATTGGCAGAAAATAATTTCCCATCCCCATGAAATTTAATTTAATTTAAGCTTCCATTTTTTTATTATTTATTAATTTTAAAAAAAAAGTAAATTTTCAATAATCTGGATCATATTAGTCAGATTGCTTTAAAGGAAAAAGATATTTTACAAAGATTTCAATGAAATGATTGTTTGATCATTAAGCTATTTTTCATATTTATCAATTCACTTTAAGAATTGTAATGATTCAACTGTGGTATGATCCTATTAAACCATAAATTATTTTGTCTGTATGTTTTATGATGATAATGATTTAATGATGTCTATTTTATAATTGTTTCATTCCAATGGGTTGATTATTTTATAATGATATATTTATGAAAACCATTTATTTTCCATGGTTATGTAATAATTTAATAATAATTTATTTATGTATGATATTGAGTATACATGGGTTATGATATGATAATATGATGAATTATTTTGATCATGAGGAACCCATATGTGTGGTATTCATTATGTAAAGGGTGAGCTGGAAATTTTATATCCGGATAATGAAATTGTTAATGATGATGGAGTTTATAATTTCATAATAGAAGTAGGAGTTAATAAAATTATAATATATATTTAAGATAAATATATGGATGTTACCCCCATGAGAATTTTAGAAATAAGTAGGAAGGGATTGAAACTGTGTTATTTTTCCTACAATCAAAGTGTTGAGAGTTATATTTAATTATGGAAGTTATATTCTATGCTTATGAGTATTAAAAAACGAATATATTATGACTATTATATGATATCATGTATTATGATGTATAATTTATGATTCTATATACTTAATAGTTATGTATTTTTTATTTCAAAGACATATTCCATTATTTAAGATAAATACTCATTTAATAAGTTGGTTTGATTATTCGTAGTTATGATGATGATATCATAAAAATTTATATATATTTTTCTCACTTATCTTCATTAGTTTATACCTATTTTGTTTACCCATAATTGGAATATGAGCTCACACATACTTCTGTTTCTTTTCCCCTTGTTAAAAAGAATAGTTTCTATTAGGGATTTACTAAGAAGTGCACTATACGAGAAGTTAATTGCGGTACATTTTGAATAATCATTATAAAATAATATATTTTCGTGTCTATTATTCAAATAATGTAATGGAAAATTGTTCAATGAAATTTATCATTATGTTTTATTATAAAATTTAGTCATAAATGATATAATATATTTTTATAAAATTACAGGGTTTACATAGTGGGTATTAGAGAATCTATTTTGATATTATGGGATAAATTTATTAGAGAACATTTCTAAAAATCCTCAATAAATTAATACATATATAGGATAATTTGATAATTTCATATAGAATTTTATGTCCATTTTTGTATAAAATAAATCCCTTTTTTAAACAGTCATGTGAATTAATGTATAGAATAGATTCACCTTGTAGTAAAAGGTCTAAAAGGGGTTGATTGGGTATTAACTCAAACAGAAATAGTGAAAAATGATTAGGCATAATATTACTCAACTAGATTGAAAAACATAGGTAATATAACTAGGTTGTTTTTATTATTTTAATAATCCATTATTAATGATTTGAATAGATGAGAAACATTAATCAAAATGATTAAACCAAAAGTGATAAACATTAAAAAATGGTGTCATTATTCATAGATCCTATAAATGTTTTTTATTTATTAAATTATTTCCCAATATGATTATGGACACCCGCAATATGAATTTTTTTCATATTCAATGGATGAACCCTGATGTAATCATGTAAATGATAAGTGTGATGGTCACTAAAATAACCAACCTAATTAGAAAAGAATAGAAATGGTAGTTTTAATGTTATATAATTTTGTTATGATCACGCCACCACTAATTGTTATGAAAGGTAAATTTAATCATGTATATCATCTAAATAACGAATATAAAGAAAAACTTGCCAGTGATTATTTTTTGTGGAATCATACACCTTAATTCAATGGTTCCTCTATTCCACTGATTATAGGGAAATGCATTAGTTTCACTAAAAAGATATTTTTCAGTATCTAATGTTGGGAACGTGAAAATGAAGTATAGGATGAATATCAGTAGAAAGATATTGCAGATACATTGTGGAATATTATTATTAATATAAGGAAGGTTGTGGAACTGAACTCTATGAAATGGGAAGACACCGATAATTTTTTTAGAAAATCATTTACCAATAATCTTTCCAAGAAAACTAAAAGGTAATTAATTTTTAATAGAGAAAATAATATTGAATATTTTAGATCCTACAACTCAAATTTATCCAAATCCGAATGTGTCATTCAATTTTATCCTCAATCATTATTGAAAAGTTGGATGTTTATTTAGTGGTATAAGACCAATTCTATGAAATCCATTGGTTATTGTAAACTTTGTTATCTATTGGTAATTAATTTAATGTTATCTTAAGATGGAAATAAACATTGCATATTCCTAGTGTTCTCATGGTTTTTGGGATAAAAATAGAAAATTGAATTTCAATATTTTTTTAATAAAAAAAATTGGAGGAAATATAATTAATATTATATATTCTTACATGTGTTGAAGGTGGAATGGTGGAAACAACATTATGGGTCCTAGTAAATGTTTTATTAGTGGGAAATATGGATATCATTTAAATGGATGAAAATTTTATTGGAATAAGCCAATTAATATATGGAATGGAGAGAAAAATAAACCAAATGTGACACACACATTCCAGTGATTTAATTTCCATGAGTATAGGAATTACATTCAAGAGTTCATGAATATAATGGGTAATAATGAAAATTGAAATTAGAAACCACATAATCACAAATAAAATGTAGAAACTAAATCAATCACAATTGTTAAATTTGGTTACGATATTGAAGTGGTGAATTGTACTGATAAAATCCATCCATGAAATTAATTTTTTTTTATTTCATTCAGGATCTACCAACATATCTATATTAGATTAATTTTGTAGAGGTATTACATAACCAAAATAATTTTTAGATATTGAGTTAGATGTAAAAAATCATTGTGTTATGATGATCATATCAAATGTTTATTGGTTCTCTCTGGTAGTGGTTTCTAATAATTCACTTTGTTTAAATCATAGGATTCTCCATATAGTCTAATATGATTACATTTTGGAATGAAGTGTCTCCCAAATTTTATATTTCATATCAATTTCTTAGTATTGGAAACTATGGATGATATTCTAAACCAACATATGGTTGAATTTATATTTGACGGTGAATATGATCTTCCAGTTGAATTTAAATATGTAATGTGATACACACTCTCTATTCATGAATGATATTAATCTCAAAATTTAGGGGAGATGCTCAGAATCAATGATCATAAATATATTTAGGATTATTATTATTTATTTCATGATGAATGAATTTTTCTTCACCTAATTTTTGATTTTTAGTTTTCAGATAAACCCTTACCTAGTGTTACACTGATTACAAAAACTCTATATAAAATAATTTGAATTATATTTTAATAATTTTCGATGAAAATCTTATAGGAAATTGATATAGATCTCATATTTGATAGTTTATCACCAAGGTTTGAATTTATATTTTTTTAATAACGATGATAGTTAGATGAATCTTTTCATTGATTATTGATAATAGACCAAGATAATGATTATTAACAAGTATATTATACCATGTATCAGTGATAAATTTTATCAACTATGGGTAGATCAATACATTTTAGGGATTCATATTCAATTGAGATTAGATTTTTTAAATATCATTATAGGGGATATTCCCTAGAAAAACTTCTGTAAGATGTATGGTTATTATGAATTTATAGTGACACCATTTACACATACCATTTATCAAGAAATATTTTTAGATTTAATGAATATAATATTTATAGATTACATTTATTTGTTTTTATATAATATATAAATAATAATTTAACATATTTTATGATCACAAAAGATAATAAATAAATTTTGATGATGATGTTGAGGATATGGATATAAGAGAACATATAATCCATTTAATGAAGTGAAAATTATTTTTATAAAAAGATTTATTATTGAGTAATATAATTTCAATAAATAGATTATCAGTGGAATCATTAATGACATGTTATTTAGAAATAGGTAATAATAACCATTGTAATTGAGATCCATAGTTTCACTAGGTTTTCAAAACACAATATACAGTTTCTGAAATATTTCTTGCGGTTTTATAATCTAATTACAATGGTTTCTAAAAGGCAACCATATTCCTTTGGATATATGAATTTTAGGAGAAATTAAAAGAGTTAGGAAGGTGGTTTTTGAACACTCATATACATATACAACCCTATAATGGAGAGTGTTTTTTATCTAAAGTTAACCATAAAATATCTTCTTCGGATGTATCCTAAAGATAATTGGTATGTTAATATCTTATGGATCCTTCCAATTGAAAATTTCTGATTAAAGCTTCCAGACTCAAGATGTGGACATTGCATGATTAAAGTTTTCACTCAATGTATAGATGGATCATCTTTACGGTGAACTATTTGATATATATATATATATATTAAAATAATGAAATATATATTTATTTAGAAAATATTGAATATGTGACAAAGTAGATTGTTGGATTTGATTAGTTATTTTGAATTCTAAAAACACTTCTACAATGGGAAGGGAAAGGAGGTGGTTGATGCTTTCAGATAGTGAGACTAGTCTATTATATCCAAGATGAGATCCAATACATATTTATTTTTTAATGATAGATTTTGATATCATTTCCAATATTTACATATCATGTCAGTCACATAAGAAATTTAAAGCATCAATCCATGGTAGGATTAATGACCTCAAAAAGAGGGTGTTCAACTATAGAAGAGAATGAAAATTGTTATAGATTTTAACAATGACTGAGACAGAATGATATGATCAAGGAAAAAATTATAGGTTCAATTAGTAATTGGTTTTAATAAGGTTTTTTTGGATGAAGCTCCAAACACATAACTCTGGGTTCATCCTATATGTATAAAGACATATAGAAATAGGAAAGATTATTTCTGGTCAGTTAACATTAAGATAGATGTTGTAGATAATTTTTCTTAATGCTTGGTGTGATAAAAATTTATTATAAGAGAATTGTGTCTAAGAAAATGTCACAACTATTTCCTATAATAGAATTGAAAGGGAAAACATTACCAAGTATATTTTCATTGCACTCCCCAAAACCATTAAATGGAACAATGTTATTTGAGTTCTATATAGTATCCTTATAAAATAACAACATTTCATATCAATAATTGATTAATTATCTCTTGATAATATTACAAAAATATAATCTAATTTTGTTTTACAGTTTAATGATTTTCCATACTCAACTATAATTAAAAAAGATCTAAGTATTATTTCAATATTATAGAGAACTCTTACCCAAAATTTAGATATAGAGTGTAGTTTCAGTACTAAATATAATCCTAATATACATGGTTAGTTTGAGTGGACCATAATAACATTAGATGATAAGTGGAGATAATTCGATATGGATATCAGATTGTAATGAGATCAACAACATCCATTATTATAATTTTCATAAAACAATATCACTCAGTCAAGCAATGAATCTTAATAAATCACTATGTTATAGGGAATGTAGTACTCCAATGTGTTGGGATGATTTTTTTGAATGAATTATTTTGGGATATAAACACTCTATTAAATAAAAGAGAAGGTTAATGACTTTCAGTATATCATCATATCATATCAGAGTGGAAAAAAAGTTATTCAGAAAATCATTAGAAATATTTAGTGTTCCAAGATGGTGAGAAATAATTCTGAAAAATATATCGTTGGAATATGTTTCTAATATTTGATAATATGTTAATTATAATCCCCATATATATCAGTCCATTTTAAATTAATTGGCATATCAGTATAGTCTCTTTTTTATAGAACATCTACCAATTCTGTCTCATGATCATGGTGTAAACCATGTTTATTTCATAAGGAAGTACACTAATGATCCTTCACATATATTAGATATAGAGTTTGTACTACTCGAGAGTTATGTTTATTATAGGGAGACTAGTAGAGATTGTTAATCAAAAAGTGAAACTAATATGAAAAAATACTAAATGTGTAAAATATCCAACCCATTTACCCCTCGAGTAATTGAGGCAGTTGGATATATAGCTTCATTCACTCTTCCCCATATTTATATGGATGCTGAGTAGTATCAAGGGTGTAAATAATGTATTTGGGAGAATATATCCTATAGTAATTATTTTTATGGAGAGAAATATAATAATAGAAGAGTACAAGATATAATAAAAAATTATAAATAATTAAACTATAAACTAAAGATGATAAGGGAAAATAAAATAAAACAATATAATAATTGAGTAATTTAAATACAATCTGAATATAAAAAATGATGCTCTAAAAGGAATAGAGATTAAATAAGCATTAAAATCATATAAAGACTCCAAACACCACATTACTGAAAAACATTCTGGCTCTATATCCCATTCAAACCCATACAACACGCTAAAAATCAATTATAGGGTCCATTACCCTTATCTAATCATACAATAACGAAATCATTCTCGGTACGAAATGGAACGCCATATAGGGTTTGAGTATAACTCATTATATCAACACCATAGTGTAAAAAAATGTTGTCCATGAAATGTGGGGAACTTAAGAAGGAGAATAACAGGTATTAATTTAATGAATTAATATTGAACATTTAATTCACATTCTTTCTCTAACATCATGGTTTAACACATTAGGACCTCCAAATTTACATTGACAACCATTTGGGTTTCACTTTCTAAGTGCGTATCCTCCATTTTCAAGAAGTATCACTTGAGTCGAAGGACGATTCTCTTGTCAGGGGCGAATCACTAAAAACATGTAATAAAAAATTTCTTCTTACCTTAGGATAAATAATATCTCACCCTCAGGAATATTATAACATTCTTTCTGACATGAATATATAAAACATAATCATACACTCTTCATTCATGGACTATATATTAATTCACCCATCCCATTGTAAGTGTGAGATCATCCACCATGTGTCACAGATAATAAATCTAATTGACAATAAAAATTCCCTAATTAGGAATCAATCACAATAATGTCATATTTTTTGAAAATATGAGAAAACCATTCACATCGTTAATATAAAATAATGAAGATATATCACTTAAATGAAGAATGTAAAATTCATCAAATTATTATGTTTCTATCCAGTTATAATGCATATATAATGGATTCACATAATCCTTACACACACACACACACACACACACATATATATAACCTCTTTCATTAATCATATAACCCTAAATTCATTAACTAATAAGTTAACCCCATTTCATTAATGTGTTTCTACATTAATAAAACCACTAAATTTACATGTTCTTATATTCCATAAGACTATGAAAAAAAATTATTTATCATTTACCATAGAGATCTAATATCATTTTGAACAATTACAAATAATTTCACATCATGGAACACCTATTTGGTCGTCGTAGGTCTCAATATCAACACCTATGGACATAAGAGGATCAAACATAATTTCTAGATAAAGGAAATATTATTATTAGGGATAATATAATAAATTAGACCATGTGCATGTCATGATGAATTAGTTACACATATTGATAATACTTTGAAGAAACAAATAATTAAAATATAATATTTTGAACACCCACCTTGAAATTGAATAATCCAATGATGAAAACTCATATCTGGGAAATCGCCCAACTTCTTCCACCCATTCATCAATAACTGAAAAAACCATCAATAATGAATAAAGAATTGGAATATTGTTTGGAGGAAATGTAGTAAAAATATAGGTATAAAACTCTAGGATCCAATATATTCATGCTAATATATCGAAGTGGATTCTTTGTCCTCATCCTCAAAAGGTATTCTCTAGTGAGAGGCGAAAACATTCATAAAATTCCTGATAATAGAGGGTTTTAATGATGGAAGTGCATGTATAATTCATGACATGTATGGATTTAATATTATGAATGTATTTATTCTATTATTATTAAGAATTACCATCATCTATATGTTATGAAATGTAATATAGAACATATTAAATTTTGAAATATTTTCATGATGTTATCCTCTAAGCAT
Source organism: Viscum album (assembly GCA_963277665.1). Lineage (NCBI taxonomy): Eukaryota > Viridiplantae > Streptophyta > Magnoliopsida > Santalales > Viscaceae > Viscum > Viscum album. Next base: position 789,771,709 of record OY728157.1, read on the forward strand.
GGATTGTATTTAGGGTGTGAAATGAATTCATGGGGTGTAATTAATTGATAGGGTGTAAATAATTCATGGTGTGTCCTTATGAAATGAATTTATTCATGGGGTGTAATAAATTAATGGGGTGTATTAAATTCCTGGGTTGTTTTTAGGGGAGTGAAATTGATTCATGACATCAATTTGTTCAGTAGGAAAAACTCAAATCAAATTCCCGCTTCACCCCTATAACAAATAAACTGATATTGACATATGCCAGAAAAATATGGTTTAAATGGAGGATAAAACAACTTAATGACTATTAACTTGAAATATTAAAAGAGGTACATTCATAGAAAATGAAATGATATCACATCCTTCCCACCATATATTATTTCTTCCCCGAGCTACTCCTTGAGTTTCTTTGGGGTGTTGTTGGACATGTATGGACACTATAATCACACAACAAACCCCCACTCCAAGGAATCCTCTGGAAAACACCAACTATTACACTACATGAATAATATAGGATTGTTATTTCCTTGGATATTTTTCTCATATTTATCTATGATATGAATTGGATACTCATTTAAGAATTCAGAAATAATAAACTCGACATCACCAAAATCAATCACATGGGATGGGTTAGAATTTTATCTAAAATGATATGAAATTTTATACCCATAGTGATTATTCCTCTATCACTATGGAAGGTCCAACCTCTATGCAATTTTACAAACCCTCTAAAAAATCTAAAATAACCTCAAAAAACTAGGATCCAGCATCAAATATTTTCCAATATTACATTTCACTAGCCTAGCCGACAACCAAAAAAACATGATGCCCAACCTAAAACCACAGAGGAAATCTCTAATGGAAAACATAAGATTATTTTTTACTCTATGTGGTACAAACCACAATTTGATTTACAAATCATAATCACTCACATAGTACATGAGATAGGTCCCAACAACAACTAACTCACCAGTTTCTAACCAGAAAAGAGGCGATTGAAATAGTCTTATATAAAACCCCAAAAGGAGCGATTTAACTTTGATTATTAGAAGCTCTAATTATAATAAAACTCAATTAGTGTCACATTTTACTCCCATGAACCACTAAAATCCAGAAAATATTCTTATAAATTATAATAAAAAATATAAATATTCTACATAACATGATTGTTAATTTAAGGATGGTAGTATATACTCCAAAGAATCTACAATCCCAATGACTTATACATACCCTACCAAAACCAATATGAGAAATTAGGATATCAATCAAAATAAATTCCTTTAAAATCATAGTACAACTTAACTATCTCTATCACATAAATAATATCCAAAACATCAAGGGTAATTTTCTAGATGATATGGTTTAAATAAGACACATTTTCAAGTCGATCATGAATCATCCATAAAACATTATTCTTGCAATGTGTCCCAAATAATCCCTTCAAAAAAATAAAAAATGACTTTAAGGACATAAAATACATAATGGGAAGAGGTTTCAATAGCCCATCATTCCTTTGATGATCATCCTTGTTTTCATTATTGGCCATACATCTCACAAAGATGCCTAATATCCCTTTTAATTAACCAGATAATCCATTATTCTTAGTGGATATCAAGATACATGATTGTGGGTCCAGGATGTACCATGAATCTAAAATCATGAAACTCACTTATTATATCGTCACATAATCATGTAGGAACCCATAACCAGTAATTGATAAGATAGTTATTGTCACTTACAATAGACCACCATGATGATGGCTCCCCACCATATAATATGTCCTTCATACCAATGCCCTCTAGATCAGAAAACATCTCTATATTGAAAAGGTCAAGTAGAAAAGGTAAATATTATATCAATGGAAGAGATACTCATCACAATAACTCATGAACATCTTTATTCATGGCTGAAATGAGTTCAATTAAATTCCACAGACCAAAAGATTCTAGTATTACCTCTATCACTGTCCACCAGCTTAAAGTGTAAAAAACGATGTTTCCATTTCCTTGTGTGTGAGGAAACAAGAAGTTAAAATGATAATAATACTCAACCCACATCCACTTCCAATGGAACAGTTCATGAATAAAAAAGATATATCTCAGTATCTTGAGGTTCGGGTACCCCAAAAACCTCTAAACCAAAATATTGTTCCTCTAGAATCATTGGGTATTTACCACTATTAATAACTCTAGATCAAGGGTATGATAATTAAATAGAAGCTGTGTCAATTGTCTGAATCCATTAACTATCACATTGGACTATTACATTAGTAAATCATCATATCTAAATCTGTAAGTTTCAAAGTACACACTATACACATTACTGGGCTCAGGTACGGTGCAAATTGGGGCTATGTAAATCCAAATCTTCAGAATATGTAAAACCATATCATAAGAACATAACAAAACAATATTTTCCCCATTATTTGATAGTGAATACATTGATGCTACCAAATAAGGCTATTCTAGGATGAATCATTGATAGTAACCTAATAATTAGGAAAACACTGAATCTAATAGATAATTCTTGGACACTTCGAATTTTCAATGAAATCACCCCTCTATGAACCACTAAAACTATATCCACTATAATAAATTATCCTTTGACTTTAATACTATCAATATAGAAACTATATATTTATTTTTTCATGTAATGATTATTCACTCTTTATGAAATATGGATAATGTTATGTTATTGGAAATGACTAAATGTAGACTTTGAGTAAATTAGGATTTTGTCAACAAAAACTACAACTAGCCATATAATGGAAGGAAATAATGTTTATATACATAAATTCCAAGAATAATTACAATTCAATAATCAAACTAAACAATATCTATATGAAATCAAGAAACTCGTATCTTCTCTTAAATGATATTCATGGTATTTTTAGTACTCCCCGCATCAACTAATGGTACCATGGAAAAAATTTGATCATGGATGAAATCTTATAACCTCTTAGATGACCAAGGAGATCATAAATACATTGAAGGGGATACTAGTTGTTTACTATCATTTTAATCACAATCCACACATATGTTCAATCTCTCTTAATACATTACTGGGTGATGATATAAAAAACTCCATTAATATATAGTAAGACATAAGAAATCATAGGATTCCTGATATTTACACTAAATATTAGACTCATAAAGATATGATGGTTCAATGCTATAAGGTAGGATAGAAACTGGATCTCCTCCTAGAAAAAACTATATAATGATCTCAATCTCTAAATTGGGTGATAAGCTAAATATCTCAGCGCGAAAGACACCCTAAAAATTCTCTACCACTTGATGCTACGAATCATGATGCATTCCTCCATCATCGAGAGTAATTATTTCTATCATATCTATTAGAAAATCCAAACTACATTAAAATAATTTGGTATAACCATCCCAATGATCCAACTCACCATGGGGAGTACTGCTTCACCATGTTAAGATTGGATGATAAATCTACTCCGATAATAGTCTATATAATACTTCTATTGAAAAATATAATAAAAAAATATAATTGAATAGATTACATTCATGTCTAGAAAATAATGTTCCCAAGGGATATGATAGCCACCAGATTTTGGAGGACACACTTTATAGCGATTGATACCCATATACGCCACTTGCAATGGGTTTTTATTGGTTGTGACCCCTTATATGCCCCACATCCAAACACATATCATTTGTAAATTTATAGAAAAATTTGAATTTGATGATCCTGTATGAAACAAATGTATTACTAAGGTATATGTTACAAAAATAATACCTCTAATGATCAAGGTCTTATATCAAAATTAGTCAATGCTCACAATAAATCATGTACCTAGATCACCACTCTATCATGCTATCCAGTCTTATTCCTCACTATCATTCCATTATAGTGGTAAAAAATAGCCATGTTCTAGGGTTCCCAATTGCATTACACTATGTGGTAGCTGAGCACATACTAGACTCAGGTGGCTTTCTGTATCCATTGCCAAAAAACTTATTTAGAATTTCCCTGAAATAATTATGAGGATGACCCATTATTCCATTCAAACTGAACTACACTACAAGGTGAGGATACTATGAATCATTGTGGGATAAACTTACATATTGATATCACCACACATAACCACTATACAGAGGAAGATCTCAAATACATTGACCACCAAGCCGACAACTATTCTATTGAAAACTGTTATAAAGCTGCATCTCTCCATCAAAAAAATGAGTTATTATATATTCCACCTAAAACCATCTGGCCACCTCTCAGGGTGTCTCTCAAATTCCATTCTATGATGAGATACTTGTTTTTCACCACTATATGTCTGGAAATTGAAAAAGTTTCACCTATTATCAGATCTCATTATGAATCCCATCCAGAAAACATCTCTCCCTAGAAATCTCATCAACTACAATGGATGGAGAAATTAATTACAGGAATGTGAGGAATCCTATGTAATCCACCCATGATATTATCTCATGTCTAAAATGACGGAACATGAAATTATTCCCATCCATTAATTTTTAAGGATATTAGTTGTTCTGAAACAATGCCTCAATGTTCTTCTAGGAAAACTCATCTTACTTCCTAACATTCACTAGATTGTCCTACCAATTATTGGGTTCTCCATGAATATTATATGAATAAACATAAACCTCTCAGATATAAGGGTATCAAGATGTTTGAATATTTTCTAGAATTTCTTGATCCACAAGTCAGCTTCCCAGAGTCTCCCTCCCCAATGAATGTAACTGGGTTATTTTACTAAAACAATATTTCCAGCTTTTAAATCGTATAGATTCTGTAAGATGTATCTCTTTTCATGGATTTCATTACCCTAAAAAAGCTATCACCAAGATTATCATCCATCTTATCCCAAAAATCTATGGGATTACTCAGTGGTTTATGTATCCTGATTATCTCTACACTCATGTTAAAAAATTACATGACGACAAGGAGGAAAATTTATGTACAATGTTTCACGAAAAAACATAGAAATACATGTATATTATATATCAACAACATTAGGTAATAAAAGTGGAGAAAAAAAATATTATGGTTCCTCTACACTACTTTATAAAGTGAAGTGGCCTATCATATATGTTTGATTAATTTCCATTTTCATATATATGAAGGGTTTTTATTTATTATTTTTTTCCATTGGAGAACTTTTTAATACGGGATATATATTTTCCTAGGATGAACCATTCATGTCAAAATATATCCCAATGATCCTATCATAATTCCTGAATACACATCTCATGAAAAATAGGACCATGATTAAAAATACCAGTAACTATAACATAAAACAGTATGTGAATCACCTAATGTGAAATAACATAAAAGCGTAATAATCAAATGACATGAAAAACAATCCCACCCTTTGTAATGTGGAAATTACCCAATTTATAAGTATGTTATTGAAATTTACAAGATCATTATGAAGTCTAAACACATCCTAGAAACCTTTCTAACTTTCCAAAATAGAAAATATTTAGAAACATTTTCATGATACTCCAATAACACATTGTAACATACCATGCATGGTGCTCTCCTAAATAGATGAGATAGTTGGATATGTGATATTAGAAATGCCTCACCATATTCTAGACATAGTTAACTAGGAGTGTGGGTGTATTGATATAGTGGGAAGAATATACCCTATTATAAATTATTGTAGTTAGAGAAAATAATAATAAAAATGTAATATAATATAAACAAATAAGAATAATTAAACCATATCTATGAAGTCATAAAGTAAATATATCTAACAAATAATAGAATAATGAAATGAAAATTGAAATCTAATAAAATATTGTCTTGAATGTTATATGGATAAAAGGAAAAGTAGACTTAAATAATAAAATGGATGGGCCCTGGCCTGAACACATGGTAGACCCCATCTAAATGGCCCAACCCATCCAGAAATATTCAAATCAATAATAGGGTCTGTTCTATTTTTCATAACATTCATCCTATAAATATATTCATGTACCAAATAAATGACCATCTAGGTTGTGTGTACAACTCAGTAGGTCGACACCACAATGTCTAAACAAATTCAATATTAGAAATGTAGAGCATATAATAAACAGAATTATAAGTCCATAATTTAAGAAATTAATTTGTCACATGAAATAATCTTGTGGACCATAATGTTGTGGGATACCACACATAGCTTTCCAAACCTTCTTTAGAACACTTCCAGGTATCACTGATAGATGGTGGATCCTCCTATGTCAAGATGATTCACCAGATTCGCTGACTGATATTCATTTTGCGGATGATTCACTAATAAAATATCTAAATTAAATCACCTATACCCTCAAGATACCCCGAATCCAACCCTCATGAATCCTATGTTTCTGCATCTAACCTGTAGGTATCTGACATAATTATATACCCTTTCCTTGATCCTCATTTACATAGGACCCTATCTCTAATATTGTATGAAATCAACCAAATTCTCCATAGATAACCATTAATCACGAGTCATATCTAAAAACACATTCCAATAATAATCTCACACATAAGAATTAATCACCTCGATGTCACATAAGCACAAAAAAGGTGAAAAAAATTCATATTTTCCGAATCGAAACGGAAATATATGTCGCCATAAGAAAAAATGATCAAAACATCATATTAAATTTTCTCTAGAATGTTAGTTCTCATAGATTTAGGTTACCAATTATCCTATTATATATATATATATGAAACCTTTTCCATTTATCATTTATCCCAATGTTAATTAATATTTTAGTTAACCTGATTTAGTTGAGGTGATTCTACATTAAGTAAATCACACAATTTCCACGTTTTTACAACTTATAGAACTAAGAAAACAATCAAATACCTTCATTCCAATTTTTCCTATGGATCTAATGTCTTGATGGAAAATCCTCAATAAGGTATAATGTTTCCAAACATATTGGGTAGTTGATTCTCTCTATCTCCACACATAAGGACCCAATAGGATCCAATGGATGTAATTTTTATAAGATTATTATTTGACATCTATTATGCAATTAATTATGTCATGTGATGGGCATGCTGGAAAAGTTACACATATCTCACACAATATGGATAATAAAATAAAATAAAATGTCACAATATAAAAGCCACCGACCTTGAAAAGAGAGAAGGAAATGACAAAAACTCAAATCTATGATAGATATCATGTTCTTCCATACTTTTAATGAGAACCATAAATTCTGTTAGAAATATATCATAATTCGAAAGAAGATATTGATGGAATTATATAAAAATATAAACATATAAAAAAATATCAAACATGGTAATTATCATAGATCATAAATGATTTCCATAAGCTTTCCATTGCAGGTCTCTATAGTATAGAGCATTAAGTGTTCAAAAAATAAATGATAGTAGAGATTCTTAATGAGGGAGGTGTGTGGATAATTCACATTTTGAATGTATCTATACCTTATTTCATCATTTTTCTATCATCAAGGATATAAAAATAATTCAACAAATATTTAAGATGTTAAATTTTTTCATGAAATGATTTACTTTGAATGGGAAAATTCATAGTTTTAAATGACTTAATGGGTGTAATTAATACATGGGGTTTACATAATTCCTGGGGTATCTTCATGATGTGAATTAATTCCTCATGTGTATTAATTATATAGGGTGTTTTATGTTCACGTAATTAATTCATGGGGGTAAATTAATATTAGTGTTTCAATGAATTTTAGGTGAATAATTTAATTGATGGATTGTTTAAAATTTAGGATATGAACGAAATTCATGGGGTCTACCCAGAATAATTCACTTCATTAATTGGGTTCGTGATGTGAATTTGTGATTCATCCAGAACTCACCTCTTATTATCGTTGAACCACTAAAACACTTAAACCAACCTATACCAAGGAATGTAAAAACTGATTTAAATTAAATAAAACCCTACTCAGTGAGATTTAAACAAAAAAATTTAAATATATACATACTTGGAAAATGAGAGATCATACCAGTCCCATGGTCATTGATTTCGAGAAAACCCCATAAATTTGATGAAGTTGTGTAGGAACGTGAAGTCATGATGTGTATTATGTGTCCTTATATTCTTTGTATAAGAGAGAAATAAATTTATTAGGGGAGTTAATTAAAGGGTGATATAATTTAACACATCATGATTTTATGTTATATTTATATTTTAAAAATTAGAAATTATAGATTCTGTGTTTTATATGAAACAAAATGTATAGCCAGACTGTGATATACTATTAATATATTATTTTTTAATGTGATACCTATCATCCACCGATTTTCATAGTGGGTTTGAAAATAAAAAACTAAATTTTGAAAAATTAGTTTTTAAAAATGTCCAAAATTAATTCATTGGTTAGAAATGAAAATGTTATCATTTGAAAGAAAAAATATGTTATTAAAAAAAGCTATTTTCATGAAGAGAATAAGTTTTTATATTATTAAATTAATTTATTATGAACTTATGAAATTTATAATTTAAATTTATATATAATAATTTTAGTCAACTATTTTTACATTCAACAAATATCATCAATATGTTATGTAATTAATGTAAACTCAATTTTATACTTAAAAAGCATTTTACCTAAAAATTATTTTGTTTCATTTTGTGAAAACTTATTTAAATGAAATCAAAACACATCTAGAAACATATAATTTTAAAATGGATTCATATTTTTAATCAAAATAATTACTTTTATGTTATAATACCATCTGAATGTTTATTCACAATGAATATCTAAATGAATAATTTTTATAAAAATTGGTTTGGATAAAAAGGTTTTATAGGGTCATACCTAAGAGATAATGTTAGAAATATATAAAATGTTTACATTAGTTTTATTGAATGATTTTATTTATTTATTATCTTTAATAATTATGTAGTTACATGACATGAGTAAGTCATACATATATTTTAGTCTCCGAAAAAATTCTATGTGTAACCTCTTAACCCCTTATACAGTGATTTCAATTCTCATATCTTCCTCTAACATAGTAATTAATCTATCATTGAAAATTCAATCCATAATGAATATATAAACCACTCCCCACATCATAGAATTTATTTTTTTGGTCAGAATACCATCCTCTTCATGATAAATCTGTAATCTATATAAGGTTTCTCAATGAAGATGTATAACTCTTAACTATGTTTTTTCATTGTTATTTCTTCTTATATTCCATTTAATATATTATATACATTATAAAATAATTATGTAATTATCTTTAATATAATTTTATTATATTATGATTATTGATTAATCATTTCCCTCTAATTTTCCATCAAATAAGAAATGATTGTATTACTTGTGTTTACGTGTCGACTACCACCTCCACAAACCGATATGATTCATTTTGCATCACCATATTTCAGGGATGGTTCTTATGATGTATTATTATTTAATATATTATATTTATGAATGTGATTTTTCTCAAATATAATATCGTTTCAACCCTATTACATTTCCATTCATTGAAAAATGAAAACTCTGATCATGCATATGTGTAGACTTATAACCCCCACAAAGCTGTGTCATTTGGTATTCATTTCCACATTAAATTGTTGGTAACAATGAATAATTTATTCAATAATTATTATTTAAATTATATAATAATAAATCAAGAATTGTTAATTAATATTTACTATTATTTTGTTTCATCCATCAATAATTGAAATCATTACCCATACATGTGTATGAACTATTGTCCCCATGCAGTGATGTAATTTATTTTCACTAAAATATTTTATGAATTGTAATAAATGTTTTCATAATTAATAAATATAAGACATATATCATGATTTAGAATCAATATATTATTAATCCACGACTATGGTTCATGTACACGGACCATGGAATTGAAACACGCATGTAAAAGAGAATTTTTTTTAACTGAATGATGCTTTTCTGAATAACTATCAATAAAAAAATTTGAAAAATATAAATAAATGAATTTTTTTTGTTATGTATGAATATTGTTTTATAATATATTTTAGAATATATTTATTTATTTTAAAGTACATTTGAACACATAAGAATCAATAAAGGATGTGAGGTAAATGGTTTTTGTCATAATCACATTTCTTTTTGGGGCTATCTATGATTATTTTATCTGGAGGAAAGTTATATTTATCATATTATTTAATCAATATATGTTTAAAAATCAATTTTATACTAATATAATATTTATATATTATTTCAATTTTCACAATTTTTACTAAAAATATTAATGAAAATAATTTTAATGAAATTCAACCATAATTATTGTTTATCCGTAGATTTTAATTCAATGCCTATGCTCAGACATATTTGTTAAAATTTATTACTAATACATGATGTTTTTTAAAAGATAAAATTTTTAAACTGTTTATATTGTTTTAAAAATATTAAAAATTTTCATATAAAATATATTCAAATTTGTATGTAGAGACATTTTATATTACTTTTAAAACATTGAATAATATAGTTAAATCTTCTCAAAGCCAAACATAGAGATTCTGTGGGATTATGAGGCCTAGTGAGCTCAAAATTATTTTTATAGAAACATTGAATATATTTTATATCATAGGAATACATTCATAGTTTTTCCAATATAATTGATTCTCCATAGATTGGAGTCCATGATCAAAATTGTAAACCACAATCAAATATGGAGCACGCAGTTTACCCTTTGCCAGACATAATGTTGGTTGGTATTTTATATTCATATGAGGAAGCCATTGGTTGGAATATTAATTTGATGAATGATTTAATTCATTAATTTACTTATTTAAATAAAAATTCTATTTTACCATATAACTATAACGTTACGTAAAAACTATATGGTTTACAATACAACCTAAGAATCATTGAGTGGATGTTCCACTAGTCTTTGTTGGTGGATGAATATTAGACAATAAATATCAGTCACATAAGGGTGGTTTTAAAAACAATTAATGAATATGATCTTCCACATAACTAGTAAATGTGTTCTTACACAATACATGATCTAATATGAAGGTTGGGATCATCATTTTTTGTTTCAATCATTTTGATTACATCATTATATCATATAAATTAATGTACATTTTAGTATGTGTTATTGTACCAATCATATGTTCCCCATTGAATTATTAGTTTTTCTATTAAATTATTATATTCCATTTCATTATTTCTTACCAATTATTACTGATTATGAAATTTTAGTATAATAATTCTTGTAAAATGAATTTTTATCCTTCATTATTGTAATTATACCCTTATATTCTTCTTTTTTTTCAACATTGGTATAAATTATGTCACTATCTCACTTTGTCGGATGGGTTTGAGCGTGTTCAAAAACCTAGATTCCTAGTGGATGTACGATAGACTAATGAATCTTTTTTGTAGAATAGTCAATATGGATTACAGTTAGTGATGCTGGATTCATGCATATGGGAACTGAAGGGACAATGATGGTTGAACGAGAGGGGAACAATATGTGCTACATGATTTCAAAGGATGATGGGTTCTATATTTCCGTCTAATGGATAGACTAAATTGGATAGTGTAATTGATTACTTCAATTTCAGGTGTTCAAAGAAAGGATATGTTTGTAGGATAATAGTATTTTGATTCCAAATGAAATATTCTATGGTTTCATTACAATTTTATTTACATGGAATTTAATGTGAAGAATGCACACTAGGTATTTAGGAATTTTGTGAAGGATAGGTTTTCATGAATGAGTTAAATATCACATGCCCTATGGATGGTCCAAATTTAGTGTGGCACCTTTCTATTTGAATTGGTGTACAAGAACGGTAGATTCCCACGATAACTTGTGGCCCCACACAACATGTACTATAAGACCAATCGGGCCTAGGAAGAGGTACACAGGCACAACTCGATACTTGGTCATGACCATAAACGAGGTCAGGTACATGGGCACTACCTAAGGCACATAGACACATTCTAAAGAGAATGTGTAGGCCCCGAGAGTCTGAGACATGATTTTTGACAGTAGTACAAACCATATACAAAATGAAGGAAAAAATGCGCTAGCATATACCTCACCTAGATTCCCTATGAGTTCACATATAGGGAGACCCATCATACACAGAGTTAAATTATTTATAAAACTTCTACCTCATTTTCTCCTTCATTTTGACTCATATTCTGGCCCCTGAATATCATATCATGAGTATTTTTCCACTTTGAATGTGACGGTTTCCTTCATAGTGGAATTTGAAATTTACCATGACATCTTTCAAGAATGAATCATGATTTTAGTGTTGGTCAAAGATAGATGTAAAAATATAGGATCATTATAGAGAGGAGTGGTTTGGAACCCCTGGTCATACCATGGTGTGAGACACCAATACACCTCTTCATACTGAGTTGTTACCTCTTGTTTTATTAAGTAATTATTGATCTACGCACTGAGTGGTATGCTAATATTATATAATGTGATGGATTATCTACGTACTTAGTGGTATCCACCCATTATATTATGGAATGGGTCTTCTGCCTAATAGGCAGTACCCTCCTATTGTGTCATGGCATGTGTTCTCTACCTATAGAGTGGTTCCATCTTGTTGTATCAGTGAGTGGGTCACCAAATACTATGTGGTAACCTTCTGTTATATCAGGGAATAGGTCATCTACCTACTCAGTGGTAACTTACTATTATATTAGGGATGTGATCTATTACTACTATGTTATACCCTCTTCTTTTATAAGGGAATGAATCATCTACAATATAAGGGGTACCCTCCACTATCTATTTATTAGCACAATAAGATTATATAATGGAAAGGGACCCCACCTACTGAGTGGTACCATTCTATCGTATCTGGTCCGGGGTTATGGAGATACTAAGTGGTACCAACATATTGTATCATGGAATGGGTCCTCTACCTCATGAGTGGTAACCATTTTTTGATCTAAGGAATTGGTCCTCTACCTTAATAGTTGAATCCTCATGTCTCACTAAGTAATGCGACCACTATACAACGATTTTTACCCCATAATGATGACACACAATGGATAGATTTGGTTCATCCAAATATTATTTCTTCAGAGAGACATGTGAGATTTTGGGAATTGATGATGTACTATTTCAACATTTGGTAGAATCGTCACCCTAGGCTAGAATTTGAGATAGATATCCCCTTTCATTATCATCTAATAATATTATATGAGAATATATATCTATGCTAATGGTATATTTTCCATATTTCTGTATGATTAGTAAACTACTTCTATCATTTCTTGTATCAATACCTCTTCAGTTTTTAGAATGTCCCATGGGGTATGATTATTTACACCACTATATTGGATTTCCCCTACTAGTCATGTATTTTTAATGATTCTTGAATGATCAGTGGTGACATTATTGGATAATAAGGATACTCGTGTGAAATTTACTGTGTATAATTTTTTGGGATCAGAGAATAGAAGTTAGGATTTTTTTCAGTTATATAATTTTTCATGAAATTATCAGACTGATGCATCATTTATTATTGGGAGTGTATTTTTTCCCATTACTTTTAATATTTTGTTATCATACTATTTTTCATTCTCTAGAGGATGTTATAGCCATAGTATTTTCTGTAGATATAATTGTACTTTATTTTTATTCCTCTACAATTCTAAATGGAGATGGTTGGTTGCGTGTATAGAAGTACCTTGGGAAAAGGCATCATATTTCAGTTATTCCTCTTTCTTATTGTCAACAACCCCATGCCTATAGTGGTGGGATTCGGTTATTTATTGATTGGATTTCCCCAACCCTTGTGTGTTCGTATTTTTCATGATGTGTTATATTGTTTTCAAAGGTGGTTAAAACTTAGGATGCTATATAGAGTTATTACCCTTATGAGTTCTGGTAGGGAACATTGGTAAATAATGTTAGTGTCTTATGAGTGGCATTCAGGTTATGGAACACATACATATCCAAACAACAAGACTAACAACTCTCTTGTGGAGAAATCATTATAATATATTGATTGAATGGATATTTGATATAAGAATCTAATATGATTAAGTACATTGACAACCCTTCATTAGTCATTTAACCTTATATATATATGTTCATCTTTTAACTTGGTATGACATTATTAATATTGATAATTTTGTAAAAAAACAATCTAGGGTATCAATTAAGGATTGTAAAGTTGATATGATGAGTTATGTGGCGTCAGTTAAGATTCCATCGCATGAGGTCATTCCTCTAGGTGTATTGGTTAGAACACCCCTAACAATGGAGGAGCATGTTATAATAGAAGAGCATGCATAAGATGTGAAGAGGCTTAACTCACTCCTTGATTGAAAATTCAATAGATCATTGTGGTTCCTTTCTAAGACATATTCATTGTTAGGGAAGGATTTGATTGGGTCAATGATATATATATATTATTTATTGTTGATATCATGACTAATGAGATGGTTGCACTAAAAGTTTCTATTTCCCATAGAGTAGCTATAATCTGGTTGAGTTTAATCATGTAATGGTATATTGAGTTGAAATAATCATTACATCCATTAAATATTTTGGGGGAATCACTACCAATTATATTTAAGATTATTTCAGATTCATGGGCTATTGTAGCTGTAGTATAGGGGGATTACAGCTGCAATATATGCCATGAGTTATAATGAAATTCAGTGGTACACTCCGAACATAATTTGGGATGGTTACTTATAGGAATGGATGTTTGAGTAGTGATTCCATAGAGACATACATGCTAGTGTGGTACACCGATGCATTCCCACAAATGTGGGAGTCTTTGATAATTTACTAAAGAAATAGAGATTCCTGTCAAAAAGAAACTATGTAACTAGAGTTGGGAGTGGGGATCACCATGATGAGTCATCAATAATAGCTAGTTGGCACATGCTAGTATGGTCTTATAATAAGAAAAAATTCCACATACCAACTCAGGGATCTGGCCATGTGAAATAGTAAATACACACAGGACCAAGGAAGCCCAGAGAGGGGAGATTCTATTCAGGTGATGGGTGATGTCAGATGGAATGTGATATTACTAACTGATGTTTTGAGGGGGAAAGAAGTCATTATATGGACACCATGGTAGAGGTAGTTCCATGATCATGATTCTCCCATGTGTAGACAAGGCTTCCACTATGTAGGTGGGGCAAGTAGAGGATATTGGTGGGTATCTAGAAGGAGGAGCTTCTAGTGGTGGATACGATTCTGAGCAACAAACACTACCACCATTAGAAGACCCAGATCAGTATTGGGGAACTAGAGGTCTGGGATTTGGGTAACTACTAGCTATGGAGGATTATGACATAACATCTTATGATACATTTAGAGGTGAAATCTATGTTTTTTCTATACATTATTTAATACATGAAAAAAATCTGTGAGTCATTCCATCATCTCCTAGCCACTTGTTTGAGAGTTTGATCCCCTAGTAGATACTTCAACACTACTTCTTTTTTGAGGTTATTATAGGTATTTATTCTTCTATATAGCTTATATGTCAGTAGTTCAAGTTATCACGGTGTGCAATGATTTTTTTGTGGGACTAATTAATCTTATAAAAGATATGATATTTAATAATATTAGGTATGAACTGGTTTTTGATTGTCCATTGCTTGGTCAACATTCACCATAGATGATTGAAATGCCTTTAGATATATTGGATGGGATTTTCATTTATGGGAATGTGAGATCTCATGGTAGATAGATTGGGTCCTATGAAAAGGAATATAAATCCCATCACCCATAAAATGGACATTATGTCCACTAGTGCAACATCATCTGTAGGCATCAGTGTAAAACCCCAAGATTTTTAGAAGATAATGTTTATTAAAATTTCATCGATGTCTTGGGTTTAATACTACAAAATGATAAGTTTACACAATACACAACATTTGCTTAACTAGTGGTATATGTAATAGTGTAACATCCCAGTTCAGGGTGCCTCTAAAGGTGCCCCATACTTAGTTGGTCACATGGACTTAATCACATTTTCCTGAATTCAAGAGGTTGTTGACTACCATTGAGGGATTTTGGTTTGATAGTGGGGAAATATGCCCTCATTGGTAGAGTAACATAGAGAAATGATAATAAAATACTATTTATGAATGGTAATACTGTAAAATAAGTAAAATGTGGAAGACTTAATGTAAATAAAAAACTGGAAAAAATATATAGATTATTCAAGTAACATATGTCAAGGAAATCATCCAAATATGTCACAATGATGAAATAAAGTACAAAATCAAGAACAAAGAAAACATTTAAACTCTAGCAGCATTGAATGCCTCAGCTTGGTCCCATGCCCTCCATATCCACATCAATTAATTACCTCATGTAGGATGGAGCCTTCCCTAATATATACATGAAACAATAAAATTTGTTTGAGCCCAAAATCATATCCCAAACAGGGTGTGAGCTGAATCCTATTAGGAAACCACCAAAATATATGTGCCAAAAAGACAGTGAATATATATAGTAGACAACATGAAAAATGAAGTAATAACTATGAAGTACTAAAAATTGAAAAAACCTATAGTTTCAACTACATTCATTTACATTTAATAATTATTCAACAAAAAATTCACAAGAAATCCTCTAGGATGTACTCACAGTCTAACCCCTCTGGACCAACATAAACAATGACTCTCTGAGAATGCACTCACCATCAATTACTCATTTGGAAATTTAATGGTAACTATGGAATCACTGAGGAAGCACTCAACGTCCAATTCCCCATGTGGTATCTTAATGGTATACTACAAAAACTATTATGGAGCACTCATGTCCAACCCCCCTATGGTCTTGCAATGTGAAACGTATAATAGACACTATGGGGAAGCCCTCAGCATCCATTCCCCCTATGGTCTAACTACACCAGTTTCCCTCAACCCTATGTAATACAATTATGCACAACGATCTTTATCACCAAAATTAAATTTCAAATTCTTCTTTTTGAAACAGCTACAAAGGAGAATTCAATCATGCAATATAATAACAACTCCATCCTAAAATCTCTAGACATTGAAAACAAACCTTCCTAATAGGCAGTTCTAGACCCAATTACTAATATCATAAAAACATGTGAAAACACATCCAATGCAAGGTAATAAAAACAATTCATAATCAATAACCCTTACTCGAGAAAAAAAAACATAGAAGGTAGTAACAATGTAAAATTCCCAAAACACACAATACCCTAAACTAGTGTATTGTGAATTTTTTTCACATATAATCCAATGAAAACTACAAAAAGGAACAATCCACCTACATTGACGTTGTATGATCAATCTAGTTTAACATGAGCCTTTGAATCAATATAGAATTCCATAGATATATAAGAACGTCAAAAAAACACTCAATAATAAATAAGTCACACAAGAGGAGAAATCGAGAGGAGAGGCTCTATATGAAGGAAGAACTCACAGAGATTATTCCAATTCCTTCGACGATGTTTGATTCGGAGAACCGATGGTGGTTCGAGGGCTCGGAGTTGATTCGGAAATTACCTTTGGTCCTGGATGAGACACGAGTCAAAGAAGGTGTTTATAGCAATTAGATGTTTCCCTGAGCTTAATTTACAAATTAAAAGAATAGTACATGGTGTTTTGTTTTAATGTACATGTCGTGTATGTGCCTTAACTAAACTACACTTTAAGAGGTCTCCAGGTGAATCCACATGGCCATGTACTCGGCCTTTACATGGAAAGTACACGGCTACCCACGATAACCAAATACACGATGTGTAGTCATAAGTACATGGAGTGTACTCCTATAAATTACAGATTCTCCCCTTGTTCCCAAAAAAAACACGAAATCACGATCCATACCTGAAATGAAGATCTGGGTTCTTACAAACACCCCCCTTCAAGAAATTCATCCCCCAATTTTCTTAATAAGGTGGTGTAGGGGAAGAATCCTTGAATAGATCCAACCACTACAATAACACATTGGCCACCCTCTCCCACGACTCATCATGTACTCGCTCATACTACCACAACACCCATACTAAAAGAACATACAGGAAAAAAATATCATATAAACTATGATCAACAATATGGATAGGATGCTCTAGGAATGATGCGTCCACATCTAACTCAACCTCCTTTGGTTGTAAAACATGAGATCAGTGTGAGAAGTAACACCACAGCTGAAAAACGAGGAAGTAATCATGCATTGCTCGGTACCTCTGAGGAAACTGAAATCAGTTGGGAACCTGACCAACACTGTACAAAATTTCAAATTTCCCAACATATCGTGGTGAAAGCTTCCCCTATCTCCTAATCCATAATTGTCCCAATGTCGGCGTGACACATAGAAAAACCTAATTCTCAAACTCGAACTCCAATGGTCATCTCATTCGATCAATAAGAGATTATTTTATGATTGTTCAGTATCAAACCTCTTTCAAATCAACTCCTACTGATTTATGGTCTCCTGGACTGGACGAGGTCCTAAAAAGCTACCTCTCCTACTTCCAGCCAACAAATTGGTAATCGTCATGTCCTACCGTACCATGCCTCATATGATCTCATCTGAAAAGTCTCCTAAAATCAATTATTGTAGGAAAACTCAACTAGAGGTTTGTGATTCTTCAATGAACCTCAAAAATTTAGGACGCATGAATGAAGAATGTCCTCCAGCACCAAAATTGTACACTCAGACAAGCCATCGGTTTAGGGATAGTTTGATATCGTTAGAAGTACATGTGTAACAAAAGCCCTTTGTAGTGTTTACGAGAGTTGAGAAGTAAAACAAGCATCCTTATCTAGAATGATAATGTGTGGAACCCCATGTAATCTTATAATCTCTCAGATGTAAAACCTTCCCATCGCATCAACATTAAAGGACTCCATTATTGGTAAAAAGTGTGCATCCTTCGTGAGTATCTTAATGAAAAAACTAACTGCATCACTCCCTAAAGGAGATAGGGGTAGCCCTGTCAGGAAATCTATCAAAACATCATTCATCTTCCACTCAGGAATGGGTAACTGCTATAAAATCCCCATTGTTCATTGATGCACTTTCTTTACCTACTGTTAGATCGAAAATCTCATGAAAAAACTAGAAATATCACACTTCATGTGTGGCCGCCAATACTGATGGTGTTGATCACTATATATATTGGTGACACCAGGATAAACTTCATAAACTGAAGAATCTAAATATCGCATAATCTCCTCACGTATGTCTATTGACACCCATATTCTCTGATGAAAATGCAAGATCTTATCATCTCCTACTACCCATCCATGAATAGGGTCTTCTCCTGACTCACTATCCCATAAAAGTAGGCCTTCAACATTTGATAGCTGCCTAATTCACACTCGATCAAGTAGAGTAGAGGTAAAAACTAAAAAAGAAAGAAAGATATTCCCATGTCTATCATAAACCTCCAAATGTATCTTAGATTGTAAAGAAACGTGATTCCACTCAATACTGGCCTCCTGAACTGCCTATATCTGGGTCCTCCTCAACACATCAGCCACTACGATTCTGTTCCTAGGCATGTGCACAATCTCAATGTCAACAGACTAAAGTTCCTCAACCCACCATAACTATTTCAAATTCATATCACGATGAGTGAAGATATACATGAGACATTGGTGGTTAGTGAAAATCTTAAAATTCTCTGCCAACAAATAATGTGTCCAATGGAGTAAATCATGATCAACTACAACAAAACCCAGGTCGTGCATCAGGTAATTCCTCCCATGTTGCCTCAACTAATAATATCTATATGAAATGACTCCTCCCCCCCCGGCAAAAAGCAATTATCCTAGCCTGATACATGATGAATCAATGTAATCAGTTTAAATATTTCCTGGGTTAGGAAAAACTACAGTCAGTGCTGAAGTCATCTTTCCTTTCAGAACTGTGAAGGATGAATCGTAGTAATTTGTCCATTGGTACTTCACACCCATCTTAGTCAGACTCCTCAATGGCACTGATAAGAGTGAAAAGTCTTGTATAAAATGTCTTTAGTAACCATCCATCCCTAGAAAACTTCATACTAGAAAGACGTTCTTCAGCTGCTCCTATGAAACAACTGCTCTCACTCTCTCTGGGTCTACTAATACTCCTGTCTCTATGATAACATGACCTATGAAGGGAATCTTATCCATCCAAATGGGGAATTTTGAGAGCATAGCATATCACTAATTCTCTCTTAGTGTACTAAAAATGATATCACCATTTTTTGTTTGGTCATGTCGAGTGTGAGAGTACAATAAGATATCATCCACGAAGACTGCCATGAAAGAATTCAAGTATTGATGGAACACTCAGTTACTCTATGCCATAAAAACTTCCGGTGCATTCATTAGACCGAATGGCATAACCACATACTCGTATAGACTATACAAGATCTTAAAGGCTATAAGAGGTATATATAATTGTCTAACACACAGATGATGATAACAAGATCTCAAATAAATATTTGATAACACCCGAGATCCTAAAAGCTGATCATATTGATCATCAATAGTTGGAATGGGATATCGATTCTTGACCATCAACTGGTTCAGCTTTCTATAATACACACAATGTCAGTGTGTACCTTTTTACTTTGTTGCAAAAATTAATGGTGAACCACAAGGATAAGTACTGGGTTATATTAAAACCATTTGCATGTGACACTTATAAATACATCTTGAGTTCTTGTAACTCTATTATATCCATCCTATTAGGAAGAATAGACACTGGTTCTTCCCCTGACACAAGATCAATGGAAAAGTATACCTCTCGCTTCGATGGAAAACCAGAATGTCCTCTGGAAAGATGTCCCTGAAGAGACCGACCACGAGAGGGAAATCTATTTGTAAAGTAACCTTTTCTTCTAGTTATAGACTTGACATCTAGGCTATAAATCCTCCCAACCCATGATGCTCAAGTACAGCTCTTCTCTCTTGATAATCCCATTCTCCCTTATTTGGAAACAAACCGCCCTCTCGAGACACGAAACTCACCCTATGGAGATCGAAATCGAAAATATCATTGAAGGGAATGAACCATTACGTTCTAAGAATGACATCATAGATCATCGTCTATATGACATAAAGTTACCAAAAGAAGTGACACTCAACGACCTCAAGTGGTCACTCCTTGAACTAACACACACTATACATTCTAGTCTCCAACGGTGTGTTCAGCATCATGATATTAGCAGGAGTAAACATACAACAGAAAAACCTCTACACAATAGAAACAGATGTGAAATTATGGGAAGATCCTGTATTAAGAAGTGAAGAAGCTAAAAATGAGGAAACTAGAATCATAATCGTATCTATAGAGGGTCTGAGATCCTTCTACTAATGGGTCTGTTATATCAAAAAATCCTGACATGCACTCTGGCATTGTAATGAAGTTTGTGATCCATGTGTTGATACACCTCTGGCTACCAAAAAACATATTTCTAACCCCTAAAACCACGAACTACACCTAGAAATGAATGGCCAAAAGAAAAATGGTTTCCTTACTAATGTGAGACAGGTTGTCTTGCATAGGTACATGGAATTGAAACAAAACTCTTATCACTAGATGCTAGTAAGAAAATATTACAGAAACGCTAGAGATGACCCACCTTGCTGAAAGGTCGTCACATAACGGGGTCTATCGGGAAATGTGGCCCCATATTCCCTCTCATTTTTCACTGTTAGCATACCACCTGGCTACCTAAAAGAGTATCTCACCTACTTGGAGCATCGCACATAGACTCTCTGTGGGGCATCATATTGTCAGTCGGAGGAGTACCAATATTGGGCGTTGAACCGCCATGGATCACAACTCCTGAATCCCTAAAGTTTCACTATGTTATCAGCTCATAGTTGACTATAGATGTGATGGAAGTCAAGATGAATTTATTTACCTAAGATCAGATGTCATGACTGAGACCATCCCCAAACTTCCTTGCTAGAAACAACTCATCACCACCCAGAATGGTAAAAAATTGGTACAACACTTTGAAGCAAGAAGAATACTCCATGACTGAAAGTGTACCCTTTTCTAGAATCATAAACTCTTGGGCTTAGTCATCCCTCAAAGTCTCCTAGTTAAAATAGTCATAGAAGACACGGTGGAACTCATCCCATGGCATAACCTGCTGGTTTCCTGCTTGTGATATCACATCCCACCATCTCATCAAATAATCCCATAGCATGTTTGTCGTGAGCTTCACCCTCCTCTCTTGAGGGATCTCAAGATGCTCGAAGATAGGAATCAGAGCTTCTAACCATGACTCTACATCATGAGGAACTGCATGAAATTAGAATGTCGGAGGATGTAGCTGTAGAAAAACCCACGTCAACTATGCCATTGATGGGGAAGGATGCAGTGCTCCATGAAAGGTCTATATAACCCTCATGAATCCTTTCTAAAATATGCATTGTCACCTCTATTTGTAATAATAGCTGGTGCCAAGATGGGTATGATGAGAGGATTATCTGTTAGTACCTGATCTACGATGTCTGGTGTCAGATCGTTGCCATGTATCTGGCGTACAACCGGTGGACATCTCGGTTCCATGAATCTACAAGGTCTAGTGCACCTTAGTTCAAGATTATCAAGGACTGAAACATATAAGTGCTAGAAATAGATAGAATAATGAAAAAATTCATGTTATTCAAATACTTGGTTACATGGAGTGTATAACCCCTACATGTCTTGTTCCCTTATGCCTTTACATTGGCATGTCGTTATGCCTAAACTGGTCGTGTAATACCCCATACACACTCTGTCATCTCCATTGAAATGGAATAAACCTGAATCATTTCCCCCTACCTGACTTCCTCTACATTGCTAAACCACATAGTTCTCTAATGAAAGAACTATATGACGTGCATGTGCCAGACACGACGTGTACTAGAAGGATTTTAGCAACCCATGTCATTAGTCACACAGCTGGATACATGGTCGACTCTACATGGAATTTTCAAGATTGAAACATTCTTTTATACCTGAGTTTATTCCATCTATGTCATTAGTCACACGTCTCAAAAAAATGGACACTACAACATAGAGTATAAATCTAGTACATGGTGTGTTCCACCATGATTTCCCAACCGCATGTCATTGTCCACAACGTCAGTCACACAATCAATGATGACACAAAATGTACATATAATACACAGTGTGTACTTATGAAAAAGTTTTCCTTCCCGTATATAAGGATAAATGGCGTGTATTCATCAATACCCAACGTGTATTCTGGATTTTTCTTTCGGATAGTATGCCTCAGAAACTACAATAGAACCCCATATAAAAAACTGATACAATAATTTATGTGACAAATTCAAATCCCTAAGGTCCCATACTCCATCCGAATTAATTTTATGGCATCATATTGATGATATCACAAGTATAATAGTGAAATTAATCAAATGCTCCAACAAACTTTGATCCATGATGGCCCATAACACCTCCGGGAGCTACGTTTGGTTCCCATTCAAATGAAACATTAAATATTATAAATACCCTATCAAATAGAATGTATTCTATCAAGACATCCATCACAACAACATGTATATCTAGCACAACATCTATCACAACATGCAATCAAAAATGCACCCTAAATTCCATGTCATGAATGCATGGCTTGTGATCTCTAGAATGTAATTATATAATGCATTAGGTGGAATACCCTCATCTAACCGGGTTTCAACAAAAATATGAATTCAAATAACAATGATAAGAACAAAATTCACTTGAATCACCTAACAATGAAATCAAATCAACAATAAAATTGAAAAACCAGAACAATTTCTATAATTAAGGTAATTGGTTTTTCCATTTATACATGTCAGCAGATCATGGGAACATCTTATTACCAACTACCCATTCTTTCCTATCCCTATCTATATGATCCAAAATGTATGAAAAAGAAGAAAATAACCCCTTTTATTCCCATTGGTTATGTCCAGGTTCGGGGTGCCACCAATGGTGCCCCGTATCCAGTCGGTCACATGGATTCAAGTGTATTTTCTAAAATTCCATAGGCTACCTACAAGTAGCGAGTGTCGTAGGTGTGAAAGTGGGGAAACAATTCTCTCCTTTGTAGATTAACACAAAGAGATGATAACAATATATAGAAATATAATGATAATACCATATAATAAGTAATCATTGTATGACTAAAAGTATATAAACATCTAAAGAACATATATAAATGATGCATGTAACATATGTCTAGAAAAGCTTCCAAACATGTCACAATGCTAAAATATAGTACTAATATATATAAAAAAGAAAAAATGTAATCTTCATTAGTATCACAAGCCTCAGATTTCTCCCATGCTCTCCAGATTCACATCAATTGAGTACATGAAGTATAAGGGAACATCGCCTTATCTATACATGAAAAAATATAATCTATTTGGGCCCGAATGCATGTCTCAAATAGGGTGTGAGACAAATCCCCGTAGGAAACCACCAAAATATATGTTCCTAATAGTCAGTGAATATATATAGAAGACAATATAAAAAATGAAGTAATAACTAAGAAGTACGTTAAAGTAAACAAACCTACAGTTTCCACTACATTCATTTACATTTAATAATTTTAAACCAAACATTGAACAGAAAACCTCGGGGAAGTACTCACAGTCTAACCTCCCTGGTTCAACATAGAAAAAGACTCTATGAGGAATCACGCACCATCAATTACTCCTTTGGAATTTTAACGGTAACTGTAGACTCTCTGAGGAATCATTTAATGTCCATTTCCACCTGTGGTCTTGAAAAGGTATACTACAAACACTATAAGGGATCACTCACACCCATCCCCCCTATGGTGTTACAATATGTAAAGTATAACATACAATATGGGGAAGCCCACAACATCCATTCCCACTATGTTCTAACTACTCCAGGTTCGCTAAACCATGCGTAATACATCCGTGCACAATGATATTCAACATCGAACATATATCTCAAACGCTACGTGGCTAACAAAATATTAAGCATAACTCCAGGATGTCAAATAATAATTACTCTATCCTAATAGAACTAGACATGCAAATCAATGAAGCCTAACATATAGTTTAATACCCAATAACCAATATCAAAAAAACATTGGAAAACACATCAAAAGCAAGTTAATAAATCCTATTCATAATCAAGCTCCCTTACTCAAGTAAACAAAGCATAAAAAGAAGTAACCAGATTAAGTTCCAAAAACATGAAATACTCTAAACTAGGGTATGGGGAACTTTCTGTACATATAATTCAAATAAATCAACAAAATGTCATAAACGACCTACTTTAGCATTGTACGATCAATCTAGTTGAACCTCTTCTTTTAAACTGACCTAAAAATCTATAGATCTAAAAAAATGACATAAATTATCAACCTATAATAACTCACGTAAGAGGATAAATAAAGGGTAGAGGATCTAGAATAAAGAATAACTAAATGATGAAAACCCAATGCAATCGACAATGTTTGATTTGGAGAATAGACGATGAGTCAAGGGCTCAGAGAAGATCGACAATTCCCGATGATCCTAGATGAGACAGGGCAAGAAGACGTTGCTTCTTGAAATTAGACACGACCCCAGCTCGACATAAAAAATAAAAAAATGTACATGTCATGTTCTTTAAAAGTACACACTGTGTACATTCTTTAATTGGCTTCCACTTTAGGCGGTCTCTAGGTCACCCCACATTCCCATGTACTCAACCATTATGTGACTAGTATATGGCTACATGCAACAACCAGGCACACGGTGTGTACTCATACGTACACGTCATGTACTCCTTAAATTTCCAAATTCTTCCCTTTTTATCAAAACACACCCAAAATAAAGATCCATGCTTGAAAATATAGATCCGGGTTCTTACAAATGGTATGAATGGATTGTGAAACTCATATTTGCAAGTTCATTGGATAATATTCATTTAATTCAAAATTGAGTATTAGTTAACAAATAAATATTATTATGTTACCTAATAACCTAGTTATTATAATGGTTGGTATAAAAAATATTACCTTTATACTGAAAAACTTTTTAAATAAAAATTGACAAGTTTAAAATAAAACCACTCTGGAAGGAATTTTTTAATTAAACATATATTTAATATACTTAATATTTATTTTAAAATTAATTCTTATGTTTTTTAGACATGATATATGAACTAATTAAATTGTTGGATAAAATTATTATTTTTCAAATTAAATGCAGTTTGTTTCTTTTTGATGGAATAAAAAATTCAAAAATAGTTTTTGAAACTTTTTGTATTCAATGTGAAAAAATACACTAATTCATTTAATTTATAATAAATAAATTTACATTGGTTTTTTGAAATATGTATCATTTTACGATGAATTGTCAAAATAATGATTTTTTTGGAGAACTTTATTATATTTTAAAATCATTACAAGGTAGAACTATGTTTTTTATTTTTTTAATATTAATTAGTTCATTTTTATCCAATTATTGTATTTTAAAATGGGATTATACATGATTTTATTATAAAAAAATTTCCATTTAAAATTGGGAAATTTTCCAAAAAAAAAATTTACAAGAAATTTTAATGGTATTATTTTAAATTTAATTTTATGACTTCTACATTTTGAATTTTGAAAAATGGTTGAAATATTTTAATTCATGAGGTATAAATTTGGTATGTATATACCTTTTATTTTTGAACAATATGAATAGAAACTCTGTAATATTTTGTTACCACAGTAAAGGGTAAATTAGGTAATGTAATTTTAAAATTAAATTATAATCACTATAAAATAAAAAAAAATTGAAATAAAATTATTTGATGAGTTTAATTTTACTCTTAACAAATAAGTATCTTATCTATACCAAATAAAGGATAATTTTCTATAAAGATGACTTAATTAATATTTAAATTAAATAATGGTACAAAGGGTTATTTTATTTGTCATCAATATATATTATGTGTCCAAAATTGAAAAAAGGGCATATAAATGAATATAAAATGAAAATATTAACTTCATTTCAATATATTCCTAATATAAATTTATAATTGACATTTTGGGTACATTTTAGGGATATTATGGTATTAAGAATATTTTATTTAATATAAATTTAATAATGTCACATTCATGTTTTAAATAATATATGATTCGTAAAATAAGGCATTAGTGGTGGTAAAGTAGAGTATTTATACTAATTTGAAAGCTAAAATGTTTTTCTTTATCATGTTATTGTATTTTTAAATTTCAGGACTAAAAAAATTACCTTAAATCTTTATCTATTGTTGATGAAGAAATAATTTAATTGATGAAAAATCAACAAATTATTTTTTTTATTAAGATTATAATAACCATTAAAAGACAAAAACACTTGGAAGAATTCTACTGGAAGATTATATAATGACCATAATCATCCAAGAGTCATGTTATTGACCATTTAGAGCCTTATATAATAGATTATTATAGTTATATTATTTTACTTAAAGTGATATTGAACATTTTACTTTCATGTTTTAATAAGTATAACATCTCTAATCATGGAATTTCTAAAAGATATATTATTCCAAAAGTAATATATTAAAATATATTATATGTATCTTCATCAATGATTTTTATTTTCAACATTTACCCAAAAAATATTTATATTATATAATTACAAAAAACTGATGTAGTAATTTTTATTGACGATAATATCAAATTAATGTTATTAAAAATATTAAAACATATATATTTTATGGAATAATTAATATATAATATAATTTTTATATATTAATTAGACCCTATATGGATATAATAAAATATAGTTTTTGGATAAAATATTATCTTTTATTTTAAAAAATATATGAATTTAACATTGTCAGAATTGACCCTATTATTGTTTTGTCAAGACTATGGTTAATTAAATTATATTAAAATCATAAAATTTTAAAAATATATAATAATCACTATATGATAAAAATGATCTAAGTTATATATTTAAGAATAAATTTTCATCAAATAATTAAATATTTCACCCATTTAATAATGAAATAATAGTACCCCATGATAAAATGAAATAAAATAACTAAGTGTTAAATTAAAATGATAACATTTAAATTGACTTAAAAACATATCCAAGATTTATTGGTTAATGAGATTAAAACATTATTTCATCTAATCATTGAAACTATGAATTTTTTTATGTTTTTTAATATGTTTTCATTTTATTATAAATTAAAATTTTTGGAGATTTTCATTGATCCCAAAACATAAATTATAAAAGAGAACATAATCCCTTAAAATTTCAATTCACATTGCGCCTTCATGATTAGAAATCAAATGAAAATTTCTGTTATCAAAATCCATAATAACATTGTAGATTTTCTAGCCTTCTCAAAAGACCAACTCTAGAGTCTTTAAGTGGAGATCTAGAGGGAGCTCGTTGAAGAAAAGGTAATCACTTCTGCAGATTATTTCAAGTTATCTCTTCCTCTACTCTATCTTCATGAGTTGTTTCAGTTATAAATTAATAACTCTAGTATCAATTATATACTGAAATTTTATCATGTTTATGGAAAAACTATATTCCACCTTCTAATGATCCTAAGAAAAATTAAATCACCATGCGTGCGTACGTAAGGCTTACTGTCTCCATGCCATGGTGTAAAATTATATTCAACACCACATGACTTGGATGGATATAATGATGTAAATAATAACTAGATATGATTATCATAACAAGTTATTTATTCAATATAAATATATACCACATCCAAATTGATACCATTTCATAATTAATAGAATTATATCATCACTTCTGTGTACGTACAACCTACCATCTCCATCATGTGATTTTATTCATTTTACATGATGTCCATTAAATATTTTTTATTTAAATGTATAGAATCAATAAATATGACATATATTATGTCAATATAATTTTTGATTGATAAAAAATATGTACTAATATGGACAATCATAACATATTCCACAAAAATATTCATTAAAAAATGAAGTAGTTAATACATGAATAATGAGAAATAATGAAATATTATTTCAAAATATATGAGAATATGATCATATATGATATCATAAAATTACTAACAATTCTATAATAAGTCAATTAAATCATTTAAAATCATTATAAATGAGGTTCAAATAAATATAAATCATACCAGACCATAGGTAAGGGATGATTTCACAATCTTATCTTTATCTGAGATTTTTTATATGCAAGTATTAACTAGTTTATATTTATCATCCATGTCCACGTTTCCTAAATAAATATTCCAAAATATTATGTCTATTATTATAAAATTATTTAATGTTAAATTCATTTATTTTGGTGGAGTTTTATTTAATGGTATGAAAAGAATCAATTTTAATTTTCTGTATGAGGTTCTTCTTGAATTTTTTGATAGAAGTAGGAGAAAAATGATTTTTAAACATATATAACATGATTGATTATTTTCAATTTAAAAACGTCTTATTTCCATGAAACTTCTCTTAAAAGGTCTGAAGTTTATTTTCAATGAAATTCTCATCTTTTAAAATTGAATAGTGTTTTAAGAAAAAATTTCATTTGAAGAAGAAAGTATCTTTTCCTCAAATATTATTTTCAAGTCATTTATAAAAATTATTTTATTTCAATGATTAAGGATTTGTTTAAATTATACCATCCTTATTATGGTCATGGTAAATTATTTTTTTGACGGAATTGTTTTTATAAATTAATTTTTTACATGTTTTATGTTATAAAGGAATGAGGATTAAGAAACATAATTTATTCCATAGGTTAGGATATGATTAATGATTTTTTAGTAGAACATATATGTATTATTTTAACTATGAGGTACGTGGGAACTATATCTCCCACCAATTAATTGGGTAATTATTTATATCTCATGAAATAGAAATGACTTGAATGGAATGTAAATCATGTTCTACAATACAGGGCTAGAATGAGGAGTGAACTCAGTTTAGTAATTGACATAGTCATCTAAGATGGTGTTCACAATAATCATTGGATAATAATGAAATTATTTCCTATATATTTGTTTTCTATAATTTAATGTTTTATAACCATTAAATTTTTTCATGGGTTGTGTTCATTTATGATTTATTCCTTAAGAACATCCAAGATTTATTTCATGATAGAAGAATTTGGTATTCAATATTTGGGTTACTGTTTTTACATTTTTATTTATATGTTTTTTTGATGTTCTCCAAATTTACCCATATAGATAAGTTGTTCTCACAAATATTTTTTTTATTTTCGCCAGGATATAATGAAAGGTTTTAGGTTGGAAAACTATAGAAATATATCATTTTAAGATATTATGAAGATCTTTCTCCAAGTTAAATGAATGCATTCCCAATTTCCGAATCACTAAAATATTATGGTATTTGGGAATATAAATGTGTAATATATTAATTATTACTCAAAAGTAATGAAATTTCTATGTACGTAATGCTATGGGTTGTTAGAGTTTTTCTTAGAGTGTTTGTTTAGTCAACCTTTAGAAACAATGATTCAAAAACTTTTTTGAGATCCCTATAGATATCTCTAGGGATAAGTCTAGGGATGTTCCTAAGGATAGTACTGACTATTTGTTATAGTCATGGAATTATGGTAAGGATCATGAATAACTTAGGATTAAACATGCAATGTTATTTATTGAATGTACTATCACGTGATTATTTTTTTTCTAGTATGATTTTCCTCTAACAATATTCTTTTTGAGTTTTAGACAATGGATGGAACCCGATTGAACCGTGTTAATGATCAATGCAATGGGAAATGTAACAATAATCCTCCATAACAACCAAATGTTATGGGAGCAATAATGAAAAATCTTATTGCTATACTAACACATTTTTTTGTATCGTTCTGGACTTCCAAATGTGATTAAAAAGGAAAAAAACTTTTTTGACCTTCAAAACGCAACATACCCATATTATTGGGTCTTCATATCCACATGATTCAAATAAAGGATCAATACACCTGAAGAGATATTTTCCATCCTTCAGTATGTAGAAAAGAAAAAAGTCATTGGGTTGTCTATCATTTAGATGGAGAATCAGACCAATGGTGGACTCTAATCAAGAATAAAAGGCACCCAGATGAAATTGAATCCAAAAAATGGGATGAGTTGAAGAACTTATTTTTCAATAATTACTTTCATAATATTATTCAAAAAAATATGGAATATTAGTTCCTTACTCTTGATAAAAAGGTTGATGAATCCATTAGGACTTACACGAAAACTTTTACAAAACATACAAGGAATGATTCTAGCTTTATCATCAAACCTAAAAGTAAAGTAGATCAAATCATCAGTGGTTTAAAAACAAGTATTCTAAGGAAGCTATCTATAATTGAGATTAACATATGTGATGAAATTCTATGTTGATCAATCAATATAGAAATAGAAGTTGCAGTTACATATCAATCTCATTGTTTTGACAAGAAACGAATGTTATATTTTAATATAAAATCTAAAAACAATGGTGAAAATAAGACAAGCGTTTCCCTATGCTCAAATTGTGGAAGAAGTTGTGGTGGAGATTTTATTAAATGGATTAGAAAATTATTTATGTATGGATGATAAGTTCATTGGGTAGTTGAGCACCAATGCAATGAGGAAAAGGTAGAAAATAATATGTATAGAGCAAAGGATACAGAGAATGCACCACCCACATGTCAATCATAAATGTGAAAGGAAATGGTTCATTATTCTAAAAAATTTCCTAATACATGGATTATCATTGAGTATCAACATCAATAACACCTTATGGAAAAAGAAAAAAAGGAAAATAACATGAGATCATTATTGCAGGTGTTATGTATGACAATGAAGTGGGTGAATGATTGAATGTTTATTTAATAGGATTATATAATAACATTGTAGGGACTATTTTATAGTATTATAAAATATTGAAATATCTATTTATTCGTCCATTATTGTTTTATATTAGTACAGGATACTAGTAACCCTACAAATTGATTGAAATATTATTTATAAATTCCATGATATGTGCACAATGATGGGATAAGGAGCTAATGAGTTATCGGATAGAATTAATGACCACATGAATGTTAAAAGGAAAATGCAATTTCCTGGTCTGATTATATTACTTTTATTATTATTTTTGGTATGTTGATAGATTTAATTTTTGATATAATTCATGTTTCTAGTAAGGATATATCGTAATTCATGTTATTTCCATGTTTCAAAAGGATACCAGATTAAGGAATTCACATGTTTTGAATGTGTCAACCATGAAATGACTTATGATATATGGGAGATATTTTAATCCAATTTAGTTCACCATTGTGTAATGTTTTGGATTTTTATATTTTAGAAGGATTGTAAGGTTATAAATTTAAGGAAATTTTTAGTTAAATATCAGATGTAGTTTTTCATAATAATGTATTATATCACCATAGGAGGACATAGATATTTGATTAAATGTTCTAAACATGTTGTTGTAATGACAGATTGAATGACCAATCATTCTATTTATGGATCACCTGATTTTCTAAAACTTTAGAAATTAAAAATCCAACATTATTTCTTTGAATGAGATATGAATTCGGAATTGTTAATTGAATTACAAATAGTGAAATTGTACCAAAATAGATTAATTATTTCATCTAATGAAAAGTTTCTCAACTATTAGGAAGGAATCATGAATCCAAATTTTTTTTATCCTAGTACCTTCTTATCTAATGAATCAAATGCCCCCTTTATTCATAGTTGATTTATGGATTTCTTATTGTTAAATTTTTCATAGCCTTGTTCTCTATCACTATACATTATAATTCAATGGTTATATTTTTCTTCCATATCCATATTTTGTCTTCCCAACTATTTTCTTATCTAATGAAACCCTGTGAGGAGTTAATTTTTTTACACTTTATGTTTCTAAATTTTCTTTTTTAAAACAATCATTTAGTATTCCTTTTGATGATGTCAGTTTCTATGACAGAAAATTTCAAGTAATGAACCTTTTTTAACACTGATGAATTTCTAGTGTTAAATTAATTTTATGTGGGGGGGGGGGGGTAAATGTAACACCCCATAATATTAATGAGATTGTGTTTTTCATAAATTTATTTGATGTATTATGTTTTACACTACACCAACATAAGCTTGCGCAACACGCAAAAACAGCTTAGCTTGTGGTATATACAATGCTATTATTGGCATGTGTAATAACCAATTTCTTGTTCTGTTGATATAAAAAAATTTATGCCAAACTATGTACAAGTGGAAAGATAAATATTATTATTTAACCCTATAAACAAATCATTATAATGGTAGGTATGAACAATATTGACATTCTTATAAAAAAGTATTTATAGGAAAATAAGTGAGGTTATAATAAATTCACTCTTGATTTATTTTATTCATTAAAAATATATTTAATTTAAAAAATAGAATTACAAAATCATTTTACTTGTTTTCTTGAGATGATATAAGAATAAATTCAGTTTTTTGTATAAAAAATTATTTTAAAAAATGATGTTTTGTCACCTTTTGATCATGCACCAATTTTAAAAAGATTTTTTTGACAGTTTAATATATTTAATTTGAAAAAATGACCTTTTTATATTAATTTGAAATATAAAAATTAT
Organism: Viscum album; assembly: GCA_963277665.1. Lineage (NCBI taxonomy): Eukaryota > Viridiplantae > Streptophyta > Magnoliopsida > Santalales > Viscaceae > Viscum > Viscum album. Next base: position 789,805,221 of record OY728157.1, read on the forward strand.
AATTTAATGAATTTTTGGTATTCTTCAAATAAGTTTCATTTTCGGATGAATAGTATAAATACTAATTTTTATTGAAAACAATATATTCTTTCAAAGTCATTACATAGTAAATACATGTTTTTTATTAGTTTTAAATTTTATTCAATTATTTATTTTAAATGTAATTTTATACAGGAATTTATTATAAAAATATTTTCCATTTAAAAATAGTCATTTTTCCAAAAAATCCCCTGTTTTTCCTGACATTTTATCGGTATTATTTTAAATTTTATTCTAAAACATCCTTATATTGAATTTTAAAAAATTTATGTAAAATTTCCATTCTGGAGGTCCAAATATTTTCATCAACTCCCTTTTAGTTTTGACCAATATGAATAGTAACTACAGTAACTTTTGTTACCACTATAAAGGGATAATTAGGTAAATCATCTTAAAAATAAAATTATAATGACTCTAAAATTTCTAAAACAAATTAAACATTCATTTTTATGAATATAATTATTCTCGCAACACTTATGGATCGAAATTGAGTCATTTAATAGACACTTTTCAATAATAATGAATTAAAAAATATTTAAATCAATGAATGTCACAAAGTGTCATTTTCTTTGTCTTTAATATCTATTATGTGTCCACATATGTACAAATGGGGGTATCAATGACTATAAATTTATTTTTTAGCTTAATAATATCATTTAATGATAAAAAACTTATATTAGACGTTTTGGGTCCATCTAAAATATATTATAGTATTTATAATAAATTATTTAATTAAAATTTAATGATAGAACATTCATGTTTTAAATAATAGATCATTTATAAAATATAGATATATAGAATATAAATTCTAATATACATAGGAATTTGAAATGAAACAATTCATTTATTTATCGAGGTAAATAATTTTCAATTTTTAGAAATTAAATAATTACCTTAAAAGTTTTAATATTGATGATGCATAAATTATTAAATTGATGAAAATTCAATAAAGTTATTTTTAATAAAATTATAATAACTCTTTAAATACACAAACACCAACATAATATTACTGGTAAAGTATTTCATGGCCATTGTAATCATAAATTCTAGTTATTGACGATTTGGAGGCTTCTAGAACACATTATGGAACATTTGATTTATTTAATGCGATGTTAAACTTGGCACATTCATGTTTTACTATGATTAACAATTTTAATAATGGATTTTCTTGAAGATATATTTGAATAAAATAATTCTAATTAAATATCATATATTTATATTTATATTTTTTTTATTTTGAAGTCAAAAATAAATATATTATATAGTGACATAAAACAGATGTAGTAATAATTTTATTAATGGAAATATAAAATAAATGTTTTTCAAAATTTTAAAATTTATGTAATTTGAGATATTTAATATATATAGTGAATTTCTAGATATAACAGATCTTATAGGGATATATTAAAATATTTTTTCTTGGATAAAAACTTATCTTATATTTTTTAAAATCTATGAATTAAATTGTGTCAAAATTTTCACTATTGTTGTTTTGTCAATACATTGGTTTATTAAATTAATTGAATATAATAAAAAAAATTAAAATTATATTAAAATTTTTATATGTCATAAAAGGATTTAAATTATTTATTAATGATTTAATTTACATCATATAAATAAATATTTCATGCTTTTAATGTTGAAATATTGTTTACCTTAGTTAAAATGAAATAGAATAACTAGGTGTTAAATTAAAATCATAAGGTTATAATTGACATGAAAAACATGTCCAAATTTTTTTGGATGATTATATTACAACTTTATCTCATATAAACATCTAAACTTTGAAATTTTGATGTTTTTTATATGGTTTGAATTTATTTTAAATTAATATTTTTTAAATTTCAAACGTGCCCCTCTCTTCAATTATAAAAGAGTATATTCTACCTCACAATTTCAATTTACATTGACCCTCCAATATCATACATACCCTAACCATTACCATTCCGATGTTCACTAGTAACATTCTAGTGGTTTTTTTATTCTCAAAATACAAACCCTTTTACATTTAAGATAATATATAGAGGGAGCTGGTCAATGAAAAAGTAATCTTCTATATCGATTATTTCAAATTATTTCTTCATATACATCCTCTTCATGAGATTTTTTCATAAAAAATTAATACATACAGTATCAATTATATACTAATATGATATTAAGATTATGGAAAAAGTATATTCCAACTTCTATCCACCCTATAAAAAATGATATCAATATGCGTGAGTACATAGAACATAACGTCTCCATAATGTGGTGTTATATGTTTTTCACCACCACCTGACTTGGATGGGCATAATGATGGAAATATAATATATATATATATATATAGATATTAATATTTCAACTTGTTTTCTATTGTTTTACAATATATACACCATCTACTTTGATACCATTTCATGATTAAAATAATAATATCACTGCTCGTGCGTACATTCCTCCTACTTTTTCCATGATACGTTGTAATTTATTATACTTGTTATCCATTAAAGAATGATTATATAAATGTAAAAAATATATTAATAAAATATATATTATTTTAATATAAATTTTTAATGATATAACTATAACCTATGAAGGATAATCTGAACTTATTTGACAAAACATGCATAAGAAAATAAAGAGGTTAACACCCAAATAACGCGTAATAATGAATTGTTTTACCAAATATATGATAATATGATAATATATGATATAATTAAATTGACTAAAATTCTTTAATAATTCAATTACATCATTTATAATCATTATACAATAGTTTTTTATACATAAAAAGCATTTCATACAAAAGGTAGGGGATAATTTCACAATCTCATCAGTATCTGGGGTTTATTATAGATAATTATTTAATATGGTATCTTTATCATCTATGTCCATGTTTCCTAAGTATGTATTTGAAAATATTCTTACAATCCTTCAAAAAATTTTAAATTCAATTTTACATATTGGATAATTTTAATTAATCATAATTAATGAAATCTTTTGTCAGTTTTTGTACAAGGTAATTTTTGAGTTTTTCGACAAAAGTATGAGAAGAACTTTTTTAACATACACTTAAAGAATGTATTTTTACACATTCATTATTCATTATTTCCATACATCTTATCTCAAATGTATTCAAAGTTATTTTTGAGGATATTATCTTCCTTTTAAATTTCATGGTGTTTTATGAAAAGAAAATTTCTTTGTTGAATAGATGTTATTTTCCCCAAGAATTCATTTCAAGTGTTTTATCAAAATTATTTTCCATATATGATTTAGTATATGTTTCAAGTATACTATCCTTATTATTTTTACAGTTAATTAATATTTTTAATGTCTTTTATTTATTAAATAAATATTTTTTACATGGATTATGTTATAAAGGAATGCTGTTTAAGAAACCCATTTTATTTCTTGGGTTATACTATGAAAAAGGATTTATGTTTTTGTGGCACAAATATGTGTGGTTTACATTATGTTATGGGTGAGACATATATCTCCGTCAAATTCATTGGGAAAAGATTTATATCTCATGATATATACATTACAAGAATGTAATCAGAATCTGGTTCAGCATTACATAGCTGAAACGAAGAGTGAACTCAGTTCAGAAATGGACTTTGTCAACTATGATGGTATTGGTAATAAGTACTGGCTAATATTGAAATTATTTTCTATGATTGTTTTTTTCCAAAATTCCATGGTTTATAGCAAATATAGTTTATCATGGTTGACGTTCATTTATGATTTATTCCTTACAGACTTCCAGGATGTATTTTGTTGCTCAATACACTAATATTCATGATTTATGTAAATGTTTTTACAATGTTATGTCTATGTTTTGTTTGTTGTTATCCATGTTTACCCTTAATGAGAATTTGATCTCACCCATTTTATTTTATATTTTCCCTAATATATAAAGACCACTTTTATGTAGGAAAACTAAAGGGGAAGATCTTTATGGATGACTGTGAAGGTCTTAACAAGATAGAAGATTTTTTCCAAAGTTTCAAAAGAAACTAAACCAATATAGTATTTCATAATATATTATTTAAATGTATTAATTATTCCTAAAAAATAATTTAATTCCATGTAAGTCAATATTTGGGTCATTAAAATCAGGTTCCATATGTCATGGATGATTTTTTGGACATCAATATCGAGGATGCTTTGGGACTACCTCTGAGGCGGGAGAAAGAGTTTTTCATTGACATGATCCCATGGTGTACTCTAGTATAATCTATGGAATATTAGATATCAACTACCATGCTCTTGATACTGAGGGTTCAATTAAAGGACCATAAATATTTTCTATTTTATAAAAAATAGTTCTCACCCTTGGTCTTCTCCAGTGTTTTTCGTGAAAATTGTGAACGTGATCTTGATTCTTTGTGTGGATTATTATAAAATGAATTGGGCCATGAAAAATAAAAATTTACCCATATGGATGAGTAATGTCATTTTTGATCAGTTTTAATGTTCGATATGGTTATCATAGATCAATATCATGTCTGAATAACTCTAGTTGAGGGTTGACGTGGCTGATATTCTGAATATGGAATTCTGATGTCACTACATGAAATAGGAGTTAATGGTGATTCCATTATGTTTCTTGAACATTCCCATTATGTGTATAAATTTGAGGAACTATATCTTCAAACCATACATGAATTTATTTTTGGTTCTCTTCATTGATGAAATACTAATCTACCATACATCGAAAGAGTACCATGCATAACACTTGAGTAGGGTTCTAGACATTCTTAGGGAGCACAAATTTTAATTTAAGATTCCAATGATCAAATTTTGGATCCATTAGGTTCAATTAATGAGGAATTTCATTTATTATCCTAGAGTATCTACTAAATTGGAGAATATTGATGTAGTTCTTTCTTGGGAGCTTCCCAATAGTGGGTTTCATGTTTATAGTTTTCTTAGATTATTGGTGTAATTTTGGTGGTTCAGGGAATACATTCATAGAATTTAATCCCCTTTGACCATTTTTCAAGAAAATGGAAGTATTTTACCTGGATTGAGTAGTGTCAGGTATCCATTCAAGAGTCAAAGTTGAGGATGAGTAGTTATTTTATTAAATACTACTACAAGAGCGTATTGAGTACATAATTTATTATGATGCCTCTAAATCATGGATTTACTATTTATTGATGTATAGGTAGGAATTTATTGGATATTGGTTAGCATAGTTGAAACCCCATGATTTGAATTACTAGACTGGGGACCTAATGCTGAAAGTTGTGGTCTTTCTTCTATAGATGTGAGGTACCATATTCTGTGTGATGGATTTTTTTTATATAGAACATTATAGTCCCAAGACTAAATTAAGGAATAGAGGTTTGAAACTATTGTAGAGGAACTACTTGGAGTTCATGTATGACTAATATAATTCGATTGTATATACCCTGATGAAGGGATATGTGGTGGAATACGATCTTAGTATGATATCCTAATTTTTCTTCATGAAGAACGCATAAGAGTAGTTGTACATATTACAACAGACCCTTATTGTGTAGAATAAGGAATATTATGTCTATCAATTGTGATTGATACTCAACATCAATAACTAATTATGGAGGCTTCTTTTGGAGATACTGAATCTGTAGAACTATATGAAAATATACTCTTAAGTTATTCACTATATGGATTTATTGTTAAAGGGAACCAAATCATTCTTTTCTATGTATGGATGGTAGATCCAGTTGTTATACATGATAAGTTAATGAGGGAGTTTCACACTTCTCCTTTGGCTACAAATACCATTGTAGGGAAAATGTATATGGACCATCATTCAATGTTTTTGTCCTGTCACACTCGTTTTTTAGTCATTTTATATAATTTATTTCTCTTGGCGTCGGCTGATTTTGTGTAAGTGCGGGTGAGTCCCAGTTATAAATTTTAATGATGGGATAATTTTATGGTTTATGATAGTGTGCGAACACTATACGTTTAACATGCGCAGTCTTGTTGTGCACGTGCCTTCCGGTTGGGTACGTGCAGCCCAGTTGCGGTCCACTTGGGTACCATATGGTGCACGAATACAGCACGATCATCCAGTTTTAACATTATTAAATTAGTTGGTTGAGCAGATAAATAAATAAATATATATGTGTATATATGTTTTTGTTTAAACGTTATGTATATATATATGTCTATATGTTTATATATATTTATATGTGTATATATGATTATATGTGTATATATGTTTATATGTGAATAGATATATATATGTGTTTATATATGTTTATATATAGGTATATATGTTCATATATGTATATATATATATATGTGTGTGTGTTTATATTTTTAAATGGTTTTATCATTATAAATGTTTTGATTATAAAATAATACTAATAATTATTTTTGGTTTGGTTTTTGTTTATTTATTTACCATTATTATTATTATTATACTTATTATTTTTATTTTATTTTGATCTTTTGTTATTGTTATTTTTTTTAAGATTTTAACACAATTTTTTTCAATCTCATACCAATCACGCTACCCCCATTTTTTTCCCTCACACACATCTCTCCCCCCTTATTCCATTCACACTACATTTGTTTTTTTTCTTTTTTTATCCCCAAACACCTCTTCCCTCCCCCCCAATACTCATCACGCTACCCCTCCCGTTTTTTATTTATCCACACGTCTATCCTCTCCCCCAATTCCAATCATGCACCTCTCACATTTCCCCCCTAATTGAAGCGTCGCACAACCCCTCGTGACCCCCCTTTGGCACGACATGTCTCTACGGTAGGGCCTCCCTACAACACCCCATGGTTGGATCTTATCAAGGTCGCAACCTCCTCTTCACGGTGACCTGCAATATGCTCGCATGGGCCCTTGATTGAGTTCCTATGGCGCGTGACACCCTTCCTTGGATCTCCCTCATTCCTTGAACATTCTTCTGATTTCTTCGTGTTGGTGCAAGGATTCAGCGAGGTATCGTCCCTAGACCCCTTCTCCTTCATCGTGTTGGTGATTTGTTTCTATTTTGGTACTCGATTTTTATCCAATCGAAACCCTATGTTTGGGATATCATTTGATTGTTGTGTTCTTTATTGAATAGGGTATGTGAATACCTCCTAGGGTCTAGTTCTTGCGTGTTCCAACATCCTCCACCAAAGGCGAAGTGGATTGAATCAATTTCAGTCCGCCGCGGACATCCAAGGTATAGATTTATGCCCACTTTTTGGTTTCGCAGCTTCGTTATGCCCTTAATTATTCTATTATAGTGTTCATAAATATTTTTGAAGTTGATTAAAATATGTTTTGAGTTAGTTTCTAGTTTACGTCTTCATGTGTCTACGATGAGATGCTTATTTATGTTCCAAATCATGCTTTAATAATTTTTAAAATGTAATTCAAGTCCTTAAGGTATCCTTGTATTGTTTTTTTGTGATGTTTTGGCATTGATGTAATTGGTTAAAATTAGTCTTTGGTGTGATTGTTTAATTATGTTTATGTTAATGTAAATTGATGTGATTTTGGGGGTGTTTCCCTTAGTTTTTTTAAATATTAAAGTGTGACATGGGTTTTAATTATGAACGTTGTGTTTTTTGGAGGGTTGGTTTGATTTTTATCTTGATTGCTTTGTTTGGATTAATTTTATTTTAGGGATTTGTGGTGTTTTTGAGTCTCAGGGATCTATCGTAGGGAGTTGCAGTTGGTTTCAAAGGTGCGCAAAAATATTACTAGGTATTGATATGTATAGATATATATATATCTCATGTGTGCATGTTCCCTCATGGCGTGGGGAACACGTGCCTCAGTTTAAGGATATATACATATGGAAGTGCGTACGTGCGAGCGAGCTGCTTCTTGAGTTAGAAAGCTTGACGTGACCTTTGTTCAAGGTAGGAATTTCCATATTTTCTCTATTTCAGATAATTTCCAATGGCACTTACATGATTTCATTTGATTTATAGATGTTATTCACACCCATATCATCTTGATAGTTTATTCATTGTGGTTATTATTTTATGGTTAAAAGTGTTAAAAACTGCTTTGAAATAGTCCCTTAGTTATGTGTAGGTGTTTCCATGACCTTGCTCCCCGTTTTAATCAATTTAATGTTGTGTTCTCTTAATTAAAACGTAGATTATGTTTAACACCTCTATTTTGATTATTTTTAACTTATGACTATGTTTTTCCTGTTCAAATGTTTGATAAAAAATGAATTTGTTAATGATTCTTTATTTATTAACGTTTTTTTATACCTTGCCAACTTGGTTGGATTTAACTACCTTTATCTAAAAATGGTACTGTTGGGATTCTTGAGTGTTGTTTTCTAGTAGAAACATTTTATTGAACAATTTTTTCCTATTTTTGTTAGTTTTGTGGAGCTTATTGTTATTTTAGAAATTTTTTCACTTATCTTTAAATTGGTATTTTTTTCGAATCATTGGTTTTATAAGCGGTTCTTGTTTTCAAAATGATGTGGGCCTCTGCGTGCAGTTCTTTAAATTGGTTTGAAAATAAATCCATGAGAATATGCCCGTTTGGGTTTTTAAATACAAAATTTGTGTCTAGAGTCATTTTAGAAGAGCTGGTGAAATGTTTTCATAAAGGAATTTGATTATGTAAAACGAGAGGCCTGATTTACAACTCCAAGTGTTTGATAAAGTGTGTTTGATAATCGAGTGATGTGACAGACCGGTTTCCACTTTGTATATTTGACATGTATGCATATATATAAGTATATGGGGCACTCTTATCTGGGGTAACCTTTCGTGGGAGAATGTATAGGAAGCATCCGTGTTTGGGGTATTCAAGTGCGGGGAGGTGAGTCACGCGTGCGAGGGCCTTCCTACTTACACAGTATTATTATAACCACCATGGGTTCCTGTGCATATTTTAGATGATCGAGTGGTGGTTGCTGACCAACCCCGATTAGACGGGTTGGAACCCCCTGGATTTGTTGTTAGTCCAAGTGGGCTTTTCCACTGGATTGGTTAGTTAGGGCGGCTAGTTGGTTATAGACTTAGGAGCTTCACTATATGCCAGCAGGTGGTTCTAAAACCGAGTACGTCCAGGGGTCTTCTAGGGATTTTTAGGATCACCCATGGTTACTGGATTACATACATTACTTTTTTACTTTTCATTGCATTGGTTTATCTTCAGTTGCACTTTTACTTGTTTTACTCTAGCCCAATGTTGGTATTTTCTATTTTAGATTTCATTTATTAAATGGTGAGTGATTTTTTTTTCGAAAATGGTGTGTAGCATGTGTTGGTTTTTTTTAAAATGTGAAAAACATGTTGCATATTTTAAAATGTGAAAACCATACTTTTATATCTATATTTCCAACTTGTGTTAGTGGACTGTTTTTGAAAAGAGAATTTTTGGATGCAGTGGTTTATTCTTGGCATCCCTACTGAGCATCTCGGTGCTCATGCATATTATATCTTTCCAGTTGCAAGTTCAGTTTCTTGTACATGTTCATGGTTCAGCTGCTTAATGTTGGAGAAGCGTTGTCTTGAGTTGGGTGGTGACCTTAGAGGTCATAATGAGGTATGTAATTTTATTTTCTTTCCACTTCTAGTATTTCCTCATAATTTCAGTCTTTATTTGATTGGTTATCGTTTTCTCATGGGCCAAATCGTTCCCAATAGTTAGATTTTGATGCCCGACACTTGTTTCAATCCCATGGGGATCGGGAATTCCCCTCAGGACTTACCGCGGACTGGCTTGAGTCGACCCTACCCGTGACAGTTCATGAACAAATGGTATCAGAGGGAGGTTCTTGATATTTGGGATGTATGGTGGAAAGATATTAGGATTGTCGGGGATCAGGAGGTAGGTTACGGGTTGGTGCTTGATCACCACCGCCGGTGATGAGACCTGAGATACTAAGGGTAGTCTGGGTTTTGATCCTTTTGCCATTGATTGTTATGGTTTGAGGTATGATAATGATGGTGAAATGGTTCATGTTGTGGCCTCACATGTGGTGGTGACCCATGGAGAGTCTAAATGTCCAGTTCAAGGTCCTTTTTGTGATATACCTTACTTGGGATATGGCTCACCACCGTGTCGCCGAGTTATGCATATGAACTAGTTCCTCATTTCGGTGGTTTGTTGTAGAATTTGTTTCGTTTTGATCTCGGTCGATGTGAGTGTGTGTTAAAAATGAAAGATGTTCTAAAATGGAAAAGTTTTTCTTTTAAATTTTTTTTGAAATTGGTGAATTGGGTTTTTAAAGTGGGAGTGTTTCAATTTGGAATGTCTTATTTCTTGTTTGGATTTGATGAGGGAAAGAGGTGTATGATCCTTGGTATTCCTTGAGGTGGATCACATGTGCATAGATATGAGCTGAGAGTGCGAGGGAGCACTTGTCTGCGAGCGATGTAGCCGGGATTGGGTGAACGAACATGTGATAGTCCATAAGGGGCCATAGGCGAGTTTTAAAATTTAAAATAAATGACGGTATTTAGATAAGAATTATTTTTACTCATGTTTGTAAATGTTTATCTTATGAGTTTTTTTCCCTTGGATTGTGCTGTTGCTTTGAGTGAGTTTTGGCTAGATGTCATTTTCAGTTGTGTTTTTCGTGTTTTTCTGAGTATGCTACCTAGAAAGGTCGCTAAGGTTGTTAATGAGTCATGCCCAATTTTCAGTTGTTTTTTCTTGTTGCCTATCGATCAAAGTAATCAATGTTCATGAGGGGTAGTTGTGTGGTTGTAGAATTAGAGTGGGTCTTCAGGTTATTGGGTACTCCTAGGGTTGTTAGGGTTCGTATCATCTCAGGTTTATTTCAGGGTCCAGTTTTGGACTAGTGAAGGTGAAATGTCTTTCCATCATTGATGTTTGGGGTGTGTTTGATGGTAATTGTCTTTAGTGAGGGTTACCCATCTGGCAAAGAGTTCATGCCGGAGGAACCTATTGTTGAGACATCATCTTCGTCAGTGCCAAATTCCAAGTTGTCTAACTATTCTCTTATGTGCCACTAGTGTAGCCTATTTAGGCATTCTAATCCATCATCATGCATCCATTTGAAAATGTGCCACTGTCATGGGCATTTGAATCATTGAGGAGAAGATTTTGGGGACTGGGGGATGAAAATGGCTAACTGTGAGGTAGGAGATGCTTCAGCCATCAGAGCCCCAACCACATGTCTCGGGGTGAAGCTCGCGCATAGTCAGAAATTTCTGAGAGTGTGTGGAACCTTGGTCTGGTCCATGTTTTCAGCCTTTTGAAAGGAAATATCCATTGTTTTCTTGTTAAATTATTGTCATCGTTGTAAGCTCATCCTTGTTGTGGTTGCGCGATGAGCACGTTCTACTGTAATCCAAGGGGCCTCATTTTCTCTTGGTGTCGTTTCTAAATCGTTCAGATTCTTTGAAAGGTCTCGGGTCCGTGACTAAACGATCCCATTTTGATCTTGGGGATGGTCTCAGCTACGTTCATTAGGGGGATGTTTGGTTCCGAAAAATTAATTGGTGTTGTTTCTGGGCTCTTCATTAGACCGGATGCCTCTCCATGGCTTTTCATTTATTCTGTTTGAGTATTGTAGGGAATTCCTCCCTCCTAGTGTCTCAGTGTGCCAATTTTTCCAATAATAGTTTTAATCCTAGTGGTGGAGTTGTTCTGTTAGCATTGAGAAGTTGGGATGAGTTCAGTGTGGGTAGTTCCTGCATTTCCCCTCCCCCTGGGGTGGTGTGTTCGAGTTTCAAGGCCTCTGTGTTAGTAAATTTCTATGGGGGGGGGGGAGAACCCTCCCATGTTCTCCCCTCATCCTCAGACAATGATTGTACTCGAGTTGGTCGGGTGTGACTTGTATTGGTAATGGTCACCCCAAGCCTCTCAGTTTCTTCTGATTTTTCCTGGGCACGGACTCAAGTTATGCTAACTGTTGGCCTGGTGACTTTCTGGGGGCAGAAAGTGCTTTTTGGTGGGGAGAATTGTCACACTCATTTTTTTAGTCATTTTATTTATTTTATTTCTGTTGGCGTCAGGTGATTTTGTGTAAGTGCGGGTGAGTCCCAGTTTAAAATTTTAATGTTGGGATGAGTTTATGGTTTGTGATAGTGCGCGAACACTGTACGTTTAAGACGTGCAGTCCTCTTGGACACGTGCTTCCCGCTTGGGTACGTGCATCCCGCTTGCAGTCCGCTTGGGTACCGTACGGTGTGCGAATACCACACAGTCATCCAGTTTTAACGTTATTAAATTATTTGGTTGAGCGGATAAATAAATAAATAAATATGTGTATAAATGTTTTTGTTTTAACGTTATGTATATATATATATGTTTATATGTGTATAGATATATATATGTGTTTATATATGTTTATATATAGTTATATATGTCTATATATGTATATATATATATGTGTGTTAATATTATTAAATGGTTTTATTATTATAAATGTTTTGATTATAATAATAATAATTATTATTATTTTTTTTTGTTTTAGTTTATTTATTTTCCATTATTATTTTTATTATCTTTATTATTTTTATTTTATTTTAAACTTTTGTAATTATTATTTTTTTATGATTTTTAACCTACGTTTTTTCTCTCTCATACCAATCACGCTACCCCCATTTTGTTCATCCCTCACACACATCTCTCCCCCCCTTATTCCATTCACGCTACATTTGTTTTCTTTTTTTATCCCCACACACCTCTCCTCTCCGCCCCCAATACTCATCATGCTACCCCTCTTTTTTTTTATTTCTCCACGCATTTATCCTATCCCCCAATTCCAATCACGCACCTCTCACATTTCAACCCTGATTGCAGTGTCGCACAACCCCTCGTGATACCCTTTAACACGACATGTCTCCATGGTCGGGCCTCCCTATAGTGCCCCATAGCTGGAGCTTATCAAGGTCACAAACTCATCTTCACGGTGACCTGAAGTATGCGTGCATGGGCCCTTGATTGTTTTCCTATGGCATGAGACACCCTTCCATGTATCTCCCTCATTACTTGACCTTTCTTTGGATTTATTCGTGTTGGTGCAAGGATTCAGCGAGGTATGGTCCCTAAACCCTTTATCCTTTATCGCATTGGCGATTTGTTTCTATTTTGGTACCCGTTTTGGATCCAATATGAACCCTATGTTTGGGATATCATGAGATTGTTGTGTTCTTTATTGAATAGGGTATGCGAAGACCTCCTCGGGTCTATGTATTGTGTGTTCCAACAACCTCCACCAAAGGTGAAGTGGATTGAATCAATTTCGGTCCGCTGCGGACATCCAAGGTATAGTTTTATGCTCGCTGTTTGGTTTCGAAGCTTCGTTATGCCCTTAATTATCCTACTATTGTGTTCTTAAATATTTTTTATGTTGTTAAAAATATGTTTTGAGTTAGTTTTTGGTTTACATCTTCATGCGTCTGTGATGATATGCTTGTTTATGTTCCAAATCGTTCTTTAAAAATTTTTAAAATTTTATTCAAGTATTTATGGTATCCATGTATTGTTTTTTTGTCATGTTTTGGCATTGATATAATTGGTTAAAATTAGTCTTTGGTGTGATTGTTTAATTATGTTCATGTTAATGTAAATTGATATGATTTTGGTGGTGTTTCCATTATTTTTTTTTAAAAATGTTAAAGTGTGACATGGGTGTTACTTGTGAACGTTGTGTTTTTTGTAGGGTTGGTTTGATTTGAATATTTATTGCATTTTTTAGATTAATTATATTTTAGGGACTTGTGGTGTTTTTGAGTCTCGGGGATCTATCGTACGGAGTTGCGGTTGGTTTCAAAGGTGCACATGCATATTACAAGGTATGGATATGTATAGATATATATATCTCTTGTGTGTGTGTTCCCTCATGTCGCGGGGAACACGTGCATCATTTTAAGGATATATATACATATATATATGGAAGTGCATTCATGTGAGCGAGCTGTTTCTTGAGTTATAAATCTTGACGTGACCTTTGTTCGAAGTAGTCATTTCCATCCTTTCTCTTTTTCTGAAGCTTTCCAATGGCACTTGCATGATTTCATTTTATTTGTAGATGTTATTCAAACCATTATCATCCTAATAGATTATTCATTGTAGTGTTTATTTGATGGTTAAAAGTTTTAAAAACAGCCTTGAAATAGACCCTTAGTTATGAATAAGTGTTTCCATGCCCTTGCTCCCCTTTTTAATGCATTTAATTTTGTGTACTCTTAATTAATTCTTAGATTAGGTTTCACACCTCTATTTTGTTTATTGTTAAATTATGACCATGTTTTTCCTTTTGAAAGGTTTGATCAAACATGAATTTGTGAATGCTTCTTTATTTATGCACTTTTTTTATACCTTTCCAACTTGGTTGGAACTAACTGCCTTTATCTGCAAATGGTACTGTTGGACTTCTTGAATGTTGATTGCTAGTAGAAAAATTTTATGGAACTTTTTTTTCCTATGTTGGTTAGTTTTGTGGAACGTAGTATTTTTGTATAAATGTTTTCACGTCTCTTTAAATTGGTATTTTTCTCGAATCCTTAGTTTTATAAGCGGTTTATGTTTTCAAAATGATATGGGCCTCTGCGTGTGGTTCTTTAAATTGTTTTTAAGAGAAATCCATGAGTATATTCCCTTTTGGATGTTTAAATACAAAAGTGGTGTCTAGAGTCATTTTCGAAGAGCTTGTGCAATTTTTTCATAAATGGATTTGATTATTTAAAATGAGAGGCCCGATTTACAACTCCAAGTGTTTGATAAAGTGGTTTTGATAATCATGTGATGTGACAGCCCGATTGGCACCTTGTATATTTGTCATGTATGCATATATATAAGTATATGGGGCTCCCATATCTAGGGTAACCCTTCATGGGTGAACTTATAGGAAGTGTCTGTGTTTGGGGTAGGCAAGTGCGGTGAGATGAGTCATGCGTGCGAGGGCCTTTCTACTTACACAGTATTATTATAACCACTGTGGGTTCCTGGGCGTCTTTTAGATGATCGAGTGACGGTTGCTGACCAACCCTGATTAGACGGGTTGGTACCCCCTAGATTTTTTATTAGGCTAGGTGGGCTTTTCCACTGGATTTGGCAGTTAGGGAGGCTAGTTGGTTATAGACATACGACCTTCACTATATGCCGACAGGTGGTTCTAAAACCGAGTACGTCCAGGGGCCTTCTAGGGATGTTTAGGTTTACCCATGGTTACTGGATTACATACTTTTCTTGTTTACATTTCATTGCATTGGTTTATCTTCAGTGGCACTTTTACCTGTTTTACTCTAGCCCAGCTTTGGTATTTTCTGTTTTGGATTTCATTTATAAAATGGAAAGTTATTTTTTTCGGAAATGGTGTGTAGCATGTGTTGGGTTTTTTTAAAATCAGAACAACATGTTGCATATTTTTAATTGTGAAAACCATACTTTTATATCTGTATTTAAAACTTTTGTTAGTAGACTATTTTGGAAAAGAGAATTTTCGGATTCCATGGTTTATTCTTGGCATCCCTACTGAGAATATCGGTGCTCACGCGTATTATATCTTTCCAATTGCAGGTTCAGTTTCTTGTACATGTTCCTGGTTCAACTGCTCAATGTTGGAGCAGCGTGGTCTTGAGTTGGGTGGTGACCTAGGAGGTCACCAGGAGGTATGTACATTTATTTTCTTTACGCTGATAGTCATTTCTCATATCTTCGGTCTTTATTTGATTGGTTATCTTTTTATCTTGGGCCAAATCGTTCCCAATAGTTAAATTTTGATGCCCAGCACATGTTGCCATTCCATGGGGATCAGGAACGCCCCTCGGGACTTGCCCTAGACCGGATCAGGACGACCCTACCTAGGCTGGGTCGTGACAGGTGGGATGACATATGTTAGCTCATCTAAGAGTTCATATCTTTTCATCTTATATGTGTAAATTTTATGTCCAAACACCAGGTTCAAGTAGGTTTGTTTCAACCACTTGAGATCTTTGATTTGATATGGGATGAAACATCTATGTACATAGTGATGCGTCTTTCAAAGATAGTGAGACTCCATCATTATATATGAGTGATAATTGGCTTTATAATGAAGTCAATGAAGTTACAGAATATCAAGGAGAAGTGTTTGTGGGATATTTTTGGGCAGTTTTATATATTGAAAAAATTATTCCCCCATATTTTTACCCTTAATTATTGTCTTTGACATTCTTGTGTGGTTTATATCACAATTGGTAATAGGTTTTCCTGTGGAATTTGAGACACAATTGAGGATGGATACCCCACCAATAGACATATTTTATGAATTCATAGAATATCCTTTTATGGGGATATACTGAGGGACTCTAGGCTAGACTTCATTCAGAGCTGGTAGGATCACTAAACATTGGAATATTTTTCTTCTAATAATATAGTACACTATATTATCATCAAATCACCTTTAAATGATGCGTACATAAGACCATACATGAAGCAATTGGTTTGTACTGAGATTGGTGTTTCATCTCTTTTGGGGCTAGAGATGGTGCATGAAATGATAGAGATGGTACATGTGATTCCTGAGAAAAAGTAAACAAACTAAAAATTGTATAAATCACATACTAATTTATTTTTTGGGACCATGGTGTTCATTTAGTGAGAAGAAATGTTACTATTAGTCACCACACAATGAGAATTATAGTGATTCGACAGAGGAGGTATGATATCAACATGGTTCATCATGGACTTTGGGATCCTATAGGGGGTTGATGATGTTGATTACTATATCACCTTACCCCCCAAAGTAGGAGTGGGTGGATGATGTATTCTATGCTTCGTATCCAAAAATATATGTGATTGATAGTACAATAATTATTGACAAGGTTGATTTTGACATTGAAGATGGATCCACCTTTATGTAGTACTTGGTGGTGATTGAGGATCCATATGATGAGATCATACGTTGATAGAAAATTTCCACCATAATTGTTCTATGGAAGTATGGGAGAATGTCAGATATCAATTGCTAGAGGGTGACCTAGATATATGAACAGTATCACCACCATAGTTTATTGGTTTTTTCTAGAATGAAATCCTTGAAGGGGGAATAATTTATTGACAATTTGGTTAACTTGTTTGATGTTTAATTATATTATGAAAAAATTTCACATATAGGTGCCGAGACGACATGTGATTCCAAGGTTTTGTGAGAACAAAATTATTTTTAAACAAATTTTAAAAATATTCTAAATCTGAAGCACATATATTTTCATAAAAAATGGAATATATTATGAATGGATTACTTGATCAAAGTTAAATGAACAATGTTGATTCTGTAACATGGGGTTTACCATTGGTGCAACTTAATGTTCGTTCGAACCGGACATTCAAATGATGTATCCATTAGTGGGAATGCTAAGTCAATTAATTAATTAAATAATTATTTTAATATATTTAATAGAAACAACAATTTTTTATCTATAAGTAAAATGTTATATAAAATTTATATAGTATTATGAATAATCATAGGATCATTGAGGGGAGGTTTCATCACAATTTATTTGAAGATAATGGTCGAAGGATGACCAATTACTTGATCAATATGTTTTAACTGACAACAACTGAATCATGTCTTCCCCATAACTAATGAGCTCATTTTTCCCAAATTAGCTACCCAATATTAATGTAGGGGTAAAAAATTTTGGTTTTACAACCATTTAATCAAAAAACTATTGATATTTTTTAAATTCGTTTTGATTCATCATTTCCACACACATCACACTATCCCCATTGAATGAATAAATTAATTATTCTATTGTTATATTTTGTGCTATTATTTTAACGCAATTATTACCAATTATGAATTGTTTTCCCAGTAATCATGGAAAATGATTAATACACATTATTTCTTGTGTATTTCACCCACCGTTCTATGCATTATTCACCATTGGACTATTCAGCTGTGGTTCAAATTTTTTAGGGAGGTTTGACTATGTTCAACCCCCCCCCCCCCAGATTCATGGTGGATTCATGCATGATAAATGAATCTGTTATTGTAGATAGATAAAGATGGATTTCAAGCATTGATTATGGATTCATGGTTCTCGAATTAGAGGAGGAAATGGAAATAGCATGGGAGGATTTCAGGACGTGCTCTGGTTTTCCTACTAATAATCATATTTCTATTTCAGGAAAATAGAGGGCCAAAATCAATGATCAGAGGTAATTGCCAATCAAAAGTGCTGTAAAATGGTTCTTTCATCAGTAGGATAAGTAGATTTGGATTTTATCTGAATCATTCATTAGTTTCTATAAAATCAGGATACACACGGCATGTACTGTGATAATCAAATAACATTCAATCTGAAATTCTTTAGCAACAATGGTTTTGAGTTTCAGATAAATTTCACAGCTTATAATGAGTTTCCACATGTTATGTGATATAAATATATTCTTCTCGGCATATACATAGTTTACACACCCAGGATTCTATATAACCCTCCATGCTATGTACTTTTGGAGTACATGGGCCCACCCGGTACCCAACCATGTATACATAAACTGTCATATACACAAGCACGACCTAAGGAACAAAAAATTGGAAAGTGTGTACATGAATGCCCAAGGTAGTGAAGTTATTCTATGGGACATCACTACATATCATGTACTATTACACGGACTACTAATCAATATGTATTATAAGACATGGTCAAGTGGCCAGGTGAGGTCACACATTATGAGAGCAATCACACATTTTATGTACATCATTATAAATCATATAAAAATAAAATAACATTATTTTAACTCATATTTTAGCTAGTGTTTATTCTATGAAGTGTTTTTTTCTATGTCGAATTTGATGGTCACCATCGTAGCCTCTTTTGAGATAAGATGAATGATTTTCTGAGTGTGATTCTTCTTCAGGTGGTACTTAATGACGGACATGATCATGTAAGATCATTAATGATAGGTTAAGGTTCAAAATCGCAATTTCATACCATGTAACAGCCCCCCCATTCAGTTATACCTATTGAGTGGTAAACTTCTCTTATATCAGGGAATGTGTTCTTGACCTACAAAGTGGTACCCTACTTTTTTATCAGGACATGGAGCCTTTACCTACTGAGTGATACCCACATGTTGTATTAGGTAATAAAGCCTCTATCAAATTAGTGTTACCCTTTAGTTGTACCAAGGAATAGTTATTGACCGATAAAGTGGGATCCACCTATTATATTAGTTAATGTGACATTTGCCTACTGATTGGAAACCTATTATTTTATCAGGGCATGAATCCTCTACCGATATAATTGTACCAATTTTTTGTATCAGGGAATAGATCATTTACCTACTATGTGGTACCATCTTCTAATATCAGGTAATGTATTCTATATCTACTGATTGGTACCCTATTTTTTTATCATGGAATGAGTACTATAACTAGTGACTGGTACCTAATTTCTATATTAGGTAATTATTCTTATACCTTCTATGTGGTGCCCTCATATTGTATCAGGGAATGGTTCCTCTTCATAATTGGTGCCCCATCCTATTATACCAGTTAATATATCATCTAACTATCAAGTTTCATTCCATTGACACACTAATGAATGGGACCTATACATGGATAATGTTCCCCGCAAAATATATTAAATAGTGGTTTGGCATGGGTCATCCAAATGATTACATATTCACACATACACATGTGATACTAGGTGTCTATGGTGGATCTCTAGTACTATTGAATGATTATTCATATTAGATATGGCTTATATATTTATCCCCATCATTTCACATCTAGGTTTTTATATGATCATATATAAAAATTTCATTTTATACCCTTTCCTAATTTGTTTAGATTATTTTTCTAATTATATTGTACATTCTATCACTCCCTATTAATTTTTTTTGGGCTTCCTGCTAAGAATTTATATTGTCACCTCTACATGGGTTTGGCCCACAGCTGTTGTGTCTTATGAAGATGAAATTCAGATATGTTGTGTTTTCATAGGGTCATTTGTATTCATAGGTTCATTTGACCCCATAAGGTGGTCGGGGCTTGGGGATATGGAATGTTGACCCCTCTTATTTTTTTATTTTATTTTTATTTTTATGTTCAGATGTCCATTATTATTGGTTGTGCCTTTTACCCTTATATTTCAAATTACACCATCGTACTATTTCTAATTCCTAATATATTATTACATTAATGGGTTTTACTCCATATGTTACAATCCCAATTTAATCCTCTTCATTTACATGAAGATGGAAATGTGTGTGTGTACATGTACATTAAAAAAATTCCAACCATTTTAGTTAACCCCATAATCCCTTTATTTCACTCCATCTAATGATGATTGAATTAAACTTGTTTGATCTCAGCCTTATGCCAACCAAGTGGGCCCTGAAGGGTTCAGCTTTGTAAAAGTCATTTTTTATTTTCCACAAAAGTTTTATTAGACTATTTTCATTCACCATATATGATATTCAAGGATGTTCATGCCTTTATTACTATTCCATTCTTTGAAAACATCTTTATAATTTTTATTTTTTCTTTAAAAGAAAAATATTTTCTCAATAATCATGGAATTTTTTGTTAAAAAAAAATCAAATGAAAAAAACTATTTGGTTATGTTTTCATAAAAGGAATTTAATAATATTTTAATGATACATTTAATTTTGGTCAAAAACCATTACGGATTTTAAATCTTCATTAGGGATATGATTTTATAATGCCATCAAATTTAATTATGTGTAGGGATAATGATAATTATTAATTAAAAATTATTCTATGAAACCCATTTTTTCAATGGTTTATTTATGATTTGTTGAAACCTATATGAAAATAATTTCTTTTCCATAGGTTATGATATAAAAAAATGATGATTTTTTTAAAGTAGATTTATTTTATGTAATTATGATATGATAATATGATAAACGTTTTATGATCTATTTTAATGTAAATTTATAATTTTCATTAGGTGATGGGTAGTCCATGAATTATATGGTCTTCCAGGACATTGGGAAACAATAAATGTGATGAGATTATCTTATGAGTATAAAGTGGTTACAAATTCAAAAGAGATAATGCAGGTAATTTTATGGATGTAAATCCATATTGAATGTTTTAAATAACTAGGTAGGCTGTTATATTGTAAGACTTTTTCCACAATGGTAGCATTGGGAGTAAAACTTAAAAAAATTTGTGTTCATTTTTGATTATGTGTTTGAAGGAAAATACTATCTTATGCGTATAATTTGTTCTTGTAGATCATTAGAGATTTTTAATGATTCCCTAAACGTATGACTCATATATATTATTGTAAAAATTCATTTCCCCTAATTTATGGTTAAAGATAATTAATAGATTCAATTTTATTATAATGTGCTATGATCATGTTGTCAAGCCTTATTATTATTTTATCTTCACATATGTCATTGATTGATATCTATATTTTGAACCATTACTAGAAATATGATCACACCCCCAAAAATATTCGTTTTCCCAGGGTTTTGAAGAAGGGTTTTATGTATTATATATCAATTATGTGTAATAATTTAGATTATTTTTTAGGGATTTACGTCTGAAATAATATTTTTTGGGGTGTAATATCAATATTACCTATAATATTATAGTTATAGGATGTTTATTACGATGAAATGTATTAAATATTCATAAAAAACGATTTAATATATATTTACTAACTGATTTGTTCATGTTTGTTGGTCGTAGAATTATGTATCCCTCTAATGAATTGGTTAATAAATTATATCTCATTACATTATATAAAATAGATTATGGAGTGAACATAATCCCCCATGGGACATTACCAAATATTATTATGCTTATTGGGGAGTGATCCAAAACCATTATGTTACATTTTCCACTATAAGATGATGGTCTTGGGAGGTACCCTTATTCTATTTTTATAATGTAATGTTTTTTGTTTTTGAAACTTATTTCATTATTGCATGATCTTATGATTTCATTTATTTTTTATATTTTTCCATTACTATAGTCAATTTTTAATATGATTTCTCATTATACCTTTTGAATCACATGTTATGTATTATTTCATTTCGATTATCATACTTGTATTTCTAGATCCCCTATTTCCTTATGTATAATCCCATAGGGTATCCTATATAGTTTTAGATGATCTATGGGCGTTAAAATCACTATGTTTTGTTTTTCGTAAACACATTTTTATTAATATTTTAGAAGATCAATTCTTCTTATTAATTATAACAAATCACTAGGCCTTTGGACCCTTTAATTATATTTTCTTTAGAAAAGTAAGAATCCAATATAAATTTTTGACATGTATTGGATCACTATAGTTTTTATATGAGTAAATTTGAAGTTGTTTTTAAATATTAGAATGATATAACCATAGTGAATACTGATTAGTTTAGCTTATTCATACTATAACATCATGAAATTTGGGAAATGTAATGAATATGTGGTTTTACTTGTAATCATATCCTTTAAATGATTCTGGAAATTATAAGTGACTTTGGAATATATATATCAATGAGTAATCATCTCAATTTTTGTTTGTTAAGAATTGACTCAAACGTCACTATATGGAATGAAAATTGTTATTATGACTATACACCTTACTATAAAACAACAATGTATATTCTATTTTTTATCTTATTATCTTTAGGACCACTATGAAGGATTTATTACATAATTACATTTGGGGGCATTGTTTTGAATTATATGAAAACCCAACATAATGTAAAATAGAGAAAATCAATAATGAAATATTGTTAACCAAGGGTGACATAAGTTTATCTATGAAAAATATAAAATAAAATAATAATTATTTAGGATAACCATAAGGTTATATATTGTAAACTAAAATAATTAAAGGATACTATTATTTTATTGTAATATGAAATTACATAGTCTTAAATTTTCCTCTTCTAATAAGGAATACATTAATTATGTTGGGAATTTCGAATCACACATGTCTACCCATTTTGGTTTTTTAAATGGCTAAAATGATAATGAAAAATGATAAAAATAGTTGTCAAGGATAAATTAGGGATGTTTTAAATGATGATGAAATTGATGTGGGAGTTGGGATAATAAATATTGTGGATATATCTAACTAACATTAAAAATATTTGATTAAACACGTGGTAATTATTGAAATGTTGAACCCAATATTGAATATTATGATATAGAATTGTTGTATCATAGTTTATAACTATTAAAATGGAATAAATATTTTACATTAAAAATATTAATAATGTTAGAAGATGAAAAAATTGAATTTCCTCAGGAGGACTTGAAAATTCTTTACATGTGGTTATAGAGTCCATTGAGAAATAGGACTTTAAAGAATTTTTTTCATATAATGATGGAAAATAATAATATTTATAAGGATTTTTTAAAGACTCAATGTTTTCGATGTTGGGAATTTGGTCATTATGAAAATCAGTACCCCAGTTCATTGTATAACATAGAAAGCCCACACAAACCACGTCCTAGGTCAAGGGAGCCACGAAAAAACAATTGAAAGACTATTTTTATGTATATAGTTATTTTAAATCAGAATTTGTGGTCAACATTTTTGGGAACAAGTTGGATGGAGAAGACCGCAAGAAGAGTTTTTTTTACAGATTGTTGTCCTTTGTTGTCAAAGCAGTTAAATCAAATCATTTTATAAAGAATGTGCAAACCAGATGATGCTTTTCTGATTGGTATTTCACAAATATCATATGTAAGAAGAGATTTTGATGCAATACTTATGAAGGAAAATGAGAGAAATGATGATTCCAAACATATACATTTTGATTGGAAGGAACGATGCTACAAGAACAAATGGATGTTTCAGTACTTCCCATTGAATTTCTGACGATGCTAAATATAGTCTATTAGAGGACATATATCACGATAGTGGTTTTCCTGATGAAAGATGATGAATGGTTATGGATTGATGTGAATAGAACCATAACAAAAGAATGGATGATCTAGAGTCGGGAAAAAGGAACGTTCTGGGAAAAGGATGTTACAAACATGTTTTAAGACAGTATAGTATGTTGCAGGAAAGTGGGGGTCCATGATCCAAACATTAAAATATGGAAATGGAGAGACCTGTGCGAAAGATTTGGTTTTGCATGAAAGACTATTTATTGCATGCAATATTTAAGGTGGTTTGAAATCTTGCATGCAAGGCAAGATTCTCAGTCCAAAATTAGAAATATGGGAAATAAGGCAACACACAAAATATTAAAAAAGTAATTGAAAGATGATATTTGTGGGAAAGAAACATACGTTCCAAAGGATACATAAATTGGGGTTTTCCATGACAAATCAGTATCTTGCGCGATGTTTGGAATGTTGCGCACAAGCAATGATTCGAGGTTAAAACATCAAAAAATGGGAAAGGAAAGAAGTTGTTGAAATATTCAATAAGATTATGGAAGAAGAGGTTTGGCGTGAAAGAGACTTACACGCCAAAGGCGGCGTCAAATGGGGTTTTTCGTGACGCGCTAGGATCTTGCATGACACATTGAGGATTTTTCACGTAGGGGTTGATGAGGACTATTAATAAGAAGTCACCCCCTCACATTTGGATGCTTGAAACATAGAGAAATCTTGAGCTCTGATATGTGATAAAATAATAAGAAAAGGAGGGTCTGTGAAATAAATAGAGTTACGTTCTATGAGAAGAAGTTGTTCACAAGAAGAGAGTTTCACACATGATTGAAGTTGCGCTTAAGAGGTGTTTTGTGACAAATGTCAACTATTGCATGTGAGGTATAAAATTGTTATCCAGACACCTAAAAAGGTTTGTGAAATATTTTTGGTCTTTGCACATATTCAGCTATGCATATGATAGTTCTTACTAGCTTCTGGGTAAGAAAGTGATTATTGGTACTTCAGAGAATACATCTTTTTAATTGTAAAGAAGAACTGATGCACTAAAATTCTATATTTATTTATTTGTGCTATGAGAGAGTACACACACTTGCGGATTGTTTTCCATGTGCTACATGAGTATAAGGGTAAATCCTACTCATTGTATTCCATGTCAATGGATTGTTTTCTAGTGGATCATGTGGTACTGAATTATTTTTGTACCATACCAAGGATGTAGCTACTCTTGTTGAGTAGTGAACCTTGTAAATCGTGTGTTCCTCTTGTTTTTTGTGTTTATCAAAGAAGAAACTTTTTAACATGAGGAGAAGGTTATTTCATAAAGAAGGAAAAAGAAAAAGAAAAAGACATCACTGATTCACCCCCTCCCCCTCTCAGTGATACTTAGATCCTGATTGGGAACATCAGAATTACCTAGAGAATGATTTAACTTATATTGTAGTGAGATATAAATAAAATATATATGGATCTTTAATTATTATATCCATGTTATAAGGAACTTCCTCATTGTATTAGGAACGTTTCACGTTTTATATTTATATCTTATTATCTTATATGGACTCTATTTAGAATAGAAAATATAATATTAAAAGGGATCATATTTAGTTGAATATGTATAAATCATACATCAGACCAAAAATAAAAAGAAGATCAATTACCAATTTTTGGTTAATTGGGATCACCTTATGGAAATAAAAGTCATTGTATTGTTTTCAAAATTATATGGACAAAACATATTTTTTGTGGAAAAATTAATGGACAAATATTTTAATAATCATTTCCCTATAATTAAACCTAATATTTTTGATATCATCCTTCTCATGAAACATAGAATTAAAATAAAATTATGATATCTTTAAATCATTAAGTCCCGGTTTTAAGAATATATGTTAAAAATAGGTGTACCAAAATAAAGACATATATGTATATATATATATATATATCTGTATATGAATAATATTTTATATAGTTGTATGTCAGTAAATAGTTTTTTATTTGTTTATCATTTAATTATTTTTTCTTCCCAAGAAACAAAACTATGCATTTTATTGTTAAAATATTATTTTAATAAAATATTATATTAATTTATTTATGATAACAAAATTATTGTTTCATACAAATTAATAATAATAATTACTATAATTAAGAATGAAATTTTCATATAAAAATGGTTTTCATTATACATTACATAAAATTAAAAATAAAATAATTTAATAATTTAATAACAAAAAATGAACTACATTGTTAAATTAAAAATTTAAATCTATGTTTATGCTTAATTTTTTTTCTAAAAAATGAATGATTTTTTTATGAAATGATTTGAATATTGTTTTTATAATTAACCTTATGTCTATGAAATTATATTTGTAAAACTATAAAATTAATATTTATGAATCCATTTTTTTGACCGTATATTTATCTCTCAAGCGAATTTAAAATTTATAAAAAAATTATATTTAAATCGCTTTTCTAAAATTTTAGAACTTATGTTATAATTTCTTGAAAAAATATTTTATACCATATATATTAAGTATTTTAAATAAAACATTTTAACATATATAAGATGAATATCATATAACCTCATTAAATTATTCATTCATAATGTGTGAATTATCATATAAATAGTTTTTGGCACTATTCAGTAGAAATATTATTTTCATCATTATATTGGAAAATATATGTTTTTCCATAATGGTGAATTTTCATAAATATTAAAGTGTGTGAGATATATTTTTTTTTAAAAAAAATAAATTATTTTAATGAAAATAGATATGCATTTTTATGTTTTTTCTAAAATTTATAAAAATTACGTTTAACCATATAATAATGGAGTAATATATTAATTATAAATAAAATCACATTTGTTTTTTATTTAATAAAATATTTATTTGGTTAATTTTTTTGGACATATTTGAAAACAAATTATTTTTTTATAATATATAAATTTATTTTATGAACATATAAAAACATTAATAAACTTATCCCATGTTAAAATTACATGATTTATATAAGTTTTATCTAAGAAATAGTTCTTAGGTGTTAATTATGGTAATGCGAAAATTTAATCATCTAAATCATAGAAATATTAGTTCATAAAATTCTATACATGTTTCCAATATTTATGATCGAATTATGGAATAATATAAAATGTAATATTTTCTATTCGAATCAGATACCATGAAGTAAATTGATTTATTATGTTAGGATAAAAGTATGGTAAATGTGTTTCCACAAAGTAAATAACTTAAAATTTTCTTTTTATAAAAAACTGAAAAAATAAGGGGGAATAGAAATAATAATCATGGTTCTCATCCCTAAATATTATTTTATGCTATTTAGTAATTATCGAGAACAAGTATACAATATTATACTCTTATTGGGATTCATTTTATAAAAAAAATTAATAACCTAAAAGTCTAAATTCCCTATAAGTGTTCCCAGCATAAATTACCTTATCATCGATCATTCTAAAATTTATAATGAAATATTTAATCTTTTATAGTGATGTGGCCTAGCCATAAATATGTCCAAATATAATTGTGGATTCTCATTCAACCTCATAGTTTTTAATATTATTAATCATGTAAATACTAAGACCAATAAACATAGCCATTTTTATTCTCTTAAAGAGATTCATAGACTATAATAAGCGATGAATATTAATATCACTGATCCCCTATTATCAGATACAAGTCCACACCCTCTCATTTACTAGATCTCATAGAATCGGTGAACATAAAACAACATCCATAAATTTGTTGTATCCATTTTACCCAACTCCCCTATTTACAATTACATCATCCTTATGTGTTAATGTAAATCCTAAAAAAATCCTCCCTTGAGAAGATAAATACCCCTTCCATTACTGAGTACTCCAAACTACACCACCATATATTTCACATAATGTAGAAAAACAGATTTCAATGTTATCCAACCATTTCATTGAATATATAATCTGGTATCACTAAACAAACCACCATGAAGGCCAATCTATTTATAATAATATCCACAGGATGATGAAACCCCCCTAGAACAATTTAGTGATAAAATAAAATATAGATCCAACATTATCTAAAATAGCCATGAACTAACAAATATGTCTTTATCTTCCAATCTCCCACTAACCTTTAATGAATATATGAAAATGTTATTCCAATATTCGAGATACATAGATATAACAATGTGATTTATTAAAACATCGTATTTCTTCCAATTAAAATTTATGAGTATTAGTATATTAACAAAACTACAAACTAGAAAATTCAACTTAACTAATATCTTCATACATCATAACTTTAACTTTTACTCATATATATTTTTCCACTGATATTCAGTTGAATTCCCATTCTTCTAAATAATAAAGAAAAAAATGAAAAAAATCTAAATCTATCGATCTCATCGACCACACTTATTTTCCTAAAAAGGATCAGAATTTTTTTCTTAAGCGTCATGTTGATCAATTCATGGAACATGTTGGATTCCATCAATGATATTTATATGAATGGAAAATATATAAAGATTGTTTTTTCCAATATATTAATTCATCACGTAGATTACATCTCTCTGACCCACAACCCAATGTAAAATATCCTCCGGTACCCGAGGTTTCTAAATAATACACCTCATGTGGCCGAAAATTCTCCTTGTTCAATCATGTAATTTTTCTAAGGTTCAAAATATCTATTATTCATTAATCAATCACATTAAATATAAGGTTCAATAATATTTCATTCTTATAATTTAATGTTTTCCCTATATGTATTTGAGATGTTCTATAAATTTATTCCACATTCATCAATTAATTTAACCATTTTTTCCAAGACTACTACTAGCATATTCCACCCTGATTATCATCAACCATAATGATATTTATGGTCTTTTATTGATTATAAATAATCTCCTTAGAAATATACATGGTCAATGGATTGAGTATTATTATATAAGTGGTATGTCATAAACCATATGAATATACTCTCTAAAACAAATTATGAGATACTTTAAGCTGTAGATGCGCCCAGAGATTTAATTGAATATCCCAGGAAATAAAACATTACTAATATAACCTTATAAATTTGGGGAATTGTGATATTAATCTAGAAAATTATTTCTACACATTCCAAGATTTTATTGTTTTATCCTATAGTAGATATTTGAGAGTTTTATTAATATGAACAAATTTCCTTTTCCACAGATGGTCTTTTGGCCTCTACGATTTCCATAGTTTTCCATGATCATATTAGACCCATTGATAAAACCTTCATTCCCTTAATGAATAATATAATATCATAACCATTCGAAATATGAGAAAAATCTATATCACTACACATATTTATAAATTAATCAATATTACTCTATTCCAAGATGTGAATAATATTACTTATAAGTGCCTCTTGCACTAGAATAATGAGCCTTTTCAACACTTCATCACCCATCCTTAATCAATAATGATATTTGAAGAATCCAAATCCACTTCCCAGGATATATATAGTTTAACATGGGGATGGTAACACCTAAATAATATATCATTGATTGATTCAATGAACTCAAATTCTATCGTATCCCTCACAATGATGCTCCCTTCAAACATATCATACAAAATATCCCTATTCAAATTGATGATAATATTAGATCCATGAGGCGTATTATTAATATCATTAAACATCACATTCAACATCAATAAATCCCATTGGATGCTTTACCATCAAATGAATCCACTTTTCTCATCCAAAACCAGTGTTGGGATCACTCGATTATGTATTCTATTCCTTAGAAAGAGGGTATATTATATCCGATGTTGGGAAGACATATTTGTCTATACTATTTATGTGTGGTGGTATCATTATTCATAAAAATATGATCTATTTTGGACTTATACAGTATCCAATTCACTATCCCAGAATTAAATAAATTTTCACCGTTTCCATAACATGTACCATGATAATATCCCACAATTCCATAGACAAATAAAATCTGGTACACAATAGGTCCAAGATCTATTTCCATCAGAATATTTTCCTCTATTTCATCGATCTCCTAATCTTATAGGAAAAATTCAAATTACAAATTTTCCATGTCCTCCACCAGTCTTATAATGCATCCCATTATTTTTTCATCTCTACCCTAATCTGGTGGTATTCCTCTATTGATTCTATGTGATCCTTCCATTAGACCATCATTGTTTTCATGACTTAGTATCCAAGACTACTATAAATCCTATGAATACAAACCATCATGTATCATTATATATATTATTATTTTTAACATTATTCCCTTTTACAAATGCATAAAAATAAGTCATGTTCATATCCCCATACTTTAGATAATGTTCCCCTGATCTCTAACTGTGCACGCTTTCAATTTCATTTGGAAGAAAACTATGATATCATATGGTATACAGAGGGCTGGTCATATGTTTTTACCCAAACCATTATTGAAAATTTACAAAACCTTTAAAATTGAACAATGGAGTCACATTGTTTAGTTGTGAATTTTTTTTACCAAAATTCTATCCATGATTATTATAAAAGGATATAATCATACCCACATTTCACCAACCAATAAAAAGACTTACATAAAAAAGGATTCCAAGTATATTATAAACAATATCCCTATGAAATTTATTCCACAGTCTCACAAAAATTTAATTCTAAATACTATGTTGGAGTTACCCAAGGTAGAAATTATAAAGAGGACATAATAATCTCAACCTAGCTTTTATATGATTTTTATTTAATTGTACATCATTAATGTCCCACAAATCAATTAATATTCAAAATCCCAATCATTGATAAGATTATTAAATTTCATTAAACTATTTTGATATCTATTTAATACCTTTATCAATAATCATTGAGATAAATAACATTGTCTTCTTAATATTGTGTGGACTGCTACCTCCACAAACAACATGTCCAATTTTCCAACACCACCTAAAAAGGTGGGGTCAAAAAGGAAATTTAATAAAATAATAGAATATTTTTTCACCATTAATACTCATAGTGATTAATATTTTTCACTCATCATATGTTATTATCAATAAATTATCATTGTAAATACCATTGGATTCAATTTACATATTATGTGATATTCTTAATTTTGGGATATTTTTTGGAAAAACATTAAATCTATACGATTAAATTTTTAATAGAATAATCAATGAATAAAAACACCATAATTATGTGGATCATGGAGATATTAGATTTCAAAATTAACCAAGGTCAACAAACTAAAATTGTAATATTGAAATTAACTAACCTTCTATGAGTAACATATATAAGTAAATACATTATAGAAAATAAATAACCAATGAAAATAAATAGACCAAATAAAATGAATAATTAATGAATGTGTAATTTAATATAAATGTAATTATTGTCATTTATTTTTTAAAAAATTTAATCATGTGTGGAGAAGACATTTATATTTGTGATACGGTATCATTTTATCCATCCTTGTTTCTTTTCATTTAAAAATTTTCATTTCTTTTCCCCCTTAAGTACTATTATTCATAAAAACTTCTTATAAATTTTATTATATATTGATTAAAAATATATATAGTTAAATATCACTCTCATTACCATGGTTGATTTTATTTTTAGTTCCCAAAACAATTCTTTTGAGTAAAAATATTTTATAGGGAATTTTTTGTTTCATGTATTTTGTAATGAATTAACCGTATAATATGTTATTTAACTATTAATATCCTCTAAAAATACTCATTTTTTGGTTATTTTTATTGGATAGATTATTTTTTTAGGAAAATAATAATCACTTTGAATCCTTTAAAAGACCCTATACATATTTCATAAAAAATCTATCTATTATTTCTTTTTTATTAAATATTTTAGACATAATTAAAACATAATTTATACATTATAGATTTATATTCAATAATTAGGATAAGTTAAATTTTGTTAATGTATAAAACAATTTAATTCATTCTTTTTGAATACTTATGATTCAATCTTTCATTATGAATTGAATTATAATTTAGAAAATCACTTCCTTATAATGTATTTGATAGGGCTTATGTTTTATGTATGATTGATTTTAGTCATGTGGAATGAATAAGTATAATTATCATTATAGGGAAGGTTTTAATCGATTAATATACCCCTAAAATGAGTTGGGAAGTTATTTTTATTTCATGAGAGTTTATGTATTCAATTAATGAGTTATCCTAACCTAGTATGATATTTTGTCCACTATTTATGGTTGATAAGGGGTGAGCCTAAGCATAGAATGTCATGGGGCTGTTTGACCAGAAATTATGATTCCCTAAAATTCATTTGGTATTACAAGATTTATCCTATGAAGGTGTGTAAATTATTATTATGTTACCCAAATCCACTCTTGTATTATTCCATCTATGATTATAGAAATAGGGATTAAACTCAATCCACAATGAGACACTGTCTACTTTTTTATGACATCATGGTGAGTCACCCATAACATATGTTAATTTTGTCAGGTCTTATGCAGTTTCCCAATATTTCATGATTCCATAATGTTATGATTTCATTTACATATGATAATTTTTCATCATTATGAAAATTTTATATATTATATAAACATATGACCCTTAGTTATCAATTTATAATTTAATTCAATATCAATTTACATAATGGGATTTCTAGATCAACAAATTCCTTATTTATTTTCCATAGACTATCCTAAAAAATGTTAAAATTTCTATGTATATTAGGATCTCTTTGTGGTGTTCAATGTAAAGATGATGTGTTTGTGTTTGATGTTAGGTATGTATTTTTCTAAATATCCAAATATGATAGACCTATCAAACGTTGTATGTTAGTTTTAGAAAAAATGTTATTATTATCATAAATAATATAAATATAAGGCATGGTATTGTATTCAAATAATTAAAATATATTTGGAATATAATGGTTCCCTACCAAATATGAGAAACAAAATTTTTAATATAAACATTATTTTTAATATTTTTAAATATGGTAAAAAAGTAAAATAAATCAAATAATGGAACCTAAATAAAATAACTAGAGGATATGAAAATATATGGGCTTTATGTGAGAAACCTGAAATATGAATCTCAATGGAAATTTAATCCTAAAAATAAAAAAAGGTTGCTTTATTAACATTTCGCTTCGGTTCCGTACTAATCAATCACATTCTAAAATAATATATAAAAAATTATATTTATTCTTATTTAATATGTGATAACTATATATATATATATATATTTATTTATATATTATTTATTCATATCTTATTTTTAACCATTTACTAATAATTATTTTTTGAACTCAATTATTTAATTTTTAATCATTTTGTTTGTCATGATTGTTTTGTGGTGATGGTTTATTTCCTTGCACCACATCCATCATTTCATCATATAAAAAATAATTAAAAAATGATAATTATAATCATTATATAATCATTTTAATTTTACAACCACCGATATATGCTAGCCAAAAACAAATTTAATACATCATTTCATGAGGATTGGGCATTATACATACACGTATTGGGTTTTTTATTTTTTCTAAAAGATGAATATGAAATAATTTGAATAAATGTTTCAC
Organism: Viscum album; assembly: GCA_963277665.1. NCBI lineage: Eukaryota > Viridiplantae > Streptophyta > Magnoliopsida > Santalales > Viscaceae > Viscum > Viscum album. The sequence goes on from OY728157.1 coordinate 789,838,579, forward strand.
ATTACCTATTTTTTTAAAAATGATATTAATTCATTAAGTATAACCTTATGACCATCCATGTAATGGGGAAATGAAAAATGAGTCACATTGCTTCATATAGGTAGTAGTCCACATGCATGCCTAACTGTTGTTATAATTTTACAAAAAATTAGATGTTAAAAAGGATGATAATATCTTTTCATAACATAATAATAGTTATTTCACTAATATTACATATATATACATATAAATTAAATTTATATATTTTACCACATATAAAATGTTGTGATGAATAATAAAAAAACATTAGGAAATAAAGATAATAGATTGTAAGAATAGATGGATGATGTTTTTTATATCCATTAGATGGATCAAATGTAAAAAAATGATTATTACATAAACATAATAAAATTTAAAAATAATAATGGTTATAATTTCATTATGATATGATTATTATTATAAATTTTATGTAGGTATTGGAATAGATAAACTTAATTGAACTTAGATAAGAGTTATAAATCCTTCTTTAAAATTTTCCATTAACTAAATAATTAAGACATATAAGATAGGACTTCTAGTGTGACTAGAACCTATAAGAATTAGGGATTAAATATTATAGGTAATATTGGTAGATAATGTTTGCGATAAACAACATATGTAGTTTATATATTTTATGATATGATGTTACATTCTATTAGTGAGAGGACATGTGGTCTAGTATATATTAAATGATTTTAAATCTCAAAACTTTATTTATCTTGTAATGTTTCATAATTTTAAAATAATATAAAAAATATCATAGATTAAAGTAAAATACTAATATAATAATCATTATAATTTTTTTAGAGACATATGGAGAATTATCTATCAGTTTAACCCCATCATTTTCCCTTTTCACCTCACCATGGTAAAAATGATTTTACCTACAGAACTATTCATTATGATGAAAACATTACTAATCAAAACCCCCATATAATTATTAATAAAATTAAAAATAAATTCCATATTAAAATTTTAGTTTTAATACGAGGTAAATATTTATTTTAATATAAATTCATAAAACACAGTGAAAAATTATTCTTTTTATTGTCTTATTATTTATAAAAATGAATTTACATGAATAATTGTTTATGGAAATGGTTTCTATGAATCATATTATATTATTAATGAATAAAATAAACATATATTATTAAATATAATTTATTGTTTTAAATTATTTATTAAAATAATATATTTATACGAATAATTTTTTAGAATAAAAATTCACGTATGTTTTAATATATCAAACACTTGTTTCTAAATTTGAGATATATATTTTAATTATTTTCATTTTCTTTTTCAAAAAATGTAGTCTAAAAAAAAATAATTACACAATTCACATTGATTATTTTACCATTATTATGTCCCAAATGTTATTTTATTTATAAGGGACACATTGTTATCACTAAACAACCAGAAATAAACACTTTCCATAAAGTCTAATAAATTCAACCTATAATAAAATCACACCTATAAAATCAAAAAAGTTGTTTGATATTAACATATTAAACTACTATGTTTATGGAATTTTATTTTTAAATATAACAAAAAATAATTTCTATTTTAATAAAAAAATATGGTATATGTGGTTCTTAATAGTTTTTGGCTATTGTGTATGACTACATTAGCAGGATATTAAGTTTTAAGAAAATGAGGTATCCTCTTAGGTAAGGATGAAAACAATTACAATTTTTTATGTCTTGTCATGGTTACTATATCATACAACATAATTTAATTATGATATTATGTTATTTTATATAGTTTAATATCCAACTAGAAGGACTCAGAAGTGGAAAATATTTCTTTACATTAAAAATTATCGATGAAACCTAATGTGATTTTATAGGTTATATTCAAATAGAAAATAAATAGATGGATTAATAATAATCTAGATAATTTTAATTGAGGAAATCATGACAAATTATTTTTCTTATTCATATTAATGATAATACTGGATCATTTTGGAAAAAAATAATCTAATATACATAATTTTACATGATCTATGCTCATAGATAGAAAATTAAAAAAACACATGATCACCCATCTGAACTGAGATCATAAAAATTGTGATGAAGGGCTAGTGTTAACATGATTCATCTATCATTAATAGTGACCTGAAGACATCATATGTATGTTATGAAGAACCGTAAAATGTGAAATAGAATTATTTCTATGATTGGATGCATGTGATGGGTAACATAAATTTAGTTGGAATTCAACCATATCAGAGGAGGGTAAAAAATTAAATCAATACTTTCAGTATATAAATCATAAAAAAATTTACATCTTGATTGACGATAGATGGTGTCCATATAATATTAACATATTCCACCATTGAACTCTCAATTATTTGGGTGAAAATATTTGGGGAAACAAGTGAGAATGTTTTTGAAACATATGACCTATCATGTTACTTAAAAAATTTGTTTATGATGTCCAAACTGGATGGGTGGCATGACTTCAGTGATTTTTTTCATCACTATAATGGATCCCATTCATCCACAAAGAATATATTGGTATCCAAAGAAAGGATGGATCATTATATTTCAGCGAAATGAGGTAGAAATTTTTGATGAATTCATCACATGAAGTACTACGCCATCATACATTGAGAATATCATCATTAATATCGATACATGTGATAATTATACAAGTTACCAATCAAACGTTTCAAGGTTATTTCAATTTATTAAAGGGAATTACATTTAATTATATTGGTTATTATAATAATATGTGGTCGATGAAATGGAAATTGACGCAATGGTGGTGTGTCCTAGAATAGTTATCTAAACATCCATAGGTATCCCATATAATATGACTCCAAATAAAAATAGTTCCGTGGAATAGTGAAATACTAGACATAAAAATAATAAATGGATGTCCTCATGGGATAGGAAGATGAACCATTTTTATGAATGTTTAACCATATAGAAATAAATTATTTATATAGTTTATGTTCATATGTTTAAGAATTTTTTTGTGAATATCACAGAACTGGTAATTTTATCATTATATTTTACATCATATTGTAAGGATGATATACCATTAAATTTAAGGCCATGTAGCCAGAAAAATATGCTATGTTTTTAATGATCATCTTATGAGGAACCATTTAATGTAGTTTATTTTAGAATTGAAATTATTTTTTATATTAACATATAATATAATAGATGGTGAAAATACCTTTTAATGTTATACAATAAGGAAAATATTGAGAAAAATAATTGAAATCCATGCATCCAAGACTATGAATATTCATTTTGACATTATTTACAAAATATTGATGAATAAAATAAAATTATGTAATGTATCAATTGAAGAAAAATTCTTTTTTATGAGTTGGTATACACCTCTCATCCTTGGTGATAATCGAGCATGGACCATTGGAGTGAAACATGTAAATCGCAAAGTAGACCTCACACCTAGAATCCACATATTGAGGATTCCTTCTAGGAATTTATTGAATTCTTTGTGCCATCACCAAGCCACCTTGAGGTAATTAATGGGGATGTGTGTTCTTTTTTATTAATTTTTACAAATATTTCTCTTATATATCGATATTATGTTGTTATTGTATAACATCTTCACTATAGGCTTGCAATTCATTTTTACATACCGTGGTTATTTTATCTGGTATCAACTGATCATGGGTATCTTCATGATGCGCTGTTTACTGAATTATAATAGTTCTCAGTACTTTTGTTCAAAATATTAGGTTTAATGGAGTTTTCTTAATTCTATTTACGATTCATTGTCAGACATGTGCATAAGGAATTATTGATATTTTTATGGAAATATCATCTTTTTATGGCCCCCAACATCTGTATAATGGTAAATATATTTATTTCTAAAACATAAATATATGTATTTATTGACACATTGTTTTGGGATGTATGGTTTTAATATATTATTCTATTATCTTATTGAATCGTTATCGTGACAACTCAAAAATAGTACAATTTTTTTAGAAATTTGTCAGAGATCCAAAATCGATTAATTATATGGGATCTTAGAGATGGATTTTCTCTTTACCTCCACGAGGGGATTTTAATAAAAAACAAATTTAAAAATAATTCCTATTAATTATAATGAACATACACCAAATAGATATCATCGGTGGGTAAGGACCCATGAACGAAAATCCCCACATAATAAAGGGCCATATTATTTAGTGTGGAAAATATTGGTCTTCTACTGGACAAATATTTCATGACTTTCATGAATGAAACATCATAGTGAAATAATATAAATAATGGAATATGATGTGAGATATGTATCCTAATATTTTTATATGATTGGAGATAATCATTACAAACTATATTTCCCAAATAACCGTCAATCGACCAAAACAATCGGGAGGAAATTCATTTTTGTGAATGTAAAAAAAATTATCACATCAAATTTCAATTTATATTGAACCATATTTGAATTTGTTATATCATAGAGATTTAAATTTACCACTCATATGTAGAATTTCTCTCAATCAACTTGGTTAAAAAATAGAATTAAATGTTTTAGATAACCAATCAAAGATGTCATATTATAGAGACTCAAGAATAATAGACATGTATATTACATATTTATATATTAATATTCATTTAATTACTAAAAAAATTCATTAGGACCATGAGAACATCGTGAAACTAGAGATTTGGTACAATTATTATAATTATGTTAAGGATATTCAAGATATCCAATAAATATTTCCCCATTTATTAATCTCCAAAAAACGCCCTGCTTAAAAGCATTATTCAAAAGATGGGGAAATGGATATTTTGAATGGGTGAGATCAGATTCATAATAAAGGTAATTAAACGGGATATATAAAAGAATAAAATTAACATAGTGATATGAGAATATGATCATAACATTTTAATTCCATAACATTCATATGAAAGACTAGATTTTACTTTCATGACCTAAATATTTATTTTCAATAAGAATAATCATAAGGATGTCAAAGAACATGATCAGTGCGAGCATAACATTTACATAAGACATGGAATTATGGAATACCCATAAGAATAGAAACTTGTTTCAATATTAGTCCAATATCATTGAAAAATATATCAGGGAAATTTATGAGAATTTATACCTCATGGGTCGGACACACAACCATCCCTAATTTAATTCATTTCCACATACTAGAATAAGTTAACTCCCCAGACCATCATTAGAGTAAAGGATTATTTTTGTGACCATCATAGAGAACAATGTCTTTACTGAACTAAGTCCACACACCATTACAATCATCTCTTTATCTTGGTATATTAATCATTAACTAATATATTAGAGGTAGATATAAGCCCCAATCAAATTTTGTAATAACCTAACGAAAGTGCATTATTATATCATAACCATAGTACTTTTTTATAACATAACAACCAACATTTATAATAACGTAAAAAATATCTCATAGTAAAAAAATAGACATATGTGTTCCAAAAGATCCCAAATCATTCATCATATCAATACTAATCAAATGAATTGGGTTTCACAATAATTTCATCATGACATACCTTTTAAAAAATTTACATGTTAAATAATCATTTAATAATTTTTTCAAGGCATAAACCCTGGAATAATAATTGGGATTCCTCATATTTATATCTTGGTATAACCCATGGATGATAAATGGGATTCATAAACATCTTGTCAGAGTAAACATAAATCATTATTATAAAGAATATGATTGGTCTACTCAGATAATATCTATTGTATAAAATATCTATATTCAAAGGACTATATCTTATATGAAAAATAATTTTGAATGATAAATCATATGGAAGGTTTCTTGAATAAAATAAACATTAATTCAAATTCAACTTTCTTAAATATAAACAATATAAAATATTGTTTTAAATACATTTATTAAAAAGTAAACATTAAAAAATACAATGTAATCTTTAAAAATAATTTAAAAAATATATTGATGAAAATATATTTTTTATTTTAATAAATACATTTTAAAACATTAACAATTTTGAAAATATTTTTTTATGAAAATAACCATGATATGTTATAAATAAATATTCAATGAAAACAATTTACTGAATGATTTTAATTTCTGTTAATTCAATACACGATAAATCAATAATTTTTTTAAAATTTTCAGAAAAGAAAAACTTGTACTATTTTTAAAATAAAATAAGATGATTCTATTTCAATCATTTTGTAAAAACCCAAAAATTCAGATAATTTTTTAGTGAATAATATTAAGAATATTTAAAACATTTTAAAAACATTTTTAGAAAACATAGTTCTGGATGAAATTTTTTTCCTCTGAAAATAAGTTATTTCTTAAAAACGATCTATTTGAAATATATAGTATATAAAGAGTGGGAAATAAAAAAAAATATTATCATAGGACAAAAAAGGATAATAAAAATTATGATTTTATTTATAAATTTATAATAATATTATATCATCAAAAATATGATCCTAAACAATCATGATAAACATTGAGGCTGTCACATGAATTCATTACAATATCCATAACAATGAAATGTAATCCACAAGAAAAAATTTCATTAAATTTAAAAAATATATCATAATGATAAATAAATTCAATATATTTCATTACCAATTTTTTTTTCTATAAACCTCGTACAAGAAAATATGTTTATAACATAAATATTTGCTTCAAATATGGAAAATTGAGACAAATATTCACCTAGGGATTTAGTAACTTTTGAACTGTAATCCCAATGAAAGAGAAATAATAAAATTGATATGAATATACCATTAATTATAAGGGAAAAAATCATAAAATATGTTAATGTACAGTATATACACCACTGAAAATTAACATGCGATGAATATAGTTTTTGTCTCATAGAAAATAAAAATTTGAGCAAAATCTCATATTTTAAGTCTGGACTTCATTCCCACTAGCGCGAACTTCCTATTAAATAAATATAAGTTTAATATAAATACATTTAAATAAAATTAAACATAATTATAATTCCATATAATATTTAAATATGGCCACATAATGCCTATTTATTGACAATTAATTGTTAGAACCACGTTTTGATTAATAACCACATTGTGTATCATATATGTTTAGATTTGTAATTTCATTTCAACTAATTTTGATCATGGTTACATAATTTTAATAATTTTAATAATAAAATAATTATCATATTTATACATAAAATATATTTTTAAATTAAATCATGACTGTTGGGTTTTTCAAATTAATTACATTGCGATCATAGAGACTATAGTTTGTACATACACATCAGTGAAATCTCCAATTTTCAATGATAAATACTGAAATGAGATAACTATTTTACTCTAATTAAATAAGTATAATCATATCATAAATATGATATTAATTATTTGAATATACTTTTACTTATCATCCATGTGCTGTGGTGATGTAATGAGAGTCACATCGCTTCATTAAGCCGATAGTCCACATATACAAGAATGATGTTAACATCCTTTAGTGACTGAAAAAATGTAATACAGAAAATGAGAAAATATCCATTAATAATGAATAATAAATAATCATTATTATAATTATTTATTTTATTTATCATATATTAATTACTATTATATTTATTATCAACCATGTAAAGCATTAGTGAAAAATGTATCAGATTGTTTCGCGTGGTTGTAGTCATCTTTACACACGAGAGATATTTTTCTATATCATATGGAATAGAACATAAAAATAAAATATTTTATATAATTTATATTTAGGTGTAATTTATTTATTAATTTCATATATATATTATATATCCAATAGCATACCCAACTATGAGTGGCAGTGATGGAAAAATAAATCACACTACTATGTGAGGCTGTAGTTATCCGTACACACGAACAATAATTTTTGAGGCCATTTTATTGAAGTGGAGATGGTTGTAGAATATAGAAATACTATATAATCATATTATAAAATATAAACTATTATTATATTATGTTATAAAGGTTTTATAACAATTTAACGCGGTGGAGGAAGTAATAAAATAAAAATGCTCATTGAAGTACATAACATCTTCTTCATCTAACCCTAGTTGGTTTAAACCCAAAGGCATCATAGTTTGTATTAATGTCCAAACTAAAAATTATATTGTAATAAGTGGTAATTTAGGATGCTCTATTGGTTGTTTTGGCCAATCCAATTTTTTTTATATTGTAATGAAGAGAGGATAGTGGGCAGCCTTCAATAAGTAAAGTGGGTCACATACTTTTATTTGTCTGAAATAAAAATGGTGTTTCCATTTTGTTTCCAAGTAATATGTTACAAAATAGCCTATTGTAGAGAAATAAAAATTTTGGGGTCTAAATATTTCCATACAAGTTGTTTTATACATGATTGGCTTATTTTTTATCCTTATCATTCTAGGTTAAACCCATTATAAACAAATATCTTATTAACCATGAAAATCCTTTTTTTATGCCTTCACTATTCACTTTAGTCAATATTTAATTTTACATTATTAGATAATAAAATTAATAATGTTTCAAAATAATAGATACAGTTTTCAAATTCCATTCTTATATGTGGGAACTTTTAATTGAAAATAAATCTCACATATGTAAAGGGATAATGGGTTTTCAGTTAGAAAATGATCAAATGTATACAAAGTTTTTATATCCAATTTCAATATATTATTTTACTAAAATTACCTAATTTGAATTAATATACACATATATATGAAATAATGTGACTATAAAAAAATTTAAGCTAAAATTTAAATTATAAATAATTCCAACTGAAAGATTGTTTTTAATTAAAATTTAGAATTTTTTACTTTTAATAAATAATGTAATCATTTCAAAAAAAATTCAAAAATTCACCTTAAAAAATTTCTATATGATAATTTCATAAATTAAGATTATATTTTCAAATAAATTTTAAGGGTATAAAATGAGATTTCAAATATGTGCATAATAATGAAAAAAAATACTTTATAGAAAAATATAATTTTAAGTGTAAAATTGGATTTATCCTTATATCCTTAATATAAAACCCATAAGATGAAATTTAAGGGTTTTATTGAATATATTAAATATAAATAATGTTTTCATATTTCAGTAAATGTAGTTTTTTATTTTATTGAATTAAGACATGGTTATTTTCATAAAATTATTTTTCCCGAAACAATCATTTATTTTCAGAAGGTTTTTATTTTAAATTTTAAACAATTAGTCCCCAAATATATCATTTTAAATACATGTGGGAAAAATAAGTTATCAAAATTTAATTATTTATATTCATACCCACAACTCCAATGGAAATAAGGTGACTATCGTATAATATTTTATTAATTTTTCATGTTTTCCTTAAACTCAGTGCAGTGTGTAACACATAATAAAATTAGTTTTGTATGTAATTCAAGACAAATTTTGGGTTTTTTTGATCACTAAATATCTAAAAAGTTAAATTTATTGGAAAAAATATATATTTCAAAACATTATATGATGTAACATTCTACCCTCCATAAAATTGTTTTTTCCCTTGAAATCAACACTTTCGTACCAACAAAAATATATACATATATGCCATTACATAATTATTTTACCATGTAAAATCCTTATAATTATAGATTCTCTTAAAAACATTGATGAGTTGAGTGGCCTTCTTTCAAAAAAAATTACTATTTAATCCTTAATATCTAGTGGTTTTTCCTAAAAATTAATCACAGGCTTCGGTTGAACAACCTTTGAATTCCGTATAAGTGAGGGATCCAATATGTATTTCCCATAGAGTGATAAAAAAACCAAATTTAAACAAATTAGAAGATCAGTGTATGTTCCAAATTAGAAAATATTTTCCCAAAATGTTCAAGAATTGTAATGGGCTTGATATACCTATGGTGTAGTTTTGCATTTCTTCTTCCACGAGGAAATTATTTAGAACACCTACTCACCAAATTCAATGTCATTATTATGTTGATGAATGTTATAAAATCATTATGTATATTTATTATTCCTTAAATGTTGTTTAATTGATCTAAACTTCCCTTCAATTACATCATCCGTACAAGATCCTAATATATTTTTTCTGTCACGAAGCAGGCCGGATCGTCATCCGACTCGGCACCCGACCTGGTCCACGACATAGCCCGAAGGGCGTTCCCGGTCCCCACGGGCTGGAAACTAGTGTTGGGCATCAAAACAAACTAGTTTGGAACGGTTTGGATTATGACAAAGATAAATAAGCATAAACTAAACATGAAGATAAAAAAAGGAAAACAAACTGAACGACGTGGCAGCAGAAAAAGGAATAAACAAAGAAACGTGACATACCTCAGGTGACCCCATGGATCCCCATGGTACGACAACCACACTCGCTCCCAAGAGGGATCCAAGACTGAAACCTGCATCTGAAAAGTAATGTAGGCGTGAGCACCAAGATGCTCAGAAGGAACGCCAAAAATAACTACGTCTTATGCCTCCGCCTTTATTAAGAAATCCAACTATGCTAGTTTGAAAATAAGATATAATAAAATAATGTTTTCCCTTATTTTCAAATTCAAGTAATGAGTTTTGAATTTTCAAATAAATAATTTCACTCTTACTACATTTTCAAAATAGGTTCCAAGCGTGCATTAACATTTCAAAATGAAAGGAAACCAGTTTGGAATAACATGTGACTTTTACAAACAAGACATCAGGTATGAAACAACATAAAAAAGAAGTTACATCACAAGAAGCATGTCACAAATGGGCACTATGGGTAATCCCTATAGGTAGCTAGAACAAGTGGGAACCTAAAGACCTCGTACCTTAGTGAAACATGGCTTATAAGACCACGACCCTCAGAAAACGTGGCTTAGAAGGCCACGACCCTCATAAAATGTCTCTTAGAAGACCAGACCCTCAGAAATTCACATGTTTAGTTATTGTTGTTGTGTCCATCCTGCTAGAAAAACCGGGAAGAACCCCTGCCGTGTCATCTAGCATACTAGTCCTGGTCACCCACCTAGATACCCGAGTTTCCCATTGTTCTCTATTTCAAATGGTGGTGAGTTTTCTTTATCAAGCAATCAAACAAGTACATTACACTTTCGTTATCTAAAACTCATTCAACCTTTCACCACCACACTCCCTACTTAAGTAAATTCCCCCTCTTTACATCACACAAACACACACAAGCCTTTACACTAGGCACATATCACAAACCACTCATTAACACTTGCATCACATTTTATTTTCAAATTTAGGGGAATGACTAAAAATGGGTTTTCTATTTTTGCAAACCAAATCATAATGTGCCAAACGGGCCTCAATAGTGGTTTTTTCTATTTCATAAAACATTCTTAAGATGCCAAACATGCATAATTACATAAAGAGAACACTTTTTACAATCAACCGTCTAAAAGGCCAAACACATTTGGAAATACACCTTACCAATTTAAAACCACTTAAGAAATCAATTTTTTTCAAGAAAAGTCACTTAAGACCAACGGATTTGAAATACATTTCAATTTTACCAATACAAGGAAAAATAGTTTCTAGCAACCGTAATCAGATTCCAAAGTATATGTATATAGGATAGTGTAAAACACATTTTCAAAACAATCAAGCAATTATGAATTTCAAATTAAAATCTTAGGCATAGGGGCCCTACCTTAACATGTCGCTGCTTGAAGACGAACATTCAAACTGATCCTTGACACACACACGCACATGAATTTATACATATGTATATATATACTCCCCTAGGTGCATTGCACATATTCCATGCACCTTGAGGGAATATGCACAATGAGGTAATATCTATATATATGTATTACCATATGCGTGTACATGCAGCGATCCTCGATACCTACGACCCAAAATCATAGCAGCGAGGTAAAACACACTACACATATAAATTATTGAAATAATTCAAAGATATAATCAAACATTTGACCAATTTATAAAACATTTTAGCATGCTTAAAGTGGTACATTTTCCATCAAAAATTATTTTCCAGCACCCACGCACCTCAAGTACCCACAATAACACATTTCGCACTACTCAAACGATTAATTGAACACTTCCAATGATTGTCACAACAAGGCGTAGACACATACACCACCATATGCATACTCAAACCCACTTTTGAAAACACTCACACAAAAAATACATACAAACATGTTTCACAAACTTTACAAGATTTAATAAACCACTTAAAGTTTTTTTAATACAACTCCAAGTGGTATTACAAGACATCGAACACCAAAATCCTACCCCAAAACCTCTTATAAGGCCAAACACACACCACTCACTTGTCAAAACAGAAAACGCATCCCTTGAAAATCATAATAAACCAACTGCACAATAAAAAAAACTTTTAAAACTCAAAAAGACTGTTAAGAAAATTTATTAAAAAGTTTCAAAACATTTCGCTTAACTTTGAATGCCAAAAGTTCACCCAAAATCATTTTTATGATTAAATGCACTTTAACGTCGCATCAAAACACAATCCGCATCCCTTGAACGTCTTAACAAACTATCAAAACAATTAATTAAACACTAATAAATAATTCATCATAGGTTTTTCACACATTAACACACTCATATTTCACAAACAGACTACTAACAAAATAAATGCACATCAAAAATCAAATACAACCAATTTCACCCATTGCACATTCTAAGAAATTAAATACACAATTTATAAAATGTTGATAAACATCTCAAAACGGGTTTGCACCGAAATTTGTACACATATTGCATCAACATACTATTGAAAAAATTAAAAGTATAACAAATCTCAAAAAGAATCAAACTCGCATCTCGCAAATAAATAAATAAACAAACTGAATTAATTAAACACCCAGATTAATGCATCCAATAATGGTTAAACGCAGAATCACATACTTAATATGGAGGAATTTCATATATCCGTGTGAAAGTTCAATCTCCGCATAACTGCACCACACGGTGATCAATGTAATCACTAAAATCAAACAATCAAAACATATACCTCATAAACAAGACAAACACAAATCCATATCCCCAATGAATAAGAAACAAAACCACAAATTGAAGGAGGAGGGTTTACCCGGAGGGAAGTAGTGTCGGGGAAGTGAAGTGGGGTGCCGGAAAACGTGCCAGCAAGAGGAGGGGACGCCGGTGAGAAGGACCGGCTATCGAAGGAAGGCGTGCACGTAGGCTTTCCGGCGAGGAAGAGGGTGGCGCGGTGCGGTGCGGCTTTCCGGAAAAGGAGGAGGAGGCGGCGTGGGTCGTTGTTCGCTAGCCGGTGTATCCAGAAGGGGGAAGCGTCAGCAGGGAGAGCAGGTCGAGGAGGGGGGTGTGCGTCGGCGGTCTCGTCCAGGTGAGTGGCGTGCGCCGTAGGCAAGCCGCGGGAGGGAGGCCGGATGAAGGGGGGGGGGGTTCACCGTAGAATGATGGGCGGGGGTTTAGGGTTCGGCGCTGGGGGGGGGGGGGCAAGTACAGCTCGACAAGGGAGGGTGAGGGAGAAAGGAAAAAAAAGAAAAGGAAAAAGAAAGAAATAAAAGAATGAAGGGAGAGGGAAAAAGAAAAGTGGGGAAGAAAAAAAATAAAGAAATGAAAAAAAATAAACTAATATAAATTATATTTAATTAAATTAAACTTTAACAAATAATAATAACAATAATAAAAATAATAATGTTAACAATTTTATAAATATGTTAATAATTTAATATTCTTTGCCTAATGAAAATATGAACTAAAATAATAATAATAAAATTATTAACTGAGAGCGGACACCGCGCATGGTCTCACGCGCGGGGTTGCGCGCATTGTTGCGTGTCTCAAAAATAACACATTCGATAACAAACAATCCCTTGAAAAAAAATTAGGGGCTATGCAGGGTGCGCATACGCTTGCACGTTTGTATAAAAACAAGATTTTCTTTTAATTTAATACCGGATCAAAACACAGTTCACAAATGAGACCCAAAATAATTAAAATGAAATAAACCATCGGGTCGGGGTGTGACAATTCTCCCCACCATAAAAACATTCTGCCCCCAGAAAGTCACCCAGCCAAACGAGAAATCAAACTCGAGTTTGAAATTGAACGAGTCCAACAAAATCAAGAACTTGGTATGACTTTTCACTCCATCAGTCACACCCAAACGACTCTGAGGGAAACTGAGAAGAGAAGAATTGTCAGGAAAAGAAGAGGGTTCTCCCCACTACAAGAACCCGACCAGCACAACCGACATTGAGACTCTTAGCATGAACTAACTCTCTTACTACTAACTTGATCAAAGAGGGAACCTCCACACAGACCAAACCTCAAAAAAGGCATGACAAGATTCATGGTGATTCTCCCCACCATTTAAGAACCGACTAGCTTAAACCAACCAGTATAAACCGACATGAGAACTTCCAACCCAAACCAGAAACCACTGCGACATGAGAAAACCCACAGAAGAATTCTACCAAATAACGAACTTAACCATGACTCATCATTTCAACAAGAGATGGGAATCTCCAAAACAGTCACGTAATAAAACAAAAACGGTCACATTGAGGAGGCACAACTACTGGAATTTCCAAAAAGACGAGATCACCACGCCATCTTACAACCATAGTGGGATATTCAAAGAACAAAGACTGCAACGAGATAAGAGACTTTTATGCCTCTTATAGAAAAACAGAACCTTCAAGGGCGAGGACGCTTGAACCGAGAAATTTAAACCGTCCCTATTTTCAAACAAGTGACAAAAGTTAGACCAAAGTGACCCACACCAAGCGATTCCTGATTGCGTGAAAGGCTTCACTCCGAGACCTGTGGCTGGAGCTCTGATGTCTTGAAGCATCTGCTGCCCCGCAGTCAGGAGATGACATTCTCCTGTCGAGACCCCTCCTGACAAAGCCACTAGCGGAACCTCCCTATGTTTTTCAAATAGCCACACCGACAGAAAGTCTTCAATGGATGACGATAAGGAGACCTAAAGTACCCAAACCGGCCACACAAGAAGCGAAAAAGAGAATGGCCCGACTAATAGAAGATGGAATTGATAAGAAAACTTGTCTGAGATGGGTTCCTCCGGTTTTCTCTTACTGAATGGGGAACCATCCCAAACACCAAAGGGAACCGGTCCTTGAACAGTAGACGAAGACCCCACACAAGAGAAACTTTAACTGATTCCGCATCGTTATCTTTGGAGAAATGGAAACCCACATCTTGAGATTCCCAACGTAGGCCTCCAATATTCGTTGGCCTTGCTGGACACTGACGTGCCTTGTCGCTTACCTTACCTTCACTTCCACAAATATAAACCATCAAATGAGAGTGGTCTTAAACACCTTCCAAGTAATACCATCATGCAACGACACTACGGTTATCTCCTCCACCAATTCCAAGTTGCACCTTCAAACAGACCTTAACCAACATAGACTCTCTTAGCTTTAGGAGTTCCCAATAACCTAAAAACACCAACGACTTCACCAATATAGTTCGCTACCTTCAATATATCATGATCACCACGGAATATGAACAACAACATAAAATAATTCAATTCCACCACCCCGCTAAGAGTCTGGGTAGAACCAACCACTAGAAGAGACTCACTAGAAACTTCTGGGACTTTTCTGGGCAGCATAATCAAAAACAAGAGGCACAAATTCGAATCAAAACTCATCACAAATCAAAATTTAATACCAAAATCACAAACAAAATCTCAAACTCAAATCACTATTTCAACCACAATTCAGTACGTCAAAACCAAGAACTCACGAAAAGGAATACCCAACACGAAAAGAGAACGCTAAAAAATTTCTCGCTCACTTTTCTAAACATTTGAAAAAAATCCTTTTTTGAAAACCATTTTTCAATAAACAAAACAACTTAAATATCCACAATTGGTATCCCATGAAGTCTCGCACATACATATCCAGTGCGAGCTCAAGCACCCATCCACTCGCATCACCAATTCCTCCACTTTCCACATGGGCACCTCAATGTATGTGATCACACATAGGAATACCAAGGGTCAATTCAAGACACTTCTCACTTTCAAAACAGATCATTCAGCATAAAGCACAAATTTCCAACCAATTTAAAAAAATAACTTATCATCAAAGCAATACATTTCCAATTTCAAAAACATTTTCCAATTTACATTCCAAAATGTGTTACTGAGATTCCAAAACAACTTCCAAAACACCTCCCATTTTCCCTTTTGAAACCACACATTTGTTAAAAGAAAACAATTTCCATTTCAAAACCACTTTTCCACTCTAACACCACATTCCCATTTGAAACCACCTTCAAAAAAATACATTTTCATTTTTAAGATCTACTCACATCAACCAAAATGAAGATCAAACATAACTCTCATAAAAATTTCCAAAAATAAGGGACTAGTGGCTATGCCAACCCGGTAACATGGCATAGCATGCCATGATTCAAGCAAGAATCAACCACAAGAAGCATCTTGAACCATGCACTCGGGCCATACATGGGTCGCTACTCCATGCAGGCTCGTCGCGTAACATCGGATCACTTCCCTTGTCATCCCTCATCCAAACATACCAATCCAAAGAAGAAAATTCAAATCCCAAAATACCCATGGCAACTCGAGTCTCAGGACGGGAAAGGGATAATGACATCCTTCCCGCACCTACCTCTCGAGTCCCGACACACCTAATCACCAAGCTACTTGACACCCCAAATAACAAGGGCACCTCTGATACCATTTTGTCACGAACCAGGCCGAATTGTCATCCGACTCGGCACCCGACCCGGTACGCGACATGGCCCAAAGGGTGTTCCCGATCCCCACGGGTTGGAAACTAGTGCCGGGCATCAAAACACACAAGTTGGGAATGGTTTGGCCCATGACAAAGATAAATAATCATAAACTGAACAAGCAGTTAAAAAAAGGAAAACAAACTGAACGACGTGGCAGCAAAAAAAAGAATAAACAATGAAACGTGACATACCTCAGGTGACCCCATGGATCACCACGGTATGACAACCACACTCACTCCCAAGAGGGATCCAAGACTAAAACCTGCAACTGAAAGGTAAAGTAGGCGTGAGAACCTATATGCTCAGTAGGAAAGCCAAAAATAACCATGTCCTATGCCTCCGCCATTATTAAGAAATCCAACTATGCCAGTTTGAAAATAATATATAATAAAATAATGTTTTCCCTTATTTTCAAATTCAAGTAACGAGTTTGCATTTGAAAATAAATCATTTCACTCTTAATACGTTTTCAAAATAGGTTCCAAGCATGAATTAACATTTCAAAATGAAAGGAAACCATTTTAGAATAACATGTGACTTTTACAAACAAGTCATTAGGTATGAAACAACTAAAAAAAGAAGTTACATCACAAGCAGCATGTCACAAATGAGCACTATGGGTAATCCCTTTAGGTAGCTAGAACAAGTGGGAACCTAAAGACCTCGTACCTCAGGGAAACGTGGTTTAGAAGACCACGACCCTCATGAAACGTGGCTTAGAAGGCCACGACCCACAGAAAATGTGGCTTAGAAGACCACGACCCTCAGAAATTCAAATGTTTAGTTATTATTGTTTCATCAATCCTGCTAGACAAACCGGGACGAACCCCTACCGTGTCATCTAGCGTACTAGTCCTGGTCACCCACCTAGATACCCAGGTTTCCCATTGTTCTCTATTTCAAATGGTGGTGATTTTTCTTTATCAAGCAATCAAACAAGTACGTTACACTTTCTTTATCTAAAACTCATTCAACCTTTAACCACCGCACTCCCTACATAAGTACATTCCCCCTCTTTACATCACAGAAACACGCACAAGCCTTTACACTAGGCACATATCACAAACCACTCATTAACACTTGCATCACATTTTATTTTCATATTTAGGGGAATGACTAAAAAGGGGTTTTTTATTTTTTCAAACAAAATCTTAATGTGCCAAACAGGCCTCAATAGAGGTTTTTTCTATTTCATAAAACATTCCTAAGATGCCAAACATGCGTAATTATATAAAGTTAACACTTTTTACAATCAACCGGACAAAAGAAAAAACACCTTTGGAAATACACCTTACCAATTTAAAACCACTTAAGAAATCAATTTTTTTCAAGAAAAGTCACTTAAGACCAACGGCTTTGAATTACATTTCAATTTTCCCAATACAAGGAATAATAGTTTATAGAAACCTTAATCAGATTCCATAGTAAATGTATATAGCATAGTGTAAAACACATTTTTAAAACAATCAAGCAATTATGAATTTCAAATTAAAATCTTAGGCATAGGGGACCTACCTCAACATGTCGCTTCTTGAAGACGAACATTCAAACTGATTCTTGGCACACACACGCACATGCATTTATACATATATATATATATAAACCCCCTAGGTGCATTGCACATATTCCCTGCGCCATTTGGTAATATGCAAAATGAGGGAATATCTATATATATGTCTTACCGTATGCATGTACATGCAGCGATCCTCGATACCCGTGACCCAAAATCATCGCAGCGAGGTACAACACACTACACATATAAATTAATGAAATAATTAAAACATATAATCAAACATTTGACCAATTTATAAAAAATTTTAGCAGGCTCAAAGTGGTACATTTTCCATCAAAAATTCATTTCCAGCACCCACACACCTCAAGTACCCACAATAACACATTTCACACTACTCAAACGATTAATTGAACACTTCCAATGATTTTCACAATAAGGCGCACACACATACACCACCATATGCATACTCAAACCCAATTTTGAAAACACTCACACCTAAACAACATACAAACATGTTTCACACACTTTACAAGATTTAAGAAACCACTTAATTTTTTTTAAAACAACTCCAAGTGGTATTACAAGACATTGAACACCAAAAGCCTACCCCAAAACCTCTTATAAGGCCAAACACACAGCACTCACTTGTCAAAACAAAAAATTCAGCCCGTAAAAAACATAATAAACCAACTGCACAATAAAAAAACACTTTTAAAACTCAAAAATATTATTAAGAAAATTTACTAAATAGTTTCAAAACATTTCTATTAACTTTGAATGCCAAAAGTTCACCCAAAATCTATTTTATGATTAAATGCAATTTAACGTCGCATCAAAACACAAACCACATCCCTTTCACGTCTTAACAAACTATCAAAACAATTAATTAAACACTAATAAATAATTCATCATAGGTTTTTTCACACATTAACACACTCATATTTCACAAACATACTACTATCAAAATAAATGCACATCAAAAATCAAATACAACCAATTTCACCCTTTGCACATTCTAACAAATTAAATACACAATTTATAAAATGAGGATAAACATCTCAACATGGGTTTGCACCGAAATTTGTACACATATTGGATCAACATACTATTGAAAAAATTAAAAGTATAACAAATCTCAAAAACAATCAAACTCGCATCTCGCAAATAAATAAATAAACAATGTGAATTTTTTTAACTCTCAAATTAATGCATCAAATAATGGTTATACGCAGAATCACATACCTTATATGGAGGAATTTCAAATATCAGTGCAAAACTTCAATCGCCGCATAACTGCACCACACAGTGATCAAAGTAATCACTAAAATCAAACAATTAGAACATATACCTCATAAACAAGCCAAACACAAATCCATATCCCCAATGAATAAGAAACAAAACCAAAAATTGAAGGAGAAGGGTTTACCCGGAGGGAAGTAGTGTCGGGGAAGAGAAGTGGGGCGCCAGAAAACACGCCAGCAAGAGGAGGGGGTGCCAGTGAGAAGGACTGGCTGTCGAAGGGAGGCGTGCACGTAGGCTGTCCGGCAAGGAAGAGGGTGGCACGGTGCGGTGTGGCTTTCTGGAAAAGGAGGAGGAGGCGGCATGGGTCGTCGGTCGCTAGCCGGTGTGGCCGGAAGGGGGAGGTGTCGTCAGGGAGAGCGGGTCGAGGAGGGGGGTGTGCGCCGGAGGTCTCGTCCAGGTGAGTGGCGCGCGCCGGAGGCAAGACGCGGGAGGGATGCTAGATGAAGGGGGGGGGGGTTCGCCGGAGAAAGTGGGGCGGTGGTTTATGGTTCAACACTGGGGGGGTGGGGAAGTGCAGCGCGACGAAGGAGGGTGAGGGAGAAAGGGAAAAAAAAGAAAAGGCAAAAGAAATAAATAAAAGAATGAAGGGAGAGGGAAAAAGAAAAGTGGGGAAGAAAAAAAATAATGAAATGAAAAAAAATTAAATAAATTAGATTGAATTAAATTAAACTTTAACAAATAATAATAATAATAATAATGTTAACAATTTTATAAATATGTGAATAATTTAATATTCTAAGCCTAATTAAAATATTAACTAAAATAATAATAATAAAATTATTAAATGAGAGAGGACACCGCGAACGGTCTCACGCGCGGGGTCGCGTGCATGGTTGCATGTCTCAAAAACAACACATTCGATAAAAAACAATCCCTTGACAAAAATTAGTGGCTGTGTAGGGCGCGCATACGCTCGCGCGTTCGTTTAAAATGAGATTTTCTTTTAATTTAAAACCTGTTCAA
This sequence comes from Viscum album, assembly GCA_963277665.1. NCBI lineage: Eukaryota > Viridiplantae > Streptophyta > Magnoliopsida > Santalales > Viscaceae > Viscum > Viscum album. The sequence continues at coordinate 789,859,073 of OY728157.1, forward strand.
AACACAGTTCAAAAATGAGACCCAAAATAATTAAAATGAAATAAAGCATCAGGTCGGGTGTGAAATTTTCTTAAAATGTAATTTTAGTACATTTAAATCATTTTATAAAGAACCCCATACATTCTCGAGTGAAATCTATTCTTGTATGTAAACTCAAATATAGGAATGTTCAATGTTAATAACAATTAAAATACATTTGACAATATCTTTTCATACCATAAAGTATTTTCATTATTCCTTTAGAATGACCATTATTGTGAGGATGATACGCAGTGGTAAATATCAACATTATATCATGATCATGTTGAATAAAAAACATTGTCATAAGAATCAGACCCTGATAAGAAGATATTTTTTTACTCATGACAACCATACACATTCATTAAATGATATCCTATAAAAATTATCCCAAGAGAAATATTCTATAACATATATTAGGAGTTATGACTATGTATGATGATTTAGTACAATCCCTGTAGAATTTTTCACTTTAGATGTTTTTGTGTGTGTAATAAAAATCCCATGGTTATATCCTCTTGATTCCCATATTATACGCATATTTGTTATGGAAAACTCTTATACCTTCGTCTAATATAATTAAAATACTAAAACAATATGAATCAAGATACATACTATGAAATATCCCACGTTATCTTTTCTCAAAATAAATAAATTTCCATATATTCTAGTGGCAGGTATTATACACTTGTTTCCCTTTGGTTTTGGTATCAATCCCCCTACCGTTGATTGAATGAAGCAGTTTTCATCTTTCTTTCTGGTCATCAAATTTCCCAAATAATATTAATAAAATTTTATGAAATCAATATAACCCAAACTTAACTAAATTTCAAATATAAGATAAAACCTAATGGTTTCTTATACCATTAATCTTATTTCCATAAAAATGATTTCATATTCAAAAGAAATTTTTTGTATTTCAATAAATTTCTCATAAAATATCTTCAATCTTGATAAAATACCATCACATAAAACCTCATGATGGGTCTCTAATTCTTTGATCTAGTGATCATCATCAATCATATAAACCAATTATTGAATCCATAAATCGTAGTATAATCATAAATTGAGACACATATTCTTACAAAACAACATAATCAATTGATATTTCATGATTCCCAGAACACAAATACCATTGGGAAAATTAATTCTTAAAAAAATTGGATAATTACCATATTACCCACACATATGAAATTGAACTCCTTGAAATTTTTTCACACTATGACCTTCATTTCTACACAAATAAAATACTCCACTCCATTTGAGATATTATTATAGGATCTTATTCCCCCTTAATAACATGTATGAAGATGAATCATGTTTCTCATATTATTATTATTATTTCACAAACATTCATATAGATTCACCTAACACTTCTTTCAAAAATTAAAATTCTCACTAAATTTCATGTTTTTAATCCAATATTGTGATAGTTGATATGTTATAACCAAATTTTACATCCTCCCAATCGTCATCCAATCAAGTATCTCATATTCAATGAAACTTCAATTACATTGAATATTATTATGATTCCTTCTTATTCAATCAATTTTCTAAAAAAAAATAATATAATGAGAGTCTATAATAATAGTTAGAAAGCCACATAATCACAAAAAGTATCTTATTAGATGTATAAATCACGAAACCTAATTTTTTTTCTATGTCTCCATATGTTTATCCTAGGATATTTATATTAATCATCTATTTAAATAATCCATGGTTTTTTTAAAAGTGTTTTTAATTTCAAAATTATATGAAATGAGTGTGTTAGAGAAGGTGTATAGAAAGGCCCATTGCCATTGTATTGACTCAAACATGAACTACATGGAAATTACATTACTTTTGAGGAATACTTAATACATAAAAAAAACTAACATCCAAGGACCGTAATAGTTTAGTGTAGTTGGAAACATGAAACATAATCTTATAATCATGTTGAAAGATATTCAACATCTCCTATAAAGATCTCTCACTTTTGTTTTCTCACCTAAAACCTTTATTTATATCCTGAGGAAAATAAAACATAAAAAGGGTAAGATAAAATGCTCAGAAATGGTAGACATTGAGAACATATAAACATTCCATAAACATTTGAATATAAATACATGAACATAATACATCAAAATCCTGACCAATGACATGAATCTTTGTAGTACATAAGGAATAGATCAAAATGGAACATCAATAATGATAATCTAGCATGGGAATAAAACATATAATTGTGGAAAACCATCATTCACTTGATATGAGTTCCATAGTAGTGAATGAATTGCTGCCAAAACCATCATAATGGACAATGTTCATTAATTAATTTCTTTTACTTGCCGTTCCAGCCCTGTATTGCTGAACCAGATTTTACTTGTCGTTCCAGCCATGTCTATCTTATTCGATATTAATAATTACCCAATGCATTGGAGGGATATATAGGGACCACCCATCTAATAATGAAATTATTTTTACGTGTGCCACAACATCAACATCAATTATTCATCATAATCCAACGAATAAAATGGGTTTCATAAACATCATCTCATCATAAAAAAATCCATATAAAACAAATGGTTATAATTTCATAATAAGAAAAGTGAAACCATTTAAATCATATAGACATTATTCTTTAAACATAAAAATATGAAATATTGTCATCTAATATGAAAATGGTTTTTACAAAACACTTGAAAGGAATTCTTCAGGAAAATATCCTTTTTTCTTCAAAATCATTTTATTTTCACAAAATTCCATGCAATAGTAAAAGAAAAGGATTTTTTTAAATAGTCATGAAATCTTGTAGAGTAAACATCATGAAAATAAGGCATTATGAAACTGTAAAAATATGTTCATTCCGTATAAGTTAAAAAAACATTCTCCTTGTAATTTTAACGGAAAAGTCAAAAAGTACCACTTATGCTAAAAAAATAAATATTCCTTCCATAACACAAAGTAAAAGTCAAATAGGGTTAAAAATTAAATTAGACATTCTTAGAATTATAATAAACACTTTATGAAAACCATTTTTTATAGACATTGCTGAAAAATATAACCCCTGTAAATACTTACGTATAAGCAATCTTGGATAGAAATGAGAATGAGAAATTATCCCTTACCTTATGTCCAATTTATTACATATGTGTTTGAGACTCCATTATAGTGGGTTTCATAATATTATTAACTTTTAACATAACCATAATGATATTTATGATATCATATATGATTCACTTATGACCTTATATTACCCGTTCTTTTGTAAATTCCATGTTAAAGCAACGTTGTGGGTAAAAACGTTTCTTTTATCGTACGTGTTCTAACTTCTTGTTACTAATATTGTTACTTATATCCTGATTTAATTAATTATAGAATGTAAAAAATGTTTTATATATAATATATATTCAGCATATAAATATATATGGTTGATCGATAAATGCAATGAAATACACCGTTCATGGAGACGTAGGCCGTATGTACCCATGAACACTATTTTAGTGTCCTTATTGAATTGAATAGAATTAAGTAAATGAAATGTATATGTACATAAATCCTGTATTATTATGTATTATCCTTCATTACTATTTATTATACATACTTTATAACCATACTTGAATGGTTAATCATGGAAACTGAATCTCATCGCATTCATGGAAACGGTAGTCTGTATGTACGCATGAGCGACAATATCATTATTTTGATATTAATATTGTATATAATTGGATGTTATATCATATATTCAGAATATTTATAATGATATATTTATTATTTATATAATTGATAATAATTATTATACCCATCCAAATGATAAAACGTTTGAATAACAATCTTCACCACGATGTGGAGATGGTAAGCCGTACGTACGCATGAGTGGTGAAATTTTCATTTATAGGATGGATAAAATAACTAATATGGTTGTAAAATTTTTATAATAACATCAAAGTATATAGTATATACTATATTTATTATTTTATAATGGAAACAACAAAGAAGAAGTAAGTGGAAGAAGAAAGGAACTTGAAATAGGGGGTGAGATATTTACCTCTTCTTCGAGTTCTTCCTTTTGATTTGATCAAAATGGCTCCATAGGTTGTCCTTCTGACTAAGAAAGGCATTTAGGATAAAGGTAGGATAGTTTATAGGGTATTTCGGCAGGTGTTGTCCGAGCCAAATGGCATTGGAGGAGTGAATTAGAGAAAAGGGGGAGTGACCTTCTATAAGATGGGTGAGGGGCACCTTAGGAAATACATAAAATATTATTTTATAATAAATAAATATTCTGTTAATAATGGCTTAAAAGTGTATTATTTCGAGGATAGGGTAGTTATGGGTTGAAATAATCTCAATAAATAGGTTTTAGACAAGTTTATGTTACCATTTTAACCTTATAATTTATATTTAACTCTATGTTAATTAATTTAACTTTTACCATGTCTTCTGGTATTCTTACAATATATGGTTTATAGATTTACTATAAACTGCCAATATAACCCTAATTGGCTCTTTAATGCCATATATATTGTTATATAAGTCTTTTGGCCGAACCTTAGATTTTTTTTACTGTTATATCAATTAATAATATAATATTTGTTTTAAAAACTCTTTTATGTCTATTTTGACACTATTTGGTATTTTGTTTTTTATAAATTTATTACATCATATTTACTTAAAAAAAATTCAACTAACCAATCCTAATATGTTATATTAAACTATAATATTAGTGTAATTCATAATAAGTTTCAAATTATATTTTATTTATGTATTTATAATATCAATTATGTTAATATTTCATTAATAAGGTAATTACTGCATCATCATTGTGTCATATATAAATTTTATTATATAATGTCTAAAAAATATAGATAAAATACCATTATGTAGTAAATATTGTTAGAATTATAATTAATACATATATTTTAATTTATCTTATGTATAAACCTATATTAAAAATGTTTTATTTATTAAACTTTGATTTTAACTCGTTTAACTCTTCTTTAAATAAAATAATAATAAGTGTCTTAATCTAATCCATGTGGACCAAAGAGGTTCATATTTTATTCCTAAGGTTGATTTTTAACGAATTAATCTTATCAAAGAGTATTAAAACATGTGTTAGGGTAATAATAATATCATTTTTACCCTTAATTACCCTATTTACTTTTAACCGTGGTAAATAAAAGTAAAAAGTTACTATTCACAAAATTATTTTTATCGTATTGAATCACATATTACTATTTTATATTAACCATGTCTCTCAGATTTTTTAAATTCAACTCACAAAAGCGGTAAAAGTATGTTTTATTTAAATTTACAAATTCTTCTAGGAGGTGGGTAAAAGGCGGTAAAAATTTCAATTTTTTTTATATATCTAAAATTATTATAAAATGAAACAAATTAATTACATTGATATTATATATCTATTATGTATCTATTTTGACCTAAAATAAATTTAAATAAAATTAAAAATTATTTAAATAAATTGTTTTTAAAAAAATATAACTTAGTGGTTTTCACTATTCATCAAAAATTCAAAGTTCTCAGAAAAATACCAAAAATTCACCCGAGCCTAATTTAGATATTCAAAATCCAAAAATGAAGTCCATTTTGAATGATAAAATTTATAAAATTTCAAAAAGTGGGTATTACTATTAATAACTGCTAGTTTATATAAAATTTTAATAACAAATCGTTGTTTAGTGAACCATTGTATTGCGTACAACGCAAGCTATCAACGAAGGTATACCTTGTGTGTAATGCAAGGCATGTCAGGGTTTCTTGTAGGGAAAGCTTCCTTTTGTGTTGCGTATAACATACTCAAAATATAATTCAGTTATACATTGGTCAAAATCTATACTTGGTGTTGTGTAAAATAAATTTTATTCGAAATAACATGATATTGTGTACCACACAAGCCAAGAATAGTATTGCATATACTAAAAGGAATTATGGTGCAGCGTATAGCGCAAGCTAATCGTGGTGAAACATACAAAAAAAGACAACAAATAAATTAAATAGAATATTTCTCATAAAATCTCGGGGTGTTACATTCTAACCCCCTTAAAATGAACTTCTCCCTCAAAATTCGTCAGGGTTATAAATGGTTTTCTCCTTGAAAGTTTCTTTCATAGAATCCCAAATCGTAAAAAGGAATAAAAAATTATAATTTTAAAAAGGAACGTTTGACACATAACGAATACCCAGAGTAACTCATCATTTGGTTTCTACATGGGATAATATAGGTGAAAATATGTATATGGAAGAGAAATATAACCATCACGTTTTGATAGAGAGTGGTATAGAACATGGCTATGAAAAAGCCAACAATTACAAAGCAATAAATTTGTGATGATCTAAGGTACCATCTGATTCATCGGATTTGAGGGTACTAGGACAACGTTTTTGGGTTTCAATGTCATTTCCCTAAATTTGAAAATTTTGAATTAGAAGAAACACTTACTTGATTTTGGTACAATCTCACTGTTGGTCATTCCATGAACAATTTATACTTCATATATTAATGAAATCAAGTTTAATTTGTCATTCGTGAAGTGCTAGCAGATCATGTGATAGAATGATGGGTCATTCCATCTGTCTCAAACAAAAGGTTAGCAAAAGTTATCAAATATACATAAGTCCATCTATGGTGAGTTTAATCATATATGATTCCAAAAATGGACATATACTTCATCTATCATACCGCTTAATAAAATAAAACCAGTTTATACTAACCAGGGAATTTTTATAGGCCAGACGTAGCTGATAAAGGCATGTTGTACTTCAGTTGTGGGTTTGATTCTCGCAACCTTGTCTGATGCGTCGAGTTGTCTCCCATCCTGCAGGTTGTCATTTTTCAAAAACTATACTATTATAACATTATAGAAAAAATGTTTTAGACATAAACAATACTATCTAATGTCCATGTTAATCCATTCCATCCTTTAGGCATATCAAAAATACTTCTGTCCAATCTCTTAGTATAATGAAAATGATTACTAGAAAGTTCATCTACCAAACATGTAAATAACATCATTTACCTCCTTATATCATAAGATATATCATGTCAGTCACATTCCAAATATTTTAATACCTTAATCATGTATTCTCTTGAAAAATTAATACCCATTGAACATTAGTGAAAACATTAATGTTGTAAAAAGTTAACACTTTCAACATAAAAAAATCCCAAAATTTCTATATACTCAAACCATGATATCACTTTGTCCTTATATCAGTCAAGAGCTCAATAATACTATCAAACATTTCATTGTCTCTTTATCTCTTCATTATGTGGATATCATCATTTTCCAAAAATATCTGAATAACCTTTCATGGTTACTGGTACCATTCAACATATACTTTCAAATACATTAGGGAAAATAATAGTGTCACAATCCTAAGATGTTTCTTTATTCCATAGTACCATTAAATTTCCAGTAAAACATAAATCTTGATAAACATAAAATAATTCCACTACCTTCTTAATCCATTGACCAAGCTTCAAAAGTTCTTTCATATCATATATTATTTGTAGTCTCTTCATCATCATCAATATAAAATACTACCCATACGACTATACTGATTCTCTTCATGAAATTTTCTCTTAGAGAATGGGTTTGAATAATGCCCGTACATTCCAAATTTAAAATATTTAACCGTTGTTGATGTCTTAGAAATACCATTATCCTTGCCTGTGGTGTTAACTAAACTTGTTCCTTTGTAATTACTAGCTTTGTGTCTTTCTTTTCCACACCCAATGAATCTTCCAGTTCCTCTGAAACATTCTCCCAGATGCATCTTACCACATTATTTACATGATGGAAATTGAACTTTCTTTCCTCTAAGATAATCATGAAACTCCATCTTTCTCTTATTAATTGTGTCAGGAAACTTACCAAAGTAGATATTATTGATCATATTATAATATTTTTGATTAGTCATAATAACAATGTTTGGAATTCCAAATCTTGTTTCATTTGGTTGCTCATGAAGAATATCATTCCATTGTCCATCATGAATCTTCCAATTTCCAACCATTTTATAAAACCCAAAAAGAATAGTGTGAGAGGAAAAAATCATGCTAGGAAAACAAGATTATAAAGGGGGAGTACATTCAATATATAACATATTATATTTAATTCTAAGATCATTATCATAAATCTATGACTATAAAATATTCTTATACTTAACCTTAGAGACATCCGTAGGCATACCTTAGAAATATCACTAGGGATTTCAATAATGTTTTCGCATACTAGTTTCTAAAGGTTAATTAAACCTTTCCTCTAATACCAATTGTAGAGACCCAAACATGACGTACATGGATATTACATTACTTTTTCAGAATAATTATTATATAACAAAAATTGACATCCAAGGTCCGTAATAGTTTAGTGTATTTGGAAACATGGAACATAAACTTCTAATCATGTTGAAAGATCTTCAAGAACTCCAATAATGATCGTCTGCTTTTGTTTTCTTACATAAAACCTTTCTTTATATCCTCAGTAAAAGAAAAAATAAAAATAATGAGCTCAAATTCTTTGTAATGGTAATCATTGAGAACATATAAACAATCCATAAATATTTGAACGTAAAAACATGAACATAATACGTCAAAATCTTGAGCAATGACATAAATCATGGAAGTAAATAAGGTATAGATCATAATGGAACATAAATAATGATAAAATACCATGTGAATAAAACATATAATAGTGTATAACCATCAAGAACATGATATTATTTCCATAGTAGTTAAAGCATTTCTTCCAAGACTATCATAGTGGACAAAGTCCATTACTGAATCAGGTTTACTTGTCGTTCCATCCCTGTATTACTGAACCTGATTTTACATGCCCTTACAACCATTTATATCTCATGAGATATAAATATTTACCCAATTCATTAGAGGGAGATATAGGTCCCACCCATCTCATAATGAAATTATTTTTACGTGTGCCACAACATCAACATAAATCATTCATCTTAACATAAAGAATAAAATAGGTTTCTTAAACATCATCCCATCATAACATAATCCATATAAAACAAATGGATATCATTTCATCATATGAAAAGTGAAACCATATAAATAAGAGATAAATTATAATTTAAACATACAAATATGAAATAATTTCATCATATATGGAAAATGGTTCTGATAAAACAGTTGAAATGAATTCTTGACGAAAATATCCTTTCTTCTTCAAAATCATTTTATTTTCACAAAATTCAAAGAAATTTTAAAAGAAAAGGATTTTGTTGAAAATATTTAAGAAATATTTTAGAGTAATATTCATGAAAATAAGGCGTTATGAAACTATAAAAATCCATTCATGCGGTATAAGATAAAAAAACATTCTCTTCATACTTTTAACAGAAAAGTCAAAAAGTACCATGTATGTTAAACTAAAGAATGATTCCTTATATAACAGAAAGTAAAGGTCAATGAGTGGTAATAATGACTTTAAAAGTACATGGAATAATATTAAAGACTTTATGAAAATCATTTTTATGGACATGGATGAAAAATATAACCCCAGTAAATACTTACGTATAAGAAGTCTCTGATAAAAATGAGATTGAAAAATTATCCCTTACCTTATGTAAAATTTCTTATATATATGTTCAGGACTCTTGTATAGTGGTTTTAAACATATTATTAACTTGTAAAATAACCAAAACAATATTTATGATATCATATATTACTCACTTATGACCTTATATTACACGTTCTTTTGTAAATTCAATGTTAAAGCAGCGTTTTGGGTAAAATCATTTCATTTATCATACATGTTTCAACTTGTTGTTCCTGATATTATTACTTATATCATTATTTACATAATCAATGAATTTAAAACATGATTTATATGTAATATATATTCAGAATATAAATATATATGATAGATCAATAAACGGAATGAAATACACCGTTCATGGAGACGGTAGGCCGTACATACGCATGAACACTTTTTACGATTCCTTATTGAATTGAATGGATTTAAGTAAATGAAACATATATATACATTAATAATGTATTATTATGTAATATCTTTCAGTATTATTTATTATAAATACTTATAACTATACTTGAATGGTTAATCCTGGAAAATTAATCTCATCGCGTTTGTGGAGAAGGTAGTCCTTACGTACGCACGAGTGAAGGTATAATTATTTTGATATTAAAATAATATATAATTGCAAGTTATATCATATATAAATAATCTTAATAATGTTATATTTTTTATTTATATCATTTATACTCATTATTATACCTGTTCAAATGATGAAATGTTTGAATAACAAACTACAGCACGACGTGGAGATGGTAACCCGTACGTACGCACATGTGGTGACCTTTTCATACATAGGATGGATAAAATAACTAATATGGTTGTAAATTTTTTAAAATAACATCTACATATATAGAATATACTGATTTTATTATATTATAAGGGAAAAAACAATGAAGGTGGAATTGGAAGAAGAAAGGAACTTGAAATAGGTGGTGAGATATTTACCTCTTCTTCGGGTTCTTCTTTGGGATTTGGTCAAAAGGGCTCTTTAGGTTGGCTTTCTGGCTAACAGAAGACAACTTGGATGAATAGAGGACAGTTTAGAGGGTATTTTGGTAGTTTTTGGACGATCTAAATGTATTTAGAGGTTTGAATTAGTGAGAAGGGGGAGTACCCTTTTATAAGAGGGGTGGGGGAACCATAGGAAAAAATTAAAATATTATTTTATAATAAATTTATATTCATTATATAATGGCTCCAAAGTGTCTTATTTCGGGAATAGGGTGGGTATGGGTTTTAATACTCTCAACCAATAGGTTTTAGACAAGTTTATGTTACCATTTTAACCTTATCTTTTATATTTAACTCTAAGTTATATAATTTAACTTTTACTGCATCTTCTTGTATTCTTACAATATATGGTTTATAAACATACTATAAACTGCCAATATAATTATAATTTGTTAATTAAAGTTATAAATATTGTTATATAATTGTTTTGGACAAACCATAGATTTTTAGGACCATTATATCAATTAATAATATAATATTTGTTTTAAAAACTCTTTTATGTCAATTCTTACACTTTTTGGTATTTTGTTTTTTCTAAATTTATAACAGCATTATAACTACTAAAATATTTCATATAAACAACCCTAATATGTTATATTAACCTATTAAATAAGTGTAATTCATAAAAAGTATCTAATTACATTTATTCGAGTATTTATAATATCAATTATGTTAATATTTCATTAATAAAGTAATTAATGGATCATCATTGTGTCATAAATAAATTATATTATTTAATTTATAAAAAATATAAATAAACTATCATCGAGTAGGATATATTTTTATCTTTATAATTAATATTTATATTCAAATTTATCAAATGTATAACCCTATAATAAAAATGTTTTTGTTATTAAACATTGATTTTATCTCTTTAAACACTTCTTTAAAAAAATGATCTAATCCAAGTGGACCATAGTGGTTCATATTTTATTCCTAAGGTTGTTCTTGGTCAATTTATTTAATTCTTATTGAACCAAATATTATTCCTTGATATTAACCGTTTTTCTCAGATTTTATAAATTCAACACATAGAAGAGGTAAAATTACGTTATATGTAAATTTTCAAATTCTCCTAGGAGGTGGGTAAAAGACGGTAAAAAGTTCAATAAAATTTTTATATATGTAAAATTATTATAAAATGACCCCGATGAATTAAAATTATCTTATATATATATTATCTATTTATTTTTACATAATGAAAATTTAAATAAAATAAATAATTATTTAAATAAAAATTTAGTTTTAAACTATAACTCAGTGTTTTTCACTATTTATCAAAAATTGAATGTTTTCAGAAATATACCAAAAATTCACCCTAGGATAATTTCGATATTCCAAATCCAAAAATGAAGTCCATTTTGAATGGTAAAATTTATAAAACTTAGAAAATTTGGTATTAATATTCATAATGGCTAGTTTATATAATATTTTAATAACATATCATTGTTTCGTGAAACTCGGAATTGCGTACAACACAAGCTATCGAAGAAGGTATCACTTGCGTGTAATGAAAGGAATGTCAGGGTTTTATGTAGGGAAAGCTTCCTTTGGTGTTTCATATAACATACTCTAAATATAGTTCAGTTTAAAATTGGTCAAAATATATACTTGGTTTTGTGTAAAATGAATTTTATTCGAATGAAATTGAAAGGGTGTGCATCACAAGCCAATAATAGTGTTACGTATATTACAAGATAATAAGATTCTGCATATAGTGCAAGATAATATTGGTGAAGCATATAACAGAAGACATCAAAAAATTAAAAAGAATAATTCTCATAAATTCTCAGGGTGTTACAGTCATGTACTTGGCGATGATTGAGTCTACATTCATGCATACAATTCAGATTTATTATCATTAGGTACCTTTGTCCTAGAGACACATAAAATTATATTATATTGATTGGGATATAATTTTTTGGAAACCATTTTCTCTATATTCTAGCAAAATGACATGAATTTATACTATAATTTTACTCATCCTTAGACTTATCATTTGAGGAATCCCTATAAATGTCTGTAAAAATATCATTTGATATTTCACTAATGTTTTCTCATCCATGTTTCCAAATATTAACTTAACATTCCTATGATACCAAATATAGTGACCCATTTTCCTCATATATGGATATTACATCTACTTAGACGAATACTCATTACAATACAGACACACATTCCTATAGAACATAATGGTTTAATTCCTTTGGAAAATACTTATACAATCTTATAATGGGTTAAATATAATTATCATCTCCCAATAAATATCCCCATTTAGACTCCTTACAATCACACCCTAATCAGAGTATGTTTTATATAATCGTTGGAAACAAGATTTTGAAATCATATATTATGGAATATAACCCTATGATAAACATTAATAATATATATTGAAGAATATTCAAGAATTTTTATAAGGTAGAGGTTATGTTGGTCCTCCTAGAAATACATCTGTATCTGAATACTTCAATTGGCGTGGTTATAGAACAAAAATACCTAGGGGTAACAAACATGGCAATGAGTTTTTTTCCTGACTCTTCATAACATGGTACATGATATCATCCCTTAATGCGTTCCTGGATTGACACTCCTAGATTATATTCTTTGGAAAAATCAAATTTTATTTAAAAATAATTATAAAGGGTATTAAATTAAATATGTCCCCAAATAATCATGTTTTTGATTATGAGAATATATACTCTAATTGTTTCAATTTATGTTAGTCATTTTTATTATTTTTTATTTTACATTTTTATATGATATAACCTAGTGTTTGTCATCGTTTAGAAATGGCTCATAGTAGATGAAATGTGAATCTCATTAATGCATGTGTTCAAATGAATAATAAAGATCATATCTAGAATGATTATAAGGTAAAAATTGAATGTAAAATAGTCTCCCAAGCCTTATCATCATATCAAGACATAATATCATGATATAACTGGATATATAAGAATACTCAATGTAATATGGATTAGGGGGAAGAATGAGAATAAAAGGATAACTGTGAAAATTATATATTGACATTATAATGGAATGAGGTATTATACCACATGTAATAATTAAGGAATGATATAACTTGGAACTTTCTTAAAGGGAGATGAAGTTTTCTACAAGTATGGTGTGAAACTCTACCATGCATTGGATTATAATGATATAAAAAAGGATTATAATGTAAAATGTTTCAAATGCAAGAAGATGGGACACTACAAAATGAATTCCCCAAGTGTAAAGAGAATATAGATTATTTGAATTCATGGAATCAAGGCCTAGCCTATATTATTAATAAACTGAAGGAGAAATGATCAATGTTATTTTTATTAGATTCAATTAATTTGTTATTTTTCAATTTTATCAATGATGTACTTGTTATATGAATTATACACAATATAAGTATTTCATTGTAGTTATATTTCCTTAAGGATTTGAGACTATATGGAAATAAGAAGTTTGACTCAGAAGTAAGTTTTTATTTTTGGAAATCATAGAGTTACGGGACATATAACACTTAATATGTTCCAAATAATGATGTAATGATGTTATAATAAATAGATGATTAACACAGATAATGTAAATTAGATAGTACTGACTACCATTTAACTGAATAATGCTTTGTGGAAAAAGTTGTTTAGGAGATCATTTAAGGAGTTTACAAAATTATTGGATTAATAATTATATCCATAAACCTATGTTCTATTTAATGAATAAGGAATAATTCATGTTTTTATTTAATGTTTATTATAAATAATGTTATTATAATGTTTTAATGGAATTCATGATAAAGTTATTCACATGTTTGTAATGAGACAAATAAGAGATAGTTAATTTTTTTATGATATTAATGATATGTTCATTTTGAAATGGATAACCATTTCTAAAATGGTTTAAGATGATCTTTAGTTTTGTTTTAAGAGGTTAATGCATTACTTCACAATATGATGCATCTTGTGCTGAGAAATGAAGTAAAAATAGTTCAAGGCACAACCAAAGTTTAATATTGTGATTATGAGATAAAAATGAATCTTGTAACAAAATTTCCTCACATTAATAGAATGTTATATAATTTATTAACTCTAGGAAAAGTATCTAAAAAATTCATTGTTATTTTATTAATCCGATTGTATTTTAATTCATCTTATATTTATAGCTATGAGGTTCTCAATTTTCCATTGACCATTAACTAGATTGTGATTGATAACCACAATCAATACCTAATAATATTTACACTGTTTTTCATTGTACATATTTCTACATTCCATTATTGTCATCATATTCGAATTCCTGGATTTGTTGTGACCTCCACAATTCCATTTCCCTCTTATAAAGAATAGATTTATTTAACCCTATTTCCAATGTGGTTTTACCACAATGATATTTTCTTGTATCAACAAATGATTTCTGATATTAAATTACAAAATTTTAGGTTTAAATTTATTGAAGTAGGGGAGAATGTCTCATCCCATGTTTTTAAATGAAAATAGTTTGTTCAATAAAATATATGATATGCCACATCGAGCATAAATGATCAATTAAATATTTTTATTTAAATTATAGCTAGACGTTAGAATTATATGAATGAATAGTATTACCAAAATTATGGAAATACAGTTTACACATAAATATATAATTATGTCTTTGGTGATTAATTAATTATAGAAAATAAAATAAATTGTTTTAAAAGTTACTATTTAAAGGAGAACACATGTGTTTAGAAGATCACACATATTGGATTCTGTTAATGAAATATACATACATAAAATAATTAATCAAATATATTTTATATTCATTCAATTTATTTTACATGGATAAGATATGGGAGACTAAATTTTACGCATAAAGACCTATATTTTTCAAAAGGGTAATCATACCCCCTTTTAATTGAAGATGTATTTTAAAACTGAATTTTAAAATTTTATACATTTTAATATTAAAAATAAAATACATTTATTATTTTTAATTTTCAAAATTTACCCTAGGGTGAATATTAAGTATTTTGCTGATAAATTTCAGTTTTTGATGAATAGTGAAATATACTTCATTCATGTTAAAAACACCCATTTCGTTTAAATAATAATAATAATTTAAATTTATTCTTAACATCAAAAATAGATCAATTATAAAAATATTGATCCAATTTAGGCCATTGGAATTATTTTTATATTGAAATTGTACATAAAAAATAATTGATACTATTGAATGTTTTTTTACCCGCACTCTCGCTACATTCGTGGGATTAGTGTTAAACATTATTTATCTACTTTTATGAATTTAACATGAAAAAAAATATATGATTGTAATAATTATGATATTTAGAGTCTAGTAGGCTGAACATATTTTTTGGGATTTTATTAATAGTAACATTATTAAATTTATATTCACCACGTTTAATTGTAAATCGATAAATTAATGATAAAAATAAAAATATTATAATATAATAAGAGTACCAAAAGAGATGTCTTTATATAATTAGATAAGTATTTTTCGACATAAATCATCCATAGGTGGATTTTATAGCCCTTTGAAGCCACTAGGGTAAGAATATTTAATTTCTTATATTTTATTTAAAGATAATTTAAAAACATCAAACTCATATTTTTAATAACAAAATTATTTTTAATATAGGGTCATAAAGATGAGAAATTTTGCTATAAATAATAATTCTAAATATAATTAATTTATATACCCAATGAAAATTTATTTCTATTTCTAATATAAGAAATAATTTAATTAAAGGCTTCCAAAATGATGAGGCGGTAATATTTTAATTAATAGAAATATCAAATAAATGATTTTAAAAATATTAAAATAATTATAATTTGAAATAATTATTTACATCCATTAATTATATATATATATATATATTATTGAATTATTATTATTATATTATAAGTGTTTTTCTGATGTCATCACATTCTAAGGATATTTTTAAAAAGACAAATAATGAAATGAGATTATTGATACTTATTAATGAATAATATTTAATTATATGATATAAAATTTATTAAAATATAATATTCATAAAACTATCTAGAATAAGTTAAAATAGAACATTATTTATCCATTTGGGATATGTTATTAGTTATATTGTAATTTAAAAAACCATAAATACTAAAAAACCAAGTTTTCAAGTTATGAGTTATGTAGTTTAACTAAGAGTTAATGTCAAAAGATAAGGTTAATATTCTGACATAAACATTTATACAATTCATTGTTTGAGATAATTTTGAGCCATAATCATATTATAATATAAATAACTAACATTTTATCTATATAATATTTAAAATCAATATATATTAGTTTAATATTATAAAGGATTCTTAAAGTGCCCCTGCCATCTCTAATAAAAAGGCACATCCTCTCTCACATTGTCACACCACATTGAACCTAATAGAAAGAATAAATTCTGAAAATAACTCATAATAACATTATTATTTAATTTATAGATGCCTTTTACTTCTAAAAAATATAACCCTATTGTCCCTAAATAGATATTAAAAGGAAGTCCATCGAAGAAGAGGTAATAGTTTTCACAATTCATTTATGGTCAATTCTTATTCTAAATCCTCTTACTATTTTTTCCATAACAATTTAGTAAATGTAGTATAATGTTTTATGATGTCATTATGATTATGGTAATGCCATATATTTCTTTTTATACACCCTACTAAAAACGAAATCAATATGCATGTGTATGTTCGACTTACCATATCCACACTGTGGTGTAATTTATTTTTCATCACCAATATATTTGGATGGGTATAATGATGAATATAATGTATATAAGTATTAAAAAATGAATTATTTTGATTCTGTGAAATTAAAATACCATCCAATTTTTATTACATTTCCATTAACTGAATGTCATCATCAATCGTGCGTACGTACGATCAACCCTACCCACGTTGTGCTAAGATTCATTCTCCAATGGCACCATTCGAGAATGATTATAAAAAAGTACACACTAATTGAATATATTATTTATTATGTTAATATAATAATATATATGATTAAAATATATCACATTTAAATAACTAGACTTACTATAGAAAACATGCATAGGAAAATGAAATTGTTAACATATGAGACATGGGTAATAATGAAAAATTAGTTACAAAATGATAAAAGATAATCTTTTATGATATCATAAATATGTATATGGTCCTAAATTTATTTGAAAATTTGTTTCAAACAATTATAAAGGAGGTTAATGTGTATTCATTTTATTGGAAGTTTGGGGTAATGGTTATTTTACAATCTCATTATTAATCAAGAATGTTCTTATGTAAGTATGTACTGGGAAACAATTATCATCAAGGTCCATGATTCACCAAAATATTTCTGAAAACACATCTAATATTATCCTATTAATGTTTAACATCCTTTTTAAAAATTATTGATATTTTATAAAAAGGATAGAATGGAATCTTTTGTACATTTTCTAAATGACTTACTTTTTGAATTTTTCGATGGAATGAATGTATTTTTATTTATTGCGGTGTAAAAAGATTGTTTCCTAAAAATTATGCAATATCATTTCTTGAATGTGTTAAAAATTATAAATGGTTCTTTATACGTTTAATTTTGTCATTTATAATTGTGCGTCTCTTTAAATAAATGATATTAGAGTAAAAGGTTATTTTTATGAAAAAAATTCAAATTTTTTATTAGTCTCATTTCATCTATGTCAATATACTCTATTGATCATTATGATTAATTTAGGTTCACCTCAAAGATTATCATTTATAATATTTAATTGATTGGTTTAGGATTATTTTGATTATGGATGTGTTATTTTGAAAATGTTCATGGTTTATGGTTTATGTATCCACATTTCTTAAGCTTTTTTTCAATACGATTTATTATTATTATTTATGTTACACCTTTTTTAGATAATGGATGCATTGGAAATAGTATGTGGTGCGAGAGAACTATTATAGTCCCTCGATTCATTGGTAGGTCTCATGAGAGTGAATTAGATGGAGTAAATCGCTTTAGATTTGTGTACAAGTTGTTTTTAATTTTCAAGACGATTGATCTTGAAACAAATTAGACAAGTTTCTACCAAGAGAAATAAACTATCCTGAACTTTTATTTTTAATGTATCGATATTGAAGATATATCTTGATAGTGTAAACTTATAAAATTATACATTTTCTAATTAAGAAAGTATTTATTGATAATACTTGTGATTATTCAACTAGCTTAATAACCATGGTCATGTTTTCAAGATCATCTGAATATTTTATATGGTATTATTTATTAATTATTTGTAATGATCTAGATTATTTTTAAACCGATGGTGTTTTACATGTATAATTTTCTTTAATATTTGTTTTTTATTCATAACACCTTCCATTGAAAACATTCCCCTACAGAGCATATGATCACGCCCCTTTGATATGATTCATTTTTCCCAAGATTCTAAAAGTATGTTATGAAGAATATAAAGGGTTTGAAAAATGGGAAATAATTACAGACATAAGGTAATTCATTGCATATTTTATTTAAAAAAAATATAATTTTCATTAAAATTATGTATCTAGTTTTGCAAGACCACTAAACTATTTGGTGCCTTTGTATGTGATTCTATATATCTTATGCCCTTGTATTAATGTAAGGAACTGGCTCTAGGCCACTAGGTTTGAGGTCATTATAGTTTGTATCAGTGAAAGTTTAGTAAAAATACTAAAAACTAGATTTATAAACCCTAGATTAGGAAACATGACCCAAATATATACTTTAAAGATATGTATAAAACAGAATCCTAGAATTTTGGTAAAGAACATGTTATTTTGGTGTTCCATGAAATACATCCATGTTTGGATACTACAAGTAGATGTGGTTTATTATCCGTTGTACCTTAGTGTAATAAATCCATCTAGGTGTGTTTGTCTAGACATAGCATAAGTTGGTAGAAGACAAAAGGCCTTACTGTGCATATTTTTTGGCACTCCTAGAGGAGATGATTTAGACGATTCAAATTTACATATAAAATACTTATGAAGTATTTAAATGTAAATATATCAAAATAAAACCTTGATTATTATTATGAGACTAGATATTTTTTCCAATTTATGTAAATATTATATATTTTTATTGGATTATACCTTACGATATGATCTATTTTAGTGTGTGTGTACATTTAGAAATGGAACCAAGTTGAAGGAATGTGAACCTCACTGATGCATGTGTTCTAAAGAGTAAAAAGGATTATATTATTCATTGTATTGTGAAAATATATCAAATGTAAATTGCCTCCCATGAAATCAAATCATATGAGGACATAATATCATCTGATAAAGAGACAAGAAAATATTACTCGATGTATTATGGTATAAGAGAGAAGCATGAGAATAAAAGGATATATGGAAAAAAATGAATTTAAGGAAGAATAGAATGATGTATTTTCCCACATGTAATAATTGTAGATTGAATAAACCTATAACATTTTAAAATTAATGTCAGTTTGTTAAAATATTTGATTTAAATGATTTTGTTATTAGGATTGAAAAGAAATGAAAAAATGATTCTAAAGTAAAATGCCTATACTGTAAGGAGATGGGACATTGATTAAATAAATTTCCCAAGTATTTGGGGAATATAGCTCTGAAGAAGTTAAGGGATCGAGGAATGTAATATATTATTGATACAACTAAAGTTGAATGATTAATGTGCTAATGTTTAGATTCATGAATTATGTAATTTGATTATTTTATCTACTATATAATGGTTTTATGAATTATGGAATTTCAAAGGATTGTACTGTAGTTATATTTCATAATGTATTTGTGATTTTATGGTACAAATAAAAGTGACTCTGTATCAAGTAAAAAATTTCAGAAAACACATTGTAGATGGAGGTATAACAATTAATATGTTCCTAATTCTGAAATAATGATTTTTGAATAAATATACGGTTATTTGGCATATTGTAAAGTTGATAGTGCAAACTAATTTGGATGTGATTAACAGTTTGTTAAAGATGTGGTTTATTCAGTTATTAATCGTGTTTAAAACATTATTGGATTTAAGATGTATATCCAATATCCTTTGTTATATTTTATGAAGAAGGAATCATGCATCAATTCAATAGAAATTTATTATGATTACAATTATTACCATATTTAAAGGAATGAATGATGAATGTATGAGCATGATTGGAATGTGAAAAAATAAGAGCTTCTAAATTTTCTGAAAAGATTAATGATCTATTATTTTTAGAAATTTTTACCATTTATTAAATACTGTAAGTTGTTATTCAGAAAAGGGTTTTGTGGTTAATGTATTACTTCACACTATGATGCATATTGTGGTGATAAAGGAAGTAGGAATAGTTTATGTCGCAACCAAAGGATAATTTTGTATTTATGAAATATAAAGTTATCCTGTTACTATATTTCCTTATATTCACATAGAGTGATATAAATTATCAACTCTAGGAAAAAGATCTAAAAAATGTTATTTTTTCATGAACCCAATCTAATTTAAATCATCATATATTTATGGATTTGAGGATCTCAATTTTCCATTGATCATTCACTTTTTTGATATTTGTGACATCATTGAACAATTAAAATATTTATATTTTTCCTCCATGTATCTATATACACATTCAACTAATGTTCTCCTATTCAAAAGCCTATTTTTGTTATTTCCTTCACATTTCTCTTTCCCTCTTATTGATAAGATATTTTATAAGCCAAATATCAAATTTGGGTTTCCTAAAAATATATTTTATTTTATTAAACATTTATTTTAGATGTTTAATTATAACTTCTGATGACAAATTTTTTTAAGTATGGGTTAATGTAACATTTTGAGTTATTAAAAGGAAACACTTTTTCTGATGGGGTACATTATATTCCACATAGACCTTAAACAACCAAATAAATATTATTATTTAAATGAAACATACCCATTAGAATGGTAAAAATTAATAGTATTAAATAAATTATTAAAATGTGGTTTACAAATGCACATACAATAAATTCTGCTATAAAAAATTAATTATAATTAAAAATAAAAGGTTATGTTTTACCAAAAAAACTACTAGACTGAGAATAAGTGTTTTTATCAAACATAACTTGTTGGATTATAATAATTATATATACATATGTTATCTATTCAATCAAATATTTTTATATTCATCGAATATATTTTTAGGCATAACATATATAAAAACCCAACATTATGAATAAAAAACTACATTGTCAGGACCCCCTCCCTCCATGGATACCCCTCATAGGATGGAAATGAAGAAAGTGATATAGTGAACCCTAAATCCTGCCATAAGATGGCATATGGTTGTATACTAGCACCAATGGTGTATAAATCTCACAATATAAGAGACATTACCCTTTATAATATAAATATTACCCAGAGATAGAATGAATCATCAAAAACCACTCCAAGACATAATATAAAATGGATTCTCAAACCATCCCACATACATGTATAAATAGAACTGATATAGATAATTATATCAAATATAAATACCCAAATTAAATGCCAATGCAAAAAGACGACAAATATCAAGGATTTATGCTATCTAGTTCTTGCGCGATCCGTGAAAATCACATAGAAACCAAAAAATAGTTTCATATATACAGGATAAGAATATGAGTATACATAGTAAGATAAATAAATTATCTCATGCACATGTGAAAGAAGAATACTATTTCACCTTTGAGATTATAACAGAACCGAACAACACCTAAACAGGTATTCTAACCATCCTAACATCACTAAGTCATGCTCATTAAATAATTAAAACCATGTTATATAATATAAAATGAATTACATTGTTGATAGGGTACCCGACACAACATCACCATAAATTATCCACTCCCACATCCAAATAGAAAACTTCCTAATTCTCACACCTTTTCTGAATAAATCACATCACATCCTATGCCCACACACCCAGGACTCAGAAGAGATCTCACCTGTATACACTACGACTTCACTAAACATGCTAGCCATACACACCTGGTCCTCACATCACATCCCCCAACATCCACATGTGAATAACAACACATATAATCTCATCTTGAAGACACCAATGATACCACAACATAACTAATCCTAAAGAAAATTGGGACGTCACATCACAACTCATCCAAAAGACATCACATACACCACAAAACAACTAATTTAGATTAAACCTAGGATACCACGTAACGAATCACCCAAATATATCTGGGACACTATTAACACCATCTAATAAACTAACAGACCTTCTTCCTTCACAACCTATGAAATACCCACCACACCGATAAAAGGGAGTGAGTAAGAGAGGGTGTTCAGCCATCTTCCCCCACTAGGATGTTCAGAACGACACCTTCCAAGACTATGTGGGTTTTTTCTTTATAGTTCTCAACCTAGGTGCGGTATATATCTATATAAAAAGGAAAATAAATGTATATATATAGTATAAAATAGTTTATTATGACCAATGGTTTCACAAAAAAACAATCAACTCACAACACTGTCACCTTTTCTAGCCCCTGTAAATGAATTAATTTTCTCCACAACAGTCACATTAGAAGCTTTGGAGCCTTGATAATCTTACACATCTAAACATTTTTTTCATGTTTAACACCCCATTCATTCCATTGTTTATCATCATCCACCTTTAAACACCCAACCCAACATTAATTATTTTATTAACAACTATCATCCCATTATTGAACCCAACCCATTTATTTTAAATCAATGTTAAAAAATATGTCTTCCATCACTACATGGGAATATATCACAACAAAACCAAATTTCAAAAACAACTCCACATACCATCACCTCACCTCCCTAATTGCATGTCCAAACAAACCACCTCCTCACCACCCCAAAGGCACGACCAAATAAAGCACCTATATGCCACCCCAAATGATCAACCATTGAATCCATCAGCTGCACATACCACAACCACACATCACCATCCCACAAGCTTGTCCTCACATCACAACACATCTGAATCATTCTATAAATTTAACAATGGTCTTTAATAAAATTCATAATTCATTTAGCGGTTTTATCACACAAACCAAAATCTTTATGATACCATTTCATTATCCATGTATATTTAATTAATAAATTTCCACTTTCGGTGATATCAAAATAATAAAAATAATCAAAATAATCAAAATATAAATATCCATCCCAAAAAGGACCCCAATGGTCTCAATATTAATTGTGGTGTCATGCCCGAACAATCATAATATCACAATCATAACAAGTCTATAAAAAACATGAGAGTAATACGTAATTAACGTTAAATTTAATAATTTCCAATTATTTTAATTTTATTTAGATAAAGAAAACATAATCTCTAGGGATAAAAATAAACCCATCACACATGATACAAAACAAGGAGAAATTTTATAATCCCTACATCAAAAAGAATTTACACTCATTGTACAGTGTAGAGCAGAGACCCCCCCCTAGAAAATTACTTTTACAAAAAAAACATGGATATAAAACTACACCGCACCAAAATATTGTAAAAATGTTACCCAAATGAACCCCAAACCAATAAAACACCACTGTAGTGAAACTGATAAGAATAACATAATGGAAAATATGAGAATGATAGAATAACTCAACACTTATTAAAGATGGAAACCCAAGGATCAGTTCATGTTGAAATTAATCTCAAAATGCCTAAAAGGGGAGCCACTATCTGTCTAGAATGTGAAGGAGAAAAAGGTTTGAGAAAAGCCGAGTAGATAAAATCTTTAAAATTGTTTGACATCATTAGATTAAACGATGTGTAATCCCCTTTCACATAGTGTAAACCCAAGTACCCACGTTCTTCCAAAAAAATGTGTATCATTTTTATTATTTTTGATAAAAATATAAACATCCTGAACCATCCCTAGAATAGAAATGAAACCATCATTCATGTCTTGTAATTCACATAGTTGATGTGTATGTCCTCCAAAAAAATTTCTTCACATCATACATCCACCAAAAACTCATGTATCCTCACCCAAACACCTCAAGCTCTGAAAAAATGGAAATGACACACACCAAGAGGGATTATACCATTACATTAGATGGATATCTATGAATTATCTCCCTCGGGAATCCAAAACCAAACATAGAATAAATGGGTCCCAAAAAACCCCATGTTTGATACCTCTCAAGGATCTCATCATACCTCAAATGGTAACACCATCCAAACTCCCAAAACCAAATGATAACAAAAATCTTTCACAACATCATATATAAATAAAAAAATAAAAAAATTTCTTCTCCCACACTTCCAAAGTGCCATATCTGTAATATAAAACAATCTCAACGACTATGCATCCCAAACCAACAACCACTACATCCAATGAACCTCACCATCTGGAACACATGAATTAGATAATTTCTTATTCCATGTAATTATATTATCCTCTATAGGAGACCTTAACTCTCCTACAATTGTTTAATCGCATCACAAATAATGTGTCTCGATTAGGAATCAGGTTCACCCATTTTAATTTGTTATTAATTTATCACATATAAAACCACACACATGACAATATAAGGAGAGAAATATATTTTATTTAATAGAGTTAAAACATAACATTACAATGAAAAAATATAAAATAAAAACCTAAAATAACTCCAGGTACTAGTTATGAATCAATTTTACTTAATACTGATTACTGTCCTTATAGACACTTGGCCTCTACAACACACGAGCCAAGGGAATTATTCTTCAACACAGTGCCTTCTCCTGGTTATCCAAGATCTCTGATGGCCGCTCAAAAAATGTACTTTCATTATTGATATCAAACTCTCCCCATTCAATGACATGGGAGTCATCATGAAGATATCAACAGAAAAAAGAGACATGGATGATTCATTGGATCATCTCCAACAGTGATGGAAATTCCATTGGATAAGCCACCTCAAAGACTGGCCCAAAAACCTCAAAGGGCTGAAAAACCTAGGAAAAATATTACGCCCTCTTCCAATCCACTAATGACCACATGGTGAGTAATACATCATGAAAACCTGGTTACCAATATCATACTTCAAGGGTCTCCTTCTAAGATCAATATAAGGCTCGTTCCATTCAGATTTTTTTTTCATCCTCTCTTGAAAAATACGAGATTTCTCTATCATTGTCATCACCACATTAGAAACAAGAATGAATTTCTCCCAAAAAAAATTCTAAAAAAATGGAGAATGAAATATTATCCCATAAAAGCCTTAAATATATCCTATAAAATTGAAGAGTGATAGCTATTATAAAAAAGAAAATTATACCAAAGTTAGCGGTCATACCCAAGATCCACCAAATTCCAAGATGCATGCTTGAAGAATATAATCCATAATCTGGATAATCAGTTACATCTTCCCATCATTCTGATGGTGGAAAGAATTGTTGATGTGTAACTGAGTTCCAAAATCTCATTGCAATCCCCTCCATACTAGTGAATTAAAACATGCATCCCAATCCAAGATAATGGAAATCAAATATCTATGAAACTACACTGCCTCAACCATACATCTCTTATACAAGGCATCCACTGTGCCCAACACCACTATCAATATGAAGTGGGATGATTTCATAAAATAATCCACTATAACATGTATAGTATCACCACCTACCTATGACTTAGGTAACCCTTTGATGAATTCCATACACAAGTCTTCCCAATTCCCCTTGGGAATACCCAAGGGCTAAAATAATGCACCTGGAAGATGATGCTTGGACCTTACTTGCTAAAAACATTAGGTCTTTTCCAAAAACTCATCTAATACTCATTTTATCTAGGGAAATAAAAATTTTTTCCTCAGGACATGGTACATCTATGAAACTCCATTATATACCATAAATTGTGATGTATGAAACTCATGAAAGAATCCATCACTCATTACTACAGAAAAAAACAACCTCCCAAAAAATAACAACTGGTTCAATAGATCCTACTACCATCCCTCTGTAAAATCACCAATGTAAACTTGATCATGCTTCACATCAGCCTCTAATTCCCCCACTGAGACTCCTACACCTACTACAACAAATAATTTTTCATGAAAATATGAAATGAACAAACTATACCATCATCCACTCTTTCATCTATGTTCAAGGCATCCAAATTCTCCATTGATGTCCATGTATCCATAAAATACAAAACAACACCCATCAATGACTTTCAGAACAATGCGTCAGCCACAAAAATCTCCATTAATGAGGATTAAGATATTTGAAAATCATAATTAGGAGAAAACACCATCCACCTCCATTGTCACATTTTCTGATCAATATATGAAAAGGTATACATATATATTATGTGGTTTCTAAAGACCACAAGGTTCTACCTAATGTTTTAACAATGACACAACATCGAAAAAAATCATTTCATGCTCCATATTGTGGGTGGAATAGTTGCACTCATGGGACATAACATTCGAGGCCAATAAGAGATAATTTTCAACTACTTTGAAATCCCACATCTTATGCCTAGATGATATGAATCGAAAAATACCATAGACAACACACTTAACTCTGGAATATGATGAACTAGAGTAGTGACTAAATTTATCTTCACGTGACAGAATAGTTCCAAGAAATATTCAAATTGAACAAAAGACTGGCCTTTATTATTCAAAACATTAAATGGGGATGAAAACCCAGAAACAATGGGTAATAACACCCAATAATATAAAAAAACCAATAAAATGGCTAAACTCTTCTATTTTCGTGGGAGATTCAAAAGTAACAGCCACTTAATACATCAGCCGAAAATCTTTCACCCCCTTCAGAGACACCACATGCCCATGAAAATGATCCTCTCATGTCGATATCTTACACTAAGAAAACATTTCATAGATCAGAGGACGTTGATATACCCAAAAGACAGTTTAGAGATTCTATAAATGATTCACCTTTGACATTTAATAGATCAATATATCATTGACGAATACTATAATGATCCTGTCTAGGAGCTCAGGGAAAATAATGGTCATAATCTGGGTGAATACAGTTTGTGTGTTCGTAACCCTGAATACCAAGACTATAACTCAATGTTCTTATATCTACATCTGAAGTAGGTATTTGAAATATCTCACTCCTTTACTCTCTACTAGAAATATATAGACCATAGATCGATCATAATAAACAAATTATATCCTCTCATATTGTCTAAAGGATCATTTATCGTCTGATGGGTGTAAATATTTTTGATAGTTATGTGATTCAACCTCCAATAGTCTATACACAAACATAGACTACTATATGCCTTCTTAGAGAACAACACTGATTTACCCTAAAATGAAATAGTAGGATAGAGAAAAAACATCTACAACATATCTTCAATTTGAATCCTCACCACCCATAACTCATATGGTTCTATTTGATAAGAAATCATCAAAATTAGATAAGAACCAGGCTATAAGACTATCATGAACTCAACATCTAACCTATTGGATACTATCACAACATCCTTAATGAAAGAATCTAAGAACCCTCTAATGAATTGGGTAGTCTATATCATTTTAGTTACCATTGACTCTACAGAAAACGTTTCCAACAAATAATGGAAGGGCTCCACACCCTGACTACCAACCTGATTACTCTACTTGCCAATAAAAAACACATGATAGCCATACACATGAGAAAATATGAATCTTCCCTAGAAATATTTTATAACAGCACACATGGAATAAAACCAGTCTAGGACAAGTATGTCATTATATGGATACATTTATATCATGAAAATATCCCTAATGGACTGATGTGGTCCCATCAATAGTTTACACCCCTAGAAGACAACAAACAAGCTATTATGACCTCTAACTACGATACTCAACACCAAGGGAATGGTAAGCCTTGATATTCCTTGTCATAGAGAGTGTTATATAGTGTCTGAAACCAAGGATTGAGAGTACCCTTAATCTAACAAGTCACAACAAAGGGTTCCAAACAAACGGATTGTACCTGTGAGGATATACATTCCCTCTAAAACTACTGCATCAACTGCATACAACTGACCACACCCAGATCCTATGCCTCTCTTTTGAGGACCAAATACATGACCATGATAAATTCATGGTCCCTAAACACAAGTAATATTCTATGGTCAGACTCAACCATATCCATCATGACATAGGGGATAAAAAAACTTTTATCCCTACCGCTGAAGCGGTCTCACCGGAAACTGCTATAGATGTTGATGATAAACCTATCCACCTCGGCCAAATTGATCTATGGTAACAATGAGGCACTAACTTTAGAAATTTTCGTGACTCCAACAACCAATAAACATTGGAAAATTTATTCTAGAAAAATCATAGAAACCACTAGCACTAGAATTGAGGAAATTAATCTATTACAATCGACTCCCTATCAGATAAAATTTCAATGGACGTAGTACGAGAGACCTACCACTGAAAACTCTTCTTCTCAAAGAAACCCTACTAGTTTTCTTATGATTTAAAACATCCCCATGAGGACATTCACATGATAACCTCCACCATATTTTGAATGGATATATATATTGGAAATTTAAAAGGAGTAAATTCATACTAGAGAGATGTGTGGGGGCCTACTCAAGAGGCCTCACATGATTATCCTCATTTAAAAAATGATTAGTAAAAAATGAATAAGGTTCAAGAATTTTATCCTAGCTCTCACACTAACATTATCCCATGGTGAAGAGAAAAAATATCCTACCTATTTATAGACTTCATGGACTATGTAAGTATCTATTTGAGGAACACCTTTTGAAAATTAACCCAAAAAACACTGACTTATTTATGTTCTCCCAGATACACCATCCAACATTGATGCCCATCTACCCACATAAAATTGACTAATAAAAGGACCTAGTAATATATCTGGGTCTAGATCAAACTAAAATCAATATAAATATCCTCTATCCAACTATCTATCCCTATGTTTGGAACACTTTTCTTGTTCTCTCCCACATAATGCCACCGGAATGTACACATAGTCCTCTCTCACTGATCAGGGTCCTCAACTAGGTAAACCTTATGAAGATCAAGAAAATAAACATGTTGAACATAAAATACCTTATACACATGTGAATAATGAACATGATTTATAATAATAAATAAAACAAAGAATTTCTAGGCACCAGTTAGATGGAATGCCATTCAAGAACAATTTTAACTCAATTTATTCATATTTTATCCATTTAAGAATTCTAAAAATAATGAAAATAAAATAATAACACAAGTCATTAGGATAAATGTATATTTCTTAGTTCCCCACCCTACAAGTAGATCTATCTCACATTGTTAACAAATAACCCCAGATTCCATGCACTGCATCAGGGGGCCCAAAAATTCTATTTCATAGATGGTCTACCTAGCCTATTTTACATACCAAGGTCAACTGGAAATATTCAAATACTACCACATGTAATCCCCATTATTCGTAACCCAAAACACCATCCTATATCTCAAAAATGATCTCTAATACCACTTAATCACAACCCCCCACTCCATGGATACCCCTCATAGGATGAAAATGAATAACGGGAGATAATGACACTCGAGTGACGCTTCCATCTGGACCCGGGTCTTCCACCAGCACCAAGGGTGTAAAACTTTCCCAATATGGAAGGAATTAACATTTAAAATAAAAATATAATTAGGAGATTGAATGAATCACCCAAAATTAAATATTAGACATAATATAATAGTTAATCCTATATAGTCCCACTTAAATTGATAAATATATATGATACACATAAGAGTATCCAATGTATACCCCAAATTATTACTAATGTAGCAACATAAAAAAAGTCTGGGGTATGAGATATTTAGGTCTAGCATGGTCTCCAAAATCATCCTGAAAACCTAAAAAATAGTTTTTTATACATTATTTAAACATACTTATATAATCATTAGAAAAATATAAGTCTCTCATGCACATCGAAAAGAAGCATATTAATGCACCTGTAATAAAATAAACCATACCAAACAACCCATAAACATGTATACTAACCATCCCAACCTCCCCAAGTAATTCCCACCAAATAGAAAAAACACAATAATAAAATATAATATGAATCACCTTGATGATAGTGTACCCACACCACATTCCCACTAATTAACTTTTCTCACCATAAGCAGTAATCATCATGGTGTCCCACCACTTTTGAATATACCATGTCACTTCACGACCTCACAAACCTGGGTGGCATAACACATCCTTCCCACACACACTTGGGACTCGTAACACATCACATATAATCCCAATTACACTTGGGATACCACATCACAAAAGATTCCTAATACTCATGGGACAACACATCATATCTCATCCAAAAGGTTAATGGGACACCACATCACAACTCTTCCAATTGACCCACAGGAAACCACATCAAAACTCATCCTGAATACATCTAGGACACCCCAAACACCATCAGATGAACTATCATTCCTCATACTATAACAGATTTTGAAATACATACCTCAGATGGAAGAGGGAGTAGGGAAGATCTGGTTTCCAGCCACTCATCCTCTAACAATGCTGTTTGGAAAGATACTTCTCTTCATGACTATGTGGGTTTTCATCACATTGTTCTCAACAAAGGCGTGTTCATATTTAAATCACAAGGGAATCACAATTATATATATATATAGTATAAAACTCTATATCCCAATATATATGTCCTCAAACGAACAACCAATTCCTAATAACTTCAACTATGCTTCCAATAGTAAATTATTTTATTATTATCCATAACTCTAATTTCAAAAGGTTGATAAACCAGATAATCTAATATAGAATCAAATTTCCTCCACTTTTAATATCCATTCATTTAATTATTTATCACAAACCATCTTTAATCACAGAACCAGTCATTCAATTAATTATTAACAATTCTCATCAAATTAACCAAACCAACCAATTTCATTTCAATCATTATTAAGAAATTATTTATTCTTTCAATAAAAGGGAATCTTGTACAAAACAACCACATTCAAAAAACACCTCAACATACCATCAGTTTAACAACCCAAAATCTTATTAATGAAATTATTACTGATATAATTAAATGTATTATTATGTAAAATTGTTATATATAAAAAATTCATTTCCTTGTTTTTATTTATTTTAAAAAACTTTTGAGAATTGTTACCGTTGATAATATAGTCATTTAATAGCGATCACATGATTAAAATAAATATATGGATTTAAAAAAACCAATTTACATAGACAAATGATGCAATGGCCTCATATCATAGAATTTCTCCATATACAGCCCATTTTTCAGAGCTCGGAAAAGAGGTAGTATCACTGGGCTTCACTCTTGACCACACACAAGCCGAGCTTTAACGCGTTAAGCTTGAACGGAACCACCTATGAGAGTAGTGGCATTTAAAAGAGATTACCACTAGAGTGATGTAATCCAAGACTCCCCAAGTGTCTATCAACATAGCACACCTTACCCTTAGGTCTTAGGTGGGTGTTATAAGGGGTTATGTAAAAAGACTATAGCACTATGATTATGTGTACTAATTTGTTTTTAAAATAAATAATGAACATTCATTTTATTATTGTTACTTTGTAAATGGGGTTTAATGAAAAAATAGTTTTTTTAGTTATTATTTAATTAAGAAATCTATTTTTATGTATTAATGTATTTTTGATTTAATTAATATTTTAAGAAAATAATATCACTAAATTATTTTTTATTATATATTAATGATCATATAAATTTTATTAAAACAATTGGAAATATTATTATTATTTGAAAACAATTTTTTTCAAAACCCATGGCTTTTCGATGAATATGAGTCTTTATTTTAAAAGTAAAAATTAACATATTTATAAAATTATTTAGATAAAATTAATATTATTTTAGGAATCAGGACATCTAAGTTATCCAATGATGAATTTTACATAATTTTCTGAAAAATTCAAATTTTGGGGTAAAAATTAAATACC
This sequence comes from Viscum album, assembly GCA_963277665.1. NCBI lineage: Eukaryota > Viridiplantae > Streptophyta > Magnoliopsida > Santalales > Viscaceae > Viscum > Viscum album. The sequence continues at coordinate 789,891,581 of OY728157.1, forward strand.
GTTGAAATATATAATGTGTATTATGACATCATAATGACCAAATAGGGATTTAAAAATATATTATAAAAGGTCTTTTCAGCCAATTAATTTTTTATAATTAAAATAATTTTATTTAAGATTTGTTTTATTTATTTTACAACGCCGCAGTGGACTCTCCAAAACTTATAAAACATTTTAAAATTATAAAATGATTTCTTTGACTGTGTGAGTCACGTACACATAAGCAAGACAAATATTTATATAATTATGGAAATTGGAATTATAAAATAATGTTTTACACTCTACTTTGGAAAAATGCATTGGGAAAACCATGTGATGGATTGTGGTTTTTATTAGTTCAATGTGTAGTGTCCAAAACCTAAATAATAATGAATTCTTTAACATAACCTATATAAACCCACTAAGACTCGCATTCGAATTCACTAAAAATATTATGAGCTCAACCAAACCCTGCAATAATATCTCTATATTTCTCCCTAGGTTCCCCAATCTCCCATTAAGATACTATAGAGCCTTATCTATCCTTTGGATTCACACTTCCATGTAAGGGATTTTCCCTTTCTAATTTTTTTTCCAAATTTCATTATGTTGTTAATCTCTATTATTTTATCAATTAAAAATCACGGGGTATGATTTATCACCTACCCCATACTTCAATACATATTTTTGAGTTATTAAAATCAACTTATCTCTCATTACTTCTCCCCATGAACCCCCTTTACCATGCTAAAAATCCATACGGAATTTTTCTCTTATCATTTACATTCAAGAAATTTATTCAATTATACATCTAAAGTCTACTACATTTGTTGTGATATTATGTTCCATGACCCCATTACATTCCATTTCATTTATACATGATTAGATACATTTTCATATATCATCTACCCATTTTACAATTTTTATTTGACCTAGTTATGCTGCTGAAGTCACAACAAATTTTCCATGCCAAAATCATCGTGTAAGCGAATACCATACCCATTTATCATTCTAGGGTATTCAACCTTATGCACTTGTACCTTTTTATTATTAACTAAATTTTTTTATTCCACATCTATTATTTGTAGAATAAATTATGATTTTTAATAAATCAATGTTGTATGATCCATGAGGCACACTTATAAAGGAAATGAATTTATTATAAAGGGTGTTCCCTGATAGCGCTCCAATGCATTGGGTGAAGAATAGTATCATGATACATCATGTGAAATGAGTGTTGACTCATGATAATTCAGTTTCAATGACGGTTTACTCATTCTAATTCATGTTTAATGAGTGTTTAATCATTCCCCATGTTCAAAGAGCATTGGTTAATGCTAATATAATGTTAAAAGGTGTTGCCACATTTCTGTGTTATGATAATCATGTTATATCATGACTTTATGTTCATTTTTCTCCTATACTCTGTTGATATTTCTGTTTCGTAAAATATATTGTATTATTCATGATATGCCTTTTCTAGTCCCTTATTAGGCTTAATATCTCACCATTTTTACAAGTATGTCATCATGGTATCCCATGCAATGCTAAGTGTGAGGGAATGTTGTGGTCATGTAATGGATGTTTTCAATAAATATATTGTATTGGTATGTATTAAGCTGTCATGTAATGTCCCTAATTTCCTAATACACAAGGAATCTCTATCCTCAGGGTAATATCAAGTGCAATTTTATGTAATAAATCATGTATATTTGGGTAACAAAGAGAAGGTTTTTAATAGTTTGTATCTGAGTATAAGTACAGTTATATTTTGGATTAGGGTTAGAGAACCTGAGTGGAAGCCAAAGAGATAAGACTAATTAAAAAGAACATCACAAATTTTGTTTGATAATAATGTAACCGGTTTATTAAGAAATTACATCCCAGTCTCGATACAAACAAGTAAATGTGACTCTGAAACATATCTATCTAGGGGTAATCCCAGAAAAAAACATTTTGAGATAGACTCAAATGGGAACTGGGGAATGACAATGGCGTTGCTGCACTCTTGGTTACAACCCTCCCGGGGGATATGCATTGGTAAATTCATAATCATGGTATGAACCATTGATAAGGGAATAAAAAAAATTCCTTAAGAACATGTGTGGGGATGTAGATCATGGATAACATATATTGAATCCTATAAATTCATATGTTATATAAACAAATGTAATTTATATTTTATCCCTTTTTTGTATGGATTATTCTATATGTGTTACCCCAAATATTTCTTTTATTCCTTCAAAATACCGATAATAAGATCTATTTGGATAACAACTGATGTGAAGTTCAATGCGATGAATATTCTAATGAGATATCCAATCCAATAGGAGTAGGAATCAGAATCTTTTCCACAATACTCTCTTAGCTAACTCATGTTTTGAATAGAAACATGGGTCAATAATAATTTCTTGTCCCTCTTAAGAAAAAACAAGGAGAAATCAAGTGCTTCATGAGAATAAATTCCTCATATATTTAATGGATCATCTGATACCCTAATAGCCAAATAATGAATCAACTCATTTGAAAAGACCTTCTCTATCCTTCAATGATCTGAACAAGAAATGGTTCTTCTTGCTTCTTATCATATGGAGGGTGAAGCTACTCAATAACGGACATTGGAAAAAAATATGAAGACTGAGGAAGAGATTGAGGTATATGAATGGATGGATTTCTAGAAAATATTATTCGATAAATATTTTTCATGCACCTTGCGACATAATATGTAATAGAACTTCTTTGATGTCAGGAAAAAATATGACGAATCCTTCAGAGTGTACGAGGAAATATTCACAAGGTTTTCATGATATAACTCTGAATTTTTTTACCCATAAATTCAAGGTTGACTGCTTCTTTGGTGGCATAAATCCTTGCCTATGGAAAGCCCTGGAGATCCATGAATTTTATACCTATTTAACAATTTTTTGATGTGACCAAAATGTCTAAATGGAGATTGGAGAATCTCAGTGGTATGTTGGGTATACAACAGAGAAGTTGGAAGTTAATTTTCGAAGTCTGATGGATAAATCCAATTTTGCTAAGAATTTTCATCAATCCACTTTCAACAGTTTATGAAAGAATCCCTTCAGAAATCACCTGATGGGGAAGATTAAATTCTTTAGGTGTGGAAGGGAAGGGCACCTTTCTATTAACCGTTGACAAAAAGAACCCTATGTTGTGATAGAGTATATGAAAGCATCATATCACCTGTAACACATTGTTATGTTCTTTTACATTAGAGAACTGTGGAACATTGAAATCCAGTTTCCTAAGACAATGGTTTTCAGTGGTAACCAAAAACCACAAAGGAAGTATGAGAGAGATCTTCCCATCACTACCATAGAAGAAAACCATTAAAATAAAGTGGTGATAGGTATGTTAGCTATTCATTCAAGAAAACCAAAAATAATTTTTTTTACTAGTTCTACACATTCTTTTTTATACCAAATGGTAAGTATAATAATGCCCACACCATAAATAATCATGGATGTAGAGATGTTTGTGGGAATGGAAAATGGGAAAATCATTGCATCCCATGAATATAATTCCTCCCATGTCACAATTTGTTGATTTTACATCCCATGGAACCTTTTAATACTCACTATGGAAGAATTTGATGCAAATATTGGCATGTATTGTCTTTACATATATAGAGCCATAATTAATTCTTATAAGAGGGAAATCACTCTTCTTATAGAGAATTGGCCCCTGATTCTGTACAACGGCATGGAGGATGATTAATCTTCTATTGCACCATCATCTCATGAATGGAAATTACTTCCCTATGATCATGTGTATCATTCATAAATAATTTAATGTAAGGAATCAACCATCCTTGATGACATTCCTATTGTGAGGGAATTCAATTAAGTGTTTCATGAGGAATTTCATTATCTTCCATCTAGAAGAGATGTTGAATTCTCGATTGATTCAATACTTTAGGATTTATTATTATCCAAGACTCTAAATATAATGGTTTTTTGGATCTTGAGGAGACAAAGATACACCAATAAGAGAATGTAGATAATGGTTTTATACACCCAAATGCTTCACCATAGGGTAAACCAGTCCTCTTCGCCAAGAAGAAAGATGGGTCAATGCGCCTTTGCATTGATTATGATGAGCCTAACAAAATCACGATAAATAAAAAGTATCCTCTTCCAAGAATTTATGACTCGTCTGATCAGATTTGTGAAAAAAATACCTCTCCAAGGTGGATATGGGATCAGGATATTACCAAGGATGGGTGAAGAAGGAGGATATCCCCATGACTGATTTTCATATAATATACGGGCACTATGAATTCATAGTAATTCCTTTAGAACTCACTAACGATCTATTAATGTTCATGGAATTGAAGAATATATTGTTTAGATATTTCCTCAATAAATTCATGGTAGTATTTATAGACAATATTGTAATATACTCGAAAACTAATAACGATAATGATCAGCGACTAGGTACTGTACTAGAGACATTGCGAAAAAATAATATATATGCAAAGTGTAGAAACTGTGAGTTATGGTAGAAGGAAATCTCATTATTAGGTCATATCATCTCACACAATGGGATATATATAGATCCCTCCAAGAAAAATGCATTTGAGGGGTGGACAAGGCCAAAATCTATGACGAATAACTGCAGTTTTATTAGGTTAGCGGGATATTATCTCCGATTTGTGAGAAATTTCTCATGGTTTTAAAAACCTCTTACAATGTTAACTCATAAGGGAGTTATGATTGCTTAGTGTGATAAATATGAAGAGATCGTAATGGAGTTGATAATGGGGGTAAAAAATGCACCTTTTCTCACATTACCCACAAGTGGGGAACCTTTTTTGGTATTCATTGAGGCATCAATGAAGGGAAAAGTTCTGTTTTGATTCAAAATGACGAAGTCACTACCTATGTTTCAATGAAATTGATAGTTCATGAGAAAAACTATCAAACACATGATCTATAGTTTAATATAGTAATCTTCAGTTTTAAAATATGGCATCATTACCTCTATGGAAAATTGTGAAAAAAAATACAAATCACAAAAGCCTCAAGTATATATTTGCACAGCAAGAGATAAATAGGTTACAATAAAGATGGTTAGAGACGAACAATGACTATGAAATCTCAATTCACTACCTTCCAGGGAAAGAAAACAAGGTTGCTGGCTCTCTATGTAGAAAGGATCCAGAAACTCCTTCAGTGATGAGAATTGAAAAGGATCCAATCTTCTTAGATTTGAGGAAGATGGACTTGGTAATAATTATGAAGGGAACACCATCCATCCTTTCACAAATTATTTCTCAACCATATCTTTTGGAAAGGTTAATGGATGCTCAAAACAATTATGTTACAATTTATAAGAAAGTGAAACCTATCATTAAGGGGAAAACCTTAGAGTTAAATGTTAATAAAGAAGGAATTGTTATATTTTGGACAAGAATATGTGTTCCATCAAATCTGGAGTTAAAGAATGAACATTTCGATTATGCATATAGTTCAAATTTCTCTATTCACCCAGGAAAAATAAAGATGTATCGAGATATCTGAGAGTATTATTGGAGGGATAAATTAATAAAAAGATCACTGAGTAGATATCAAAATGTATTTTATGTCATAATGTGAAGGATGAGAGGAAGAAGTCTAAGTAGATTATGCAACCATTACCCATAACAATGTGAAAATGGGAGAACATCACCATGTACATTTTCACCAAACATCTGAAGACATCCAATGAAAATAAGTTTATCTGGTTTGTTGTGGATTGTCATAAAAAGTCAAAAAACTTCATTACAATTCAAGAATATTTCTCATTGGATAAACTGGCATAAATATATATTATAGAAGTGGTAAGGCCCCATGGAAATCCACTATTAATTCTATCTGGTTGTGATCCAAGATTCCCCTAAAAGATCTGGTAGAGTCTCCAACATTCTATGAATACTAAGATGAATTTCAGTACGGTTTATCATCCCCAAACTATTATCCAATCTTAGAAGACTATCAAAACACATGTGGACATGTTGATATCATGCTTTATGGACTTCTAAACAGTATGTGATCGACATATTCATATGGTTGAGTCGTATTATAACAACAATTTTCACTCAAGCATCCAATTGGCTTCTTATGAAGTCCTTTATGGGAAGAGGTGAAAAACATTGACAAGTTGGGATGAAGTTGGGGGGAGAGAAATCATAGGTAAAGAAATTGTTGGAGAAATGGTTGAGAAGGTTAAGACAATATACCTCCAATGGACCAAAGGACTTCATTTTTTATTGATTTGATAATCCACCTTTCAAGGGATGAGGTGGAACCCTATTACATGCCCGTAGGCCATAGAGGAACCATTTCCCGTAGGCACAAACATTACATGCAACCCAGACTAAGAACTTGGAACTACTCCTCCCCAGCATCTTCATCTTGAAATCAACTCTTCACCTCCGCATGGCTATTCGGCTAGGCATTCCCGTGCATGCACAGTCTTGTCCCGATGGCATGTGACATACCCTCTCATTCTTGAAATCCATTTACCTTATCCTTTAGAATTTCTCAGTATGAATACCATTTTTCAGAGCATGGAAAGGAGGTTGCATCACTGGGCTTTAATCTGGACTGAGCCCATGCCGAGCTTCAAATCATTATGTTTGAATGGAACCGCCTATGGGAGAAGTGAACGTTAATAGAGATTACCAATAAAATGATGTTATCTGAGCCGCTAAAAAAGTCTGTCAGCATCATGCACCTTACAATTAATGAAATATTATTAATAAATTAATTTTTATTCAATACAAATGATCTTATAATTTTTATGAATACAATTGTAATTTTTATTATGGTTTGAAAGCTATTTTTAAAAAACCCCATTAATATTCGATAAATACTCGTGATTGTTTGAAATGTAAAAATTCACATATTAAAAAATATATTTTGATAAAATTAAAATTATTTATTCAATTAGGATGTCTAAAGTATCCAGTGATGTATTTCTCAAAATTTTCTCAGAGAGTGAAATTTTCAGGTAAAAATTAAATACCATTGAAATATATAATGTTTTTTATGTAATAATAAGCACCCAATTATGATGTCATAAAATAATATAAAAGGTTTTTTTGGACAATATATGTTTTACCTTTTATATAATGTGATTTTATATTTTTTTTATTTATTTTACGAAGCCTTAGTGGACCCTCTAAGACATATAAAAAATTTTAACATTTTAAAATAATTTCCATGTGTTTGTGACTCACCACCAAATAAGAAAGAAAAATATTTTTATAATATAGGACATTAGAATTATACAATAATTTTTTGCACTACATTTTTTCAACAAAATGGGAAGAATCAATGGGATGGTTGGTGGGTCTGATTAATTCAATGTGTAGTTTCCAAATCCTAAATAATAAAGAATTCCATATCCTTTCCTATATTATCCCACTCATCCTCACAACCCTCTTCACCAAAACTGTTTTGATATCGAAAAACCATACCCTATTCTTCCTAATATCTTCATAGTGTTACCCATGATGCAAAGAATCCACTCTCTAGCCTCTCCCAGGCCTTTGGGATTACACTTCCAAGTAAGGGATTTCTCCTTTTCTTATTTTTCTCCAAATTTCATTATACTATAAAACCTTTCTAATTTTAAATAAAAAATGATGGGGTATGATTTAGAACCTCCCCATACTTCCCTCTTTATTTTCGAGTGATTATATACCTCTTTCATGCTCATTAATGTCTCTAATGAACACCTGTTACCATGCTGAAATTCCTTAAGGAATTTTTCTCTTCTCATTTACATTAATGAATTTTTTTCTATTATGAATATAAATTCCATTACATATGATGGGATATTATATTCCATGACCCCATTATATTCTCTTTATTGTATAAATTATGAGATAACCCTTTCTCTCTCATCAACCCATTTTACGATTTGAATTTGACGTTGTTGTGCTGCTGAAGTTACTCCAAAATTTCCCACACCAAAATCATCATTTAAGTAAAGACAATACACATTTGTCTATAAGGGGTATAAACATTTATAAACAAGTAAATTTTGATTGATTAAATACATTTATTAATTCAACATCTTTTATTCATGGAATAAATTATGATGTTTAATGAATTCATTTTGTCGGATCCATTTGGCACACTTATGCAATAAAATAAATGCTTATCAACAGTGTGCCCTAATAGCACTCTGATACCTTGGGTAAAGAATAGAATTTAGAAACATCATGTGAAATGGATGTTGAATCATGTTAATTCTTGTGAAATTATGGTCTACTCATGATAGTTAATGTGAAATTATGTTTTACTCATGCTTCTCGTGCAATGATCATTGGCTCATGCTAATATCATGTTAAATGTTGTTGCATCTTTTCCATGTTATGATAATATAAGATATCATGACTTTCTGTCCATGTTTATCTTATTATACATTTATATTCATATTTCCTAACATGTATTTTATTCCTCATTTTATTTCTTTTTTAATCTCTTACTGGTCATTATAAATCACTCTTTTCACATGTAAGTACTCAGGTTATCCCACGCAATGCTAAGTATGAGGGAATGGTGTGGTCATGCAAAGGATGTCTTCAATAACTTTGTTGAATTTTAATGTCTTAGGTTGTCATTTAATGTCCCAAATTTCCCAAGACACTAATACCATCGATCCTCAGAGTTATTTTAAGTGCAATTTAAAGTAATAAATCATGTTTAAGTGTGTAATAAAGATAAAGGTTGGTAAAATCACCTAACACCCCAAAAGCATGTCCAAACCAACCACATCCTTGTCACCAGAAAAACACATCCAAATAACCATTTGCACTATATTCCACAACCACACTTCACCATCCCACAAGAACATCCTAAAATTATAACATATTAAGATCATTTTACAAATTTACAATCTATATTATATCATAGTCCACATTAATTATCGGTGTTATCACACAAACAAAAATCCAAGGGAAAAATTTTCATTACCCAAGTATATTTAATTAACGAATTTACATTTAGGGTGATATAACAACAATCAGAATAGTCACAACTTTTACAACACAAATATAAAGTTTAAACAAGTCTCCAAATGGCTTAAATTTTCATCGGGGAATCATGGTAGAACAATCAAAATAAGAGAATCATATCAAGCCTATAAAAACATGAAAATAATTCCCCTAAACCATTAAATTTCAATTTAACCAATTATATATATTTAATTTAGCATGTAAATCCATAATCCACGGGTAAAAAAATAAAACCCTTCATGCATGATACATCACAAGGAAAAACGAGGGAATCACCACCTCAAAGAAACTTTTCAACTCATTGAGCAATTTAGTGTGAAGAAGATACTACCCTGAAACTAGAATTTCCCAAGAATATTGTGGATCAACATACAGCACACCCAAGCATTGAAAAAACCCCCCAAATGTGACCCTAACCAATGAAAAACCAACATAGTGAACCCCCAATAAAGAACGAAAGGGAGGACATGTGAATAAGGGAATAACTCACCCAGGACCGAAGACAGAATCCCATGGATCAATCCCCATAAAAAGAAATATTAGAAAACCAAAAAGCGGAGCTACTAGCTTCCTGGAATAAGAAAGAAAAAAGGATTTTAGAAAACCCAAGCGGCCGAAACATTTAAAATTGTACAAAATCATAGAATTACATTACTCTTAATACCCTGTCACATTGTGTAATCCAAGGATTCCAGGTTGTGGTGAAAAAAACATGGGTTTTTTATTATTTAACCCAAAAATATGCTTTCCATGAATCATCCCTAGAAAAGTGGTGAAACCAAATTTCACATCATATAATCCACTTAAACAACATGTAATTCATGCTTCAGTTCTACTGCACCTCCATCATCTACAGAAAACTCCTAGACCTCCCTTGGACAACACCAATACACAAATCCATAAAAAAAAATATCAGGAGGGAAGAGACCGTATCATATATTTTTGAAAGGGTAATTTTAAGTCATTTTTCTGGTGAACATATTTTAAAAATAAATATTGTAAATTTTATGTAATTTTTTTTGAAAATAAACCACATTTATTTATTTAAGAGAAATTTTTTTATTTGGGTAAATTTTTGGTATTTTTCTATGATTTTTCATTTGTTGATGAATAATGATAAATACTATAGTGTCATTAAACAAAACCGTTTCATTAAAATAACTAATATCTTTTAATTTTTTTTTCACAATAGATCATTTGTACATATATCAATACAATTTTGGATATTGGAATTATTTATATATTGAAATTGGTTATAAAAATTTATATAAACTTTTTAATGTTTCTTTTTTACCACATTATTGAAAATTAGATTTTTATTATCTAACAAATTTTACAGGGAAACTGAGGAAATGCAAAATCCATCCCAAAAAACACTAATTAAAAACTCTCAAAAGAAAAAAACTAGAACAAAATACAGGATCTGCCCCTCCCCAGTAACTGCTCCATAATGACAATCCTTCAACAAACATGAACCTTCAGCAACCAGTCCCGTCCAAAAGTGCACAGGAAAAAAACCGATGGTGAAGCTATATTAAATCTAGAATAAAAATCCAAAATTCTAGCACCGATGAAGAATACATGATCTTCTTCTCTTCTGATGAAGATCCAAGTTGATTGATTGAAACATAGTGCCAAATTCTTCAACAACACCAAACACAAAAGGGGATCCAGAAGCTGACATAACACATACAATCATTCATCTCATCCAGGACAACCAAAACTACTAACATGACCAAAGAAATTAAAGATTAACTTGATATTACACGAGTTTAGTTCCATAAACAATTTCAAGAACAAAGATGAAATCCTAATGGTAGGTGTATCTATAAGAAGATCTTCAAATCAGAGGGTGTGCTTGTCCCAGGGATTAATATACTCATCAAGGATGATCACCCCATTATTTAAACCACCATCTAATTTCAAGTCATGCCTCTCTATCCAAGAATATTGGTCCTCATTGTGAGTCATACGTGGTGGTCTCCCCATCATTTTAGCAGCTTCTTAATATGTTTCTTTGAGATAAAAAACTTTTCTCACTGTTTATTATTCCATGGTCATGAAGAAATCCATGTATTGTTCGAGCACAACACATTCCTTGTAGTGGTTTTCCATAACATTGGATTTCAATTTATTCACTGACCATGTGTCCATTGGAAGAGGAAATAAGGAATAATCCCTCCACACTTTAGAACTTCTCTTCCACCCTTCCATGGAGGGCGTGACTGATGAACCTTCCAACACGTTAGCCACAATGTTAGTCTCATTATACTCATTACCCGATGAACAACTGCATTGGTGATAGCATTTTGTGTGTCATAATGAGTGGCCTCTCAATCAATATGATCCAATTGAACATATTTCACTGCATCTACCTTATTTCTTGTGTCTAAGACCTCCTTATCAGAACACACCTGAATCATGCCCCCTCCAAATCAAGTCTCGTGTCATCAACATCAAGACACTACAAATGTTGGAAAATGTCTCATTTATATTTGTTCTCTCCAATCTCTCCCCACTTTTTTTACTTCGCACATCCCTTAATAACTTTACTATTAGTATATCCCATTTCATTTTAGACCTCTTCATCCGAGTTATAATGCGCATATCCTTCTGCATTAACAACTTCTATTGTATCCTTATTAGGAGGAACAACAGTTTCACTCCTTGGCCTCACAGATTCAAAAGTTGGCTGAACCACTACTACATTAGCAGTCATCCCCAGTCATTTTAACCCCTCCCTCATGTGTATCCAATAGAATGGACCCCACCTACTTCTCATGTTTGGAGATAGAACCTCCCTGCACAGGTTCCATATGTCATGCATCCAGACCATGCATGAATCCTCTATCATGACCCTTACCCATGCCTCCCAATAACACATCCAGCTTCTTTAGTGTGTTTTTCCCAGCTCATGGTTCACCATGAACTACCTAATTAATCCTCATTCCCCCTTTCAACTAGCCTGAGGACCCATCCATACCAATGTGCATAGCCCCATGCTTCTTTTACCCACATTTGCAGTCCTCCGACAAGTGGCCTAATCATATGCATACGTAAACAAATACAGTCAGGATTCATACACAACCTATTGCCTACATAGATATTCCTCACCAATGGTTATCTAAATGAACTCTGGGGGATGTCAAAAATCATCGACCTCAAAACACACTCATGGATTGACTTGGCGAAACAATTCCTTGGTATGACTATTAGTACACAGAAACCAATATACAAGAATACCAGTCATCCTATAGGTAAAAACAATATTATAATACTATAAACTTACCCTAAAATGAATTAATTTGATTGGATAAGTGGGTTTCAACCAAAAGAAAGAATATTCTGAAATTGTGTCATTTTAATGTGACTTGGATAAGAATATCACATTTATTATTTTTTATTTAATGATAATTTAAAATATCATACTCAAAAGTTAATTAAATAAATATTATTTAATATAGGTTTATTGATAAGATTAATTTGAACATATATATTCATTTTATGGATACTAAAATTATCTTTATCATTATAATTTATTTTAAATTGTTAGGGAATAAATAATTTAATTAATATCTTGTATAATGATGATTCAATAATAGTTTAATTTACAATAGTATCAAATAAATCATATTAAAAATATTAAAATAAATATTATGTTTACATAATTAATGACATAAAATAATATTATAGATAAAATTGACAGTTTCTTTATATATACGGGGTTTTTTTGAAGTTATTGTATTTTTATTATATTTTTAATGAGACAAATAATTAAATAACATAAATGATAAATTTTAAAAAATAATATTTTATTAAATGATATGAAATTCATAAAAATCTAAAATTTGACCATATAACTATATTAAGGTTAAATATGTCATCAACGATCCATTTGGGGTTCTTTTGAAATTTTATTGTGTTTTTATTGACCGTAAAGGGATTAGATTCCAAGTTGTCATAGTAAGAGTTAAATTGTTTTAAAAAGGGTTAATGCCAAAAGAAAAGGTTAATCTTGTGAACTAAACATGTAAATAAATCATTTTATGAAAGGATTTGGAACTATAAACAACTTATATTCAAAATTACTCACATTGGGTCTATTTTAAACAAAAAAACAGTTTATATTAATTGATGTTTTTAAAGGATTACATGAGGGCATCCACCCACTTTTTTAAAAAGAAACCTACACCCTCACTTATTCACACCACATCAATCCTTATAGATGAACCAAACCCTACCAATTTCATAACTAGAAATTCTCATTTATGTTATGGAGGTTTTGGTCTTCTAAAAATACCAATCCTAATGTCCCCATGAGGATATCCAATGGAAGACCACCTAAGAAGAGGTAATTGTTTTACCTATTCATTTATGTTCATTTATTATTCTACATAATCTTCCATTATTGATTACATACTAGAGTAATAACAATAGTAGTATATATATTATTATATGTTATTATTATTATTGGAAATCCTTATTCATCCTTTCATTAATCCTTTGAAAAAAAATATATTTACCTGTCTGTACGTAAAACATACCGTCTCCACATTGTGGTGTTATTTGTTTTTCCTCACAAATTTATCTGGATGGGTATATTGATTAATATATATTAGATAAAAATAATATATATTAAATGAAATTTATTTTTCATAATTAATAGTCCATCCAATTCCTTAACACTTCATAGTTATGGTAATTATATCATCACTAGTGTATACGTATGACATATCATATCCACGACACCATGAAATTCATTATCCAAAAAAAGAATTCAAGAATGATTATAAAAATGAATATTATGAGGGAATATAATATTTATGAACTTATTATCATTTTTGATATGAATAAAATATTATATATATATATATATGAAATATGACCAATATGACCAAACATGCGAAGGAAAATTAAGCAGTTAACACCCAAAACCAGGGTAATTATGAAATATTACTAAGAAAATGATATAACAAGATCATATATGATATTATAATTGTGGATTTTGTTTTATTATAATATATAAAATTATTTTCAATTATTATACATGAGGTTATATAACATTCGTATAAAGGAATGTATGTGTTAAAGGCTATTCCGCAATCTCATTAATATTCTAAATTGTTTATATGTAAATATCTACTGAGGAACATTTATCATTCACATACATGATTATTATACATTTTTACGTTTTTTTGACTATTATCCTATGAATGTTTAATGAATTTTTTACCTATGTTTTACTTTTTAAAAAATGGTTAAAATGAATTTTTTTTATTATTTCCAAATGAGGTACATTATGACCTTTTCAACGAATGAATTGTTTTATTAACTTTTGTAGGATGAGATGAATTTTCCACCATCATGAGTAAAAAAATTATTTTATATTAAGTTACATTTTTACATGGGTTTTTTTAAAAAATTGTTTATAATTTTTCACCTTTTTAATAAATGATTTCAAAGTAGAAATCATATTTCGATCAGAAAATTTCCATTGTTTTATTAGAGTGTTTTCATCTATTTCGACATCCTCTAATAATTCATATGAATAATTTAGGTTGATATCTTATGATGTGATTTATTATATATAATTAAATGGTTTATGATCATTTTGAATGTGTACGTGCTATATTGATACCATTAATGGTTTATGGTTGAATTATTTACATTTTGTATGCTAGTATTTCAATAGGAATGTTCTAGTTGTTTATGATTCAGCGTATTTTCATTCGAGGAATTCATGTAACATAGTATGTAATTTGAAGGGACCACTATATCCCCACAGCGAGTTAGTATATAGAATGAGAGGAAATTAGTTAGTGAAAACCCATTTACGCTTGTTTCTAAGGTGATTTAAATTCTCAGGAGGATATATCATGATTGCATAGACATCCAACATTATTATTTCCCTCTTTATGAGATTATATATTGATATTTCATGGGATTATTCGACTAGTAGAATATCCATGGTTATGTTTTCAAGATCATGTGACTAATTTAGATGGTATTATTTATTATTGAACTATAATTCCCAAGATAATGTTTAAAATGTATTTTATTTTAGTTACACACATTTCGTTAAAGTTTATGTGTATTATTCATAATTGGTTTTTTTGATTGATTTCCCTTTCTGAGTATTTCAGATCACCCATTTTATATGATCCATTTCATCCTATGATTCTAAGAATAATGATATGTCTAATATATAGTGTTTAAAAATAGTAAATAATTTAAGGATTAATGAATGTTTTTCAATTTTGTGTTTCCAAATGTAATTTTGATTACAAGTTTTAATATAATTTACTTAGACTACAAATCTATTTGGTCACTTTAGATTTGATACCTTATATTTTAAACCCAATGTGTTAATGCAAGGAACAATTTACATGATATAGGTATCGAGAAAATTACATGTTTTGTATAAAGTTATTTTTTCTTTTAATCTAAGATATGTTTATTTTCTTAAGACACAGAACAAAAATCATTTCATGTATCACAAAAAATATATAATTTATTAAATTTATTAAATAAATCATAAATTATCTAGGTTTTATACATCTAATAAAATTATTCTACTTTAATAATGTAATTTGAGTTCCCAAATAGGGAAATGGAGGATGTGAGTTTCATTACCTCTTAGCTCACTTTACTAGGGATGGTTTGTGGAATCACTTTCTGATACAACACATCGATCACCAAATGCTCATGATCTACATGAGTAATGGTTATAGAATAGAATTCCAAATAATTAGTTTCATCATTGTGGAACACTTTGACATGAGTAGTATTCTACTGATAGGTAAATTGGTCCATCAACAAATGGGAATGCCCAGTAAAAGGAAAAATCATTAGTTTCAGGGTGGTGTTGTCACCATTGATTTTATTGTATCCCACATCATATACTTATTTCACATACAACCAAATGTCCACAATCTTAAAGTAAAACTTAATACCGTTTTATTGGGATTGTTTATGACCCTCATTAATGTTGAATACCTATAAGAGGTGGAATGAGTACGATTTGATTTTTAATAAAGGAATAATGACTAAAAATCTAAGGTCTACGCAATTGAAAACAGGGTTATATTTTTTTCCTCTAGTTGGGCTTTAATTGGTAGAAGGTATGTGGAAATTAAAAAATGATATAATAATATTAATAGAGATAATTTAATTTATTGGGAAGTTTATAGTCTAGAGAAACTTCTATGAGGTTAGAATTTACTAAATAAATCAACATTTTATTTCCAATATGGTGAATTTTTTTTGAACATGATGTAAAACTTCTTGAAGAATAAAATCAAACTAGAGAAATCATCCTATAAATAAAATATTGTTCAATATATAAATTATTCGATAATATATGTAGACCAACTAAACCTTACGAATATATATATATATATATCTGTGTCTGTGTGTGAAGAAAAATTTTACTGTGAATACTAAGGCATGGGTGGTATTATGAATATGATATCACCCAGTCTTATTGAATAAAAAAAGTAACTCGTTTTGTAAATAATATTGTATATAAATATATTATACATTTGGGTTTATATGGAATTAAAATAATATTCTATGGAAGTTACAAGGAGGACCAAATATTACTCTTGTACGTACAACATCAAAATTGGTTGACGCCACAGATACTATTTGATCTGAACTAACAAAATCAATAATTATTCATCCAATTTATGGCCAATTACTTTCTTTATCATCATATAATATGGTATATATATTCTTTATAAATAAATTACAAAAATTTCTTATGTATACCAATTATCCATGATGTCCTCACAACAATCAAACATTTCACAGAGGTGTCATTTTAATGAAAGTGTTGATCATTTTGGAGATGATATTGTGTAATATCATATAGAAAACAAAGTAAATGAACATCCTAGATGAAGACATTAATGTACCATTCTATGGATATTTAATTTTGTGTTGAAAAATTTTTATCCAACCAAATTCGTAATTTTTCGAGGTTGTAATGGTACTTGTATAATTTATCCAAAAACTAACCCACACAACACTCTTCCATATCCATAGGGACGATCATGTTTATATTATCCATGTTGTACTATAAAGTGAATCATGTGTTATTCAATAAAAAGGAAATTAATTAGTAGAAATTTGTTCATTGAGGTGCATTTAAGGATTTGGACTCTTTATCATTAGGAACCATCTTTATTTTATTATTCCCAAAATATATTACTATGATGTATATTTCATGAAAGCTAGTGGATTCACCAATATAATACATTATATCTATGATGAAAATGTCATAATTTATATTAGGATGGTTGAGGCCAATGATTTAGATATTGTATTTGACCTATCTTTTCTTCTTCTTGAATAAGATATGTTATCGAAGAACATTTGATATTGAAATTTCAAAATGATGATATATCTGACCATCATATAAACATCACGTAAAACATATCCGAATGGAAACGATTCATATTATTTAGTTCATATATTAATCCACATTGTAATATATGTTTTAAAAATAATTGAATGAAATCATTGGGATCATTTCCTGGTATCTGATTATAATTCTATAAGAATATGTTATGGTTAAATTTAATCAAATTCCAATATTATTTTTTCACATCCTGGGATGTTATATTACTAATCAATGTCAGCATAAAATAATTCTATTTATTAAATATCACCTATACCATCTCATTATCTATGGATGATATTTGTTTTCTTGAATGAAATCATAGCTTTATCCAAGTCCTCTTTTTTGTAATTGCATATATTTTTGAGAGGGGATGAAAACATAGCCCCACGAAATTTAGGTGTTTTTGCATCATCTTGTATAGGGAAAATAATTAAAATAAAAATATTTCTCTTAATGATTTACTAAGATCATAGAAGTATATCCACAGGATCAAATATCATTTTTCATTTTTTGTATGGTCAACCATTGATGTTAGTGAAATGGATATTTATCATCCACCAATGACTTAATCATGATATGTGGTATATATGGAAATGGTGTTCATTTTTAACCATTTTTTATCAATAGTAATAATACATATAGCTTCATAGTATTTAGAGGTAGTTTCCATTCATAAGAGAAATATGTGATCAAAGTACATGCATTCTTCAATGTAATGTGTAAATGGTTCTCAATATATATATTTGTTTTTACCAAAAAACATGATGATAATCATGGAAATTATGTTTCAACAAATCAATTTAACTATTTGGGTTTTTTTAATTTAATGATATATTTTTCATTCATATAATCATATATATATATAGTACTGTTTACTTAAAATTCATATTAATAAATACGGATTTTGTGATTTAGTCATAGGGAGGACTATCACAAATGAGTACTCAAAATCTACAATTGAGAGAGTATATGAGGAATTATTGATACAAGAATTAAATGGTTTCATGTAAGTACAGACAAAGAGATACTTTAAAGGAGTTAAATTTGATGTGTTGTGGAAAAAAATTAAGTCACTAATTATAAGAAATCAATAATACATACACTCATCTGGATCTTTCCAAGAATCATTTTATTACTCATTTAATATAAAAAATTTGTTGTAGGTTTGTTATGTGTAGATATTTTGTATATAATAAAGATGATTGTGTTTCTAAGTTGAATTGAGATTTTCCTCAGATTAGGTTCCACTAAACATTGACATACTTTTATTTAATTGAAATTTCATGAGATGTTGATGTGGTATATCCATCCATTTATGAATTCTCCCAAATATTCATAGGATAATAAGATGATGAAATTCTAGTCCTAATTATTATATCCAACTACATAGAAGAATTTTATTGGAGAAACAACAAATTAAAACATGATATGAATCATTTTCATCATAATAAATTCCTAACAGAGATCCATTTATGGTTAGAGTGTATAGGATTTAGAATTTTAATGGTATGTCGGTGATTTTATTTAAGACATTGTACATCCATTATAGTAGGATGTGTTTTCCTATATACAGTCTCATTAATAATGGAGTGTATTACCAGTAGAGGTGCTGATTTAAAGGTAGTGACTATTTTTTATATAAATTATATAATCATTTTTTATCCATGGATGGTTGAGGTTGAAATCTAAATTCCACCAGTTTTTTTAAAAAGGAATACTAGAGGATGAAACTATTGAGTTGTGTTCTTACTCATCCTTTATAAAATAATTTCTTCAACTTTCAATATCTTATAAAATGATTTCACTGATTCCCCTGTAATAATTTTTTTTACAAGAGGGGTGTTTTCCCATTCCTTGATAACATATTCTAGGGGTTCAAATAACATTTGATTTTAGAGATTAATCATTCAATATTTTCAAAAATACAACTAACATAGGGTAATTATTCAAGGTTTAGTATTTATATCAATTTGATGATTCATTCAACGGTTAAAAGGTTATTTAATATACTCCCTATGCAGGATGGGTGGATATAAAAATACATTATTATGTATAATTGATTTGAAATTTTGAAGGGATAATGATTATCAGATCATTTCAATGTCTAAATATTTCAAGACATGGAGGTTTATGATGATGATAGTGTAACTAATAGATAAGAGAGGCCCATAATGGAATTTAGTTGGTTCACGTGAGCATTACTAATTTCTGGATACTGGGTTATCAAATTTAAAGCTCTCTAATCATTGAACTTATGATAACCAAAATAAATAACTTTATTCCATTCCATGGAATCTCCATTTTCATTATGTGTGGATGAGATTCATCTGAAAAACATAAAATTTTCACCTAATTCAACTATGTCATGATCTATAATGCCCAAAAAAACGTCCATGAAGATGATTCAATTCATTATATATGTTCCAAGGAACCAATTATAGGGTAATTTAGTTAGATATATGTTTAACTCAATTAATTTTTTCATATTAATATCATGGACCAGTAAAAAATTATTTTCAATATCACATATTATAAAAACAAGGAGTTTATTGTCCTCATATAGAAAATCATATGCTTCCACTCAATTAATGTGATTGTATGGGAATTTTATTAACATAGATCCTTGGGATAAATTTTCATTGCATTATCGTACCTTGTATGGCATGTTCTAGGGGTATGGTTGGAGAAATATTTTCTATGAAACTATAATCTCCATGAAATAATCATTTTTATCTATTTTATTCTTCTTTGTAAAATTATTAGTTAGTGATCAATGGAACTGACTGGTACACTATAGTAAAACCTAGTGATTTTGAGATATCTCAATGAAATATTAGAATTTACATATATAATTTAGGGATATTAGAGTTGGTTCTAATTTATCCACAATTCAATCCACAAACATCCCTATGAATAATTAATTTGGAAGATGGAAATCAGATGATTAAGAAAATACCATAAACAATGAAATACAGTCAATAAAGTGTTAATTCTCTCACCTCTTTCACTTAGATATGTAAATAAAATTGGTTATTCATATTGTGTAGAAAAAAATTATTGAATTCATATCACAAATGATCTATTTTGTTATGAAATACCATGGAACTATATATTTTTAATAGAAAACATAATTTACTAGCATTGTATGGACAATGAATAAAATTATGTCTATATCCATTAATCTTGTGTTATGAAAATTAGAAAAAATCAAGAGGACATGTGTTACTCTTAGTCAACATTTTTATTAAATGTGGTGATCCATAGGATTCAATAATAGTTTGGTGGATGAGTATTTTCCATCGATGATGAATTTGGATTTATTATATGGTTTACAGAACCCCAATACTTCATTATGGTTTCAATGTGACTGTTAAGATACTTGTTCTTCTCAACCTAGGTGGAAAAAACATTCATATCTTCCCTTAATGGTCTGTTATATCATAAATAAAATTGGGTTGGATCATATGATAGTATGTTAGATTGATGCAATGGGGAGAGACTGTCTAGAATTTCAAGATTTAAAACATGTAAGAAAATTATCCAGTTCTGATACACGTAAAATGGGGAAAACCTCCTACATAATAAATTGTTTCACAATTGTGGATTATCGGTTTTCCAAATTTTATAGTGGTAGTGATATGGAATTATTTATTTTCTCCGATATCCTGAAGATATCCTTAGAGAAACTAGGAATTAAACCTATCTGATATTTCATACTAGAAGAAAAAATTGTCAATAAATGTATATAAATAATTTTCAAATATAGATGTAGGGTATCAAAATGGTTCATAATTAGAATTACCATTTTATGGTTCTGAAGAAAAACACATTGACATTGTATGTCATTATGATTTTTAATACTCATATCCTATGTTTACTGATCGGTATAAACTCATGGGGGCCGGTTTTATGGTTTTAGTCAATCCTTTTAAGATTCATCCTCATCATTGGCCTTGACAATTAAATTATGATAATCATCAGTCATGGGATTTAAAAGTATGAGATTCAATGTAAAAGTTATATATGATAGAGATCTCTTATCATCATCTATTTGGATAATTGGAGAACAATTTCAATTACATAGGAGGTGGAATTACTATATATTGGAATATTTCCCTAAAATTAATATATTTATGTAGAGAGAGTACTCTTAATTGATATACAATATTAATAGGAAACTCTTTTCATAAGGCTACTAAATGTTCTAGAACTTCCCATATAAATCATTGGGTTACAGAAACATAAGCGTGGGGAGGACAACCTTTTGGAATTTATATTCATGCCCATAATGATTCTAGTGTCTTCTAATATTGTTCATTTAAAAACATTGAATGTAGTTGAATCACACAAAATGATTCATCTAGAGTCATGCTACATGTCTTTTGAATTGTATATTATATGAAAATAAATAAATGTTTTTAGGTTTCCTAACGTAACCTATAATAGGTATGTTCCAATTAATTCCAAGTGTATCTTTAAATACAATTATATATATTAAGAGAGAAATATTTCTATTTTCACCCCTAATTAAAAATGATATATTTATGAATGTTTATGAATATGTAATGTTAGATATATCTACATATAATAATTATATGGGACAATAATCGACTATGATTTCCTTTAATAAGAGAAGATAACATCAATCATTGGTAAAAAACCATTATCACCATGTCTATGATGGAGGGGGCATATAAATTTTCATACTAAATATGGAGTTCATCAAGTGTATATGAATTAGTCAATTGTTGTTACACATTGTATAACACAAATTTTACTATAGTGAATAAGACAATTTTAGTGGAGATAGAGATATAAGAAAAAAAGATGAATTTCGGGATAAATAAATGGAAATTGCAAGAATATTGTCCATGAATTGAACTATATATTGGTTTTTTAGAGGGAAATAATGACATTATTGATATATAATTTATGAATTAAAATATTCAAATGATTTATTGTTATATGAATTTATGGTTTAAAAGAGAAATTACCTAACCTATATGATTATTCATCGATGATTATGAAATTTTTGGATGATCTAATATTGGTTCCCCCTTTATTGTCTTTGATACTGATAAAGGGGTTCCCAAAGAAAGAGCTTATAAGAGTAATATTTTATATGGAACGGAGTGTAATGTTGGGATACTCAGGAAGGAATTTTTCAAAATCTTACAACCATTATCACATGGGGATATTTTTTAGGCCAATGGACCTATTCTGTATTGCTAAAACCATGAAAATAAATAGTGGAATCATATATAGCTCCTCCATGGTGGTTGGTTGTATTGTAAATAATACTCTTGTACAATGAAACATTTTTATATAAATTTTTTTTATGGATCCTTACCATACTATAGGGTGGGAGAGTTAACCCAACAACCTTATTTGTGGCTATGGTCTAGATTGTAGATTGTATAGTGTGTCACTGTACATAGTGGTGATGATGTTAGTGGATATTTTTATGTTTAGAGGGTTCATAAGTGATTTCTAATATGAATTACCCCAAGTATCATTTGTTACCACCCATTAGAGTTGGTATTTTATAATCTAGGATTGTGATGGTAAATAAGTTATATGATTTTCATGTTTATCGACTAGTTCAGCTACTTTGTATTTTTTTGGTAATTTTTGGTCGTCAGGTTCCCCCCTTGCTAACTCTGATGTGGAAATTGGGGTAGAAAAATCATGAAATCCCCTACCTTATCTATATTGTGGAATTATTCCTCCTTAATATCTTACTAAATGATCAAATAGGTGATTGTGGTGTAAATTTTTGGTTATTAATCCTACATGACTCCCATTTATTGTCTGATTGGAAATGTGCTAAACTACCAATGTCCCTATAATCCATTTATGATACTGTAATGGATCCATTATTATAATAATGAAAAATTTCAGTGATTACCCACCCATTTATGATTTTGGATCAGGTGACTTGGGGAGTACACCCATGTTATGATGGAGACATTATTTTTCATCTAGGTGATGTTTTCTGGTATTTAAACATGGTTGGTTGTACATACAACATCCCTGTTAATGGTGGATGGAAAAGCTCCTTAACAATATATGATGAATGTAATTATTTAATAAACCTTTCAAAAAAACCATAATAACATCTATAGTGATAGATATAGATTCCATGATTAATGATATAAATATATAATGATGGTGAATCCTAAAATGTTGTATATCATTCCACATTGCATGGGGGAAGTGATTCATGATAGGTTCACTATTTTAACCAGATGCATTATGTTGGGAAATCATAAATGTACTTCACATTATCTAGTCTTTACCCCTATATCCCAAATTATATTATTCCAAAGTCTCCCATGAAGTCACTACAATAAATGATGGTGTTGAGTCAATGATTGGATGGGTTTATGAGATTTCATCCCTTCAATAAATGGATTCAAATGTGACTCTCGTTCCATTATTTTATTATCTGAATGATATTTAATAAATCCTACGAATTTCATTCCCAACACCATAGTCATGTATGTACTAGTTATTTTTATTATGATCATCCTTTGTAGGGTGGAAAAAATCTTTTAAATAGGCCATGTCATTAAGATCCAAAACAATTAATTTGTATGTCTTCCATTAGAATATATCTTCCTAAAAACATGGCATGATGACACCTTTTTTTTACAAATTTTAACTCATACTCAATACTGATGGAATTATATGATCTCAACATTATTCATCTTATTCATTTTAAAAAATCATCTGTTGTGAATTTCACAGAGGAATCATGGATCATAAATGTAGGAAACATATTCTCATCACATGTGACATAATTTATTTGACACAAAAATAAACATAGAATTTTCCTCATAGTAATCAATATCACATAACTGGAGGCATCTATCCACATCAAAAAATGTAATGATTTTAGTCTCATCACCACTCGAGAGAATAAAGAGATAACATGTTAATTTTATAAGATATATATTCTCATCACATAAGGAATCTCATTCTCTTCACATGAGGTAAATAAATTATTCCTTTCCCCTATATAATGGTATAATCAATTATTTCCTAATCAAATTGTTTTATTATGATCATTGTATAGATTAATTATGGTCATCTTGTAAGGAATGTAATGATCATCTCATGAGGATCCCTATAATATTCAAGTAAGGATTTTTTTCAGATGGATTAGGTTGGTGTTGCATTAATATCACCGCATACAACCCCTCTGGCTTGTCATGCAATATAGTGGCATAGTATAAAATCTAGTGGTGATGCTTTCACATATACTCATATCATATTGTTTAGTCATGGGTTATTATCTTGTGTGGATGAATCCATATATAAATTTCATATATTGATGTGAACATATTTTATATCTAATGGGATATGAATAATAGTTTAATCTATAAATGAAACACGGGGTTGTTTTCAAAAGTGGTTTTGAATTCTATTGAAATATTATTAGGCTTCAAAACACCAAGCAATAGAGGGGGAGACAGATTTTGAAGTCATGTTGGGATTGAACATTAATGAGATATATTATGTATCCCATTATAAAATAATAATGAAAATAAACACATTTTTAGGTGTTTAGTTTAATGCCATGTGACTAGACCGCACCGTTCGATTTAACATAATGAAATAAGGTAGATGAATTCTAAAATAGAGTGGAAAAAAGGGAGAGTGTGGGGATTTTACTTTGTACTATAAGAGATATTTGTGTAATATCATTCTCATAAAATGATGTATCTCATTATAATCATATAGGGTGTCTTGGTATTATCATTCATGAAATTTTATTATTTTCTTATAGGGAAAATTGTAGTTTTAAAATCCCATACATTGGATTATCATGCTGAAAAAAAGAAAGGATGGTAGAGTATAGGATATAAAATATGCTTTTCATATGGAAAACAGATCATTCATATGACTATGGTGGTTTACAGTGATTATTTTTCAGTTTGTTATTACACTTCAAATGAGGTGAATGGATCCACGTTATAGTTGAGAGTGAATGAGTGGTGTATATTCATGCGCTTGAAGCTGGGTAATGGTCATAGACAATATCCATATAGTGTTGAGGAACAAATAATGAGGATATTTTTCATCTCATGTCTTATTTCATAGTCATGGGAATTAATGTCCATGATAATAATTATGAATATTTGATTTCTATTGTAAAACCTTGATATGGTGGGTGTTAGGCCAATGATCCCTTAACATTCAAAAAAATTGTTTTTGAAAAAGAGGTTTTAAATATGGTCACCCTATATAATGTTCAATATTCATTTGAGTTACATAAATTGTATAGTTTCATGAGACATGGAACTATAGTATAACTCTATTGAATGGATGTAAAATGTGTGTGGTTACACATAGTATAGGTTTTGGGGGAAATGTAACACCCCAGGTAAATAAATAATACGACATTTTCATATTTATCCCTATTTGGGAATAAAATATTAATATGACTTTAAAGGAGATGCTATGCTCGATGGGGTACCCAACACGCAACAACGTGTTTCTTGGGAATCTTACGTTGCACTCTAATAATATTATTTTAAATGGTATTCAACATGTACCCATTGTATTGGAGGGAATGGATAGAAATAACTAAAATATGATTATATATGTTTTTAAATGTTTTTACATTTATCCAATAAAAGATAAAGGCTTAAAATACGGAAAGAATTCAATTTTAGGCGTATATGCCCTAGTTTTCACTAAAAATTCACTTATCACCTTTTGATGTTGAACCATCATTAAATATAGTTTTTTTCACTCTTAAACATTATTTTGGACCAAATAAAACTCTTACTAAGAATCGGGACATCAAATTTTACTTTGTGTAATTTTTTGGTATTTTTCCGATAGAGTTCATTTTTTTAATGAATAGTGTAAAATGTTGTGTTTTGATTCAAAATATCTTTTTAATCTAATTTATTTATATGATTAGATAATATTTTTAATTGGTTTTAAAGTGAAATTAGAAAATATTTTTACCATTAAATCCAATAGTGGTCGTTGGAATTAATTTCACTTTGAAATCAGACTTAAACTAGTTTCAATCTTTTGATACTTATTGTTTTATAAAAACACGCTATTTGCTCTGACAACGAGAATTAATTATTAAATTAATTATTGTGACTAATATGTTTTGAATTTTTTAAAACGGACTTCATTTTTGAATTCGGAATATCAAATATAGCTTAGGGTGAAGTTTTGGTATTTTTCTGAAAAACTCCAATTTTTGATGAATAGTGAAACCACTAAGTGGTAATCAAGCAAACTGATTTTTCAGTTAAATGAAAGTTTACCACTAATGTGTATTGAATTTTAAAAATCCGACATACATGGTTGTCATTAAGAAGTAAAATGTGGTTCAATGGGATAAAAATAATTTTTTGGTGAATAGTAACTTATTATGTTTTTAATCGCGATTAGTGGTAATTAGTGTAGTTAAAGGTAAAAATGATATTATAAGAATGTGAAAACACCATGACACTTGTCCTACACCTATTGGGTGAGACATGGCCGACCAAGACAAGCCATGGGCCAACTTGGGGACCCCATGGTGCCACTTTAGTTGGAAAATGACAATAATATATTTTTATTTAATGGAAAAGTAAAATTGACACAAACATGATATGTTTTACTAAAACAATTTTTAAGTAGGGTTATACAAATCATATTTTTGATTATAAATAGTCATTGGAAAGCTAGAAATATTTCCTACATCATAGTAATTGTTTATAATTTTTAGACATTAAATAAATTAAATTATTTATGACATCATAATGATGCAGTGATGACATCATTATTTAACGATTAAAATAAAATGGAAATATAATGTAATATCTATGAACTACACATGTCAAAAACTTATTGGATGGGTGGATTTAGAACCCTTATAACCTTATCCACTAATTATATCAATGTGGGACCTTTTAAAACCGAAAAACATTTTCAAATAAAGTAATATTTCCTTACTTTCCAAAAGTGCCCCTCCTCTCCCCTTATAAAAGGCCACCACCTCTACCTCTTTTCACACACTCATCAAGCCTTTGGCTCGGCCAACCCCTTCCCATTTAC
The DNA here is from genome assembly GCA_963277665.1 of Viscum album. NCBI lineage: Eukaryota > Viridiplantae > Streptophyta > Magnoliopsida > Santalales > Viscaceae > Viscum > Viscum album. The sequence continues at coordinate 789,919,066 of OY728157.1, forward strand.
TCTCTACACATCCCTCTCCTCATCCTAGAGAATTCCCTTTGGGACGAATCCTTTCAAAGGAAGCATTTAGGCTCAAATCAAAAGGAGTTACACTTTTAAAGGTAATTCATTCTCTCATGTTCATTTGTTTTATTTTGCTTCTCCAACCCCCTAAACTCTTTTTATTTATTTTTTTTGTAACAAAACCAGTATCTTCAATATTCTAGGATTTTGTTATAAGATTTATTCGAGCTACTATCTCACACAACTACATCAAATGGTTAAAGAACATACGGTTTCCGTGGATGGTGAAATTCTGCCTCCCGAAACGATGATTGTTCAATACTCATTTAACACCTTCAAAGGTGGCCATTATGATGACACTATTTTTATATATGATATGTAATATGTTTATGTTTTCCTTATTCTTCTGTATTTTTCATTTTTGTCTTACCTTTATGGCTTCCATTATGGGTATACGCGATATCTTCATTTAAGGAAGTGCGGACTACCGCCCCCTCAAAGTGATTTGATTCGTTAAATACCATATGTGGGATGTATAAAGGATGGAAATATGATATTATATATGATATTATTCTGGAATTATAATATACCTTTATTTCATTATTATTCCATTCTATAAAATACGAAATAGAAATGAAAGTAGCGTTCATGTGTACGTACGGCTTACCGTCTCCATGAACGGTGCATTTCATTTCTTACCTCTAAATGATTATGTAATGTTATAAATGCATGCATGTACTGGATATATATGACATATATGATATCTACATCATGAATACAATTATGGATATAATAAACATTTGGCCACACGAACAACATGTAATTGTAAGAAGTCCACTTTCGACTTAAGAACCAAATATTTGCAAAACAAATATTATTAACTTAAATGATTACATAATGTTTATGACATGGTAATAAGTGGTATAAAAGGAATAATGAACATGAAAAAGGTTATTAAGAAAGTAAAAATTAACTCAAGTTTATTATTCAGGAGATTAAATAATGATCGAGTCAAGTCGGACCCGAGGTAAGGGATCCTACACCTCTCTTTTTTTTAAGTACACTCTTTATGTCATTCCTTTTATGCTCATGTTTCTTATGATTGGGATGTTATTTTATATTACTCCTACTTTAATTATTATGTTCATATGATGAGAGAACCTATTTCCTCTCATAAATCATTTTTGGAAGTTTTGAGTGGCGCCGTTAAGCTGCCGAATTTTCGTAAGGGATTTTTCATCTCACTTTTATTCTCGTGATATTTATTCTAAATTTGCCACAAATTACATTGAGTGGTGTATGTACTGCCCATTATTCTACTCTTTGTGTAATATACTTTCGTTTATGAGTATTCACATCAGTGATCTATTTTCCTTCTTTCATGGGGTGTATGTTTTGAAAGATACCCAAGTCGGTAAGGGAACCTTTCACCATCCTCTTTTTTAAAAGACTTATTTTGTTGGGTCTTTTAATTTACATATTTTTATTTTGGGATATGTTCTCATATATCCTTGTTGATGTAAATTTTATGTCCAAGTGATTAGATACTCTTTTTATCTCTCATCAACTCTTTTTGATGTGATGCCGTTAGGCTGTCAAGGGAACTTTTTAACCCAATTTCGATTTTTTTGGGTTCAACATGTACTCATTGAATATGTCATCCATTGAATATGTGTGAATGACCTTTTATTGTTTTAAAATTAATATCCACGTATATTGGGTGTATTTATATTTTTCACACATATTTTTTTGAGATTGATTTGTCCTTAATTTAAGGATACATTCTTTATAAGGGATTTCATCACATTTGACATTTCTATTGAGAGTTCATTGTTGTTATGCACCAATTCACTCTTATATGGTGTATATACTGTCCTTTGGAGTATTATATCATGAATCCATTTATTCTCATGATATTATAAAGTTTTGACTAAATGTTATTCCTCAATTATTGTATTCAAGTGTCTCTGATTTTGGTAAAACCCCTTTAATCAAAATATCGTTTTAAATGTTTTAATTATTTGTTCTTATTAATATCCATGTTTTCAAAATGGTTTTAAGGATTTATTTATATGGATATTAATGGTTTAAAATTTTAAGCTTCAAGGTTGTATGGGACACTTTGATTCAATAATCTCTTTATTAATTATTTTAAATTGTTTTGGAAATGGTTTTTTTTGAATGGATTCAATATTTCAATATACTAAAATGTTATATTGTGATTGAAATATGGAAATGTTATGTTTCATTTATGCATGTTTTATGTGACACATTTATGTTATGGTTCTTGGGCATTTTTATGAAGAACGGGTGGTTCCGTGATAAACTAAGGGCGGGTGAGCCCGATATTGCTCTCTAATGCATTGGGTAACGCGAAGGAGTGAAACGTTAAGGTTTCTCCGAAGAGATTTAGGGAATATAATGTGATGGGTATTCCAAACTTAACCAAGAGGGTTACTCCCTATGTAAGAATGTTATGAATGCCTCAAGTTACCTTTATGTCTTATGTTTTCTATGATTTATTCATGATTTGATATGCCTATGTTTTATGGGTAAAGTGTGATTTCATTCTAATGTATATATGAACTCATGTTTCCTTTCCATATTTTTATAACTCTTACTGAGCTTTTTATGCTCATCCCAAGTTTTTGAAATATTTTTCACAGGTAAAGGGAAAGGTACATGATGTGATGATAGTGTCAAGGATGTGTCAAGAAAGAATCCATGTTTTATTTTAAATATGTTTTCGTTGATGGGAAGAATGAATACTGTCTTTTATGTAACCACTTTGTTTAAATGTGGAATGTAATGAATGTTTCATGATCTAATTCTCTAAAACTCTAAACCAGAAAAGATCCTCAATGTGTAATCTTGTAATAACTGAAGATTAAGTAAGGTTTAAGGCTGGGGCCTTATAGTTGGTATCAGAGGTCGGTTTAGACAACTTTAGGGATTAGGAGTTTTTGTGAGGCACATGATCAGTCCCTATAACTATTATTTCAGATAAATACTTGTTTTAAAATTTTTTTTAAGGTCAAATAAGGTCAGTTATGAATGGAAGGAGGAGGATATCAAACGAAATTTCTATCTCTTCTTGATGACATGCTTGCAATAATTATTGCAAAGTCATCTTCGGATGATTGTGAAACTTTTTTCTAGCATACAAATCACTTGCAAGCATTTGTTTGAGATATCAAACACCTCCGCTATACCTCGTTATCATCGTGGATCATGGGTTGTTTTTAGAAAAATAATATTTTCAAAATATTATCATGTTTTCAAGAGAGGTAAATATTATCAAGGTATTTTCAAATATTTTACCTTATCACAAGAATTTGAAGCATATTATGATTTTAAAAATTGTGCTGAGGAAGGAGACCCTTGCGCAACCTATTTATATATGCTTTTAAAATATAGTCTCACATCACATACTTATGGTATTTTAAAAGGACCAATGATAGAAAGTTTCAACTCAATTTCGGTCCGACTATTTTTTAGAAATCATGTTTTATCAGATGTTTTGGAATTATATGTCATACATGATTATTTTCCAAAACTGTTTTTCTGTGAACAACCATATGACCCATGTTGCACGAGGTGTATTTGGATGGAGGAAGCAAATGATTTTGAAGGATCTCTAAATCATTGTTGTAATGCATGGGACTTCTACCTACGTGAGCAAGATGACTATGAGACCGAGTGGATTCCATGATCAAGGTATGATGTTATTCATTTTGGGAATTGTTTTATTTTATCTTATGGTGGTGAAATAAGACTTCAAGAATTAAGGTGTTGAGATCATAATGAATTTGGATGAAAATTAAAGGTATAAGGAAACTATTGAGCTTAAAACATGTTGGGGTTATTTTTGGAGTTTTATAAATAGGACAACACGTAGACAGTGTGACAACCCGTCGCGTCGGACAAAGCTGCGGGAATCGAACACACAAAAAAAAGTGCAACTGGTATTTATCGCCTACCACTGAACTACGTGAATTCCCTGGTTAGTTTGACTGATTCTTTCTAGTTATATGATTTTATAAATTAAGAGTAAGTTGATTTTGGGTTATTTATGAAAATGATTATCCTATCATGGAGGATATGTGATTAAGTTAATTACTTTTCAATACGAGACTTTAGGAGCAATTGATGTTGTTTGGAGATAAATGTTACGATTTAACATGGAAGACTATGTGACTAAATCCTTCGAATATTTGGGTTTCAATCTTATTTTGGTTTACTTTGAATAATTTTATGGACAAATTGTTTATCTAATGGTCCTCGTTGAACTTTGGGTTTTGTTGGAAAAATTTTGGAGATTAAGAATAGATTTTCTTTTTATAAAGGGTTATCCTTTTCTGGATTATCTGATCTTGTACTAGCCTTTTTGGTTTTGGTTTTGGTTAAAGTATAAAGACATGGGAATTATATAGTTCTATTTTGTGGATTAGGTGATTCTCTAGAAGTTGATTATAGTACTCTTAATGTGAAAAAGTCTTCCTAAATACTAGTCTTTTAGAGAAAATATTAGTTTTTGTAAGAAATCTAATAAAAGTTGAAAGTCAATATGATAAGTGATTATGTTTCCTTATGAATAAATTCCTCAATAAAAAGTAACTTAAAACCAAAATGTTGTCTATTAACTTTTCCTACTGGGGAATCGAATACCGTTTAACCCATCACAAGTTTGTGATTTTCTCGTGGTTAACTTTCTCCTAAACATGTTTTCTATCACTCTCCATCAGAACATGGCCCTTTTTTTCCTCCATGTCCATATTTTCATACTTGGAATCCTAGTATGGGTTAACTCGGGTGACCTCTGTAATTATCTTTCTTTATTTTAAAGTTATTGTTTTACCAACTCTTGTTCCGATGTGGGACTTTCAAGGATGTTTCCAAGTGCAATTTTAAAATTGCGAGGACGCAATTCCCAAAAGGGGGGAAGGATGTAACACCCCAGGTAAATAAAGAATATGAAATTTTCATATTTATCCCTATTTGTGAATAAAAAATTAATATGACTTTAAAGGGGATGCTATGCTCAATGGCGTACCCAACACGCAACAACGAGTTTCTTGGGAATCTTACATTGCACTCTAATAATATTATTTTAAATGGTAGTTAACATGTAGCCGTTGTATTGGAGGGAATGGATATAAATAACTAAAATATGATTATATATGTTTTTAAATGTTTTTACATTTATCCAATAAAAGATAAAGGCTTAAAATACGGAAAGAATTCAATTTTAGGCGTATATGCCCTAGTTTTCACTAAAGGTTCACTTATCACCTTTTGATGTTGAACCATCATTAAATATAGTTTTGTTCACTATTAAACATTAGTTTGGACCAAATAAAACTCTTAATAAGAATCGGGACATAAAATTTTACTTTGTGTAATTTTTTGGTATTTTTCCGATAGAGTTCATTTTTTTAATGAATAGTGTAAAATGTTGTGTTTTGATTCAAAATCTCTTTTTAATCTAATTTATTTATATGATTAGATAATATTTTTAATTGGTTTTAAAGTGAAATTAGAAAATATTTTTACCATTAAATCCAATAGTGGTCGTTGGAATTAATTTCACTTTGAAATCAGACTTAAACTAGTGTCAATCTTTTGATACTTATTGTTTTATAAAAACACGCTATTTGTTCTGACAATGGGAATTAATTATTAAATTAATTAATGTGACTAATATGTTTTGAATTTTGTAAATCGGACTTCATTTTTGAATTCGTAATATCAAATATAGCTTAGGGTGAAGTTTTGGTATTTTTCTGAAAAACTCCAATTTTTGATGAATAGTGAAACCACTAAGTGGTAATCAAGAAAACTGATTTTTCAGTTAAATGAATGTTTACCACTAATTTGTATTGAATTATAAAAATCCTACATACATGGTTGTCATTAAGAAGTAAAATGTGGTTCAATGGGATAAAAATAATGTTTTGGTGAATAGTAACTTATTATGTTTTTAATCGCGATTAGTGGTAATTAGTGTAGTTTAAGGTAAAAATGATATTATAAGAATGTGAAAACACCATGACACTTGTCCTAAACCAATTGGGTGATTCATTTCCGACCAAGACAAGCCATGGGTCAACTTGGGGACCCCATGGTGCCACTTTAGTTGGAAAATGACAATAATATATTTTTATTTAATGGAAAAGTAAAATTGACACAAACATGATATGTTTTACTAAAAAAAATTTTATGTAGGGTTATACAAGTCATATTTTTTATTATAAATAGTAATTGGAAAGCTAAAAAGATTTCCTACATCATAGTAATTGTTTTATAATTTTTAGACATTAAATAAATTAAATTATTTATGACATCATAATGATGCAGTGATGACATCATTATTTAACGATTAATATAAAATGGAAATATAATGTAATATCAATGAACTACACATGTCCAAAACTTATTGGATGGGTGTATTTCGAACTCTTATAACCTTATACACTAATTATATCAATGTGGGACCTTTTAAAACCGAAACACATTTTCATATAAAGTAATATTTCCTTACTTTCCAAAAGTGCCCCTACTCTTCTCTTATAAAAGGCCCCCACCTCTACCTCTTTTCACACACTCATAAAGACTTTGGCTCGGCCAACCCCTGCCCATTTACTCTCTACACATCCCTCTCCTCATCCTAGAGGATTTCCTTTGGGCAGAATCCTTTCAAAGGAAGCCTTTAGGCTCAAATCAAAAAGAGTTACACTTTTAAAGGTAATTCATTCTCTCATGTTCATTTGTTTTATTTTGCTTCTCCAACCCCCTAAACTCTTTTTATTTATTTCTTTTGTAACAACAACAGTATCTTCAATATACTTGGATGTTTTTATAAGATTTATTCGAGCTACACTCTCACACAACTACATCAAATGGTTAATGAACATACGGTTTCCGTGGATGGTGAAATTCTGCCTCCCGAAACGATGATTGTTCAATACTCATTTAACACCTTCAAAGGTGGACATTATGATGTAACTATTTTTATATATGATATATAATATGTTTATGTTTTCCTTATGCTTCTTTATTTTTCATTTTTGTCTTACCTTTATGGCATCCATTATGGGTATACGCGATATCTTCATTTAAGGAAGTGCGGACTACCGCCCCCTCAAAGTGATTTGATTCGTTAAATACCATATGTGGGATGTATAAAGGATGGACATATGATATTATATATGATATTATACTGGAATTATAATATACCTTTATATCATTATTATTCCATTCTATAAAATACGAAATAGAAATGAAAGTAGCGTTCATGCGTACGTACGGCTTACCGTCTCCATGAACGGTGCATTTCATTTCTTACCTGTAAATGATTATGTAATGTTATAAATGCATGCATGTACTGGATATATATGAAATATATGATATCTACATCATGAATAAAATTCTGGATATAATAAACATTTGGCCACACGAACAACATGTAATTGTAAGAAGTCCACTTTCGACTTAAGAACCAAATATCGGCAAAACAAATATTATTAACTTAAATGATTACATAATGTTTATGACATGGTAATAAGTGGTATCAAAGGAATAATGAACTTGAAAAAGGTTCTTAAGGAAGTAAAAATTAACTCATGTTTATTATTCAGGAGATTAAAGAACGATCGAGTCAAGTCGGACCCGAGGTAAGGGATCCTACACCTCTCTTTCTTTTTAAGTACACTCTTTATGTTATTCCTTTTATGCTCATATTTCTTATGATTGGGATGTTATTTTATATTACTCCTACTGTACTTATTATGTTCATATGATGAGATACCCTATTTCCTCTCAGAAATCATTTTTGGAAGTTTTGAGTGGCACCGTTAGGCTGCCGAATTTTCGTAAGGGATTTTTCATCTCACTTTTATTCTCGTGAGATTTATGCTACATTTGCCACAAATTCCATTGAGTGGTGTATGTACTGCCCATTATTCTAATCTTTGTGTAATATACTTTAGTTTATGAGTATTTACATCAGTGATCTATTGTCCTTCTTTCATGGGGTGTATGTTTTGAAAGATACCCAAGTCGGTAAGGGAACCTTTCACCCTCCTCTTTTTTAAAAGACTTCTTTGGTTGGTTCTTTTAATTTACATATTGTTATTTTGGGATATGTTCTCATATATCCTTGTTGATGTAAATTTTATGTCCAAGGGATGAGATACTCTTTTTATCTCTCATCAACTCTTTTTGATGTGATGCCGTTAGGCTGTCAAGGGAACGTTTTAACCCAATTTCGATTTCTTTGGGTTCAACATGTAGTCATTGAATATGTCATCCATTGAATATGTGTGAATGACCTTTTATTGTTTTACACTTAATATCCACTTATATTGGGTGTATTTATATTTGTCACACATATTTTTTTGAGATTGATTTGTCCTTAATTTAAGGATACATTCTTTATAAGGGATTTCATCACATTTGACATTTCTATTGAGAGTTCATTGTTGTTATGCACCAATTCACTCTTATATGGTGTATATACTGTCCTTTGGAGTATTATATCATGAATACATTTATTCTCATGATATTATAATTTTTTTAATAAATGTTATTCCTCAATTATTGTATTCAAGTGTCTCTGATTTTGGTAAAACCCCTTTAACCAAAATATTGTTTTAAATGTTTAAATTATTTGTTCTTATTAATATCCATGTTTTCAAAAATGGTTTTAAGGATTTATTTATATGGATATTAATGGTTTAAAATTTTAAGCTTCAAGGTGGTATGGGACACTTTGATTCAGAAATCTCTTTATTAATTATTTTAAATGGTTTTGGAAATGGTTTCTTTTTGAATGGATTCAATATTTCAATATACTAAAATGTTATATTGTGATTGAAATATGGAAATGTTATGTTTACTTTATGCATGTTTTTTGTGACACATTTATGTTATGGTTCTTGGGCATTGTTATGAATAACGGGTGGTTCCGTGATAAACTAAGGGCGGGTGAGCCCGATATAGCTCTCCAATGCATTGGGTAACGTGAAGGAGTTAAACGTTAAGGTTTCTCCGAAGAGATTTAGGGAATATACTGTGATGGGTATTCGAAACGTAACCAAGAGGGTTACTCCCTATGTAAGAATGTTATGAATGCCTCAAGTTACCTTTATGTCTTATGTTTTCTATGATTTATTCATGATTTGATATGCCTATGTTTTATGGGTAAAGTGTGATTTCATTCTAATGTATATATGAACTCATGTTTCCTTTCCATATTTTTATAACTCTTACTGAGCTTTTTATGCTCATCCCAAGTTTTTGAAATATTTTTCACAGTTCAAGGGAAAGGTACATGATGTGATGATAGTGTCAAGGATATGTAAAGAAAGAATCCATGTTTTATTTTAAATATGTTTCCGTTGATTGGATGAATGAATATTGTCTTTTATGTAACCACTTTGTTTAAATGTTGAATGTAATGAATGTTTCATGATCTAATTCTCTAAAACTGTAAACCAGAAAAGATCCTCAATGTGTAATCTTGTAATAACTCAAGATTAAGTAATTTTTAAGGCTGGGGCCTTATAGGAAATGTGGTATAGAAGGAAGCATGTGACTCTATCATAAACAACGTTTTTCTAGAATGAAAATTTTGTGATCAAATAGAAATGATGAAATACATTGAAGGGATTATACTAGATTATATGTCCATGTTTCTCAACTATAAAAATATATTGGGAACACTATTTTTACAATCTCTGTAATGGAATATTTATGCAATCATAGAGAATTAAATGTCAAATTATAGGATACATACCCAAATATTGGGGAGTAAAGGGTTAGTATAGGAATTTATCTCATATAATATGCCTTATTATGATAGTTTTGTTTCTCATGGAATATTGGACTAATGTATGGAATTTTTCATGGGTTTACATATATTTTAGTTCCCTGAAATCTTGAAATATCAATTCTGAGAATGTTTCATGTAGAAATTGAATTCCAACCATGAGTTATACCTTAAATGACATGTTCATAAAACATTATATTACAGTAATATTTTATATTATGTTTATAAATAAATTCAATAATCATTTTTCTTTGATCTGTCTAAGATAAAAATCATGGTGTGATTGAAATGAATTTTTAATGCAAATTGTTATTATCAATGATATTTGTTAAAAAATATGATTTCATTCCTTTTCTTTAATAAAAATTCTTATGATTTTATTCCATCATATACTATTTCATACATTATTATTCCCCTTTTAAATGAATGATCTTAAAGTCATGTTAAATGATGATGATACGATACATCTACTATATAAACATTTAAAAATAGACTATCATGGATGATACTCATTTTTAAAATCCTTTAATAATAATAATATAAAAAACAAACATAATTTATGTTATTTATGAGGTTTTATAAAGTTCAATGAATAACAAACACAGAATTTGGACAATGATATGATACAGTACTCCTCTCCTCAGTGATTACTTATATGGTAGAAATCTTACTTTATTAGTGTTTTTTTATTATGAGCATCATGTCCTTGGTTTTATTTCCCATTATACATTATATTCTAAAAATATAATTTTATGTGCATTTGGGATCCCAAATTAACCACCAATATATATCTCATGAAAAATAGATAATTTCATATGACCTACCTAATTTTTACTTTTTACTCATTTGATAATGATATTAATTAAATTTTTCCATTATCCAAAATGACCATTTTATGAAAAACATAATCCATTAGTGGGGTGTAATTCATAGATCACCATAGGTTATACTATTGGGTTATCACAACTCTATTCCCTTATTCTGATAATGTTTTGAGTTTCCCAGTTGATTATAACAAAAATTATATTCCAAAAAATATGAACCTAAAAGTTTTCACCACCTCATTACATTAATTCTATAAATAATATAATCGGGGTTCTCATAGATTTTTCATGTATTTTCATGTTGCGTGTTAATTAACATGAATGGTGTCACATTTTATAGAAACAGAAACATAATATTTTTAAATGAGATTAAATATCACTATATTTAATCGTATAATATCATAACATGAATTCATTCTTAAAAAAATTTAGTTTTCAATCCTTTTATTTCTAGAAATTCATATGTTAAAACAATAATTTTATTTTACTCCTTACACAAAACATATTGTTTGTTCCAAACCCAAATGAAATGAATGAAATATTCAGACATATCAAAATGTATATCATTTATTATTTTATTAAACTATTTCTTGTAAATTTTTTGAATTACATGAAATAAAAATTACATATAAAATTACCCTTATAGAGAAAGATAACCAACCCATCATTTTCATGATATGGCATTTTCTTATAGTCCAGTATTGTCCAAAATCTATTTGAAAGTTTATTTATTTTCATTGATGATAAATAATGTATTATTAGATTTTTATTTTAGAAGTGGATACATCATTTTTAAATGACTATGTCGTGCCTTATTATTATTATATATGAATGTGTACATCCATAGGGATATCCAAACAAGGAAAAATATTACCAATGGAGAACCACCTGAGCTTGCTAGCCACTAGTAGAACCTAGGAGGCCGGTAATGGGATAATGTAATTTGGAATGAGAATTTAGAAATTGGTCATGCCACAAAGAATATAGTATAGATATAGTGGTTCAAGAAACATGGTGGCTCCATAGATGGATATGTGAGTGGTCAATGTTTCTTGAAACTACTTATTCAATGGATAGAGATAACTTATATTCAATGGGATGACCATTGAAGTTTCTAATGTGTTAAATATGTGTATAAAATGCATTTCTTGAAAATGATCACTATAGTACAGTGCATTGATGACTGAATTTCATTCCTACTATAAAATAAGTGGTGACCACACTATTCAAAACATGATATAATGCAACTATTTAAGGATGACATCGATTCCATGCTATAGGTAGGACTTGAAATGTGGTGGGTATGAATTTTTTTGAGGCGATGATAATGGGGATTCCAATAATATGGGAGACTATTATATATTAGAAGTGAAACTCTATAGCTAGTTATATTTGATGATGTTTTATGATGTGAAATACTTAGATTAGTTTGAGTTAATGTGGAGTTATTCCTACGAGTTAAAGTATATAATCAATAAAATGTGTCCACCCCATTGTGTTTATAATGATGAAAAAAATGAATTAGTGTCTCATGATTATTCTATAAAATTAGTTTTCACACCATTGAAATTTTAGAATAAAAGGTGAAATGTTGTAGAACATTACTCTATGCTATAACGATGATATTTTTATGTTGTCTAATTTAGTGAAATATTGCTTGAAGTTGATACCCCCAAAGGTAAGTTTACCAATTAATTTTACAAGAGGACCCATTTAATTTATGGATGAATGTGGAAGGGCCTTGATGAGAGGATGATACATCATTATATTTGTATTTCATTGAAAATGATAATAATGATGTTATACATGTTAGACATTAAAAATATGAAAAGAAAATATATTAGTGAGTAGTAAAAATCAAGAGGGTGATTTTAACACGATTATATCTAGATTTCATATAAAGTATATAAGTTGAAATAAGGGATTCCAAGAGTATCAATCTCGTTGGATTAAATATTATCTTATTAATCAGAATCTTTATAATTGATGTATGTTTAGATCATATTTCTGTGAAGAAAATAATATCAAATAAATGTATTAGGGAGTTCATTTTTATGGAAGAGTAGATAGTTATTATATTGTTCATTGTATTGAACAAAGAGTTCCAACGAGAATGATCTAAAATGTACACTAGATTGTGATGTTATATTGAATTTGGTGCACATATTTATTCTAGTTCATACATCATAGATGTATCCTATTTCCTGTAAACCTTGTAAAAGTTCCCACTTCATGCATTACATAATCCATTATGATAGAAACTATAGATTTATTCAAGGTGATAGAATAATATCTTAATTACTGAAAACAATTAATAAACACTAAAACCCTCCATCTTCTCATGTTTTAATCATAAATATAATTGTATAAAGTGTTATAAAAGGATAATTTATTCATCATATCTCTTGGACTCAATGTAATTTTTTCCAAACATAAATGAGTTCTAATATTCGATGAAAGTAATTTATAATTATTGAAAATTGGGATTCTACATTATTTCAGATCCATGGACATATTTTGTATGATAGTATCCAATTATAGAATAAAAATTTGTATTGAAAGTGGATCCTTGATATATAGAAATATTATCAAATTATATATGTACTCTAATGGCATAAATTCCTTCATAATTTCTCTTTATAATAAATACATTATAGAAGAAATGTACTATAAAACCACTACTGTTATATGGGAAAAGATATTGAACATATTTAATAAGATTAAAAGGTTTTTGATGCCATGTTATAGGCATTTTTAAACAAGGATTATGACTTAATAATGATATGACAATACATGTTTTCTAACTTTCTCAATCGTATAAATGATATTAGTGAAGATATACAACACATTAGTGAATAAATCAATGGTTAAAGGATTGTGAGAATATTTATAAGAATAGTGCCTCCATCATTCAATGAAAATGTGTGGGTTCTAGTTGATAATGATTAAAATGATATTTTAATTAATATCCTTCATAGAACGTTGGTGGCATATGAAATGAGATGTGAAGATAAGGAGTAAATAATACCAGAACCCTTTTTTGAGATGGCATTAAATTCCTTCATGAATTTCTCAGTCAAAAAATATAATAAGTTCATGTTGCTACCTAAGTAAGTTCACTTTTTTTCTATAATCAAAAAATTATAATTGGAATATGTAACAATTGTATTACTCTTGGTTGATTCATGTGTGGAAAATTGGGACATATCACATATAAAAATCCTGAAAAATAATGAATATTAAATAGAATAAAATACATTTAATAAAATGATAAAATGTACCTAAAAAAATTATCAATAGCGCTTCATAAAAATAAGAACTATCATTTTGATAAAACGGAATTGGTTTTATGAAACTAGTGTAGAATAATTCGATTTATATAATGATGAATGATTATTTAGGGTTATTGAAAATACACCTTGAAATTATTGTAGTGATTATGAGAGTCAATAAGTTGTTAAAAGTGTTGATATATAGTTAAAACATGAGTTATACCATGATGAATAAGATTATTAGAAAAAAAATCTAAATATTTAAAATGTTGTTGAAACACCCCATAATTTTTATGAAGTATAGTTTTTTTAAATAACTTTAATCTATTGATGTATTGCATTACATGAAAGATTGAGATTCTATAAAACATCAATTTATTGTTAAAATTATGTAAACAAAAAAATTATATCATATCTATTAGAATGGTTGGTATGAATAGGATTAATATAATTATAAAAATGAGGTTTATAAATGTATATATAAATAGTTCATTGGTGACCAATTAATAAAATAATTTATAAAATCGAAGGAAATATTTTTTCTGAAAAATTATTTTAATTTTGAAAAGTGTATATTATGACAAAAATTAAATTTTTTGATCATGTTTGATTATATTCATGAGTTATATACTCTATATAATTATTAAAAATCAACTTCTGTGTTTCTTAAACATTATATAATTACAAATCCAATTTTATGTGTAAAGATGTCTTTTTCTTAAAAAGATAGTTTTCTAACATTTAAGGGTGCACTGGTTTTTAATATAGTTTTTTTGAAACTTTTATAAATTTAATTTTAATATGTAGACTTATTTTTTTAATGATAATCAATATAATTTATATTGGATGTTTTTTTGTAATTTTTTCTGATAATTTTCATGTTTTGATGAATAATGGAAAATAATGAATTTTAATGGAAAATAGGTTTTTCATCTAAATAAATTAGAGTGTTAAACTATATTGTTGATTGGTTTTAATGTAATATTAGATCAATAATAGATCATTTAATTTAATTTAGGTCTTTATAATCAATTTCACATTTAATATGGATATAATAATTTTTTATCATTGGAACATTTTCACATTAAAACGCTATATTCTCATCATCTCGAGAGGATTAAATTTAAATTTATTTTTATCCAATTATGTGTTTTTTTTGAAAAAAATGGAAACCAAATTTGGAATCAAAAGTAAAGAATTTATTAAATAGTTCCATTTTAATTTTCCAAAATACGAATAGCATATTTAGTAATTTCTATTAACATTGTTAAAGGTAAAACATGTAATTAAGGGTAAATATAATTTTATAAATATTTGAATATTACCCTAACACAATCCCACAATTTATTCGATGAAGCTAATTTTTCACAAAACACCAATGGTAATGAATTTTTTTATGGGAACTATTTCATGAAATTACTTATATATTATTAAAGTCAAATTGTGTTTCAAATTTCCACACTCTTACATTTAATAATTATATTATTTTTAACACGGGGAAAAATAAAATATATACTTAAAAATATATATTTTATAAAATATATGAAGTCTATATACATCATGAAATTTTAATTTTAAATTTTTGTGAAGAAATAATTATTAATAATAATTACACAATGACTATGAAAAAATTATTCAACTAATTAAAAACACAATTAAGTGATATTAAAGATATTAATATATATATATATATATATTTAATTTTAATTATAAAGGGCTTGAAAATTATATTATTGTTTATTATAAAATATTATGGGAGTATTATTTAAATTATGTTTAATTTATCATTTTTTATTTGGTTTATTATTGTCCATTTAATGAATATTGTCAAAAAAACTACTGATATTTTATGAAAATAATATTTTCCTAAAATAAGTAAAAAATTAAAAAATATGAAATAAGATAAAATTGGATAATTAGTATTATAAAATAAATTCAAATGAACATTTATGGTTCAATTGATACATTATAAAAAAATATAATGCTTCTAAAATTTAATTTTTTTACATTAGTTAAAATTTAAATAGGTTATATAAGGGTTAATCAAATTGATATTCTTTAAAATTACACAAACAATTCTTTATAATTTGTATTTTAATAGGATTAAGATACTATCCAAAATTAGCTTCAAATATCATTCCATTTTTATTTATTTTTATTGATAAGTAATTTATTATAAAACAGTCATTCCTTATATTCCAAAATTACCACTCAACCTCATTATATAAAGACACATCCTCCCTATTAAAATATGATAACATAAAGTCATATATAGTGAATAAAATCATCCAAATTACCCAATAAACTGACCAATAAAAATTCTATAGGCTCATATCTTACAAAAATACAAACAGTTGACTCTAATGGAGGAGATCTGAAGGTGCTAGTTTGAAGAAGAGGTGATTGCACTAACTGATCACTCTCTCTTTCAAATATTCTATAAACCTCTAAATATAATATTTATGTAATATTATAATATATTGAACATAATAATTATTCTGAAATTTTATTATTATTATATACACATCATTATGAAAACACATTTCCCATCTAACAAGAAGTGAATGTATTATTTGTGCGCATGTGTGACTTATTGTCTCCACATAGCCACAAATATAATTATCCATCACCATATTTAATGAGTAATAATTATAATGGATTTTATGTATATATATATCATTTATGAATTATATATACTTATTTAGTTGTTATTTCACACATACCTTCATGATTTCTATTTTAAGGGAATTTGATTACATCATTCTTTTTTACATGGGACGATCACCTCACAAAGTGTTATGATTCATTAAAATAATACATAGAATTTGTCATGAATTTTTTTAATATATATGAGATAAAACGTATTCTTAAATCATAATATATCATATAATTTCATTTCTTATAGTATGATATGAAAATTGATACAACATTTATGTGCATGTACGACATTCCAACACCATGAATGATGTAATTTAGTTTATACCTCTACATTTTATGAATCACCATAAATATGTATATGGTTAATATATATATATATATATATATACGATATTAATATCATTTTTATAAATCAGTAAATTATTGCATTAGGTTCTATGTAAGAGGTCATATATTATGAAATCAAAACTAGTACGAAAAAAACGGTTAGCATTAACATGGATTTGTTAATAAATGAGTAATATAACATCATAATAAAACAATATATTGTATTATATATATGAATATGGATTTTTGGTAGATTAATAATAAATATATATTTTATCTACAACAGTATTTAACATATATAATGGATTTTAACACTTAAGGTAAGGGGATTTAAAATATCACTTTTATTTCTGCGTGACTAAATCCTTATTCCCTACTTGATTTTTGGTGTGGTGTTTTTATTAACCATGATTATAATTTTTTATAAAATTACATAAATTTATGGTTATTAACTTATCAATTTTATAATATCTCAATCATGGTGTTTACATTTAAAAAGTTATCAAATTGGTAAGGGATTTTTTCACAATTATTATTCATTGAGACACATGTTATGTTCTGACCCTTTATTCTTTTACGAGGTGTATGTACATAATTTTTACATGTTTTATCATTAATCTCCTTTTCATCATAATTTTATTTGTTTCATATAATTTTATTTACTCCTTGTTTGGAAATTTTTGTTCCACCAAGAAAATGATTTCTAGAAATATTTTAAATGTGATTTAAATGATTTTATATGCATCTACATGGAAAAATATTTCAAATATGATTAATATGGTTTTAAAATATTCCAACATATGTTTCATGGTAATTTTGAATGAAATTTTTTTATAAATTATTTTATGATTTAGAAAAAAATATGATTGGAGTGGATATTTTACTCAATAATTATTTAAAATTATATTTTAAATAAATTTTACATTTACGATAATGTTATTTAGATTTAGTTATTCATTACAAGGGATTTGATTCAAGTATAACATCATTCTTCTTTTTATTGTAATTATATTTTTTTGAATTATTTTTTCTTGGGGACCACATATATATGATATCCATTATTTTATTAGTGGGACCAACATCATCTATAAATTCAATGGGTAATTATTTATATATCATGATATATAAATGGATGAAATGGGTAGTGAGCCTAATTCAGTATAGGGTATTCATTTCTAATATGGTCTTGGCAGTGTATATGGACAACTTATATGGTCTTGGGAGTGAACCATTTTTAGTAATATGGTTTTGGGAGTCTACCTATTCAACTAAGATGACCTTGGATTTAATACTTAACTACTATGAATGTCATTTTATATATTAAAGTGTCCCTAAAAAAATACATCTCTTATTACTGTGTTATGATTTATTGGATTCTTATCCACATATTATCATTATTAATTTCTTATGAACAACTATAATTTATTCCATGACTAATTTATATAATATTTGATGAATTAGTTATGATCTTATAATTATATTCTCTTGTTGTTCTTCCACTGTGATCATAATTATTCTTATTAATCTCCATTGTTTACCCCAAATATATATCTGAGATCACCCTATTATTTTGTATTATTTTATCTGTGTTATAAAGAAATGTTTTTTAGGCATACTAAAGGTGATTATATTTGTGGGAAACATTGATGTTAATCCCCATACTATAATTTTGGATCCCGAGTTTTCAAATGGATTAAACTAATATGCTAATTGGGCGTGTATTTTTGAATTCTGAATAAATGATACAGTATATATGTATGTTAAGAATTGTTCATAATAATTGGTATTAGATAAAGTTTTATTCAACATTTAAAAACTAGGATGGGAAAACATCTATAATAAACATAGTGGAAATTTAATGTATATGTTAAAATAAAATAATTGTTTAATTATGATGAATAACCAATGATAAAAGCTATGATGTTACAAATAGATGATAATTTATCTTGATTATAATGTTTTCCCATTATGATTAGTGTTCAAAACAATGTTTTCGGTTCAATTTAATGGATCTGACATGAAAAACCCATCAAAAATATAAATATAGTGGGAAATGAAATGAATGACCACATGAGAAACCAAATGTTATGAGAGCTATAATGAAAAATGTTATCTCTATAAACACACCTTAAATAAATCATGATGGTATTAAAAATGAGAACAGGATGGAAGAACATTATTTTGACGATTTCATGAGGAAATTACCTCCATGTTTTTTGGGTATTCTAATTGACATGTTACATAACAGTGGGTCAATAAAAATGAATAGATATTTTCAACAATTTAGTGTTTAAAACATTAAAAAGTAATTTTGGATGTTAATTATTTTGAAGTTTATGCTCGCTAGTGGCAGAATCTAATTAATAATATGATTTGGAGATATGAAATATGATACATGTATTGGTAAGATATAAAAATCATATTATTAAATATGTCTATACAAATTTATGATCATATGAAGATGGAGAAAGTGTTCATTTTTGTAAGAACAAGGGATGATTATTCCATTGTTACTAATGAGAATAATTTTAAATTACTTACAAGGTATTATTTTTTAATTACCATTCATCCTAAATATAAGGATGATTTATGATTTTGTGGCCTAAAACCAAGTCACATAAGGATGTAATCCATCAAATACATCCGTCATAATAAAGACATCAAGTGTAGTGAAATCAACGAGAAATGGAGGTTCGAGTTACAAAACAATATCATGGATTTGAAAAGAAATAGAATATAAAGATTAAACGAAAAATAAAAAAACATTGGAGAGAATATGATAATATTTCCTTTATGATCAATTTATGGAATGAAACATGGAGGATGATTTCTTAAGGGGATTGGTAAATGTTTTAAGTGTGATAAATTATGCAATCGAGCATTTGAATAGTGAATTGAGGGGAATATGCTATCAACTGACGTGAATAGAGATAATGATACCCATAATATACCCACACACGTCAATTCTTCATGTTTACGGAAAAGATGAATTTTTTTCGACACATCCAAAATCTAAGGATTAATGATGCAGATTGACAATATCAACCACATAAATCCAAAGACAAATGGAAATATCAGGAGGTAACTATTGGATATTAGTTGTTAGAAATTTATGTGGTATAATTATTTGGTGTTTATATATTTTAATTCAAGAATAATGTTCGTGAATAAATTTTTCGGTATTACGAAATTTTGAATAAACTATGTATTAGTCCAATGAAGTTTTTAATAGATTTTGAGGAATATTATGAATGTTATTAGTAACCATGAAATATTATTGAGGTGCTATGGTAGAATATTTATTGAAAAATTATTAAGAGAATGATAACTTATAATATTTAAATGATGATGATATAATAATGAAATAAAGAGATTATTAATTTTGATAAAAAATTGTGTTAGTATTGATGACTATGGAATTGATGAAAAGGAAGCTTACAATATCATTAATTGGGTTTATTTAATTTTAGGATTTAGGTTATGATCATAGAATTAATTTTTGAATGAATGTATATTTTAAATAGGTTTTTATTGTAATTAGGGTTATTTCTAGAATTCAAGAGAATACCAAACAATGGTCTTCACATGTGTGGTGTGTGATAAATAGCACATACAACATGTTTTTGGGGATAATTGAGGAGTTGATTTTCTAAATTTTGTATCATTATGTTGAATATTTTGGATTTTAATATTTTGAATGTTTTATAAGGGAAAAAATTTAACTATTGAACATATATTTTTTAGAGATTAATGTCTTACATAACAATATTATTTTTTATTGAATAACCTATGATAACCATTTTTTCATGAAAATGATAGACATAATCAATAACATGTATTTATATTAGTTATATTATGATCCATTAGTTCTTCAAGAATTATAATTTCAACCACATTTCATAGAGTTAGAGATGTAGTGGGAATTTATCGAGGAACAACTGATAGTTTATATTGTTCAAAGAAATATAATAAAATCATGTAAATGTATTTTCATTTGAAAATTATTCATCTTCATGAACATTATATTGAAATAATAATTTTTTCCTTGTATATTCATTTATGTTAAATAAAATGGTCACTTATATCAGCATATATTTATCTATTTTTGATGGTTACTATTATAATTATCATGTTCTATATCACTCTCCATCAGATATTGGTAGTGGAAATTATTATCTACATAAATGTTTTCAATTTCATCTAATGTTATCATAATTGAAATCCATTTTATGTTGTGATCTTTGTGTTTACCATTCCTTCTTTTTATAAAGAATATTTATTGACCCTTTTTAATATGTGGGTTTCTCACAATGAAATTATCAATCATAAATCACTATTTTTCAAAGTGAATATTCAAATTGTTATGTCACACTTGTTTTTTAAATTATTGATAATCATGGAAAGGCATATTATTGATTGTTTCTTCCCCTAAATCACTATAATGTTCAGGATGGGATCCAAGTGTATGATTATAGGAATTATATACCTGATTCATCCCATGTATTAATGTTTTATGTCATGCCTATAAAACAATTATTATTATAATGGGAAGACATTATAAATTTTGGATTTTATTTTTAAGGTTTTTAAAAAAGAATAATATACTAGATGATGTTATATATAAAAACCACATGTATTATGTAGATACATGAGAATATTAGAATATGCTGAGGCAGCGGTATTGTAATTTTTTTAGTATAGTGATGAACTTCAAGGGGGAAATTCATTTGAAGGTGTGTAGAATGTATATCAAAAAAAATTTCTATGAAATAAATTATCTTAAAATAGTTTGATTTAATTGATATATTGTGTTTCATGAAACACTGAGTTTCTAAGAAATCTTATTTTATTATTTTAATTATTTTAAAAAACATATCCTTTATAATAGTATATGTGAATAGGAATAAATTAAATTTTAAATTTGGGTTATACCAAAATATATAATTATTTATTTGTAAACCAATCTATAAAATCATATATACAATTAAAGGAAATGGTTTAATAAATAAATATTTAAATTTTTAAAATTGTGTTGCATAATAATAAATAATGAAATAAATGTTTTTGAAATATATTAATGAAATATATATTCAATATAATGCTTAAAAGTCATGTTATTGGTTTTCAATACAGGATATAAAAATTAATGTAATTGTACACATACAATATTTATTTTTTTAAACCATAATTTGCCACCATTTGATTGAGAAATTATTTTGAATTTGATTTTTTAAATTTTTGTAATATATATTAGAAAAAAATACTTTTTATTTTTCTGATTTATACATAAATTTATTTTGGTCGATTTTTTTAATATTTGTCAAATAATTTGTAGGTATTGTTGAAATGTGTGAGATACATAATTTTAAATAATTTTTTTCCCTGAATAATTTATAGTGATATATTTTATTTTTGATATGATTTAATGTATAAATAGATAAAACCAATATGATTTAATCCATTATATATAAATGGGATCAGTTTCAAATTGAATTTGGATATAAAAACATTTGAATCATTAGAACAATTTTAATATAAAATAGGTTTTATTAGCCCATCTAAGAGATTTATTTTAAACTAAATATAACCATTTTTTTATTTCTAATTTTGAATAAATGAATACATATGTGTATTGATAGGGTAAATATTTATTAAATATGCCCCTTTAATATTTTCAAAATATGAATAGTAACATTAGTAACTTTTATTACCATGGTTGATGGTAAATATAATTTTAAAAATAAAATGAAATTACCATAAAACATGGGAAAATAAATTTTATGATGTTAATTCAACCCTTAACACAAAAAGATCTAAATTTAATTAATTAAGATAAAATAGTCCATGAAAATTCTATATATATTATTTAAATCAAAGAGAGTGAAAATAATGTAACACTCTTACATTTATGAATTTTAATATTTTTAATATGGGGACAAATAGAAGAAATTATAAACTATATATATTCAAATTAAATATAAATTATTAATCTAAATCATGGAAATTTATAAGATATTTTTAGTGATGAATTAAATATCCTAAATAAGTACACAATGACTATGTACTAATTATTAAATTGATGAAAAATAAATTATGTTATATTTAAAATATTAAAATACACAAAATATAATTACATAAGGTGATACATAAATTTTATAGGTGAATATGGTATATTGAGGGTGTAACGAAATAATGTTTTAAATTTTATTTTTATTTACTAGTTTTCTTACATTCAATGTAGATAAAGGCATCAAAATTGACGGCAATGATATTTTGTGTAAATAATATATTTTTATAAATTAGTTAAATTCATAAAAATCTTAAATAATTACAAATATTATAAATTTTTGTATAAAACATCACAAATTGAAAATTTATGGTTCAATTGAATTTTTAAATGTTAAAATATTATCCATTTAATACTGAAAA
The DNA here is from genome assembly GCA_963277665.1 of Viscum album. Lineage (NCBI taxonomy): Eukaryota > Viridiplantae > Streptophyta > Magnoliopsida > Santalales > Viscaceae > Viscum > Viscum album. The sequence goes on from OY728157.1 coordinate 789,942,408, forward strand.
ATTTGTTACCATAGTCTAAATTAAAATAAGTTAATTGAGGGTTAATCAAAATTATATGTTTTAAAATTAAACCAAATATTGTCCAAAATATATTAGTTGATTATATTACCACCTTTTCACACATTATATTGAAATACCTATCCATTTTTAGGTATTTTTATTGATATCAAATTTATTATAAATTAATATTTTGAGAAACTTCAACAGACCCCCACACATTAATTATAAAAGGAAACCTTCCCCCTCATCTCATTTTACCAAATTTAGTCTTATAGTGAAACGCCCCAACACTTGTTTCCTAGAGACAATGACTTAATTTATTAAATAGGAATAATTAAAAGAAAGTTGTATCCCAATAGACCAAATAGTTAAGTAGTTTTGGAGAACCTGATGCATACATAAGTTTAACATTACAACTTGAAATTAAATACTTCCATTGAATCCCATTGGGAACATCCACAACTCTATGATTTTACCTCCAAGTAATTCATAATATACATCTTCACATCATGAGGAAAAATAAAACATAATAAAGGGGTGAGGTCAGATTATCAATAAGGGTAAATAACACGGAGGAACTAATCATATACAAAGACATTGTGTGTGGAGAATAACTAAAAACCCATGCCTTAAAAAATAAACATGAGAATAATATTCGACGAATAAAAGTGATTAAATAATTCCATAAAACAAATCCTTAGAGATTCTACCAGTATTATAATCACATGTACTATCAATCTATTATTCCATAATGATGGTATATATAAGGTCAGACAACATAATCATTCTGTTGAGGCCTTTCCCAAGACTACACCTAAAAGGGTGAAATCTCAAACAAGTTTTTCTCATGAGGCCTACCGATGCATTAATATTTTATATAGGTCACCATCCATCCCATAGTAATTCGAATTCATTCTTCATATGAATGGGGATAAACATAAAAACATACAAATTCATGTTGAAGTTAACATATGAGATGTTATTAACATTCCCAAATCATTAAACATTAACACAACCAATTCGAATGAATATGGTGAATGGATGAAAGATAGAATATCCAAAATAAAACTAATAACAATCCATTAAATAAAATATTCTATTTGAAATCATTATATATTAATCCCAATTAAGTATTAGAATCAATAGTAGTGATGAAATAGATCAAAATTGTCATATAAAACCTTCTTTTAATTATTGAGATAAATACACTTTTACTTAGAAAAGAAGTGTTCTTTTTAAAAAATCATTTCAAAAAACCATAATTGAATTAAATATTTTTTTAATAATAAAATGAGTTATTTTTAAAATTATTTTTGAGAAAAAAGGATTATAAAGTGTCCTTGAAAATAGGTATGAATTTGGGAAATTCCCTTTAATCCGGCTTGTATTTTGATTAGAATTTTTGAATGATCCTTTTAAAATATGTAACTCCCCATAGTTTTCAGGTAGGTACACATATATAGAAAATTCAGAAAACATTTATTAGGAGTAAATAATAAAAAAATATCAATGAGGTATGTATAGACTAAGAGTAATTCGACTGAGAATGGAGGTTCGAGTAGATATATTTTACCTTATGTTTGAAGGTATTATGAAAACGACCATAATGTAATATTTATTAAAATTAAAATAATTAATTAGCTAATTAGTAACCTATTATACATTTATTTTTTTAATATAATTTTATTTAGATCATTTACATACTTTTTATTAGATATATGATTCATTTTTATCCTTTGGATGTGTTCATCTAATTGGTTTTCACAATTGGTATACGTGAATACGATTATGGAAGTTTATGTGAAATTGGTATAATTATACAAAATTTAATTTATGTAATATTAAATAACAACTGTAATATAAAATTTTCCTGTATTTAATTTGGTTATATAGTATGATAATGAATTCTGAGGTAAAACATTACGAATATTCATTTGGATTATTTTGGCAATATTTCGATTATTTCAAAGTACTTTTGACATATGAATTAATATTTAATATATATACTCATCACAGAACATTAAGGTGTTTATAATAAATATGTTATAGTATATTTCATCCATAAAAATAATTTCATGACATTACTTGAAGGAGAAATTTAAAAACCAAGGTTTCTTAATCTATGAAGGTTGTAAATTGGATCATCCTAGACGATGATTTCATTATAAAACAAAAAAGAGTGTGTAATGATATTAATGATGTATATTCCAATAACCTGGTATAATTATAGTATATCTATTTTAAAATATTTATCATGATCATTTGGACATATTAACTGAAGGGTTTTTTGTCTTTGGAAAACACCAAGATCTCATGGATGTCAATAGAGGCTAGGTAATAGTATTTGGGATGAACATTTATTATATTAATGGCTCATAGGGGTGAGGAGAGGAGTAAGTGAGGGGTTAATTTTATAGTAGAGGAGAGTGGTGCTTTTTGAATATCGTATTCATTATTTTATTATTTTTACGAAGACAAGAAATATTTTTGATTCATGTGAAAAAATTTTAATAAGTTCATGTGAGTTCCAATCAACAATGAATATATCATCTATACATCACCTATTAATCTAGAAACCATTTATTTATCATTTATTGATTATTATCGCATTTTATTATTCACTATAAAGTCAATTATTTTAGAAATATACAAAAAATTCAACCTAAATTTTTTCTTGACTTGCAGAATTTAATAATGGATTGTATTTTACTGAAATATTTTGTTAAGTATGTGAAATTTAATTTTTTAAAAAAATCATTATTTATTGATAAATATATATTTTAATTTTAAAATAGATTTTACAATACATTCCAAAATTAACTGAGGCCTCAAAAAATTACCTTGAAATCCTAGGACAAACAAATATTTATTTATAAATATATTTTATGAAAATTAAATTTTTTAATGATATTTTAAAATTTAAAATTTTAATTAAATATTTTTTACTCAAAAAAATATTCACCCTCATTTTTAAGGTGCTTAAATTTTATTTCATCTAACATCATTGAGGTTACACTTCATAAGGTTCATATTACTATCCATTAGGGTATATTACTATTAATAAGGGTAATATTGGTATTCACCAAAAATTTATGTTGATTATATTAGACTCTAAATATCATAAATATTGCAATCATGTATATTCGTTTTTCGAAATTCAAAACAGAAAAGTGGAAAAAATATGTTTTACATCCAGGTTATAAATATCTCCTATACAAAATTTATTTTTCATCATACAGAATCAGTGTATCATGGATTCTATATTAATTTAATTTTTAAATCTTTGGGTTATTATATTCTTCCCCAATTTTAAAAATTTTGTCCACGAAATTACTAAAATGTTACATAAAAATATGATTTGGGTAGGTCTTCATCGTATGTTCCCCATGATCCCACATCTTCTCCTTAATATTAGGATTTTTATAAAGTACCATTACCATTTTAGTTGTCTTATTCCACAATACCTTCTCTTTAGTGTCCAAAATCTAGATCAACTCTTCACTAGAAGATAATTTTGGTTCCAATTCTATTCCTTGATAAGTGAGTACATGTGTTGGGTCTAGAATCTAAATTCCTTACAATGAGACAAGGAACATATTTTATACATTAGAAATCATAGGCGGAATTTCTAAATGACATGAATCAACTCCAAATATCTCTAAATTTCAAAAGGTACAATGTAGATGGATATCATTTTTCCCTTTCTTCGGAAATCATATAACACCCTTCCATAGAGATACATTCAAGAAAACATGATATCCCACTTGAAATTCCAAATCCATCCATATATTGTTAGCATGGACATTTTTACTACTTTTAGAGGAATTGATATGGGTTTGAATAGTCTTTACCTTTTCTATTGTTTCCTCCGCAAGCTCTTGGAGCACTAGCTTCCTTTCACTAACTTTATCCCAACATGTCGGTGTATAACATCTCATTCCATACAGTGATTCATAATTTTCCATTTTAATAGTTGTATGGAAAATTTTGTTATAAGAAAACTCATCGAAAGTAAAATACTAACCTCACATACCTTGAAAATAAAGTGAGCATGACCTTAATATTTCATCAAAAGTTTGGATCATTGTTTGTGACTACCCATCAGTTTGAGTGTGATAAGAAGAACTTAATCTAATCTTAGTATCCAATGAATTATCACGACATTTCAAAAACATTGATATAAATCATTGATCACAATCATCCACATTTGATATAGGTTCTACTAAAAGTATTACCACATCATTAATATAGAGTGGTGCAAGGAACTTAGTGGAAAATCCTCCCTTATAGAGTTGAAACATGTATATTTGGTTAGTTGATCATAAATATACCATATTTCATCATTTATTGAATTATTTTTGGGTAATCAGGTGAAAAATTCCCTAGTGATATCATCCCATTTCCATTTATGAATCATTAGAGGTTTTATGGATCCTTTTGGATGTTCTCGTTCAGCTTTCATTTACTAAAAAACTAAACATCATGGTATATAATCACAAATTCTAAACATAATGTTGTCCCACCAGATATTTTCCATCAAATCACTATAAATTTTAGTTCAAAAATGGTATATAGTAAAATTGAAGCAAAGGGGATAATCCAATACCTCCCTTTTCAACTTGGGTTTAGAGGCAACACATAGCCCCTTACCATGTTTTAGAATCCCAAATTCACACACATAGTCAACAAACTTCCATTTATATAAACCTTTAATTTTAATTTGAAGATACTCATCATCAGGAAGAAAAGTTTCAATTCGTTATAATAAATATTGTTGGAAAACCAATTAAAAAGTAGGGATGTTCCACCTTATTTTGTAATTCCCATATCAATCCTCGCGAGATCCATATACCTAGGATCTATATCAATTATAATTTTGTTTAAAACACCTTGATTCATATTTCTCAGTGAATCAGGTATAATATATTTCATTATTGGGTGGTAGTTTATAGAACAATCATAATCCTAGAGTATCATGAGCCACCATGTTTTCCACCAGTTGAGTTCCATCTATGAGAATATATATTTTATTCTCTTCTGATCCATATATATTTCACATCTTTCTCCATACAGTAATTTTCTCCATATCTTCATATTAAAGATAAAAACAGAAAACTCAAGCTCATTTTTTTATAGTTATTCTCAACAACTATTAACTACCTTGAATAATAGGTAACAAATTTATCATTTTACACAACGACACAGTCAAGTCCTTTCCTTGACCCATCACTATAGATCACTATTCCCTAATTCACTAATGGTAGTGTCAGGATAAGATAATTTACTAATATCTTATTCAATTCTTCCAAATAATTTTCACATTAGTTTTTCCATACAAAACATAACCACTTTATGAGTAATATTGTCTCATGGATTTCATAAACATGAAAAGATCTGAATGAGACACCACTAATCACTTCTTAATAAAGGAAAAATGCATACCGCGGAAATGTTCATTGGTGTAGGCCATTAATGAACTACCTTTAACAGCATAAGATCCCGAAAAAAATCATTTCATACAAACAATATGATCTCGAGAAGAAACTTCTTGAATCCATAATTCAGAACACATAAACATCCTATATAATTCGATTCTATTAAGAGCCTATAGAATAATGATCAAATAATTACAATGATATTTGTAGGTTTTAGAGTATACAATGATATGAATAATAAATACCACAAAAATTAACCAAGATATTCCATGAAAACCCAATTCATTCTATCTATGAAAACAAATGGTGAATTAGTCAGTCCAAAATGCATTGCTATAGACTTTTAATCCCAATAACTGGTTCAAAATAATGTTTTGGACATATCCTTCTTCCTGACATGAAATTTATGATATCCAGTTCGATTTTCAATATTTGATAATTATTTGTATTAGGTAAGTTTATCAAATTAATCTTTAATCCAAGGAATATAATACTTCTTCATTATCAAAATAGAATTGATCTCCAAGTAGTCAATGCACTGCATCATATATCCATCATTCTTCTGGATTAAAAGAAAATTGGCTCCCAATGGAGAAATATTGGGGATGATAAATCAGTTATCACCCAATTACTCTAGCTGATTCTACATTTCTACTAACTACATAGTGTCCATTATATAAAGAGTCTTTTATTTATTTCTTGATCCATGAATTAAATCAATAATGAAATCAACATCCGTCTCTAGAGGATGTTGAGGTAAATCATCTTGAACGACATCAAGGTATTCATTGAACAATATGTAAATCTAAAATTTTAATATTTATTTCCTCACCCATAGATATTGTTTTCTAATCCGCCCCAATAATTTTATTCCATAGAGCTACTCGGGTGGATCTATATAAGAATAAAAAATGGTTTCTTCTCTAATGATAATAAATTCTATACTATTATCAAAAAGAATTGCCTCCTTCCTCTTGTAATTGATTCTGAAATTATAGTTTGAAAGCCAACTTATACCAAGAATTATATAAAATTTAATCCTGGGAATGATGACACGGTCAAAAAGTAAATTTTAGTTGTGCATCATAAGGGGGACTGAATGAAACATATTTTTTATAGTGATACTTCACATAAGAGTGTTGACTGACAAATCCATTATTTAATAAAATTGGAAATGTCTAATTTTAATGAAAATCATGGAAGATATAAATAATGTGATGATCAACAATGAATAAAGCATTGGATAAGTATGAGAAAATGATTAATGTACCTTCAAACACATCATTATGATCATCAAACTCAACTATTGTGATCTCAAAAGCTTCTACATGATCACATGTCCTTCTTATGGGAATATTTGTTTGACCCATATGAAAATAGTTTGCATTGTTCCCCAAATCATTGAAATTCTAGGATTTAACAATGGTGGATTCTTTCTTCCCCGTACAATCATGGGATTTATGGCCCTTTCCTCCAAAACTATAACAAACAAAAATACCCTTTAGTGTAATACCAAAATCTTTCTTTTAAAAATTGAGGCAGAATGGAAAATAAATTATTCACATATTATTCACTTCATTATTTCCTCTTCTAATGTATTCTAAATACCTCTTATTTTATTACATTACTTTAATGTCAAAATACATAGAAAATTATTTTTTCACTCTTTATATCATAAGAGACTATATCTTAATATAATGAGAAACTTTGGCAGACTAGTTACCATTGGAGGAATGATCTTAAACCAAAAAATAATCAAACATTATTTCTCATTGAGTTAAAAATGTTGTCTTTGGTATACCTTTCTAACTTTGTGATGTTAGCTCCATACTGTGCAATATTTTCATCTCATTTTTGACAAATATTTAGAAACATCATTTCCTTATCCTCTCCCTGTTCATGGGTAAATTATTTTTCTATGAATATTTCCTTAAAATACCTCCATTCCAGATTTTAAATATCGTTATCCTCCTTTCTATTTTGAATCAACGACAACCATTGATGATAATATCAAGATATATGATAAAATACCATGAAAAGATTACCCCTTACATAACATCCCAAATCAGGAAATATCTTCCCTAAAGTACTTATCCAGTGCACTGCTACAAATGGGTTCATAGTGCCATTGAATGATGGGGGTTGTTATCACATAAAGTGATATGAAATTTCTCCTCCATGATGGGGATCAAAATTCTTCATTTGGGAAATTTTATTGGTCATAACTTCAGTATGTTATCCCAAAATTCTTATAAGTTGCTCGACATTAGTCATAGGTCCAAAACCATCATCATTATCTTTCACATGGGTGAAGTCCTTTCATGGGGTATACACATTCATGCAGTTTCCACCACATACACTATATGACATTTCAAAATGATGTCATACACTATACTATGTTATGAATCATAATGTAGAATCTCACATAGAATAATACATAGCCTAATTTGAAATCCTATTTATATATAATCCCATAATCATAATCATGATTTCATTGAAGAAAAATTTAATTTTAAATAATTTTAAAGGCTTGTAAATAAAATGTGAACTATCCAAAAAATATTCCTTGGGTGTGTCAAACTTGGTGAAAAATATATCTTATTATCATGTACTTGGTTACTCTGGGTCTAGCCCAAATTACAGTGTTGGAGTTGTTACGCCAAGGTATTTTTGTGCCAGAACCATACCCACACATAGTACCCATATAATGATGTATTGTCTAGAAAGGTCCGCATATTTTATTCCATAACAAAATTCTAGGATGTTCTTATATGTTTAGCCTAAAAGAAAACATGATTTCATTATTCTCTAATCTATATTTTCTATATATAGTATACATATTTTCTACTAAACATCCTATGATTCCAACTATAAAACTAAGACCCCTTTTTTCATGGATCAAGACCATTATTATTTTTTAGATTCTATTATTTACAAAAATTTATATCTCGAAGGAATATATAGTTTAGTAGATTTGGAAGACCAGATTCATACATAATATAAACATTAAACCATTAAATAAAAAATGACATGCTAATCCCATTGGGAACATCCACAACTATATGATTATCCTTACAAGTAATTCATAACATACCTATTAAAAAATTGGTGAAAAATAAATCATAAGAAAGGGGTGAGATCAGATTCTATATAAGGGTATATAATTTAATGTAAGAAATCATAAACCTAAATACCAAGTACAAAGAAACACTTAATACTCATGATTTAAAAAATAGACATGTGCATAACATAAGAGGAATAAAATTTAATAAATAATGTCATAAAACATAAAATTGATATTATACTAGTCTAATAATAACATGGACTATGAATATCTAGTTTCATACTAATGGAATGCATAATTTTGGACATCACAATCATTCTATTAAGTCCCAATTCCAAGACCATGCATAAATGGGAAAAAACCCAAAATAGTTCATCTAATGTGACCAACAGATATATTAATGCGGTATAAAGGGTCCCACTGATCACATATTAAGTCTAATTAATTCCCTATATGAATATTTATATACCTAAAAAACATATAAATTAATATTTAAACAAACATATGCAATATAATTAACTTTCCCCAATCATTAAACATAAACATTTACCATTCAAAGTAATCTGGTGAATGGTATCAAGATAACACATCCATAGTCAAACTAATAATAAAATATTAAATAAAATGTGCTATATGATATCATAAAAAATTAATCCCAAATAACCATAATAATCAAAAAGATTGTTGAAATATATGAGAATAGTTATATAAAATCTTTCAGTAATTCTTTAGATAAATACTCTTTTACATTGAAAATAAATGTTCCATTAGAAAAATAATTTCTTGAAAGAGAATGATAATTAATGTAGTTTTTTCTTAATAAAATGAATGTTTCTTTAAAAGAATAATGTTTTCTAGTAAGTATTTTATAGTAACCTTGATGGTAGGTAAGCATTAGGGAAATTCCCTAGAATTAGGATTGTATTTCTTAATGAATTATTTATAGATACTTTAAATTTTGAAAATACCCATAAAATAAAAGAAGGATTATGGTTGGTAAAAATATATTGAACATTAAAACATAACTTGAGATGAGTAAATTATAATAAATAAGTATTTCATTGAGTTAATTTGAGAATAAGAGTAACCTGAATGAAAATGTAGTTTCAGGGAGAAAAACTGTATCATTTGTCTGAATATATTCTGAACATGACCATAATGTTTTGGAAAATAAAATTAAGTCCATTAATTAAATAATTCATCAAAATTAATATATCCATTTTATTTAATATAATTTGTATAATGTTAATTTATGTCTTTTTTTGATAAGTAATAAGATTCATTTTTACCTCTCGGGTGTGTTCAATTCATTGGTTTTCATGATCAGTATACTTGTATATGAGTATGGAAGTTTATGTAGAATGTGTATAATTATATAGAATTGAGTTTAGATGATATTAATGAACTCAAAAAATATTAAATTGTAATGTAATTTATTTTTTTATACGGTATGAGCATGGATGTTTAGAGTAAACATTAGAGATATTCATTTAGATTATTTTGGCGTTATTTCAATTATTTCAATGAATGATAGTCATATAAATTAATATTAAATATATATATTGGTACTAAAAAATAAATTAGGTTGTTATATATATATTATATCCTTGTTAAACAATAAAGAATGGATTTATGAACTTAATTGAAGTATAAATTGAATAATTAAGGTTCACCATCCTCGAAGGTTGTCAATTGGCATCTCCCAAATGAGGATTTCATTTAAAAAAAGAAAGAGTAAAAAGATTTATGTTTTATCATTTATTAACATGATATAATTATACTATATAGATGATATGGGGTTATCAATATCTTCTGTACATTGTAGGTGGAGAGATAATAATAAAAGAAGTATCCAAAAAGAAAATAAAAGGATAAATGGAAGATGACTTTACCTTTTGAGTAATCCTACTTGAGACCCTCCGTAAGAGAAGGGATTTTAGTATTTTGGAAGACCAATAGATCCAAGACATAAGGATAGACTAGGGAAGTACATTTCAACATAACATTGAGAATATTAAAGGCATATAAGAGTTAGGAGAAGAGTGAGTGAGGGGTGGTTTTATAGTGGAGGAGTGGGGAGTTTTTTGAATATCTTATTCATTATATTTATTATTTTTCTCAATAAAATAAATACTATTGATAATTGTGACAAAACATAGTAATAAGTGCATGTGAGTTCGAACCATGTGTGATTTCAACATCCCTACATTACATATGACTCAATTAATAATGTATTTAGCATTTATCTATAATTATCGTATTTTACTATTCAAAAAAATTTCAATTATTTTACAAATATACAAAAAAATCACCCTAAAAATATTTTGAAATGTAGAATTAGAAAATGGAATAAATTTTATTTACATAATTTTCAAGATATTTAAATTTTAATTTTTAAATAAAATCATTATTTACTTGAAAAATTCATATTTTAAATTTAAAACAGATTTTATAATACATTCAAAAAGTTAACTAAGATCTCGTAAAATTATCTTCAAATCCTTGAAAAAACATATTTATCTACGAATTTATTTTATGAAAATTAAATTTATTTTAACGAAATTTATAAGTTTAAAGTTGTAATTAAATATTTATTATTCACAAAAATATTCACTCTCATTTATATGGTGCCTAAATTTTATTTATACTTAAATGGGTGAGGATACAATTTATAAAGATCACATTACTATTCATAAGGGTATATTACTATTTATAATGGGTAAGTTAATATTCCAAAAAATGTAAGTTTACCATATCAGACTGTAAAAAAATATTTGATCGCAACCGTGTTTATTTGTTTTTCGAAATAAAAAACACAAAAAAATAATATTTTGTCTAACACCTTGGTTATAACAAAATACTATAAATTAAAACGTGTTTGTTTCACATAGACTTTTAATTTCATGAATTATATATTAAATTTATTTTTAAATACATGGTGTGTTTCATAACATGACAAAACTCTACAAAATTATAATATGAACATCCCTAGACACATTCAATTATGTCTTGTCATTGGAGAAGAATAACTCTAGAGTTCATTAGAGGAGATAAAAATTATTTGTTTCGAAGAAGTAGTGAACAATCTAACTGATTACTATCTTATTTTAATTTTATATAGGTACACTAAATATAATATATATATATATATAATATAATGATAAATTAATAATACTCATTATTTTGAAATTTTATCATGAATATTAATAAATAATTATAAATCACCTTTCCCATGGTTAAAGAAGTGAATGTATCTCTCATGTGTACATACGACTTAATGTTTCCACATAGCCATAAAACCAACATTCCATCACCATATTTCATAATTGGGAATAATGGTATTTTAAAATATTATACAATTTATTTATTAATTTATTATACTATTGGATTTAATATATCTCACATACCTTCACGGTTTCTATTTTTTTGGAAACACGATAAAATAATTTTGGTGTATGGTGGACTTACACCACATGAAGTGATATGATTTGTTCAAAAACTAAAAAGAATATATTGAGAAAAATAATAAAAAAAATTCACCATATATTTGACATAAATGTTATTACTTAATGGTAATATATTATAGACTTTTATTTATTTTAATGTGGAATGGAAGTGGAAACATTGTTCATGCGTACATACTGTATACCATCTCCATGAACGATATGTTTTATATCATATATTTAAATATTATGAATAAACATAAAAAATATTTAATAATGATATTTATGATATTTATATCATATTTACAATTTTTTAGATGATTAAATCATGATCAATGAAAGAGGAACATGAATAATGTGTCAAAACATGATAGAAAAACCAATGGTTAACTTTAACTGGGTTTTGATAAGAAACATGTAATATATTTTCATAAGTAAATAATATATGCTATTATATATTTGAACATAGTTTTTTGGTAGATTTAATATTATCTTAAATTTATTATACATGGGTTTTAAATATGTATGAAGGAAATAAATGCATAATGTAATGGAATTTCTAGTCTCACATTATTTCTGTGAGACCTATTACATATTCACCACCTCTTTCTTTTGTGTGGTGTATATACTACAATTGAATGAAATTTATTTGGACCCTAGAACACCAAGATATGGGAGGGATGAATCTAGGAACCAAATATTTTTTTACTTGATATATTTTATTCCCACATTGGTATTTTCTTTTTTAAACATATCAAAAGTAAATTAGAAGAAAAAAACAATCACATACAAATAGAAAACACAACAATTTTACTTTGTTCACCACTAATGGATAGTACAAGGAGCATACACTGACTGTGTGTCAGTCAAACAAAAGAAGCTATTATTCACTGGTTGTGGAACATTAGAGTTCAGACACCATCACATTTTTCATAGTCACACTTCCTTTACATTCTCTTAGGGATATTACACTCCCTCCCTCAGAACATTTCCATTAACTCCCCCTTTCTCACTACTTTGAGAGAAGTCTTAATCAGTTTAATGAATTGAGCGTCACCTCAGTATATTTTAAGGTAATTTTTTACCATGACTATAATTAGATCTCATCATGCATTTAATACCCGAATTAATGCACTTGAAATCACATATCAATCAAACTGGATAATCAAAACCTGATAGTAGATTAACACGTTACAGGCACATAACACATATTATTGAATTCATGAATTGGGATTGTTGTATATTATTTATTTTTCAAAACCCTTATCTTTCATGCAACACCACCATGAAATTTACATTGTCTAGATAGACACATACATAATTTCAAACACACGATTTACTACACATATGTCTTTTTCACCCATCACTTTCACATGAAAGAGAAACTGAAACTTCATTGAAAAAATATATTAGTCTTGAATAGGTGTAGCCAAATATTTATAGACATGGAATACCCTACTAGTATATTCATTGTGTGTCAACCCCCAAGTTCATAAGGCTTAATTTATCATCAAATTTTGAGCGTAAATTACATTCACACAATTTTATCTTTACCACGAATAATTCTTCTTTTCCATATTTCAATGTGCTGAACATGAAAGTCCACTTATGGGTAAGAAAATTGTTATTTCATATTTGTCGGATATAGTTATATCATGAAAAAATGAATCATTCAGGATGATTAATTATTTTTTGTATTTTGAAGAGACAATCCTAAAACATATCATGCATAAAAAACACATTTTTAAAAACACCCTGATCAAACATGTGTGGATTGACAAAAAAACCACACTCCATTTTCAGAAATAAAAATCCTTTATTCCAACCAGCATTCCCCTTTTTTGGTTGGAAAAAATCAGATAATTTAATAAAGAAGAAACCAGTTATCAAAACCTAAAATTAGATAGAAAAGTCATCCATTACTCTATGTCTACGTGGGCCTCAATTAGTGTTGAAAACGGGAGGAGAATCAGGAATTGGATTTCTATTATTATGGAATTCTTAAAAATGTACAATCTACTCTCTAACAATTACCTCCTAAAACCAAATTCTCATTGCATCAGAGAACAATAGCAGAGTTTGTCAATAATCGGCAACCAACAGACCAAAAAAATCATTCAATTTATCATTCTCTCACTTTGTAACATTGAATTTATGCATTCTAACCATTTATAAATAAAAAAATAGAACCATTTTTTGTAATTTTATTGCAAAAAAATAGTCCCCCTATACCTTCATCACTTCAACAAATAGATTAAATTAGTATGAAAAAATTGGAAGTCGGGAATAAACAGTAACATACTCATTCATTGGGAGGTGGCTGAACACTGAGGTTCAACTGATGATTCTCAAACACCTGTGCTATCAATGGATTAGTCCGAATGTCAGAAACATTGTCATTAATTCCAAAATCATTGATTTTAATCACACTATGCTCAAATTTTTCTTTGATGAATTGATATCTGATATCTAAATGATTGGTAACAAATTGTTGAACTGGATTGTTTTTAAGATTTATCGTGCTATAATTTTCATATTTAATCACCATTGGTTAATTCACCACATTACCAATATAATTTAGTTGTTGTTTCAACCACAATAGATGAGTGAAATCCATTGTTGGGGGGATATAATATGCTTTAGCTGTACTAATAGATATTGTTTGATGTTCCGTACTCATCCATCCCATACATTGTTTTGCTATGAATAATGATTCCCCACAGGTGGAATTTATACCCACCACATATCTATCTCATTAAGTGTCCCAAAATCCAATAATTCAATATCTATTCCTATAATAAATGTAAAATCAAATTTTAGTGAACTTGAATGTAATTCATGATTATTATAACTTATTTTAAAAGGTCTTACTTCATATTACATTGAATATGGGCTGATAAGCTTGTCGAAATTATGATATTTGGGCATGTTGCAGTCATGAACAATATCATCTTATGAATCTCCTAAACATTGTGGGATCCAATGAAATTTTATCTTAATGATTTTCATGTTTGGTCCTAACCGCAATCAGAGTTGTAATTTCTTAGGAATAAGGCACGTTGAATTTAATCAGTAGTAATTTTTAATTTTTTTTCAAATAAATTATGGTCTAATCCTATAATGAAATCACAAATACCCCCAAATAGTATATGATATCACTATTCATTGATATTTAAAATTCACATTTCATGTGATTAAAAAATTATCCAACTGATCTAAATCCTCCACATAGATAAGAACCAAAAATTTATCATCTAATTATTTCATCATATAGAGATTATGATTTAAACATCCTGTTTTTTTATTTAACCTTTTTATGATAATCATCTAGTCGAGAATACCATGCTTGAGGTGTACCCTTTAAAAAAATGAGCCTTATTTAGTCTACATTTATTTTCTACTTCATTCCAAATAATAAATCCCTTTTTTGGATCAATGAATACTTATTCATAAATTAATCTATTAAATAAATATATATTTATATCCATCTTTTATTGTTCGTATCCTCTTTGAATTCCCACAACTAGGAAATGCATAATCGATGTCAGTCATATAACGACCCTTATTTGTCTTGAATATCTTATTACATCACATTAACAACAAATACATAAACTAATTACATGAATAGGATCATATGGTTTAGCTTCATGGGAAAATTAGGATCATACATAAAATTTATAAAATAAAACCTAAACATGCTCTAATTTCTTCATCTTTCGATTCTCATTGACCCTTGAATTATCATTAATACAAGTAGTCACCAGAGGATATACATAAAATAAAAGGGTGAGATAAAACCCCTTTAAGAGGATACATAAGTACTAGGAATAATTTAACATGTGGAGAGAATAATAACTATATCATCATCATAAACTAAAGTGGAATCATTAGTTAAAGGCATGTATTGTGGCAATGCATAAAAATAAACACCATGACTTAGTTGTCCACTACAACACATAGTTGTGAACAAAAATAACATAATATTAATGTATATTAGACTTTTATCAAGATAAAAATCATGTTACACAATTCATTATAGATCTATCCAATTTGTTTACTGTCTGTCACATCATAACATTTACATTTCTCTATATATTTCATTGTGCACCCATCACATCATAACATTTGCATTTTATTGACTTCCACATAGAAAAATATCAATCTTAGAAATAAAATAACCCATGGAAAAGAATTGGTATCATTAACTATATAATATATTCATAAAAATTGTTTTACCAAATTAAATAGGGAATAACATTAATTATATAATAATCATCAACCATGAATAAAGAAAAAAGAACATTGATATGTAAATGCTGTTTTTTAAAGAATATATAATTTGGAAAACATATTGTTTATCATAAACAGAATAAAAACATTACTATAATAAAAAATTTAATATAATGATAAACAACATATAATTAAGGAATATCCATACTGAAAATGGGTGAAGGATAAAAAACCCAAAGAAATAGAGCTGTGTTCGAATATTCCCCTAACCTTATGTCTGAATGCTTACTTCACATTAAAATCTAGTATAATCCAATTAAATAAAATAATTGAAAATTAAACAACATTTTTTAAATGAATTTGATTCATTGTGGAATTATTTACATTATTTTTGGGCATTTTGATGACTTATATTGTTTAATTTCATTGTTCACAGACATTTTTTTCATGGTTTTCTTGATTGTTTCAGTTGTATACATGAATAGAAATTCATGTAAAATGAGGATAAATATCAATAATTTCTGTTACATTTCAGTAATGGTATTTTAGATGTTTGAAATATATTTTAAATATTTTTGATAGGTTGTATGGTAATAATCATTAGATAGAAGTTATTGATGATCATTTTATGTTAATTTTGGTTGTTTTTCGATCCCAAAAAATAGTTTTGTTTCATAATTTAGTATTATGTATAAATGTTCCATTCATAACATTAAATTTATATTAAATGAAATTTATAGTATCTTTTCAACCATTTAATGGTGTTATTAAAATCCGTGAAGGTAGTAATGGAAAATGACAGTGCATCACCCATAATGTCTATAAATTAACACAACATAGGCGTTGATTTCATTTTTTGAATAAAATAGAGAGGAAAATGATTAATGATGTATATTAAATTAAAATTATAAAATATTATTATATCAAACATAATGTATTTTTCATTATTATTATATAATATAATGTTAAGAGAAAAGTATAGAAGAAATGAAATTTTAATGAAATTAAATTAAAAGGATGTTAATTTTACCTCTTCGATTTATCCACCTTGAAAACCTCAATAAGATTTTTTTTGTGTTTTGATGAGTCCAATATCCCATTTTTGTGGGAAAGGGGATTGGGGAGAGCATTGGGAATAATTTTGGAAAGGTTCAGTGTTGGAGATGTGTTAGGAGAAGACGGTGTGAGTGTAGTATTTATATTGAAGGAGAGAGGTGTTTTCTCATTATTATTATCATTAGTTTATTATTTTCGCTAAACAATATGAATATATTTAGTATTATCTATAAATATATTAAATTAATGAATGATGTTTCTATAATATGTTTCTTACATCATCCTTACATAAAAAATTACTAAAACTTTCAAGCATTTATCATTTATCTAAAATTATCATATTTCAGTATTTATATAAATTCATTTATTTCATAAAACTCCAAAACAATCCACACTAAAAATTTTATGATTTTTACAATTAAGAAATTAATTAAAATTATTGATAAGAATTTTCTAAATATGAGTAATTTAATTTTTTATTAAAATCATCATTTACATCGAAAATACTAATTTTTAAATTATAACTGGTTTTGTAACACTTGGAAAAAATTTATAAGGTGTCATAACATTATCCGAAATCATACAACATCAAAATATAAATTTATTAATATATTTTATTAATGTAAATAAAATTATAAATTGATAAATTAATCATAAAAATGTAATAAAATAAAACTGAATTACATAACTATTGACATTTAAAAAATAT
The DNA here is from genome assembly GCA_963277665.1 of Viscum album. Taxonomy (NCBI): domain Eukaryota; kingdom Viridiplantae; phylum Streptophyta; class Magnoliopsida; order Santalales; family Viscaceae; genus Viscum; species Viscum album. Next base: position 789,960,345 of record OY728157.1, read on the forward strand.
TTTTTAAATAATTTTTTTACATATACTATGATTTAATTATAAAATAATTTCATTTATAAGATTAATAAAATTAATTTATACTTTAATGGGTGATGATACTATTCATTTTTCTAGTTTACTATTCAAAATGGTCATATTACTATTCCTAAGGTCACGTTATAATTTCCTTAGTATTGGTCCCTTAACATCATGAAATACTTATTTTTTCATTAGCATTCCATTTATAACAATTTTATTATGGTCTTTAATGTGATATTATGACATTTATACTATATAAAATTACAATATTAAGGATGATATTACTTTTATCAACATTTGGTTTCTTAAATTATTCATCCCTTTTGATATTTCTTCCTCAAAATATTATTTTACATAAACCGGTGTGGGTGCTTCTCCTTTATCACATCCTCTGGATCCCATGTTTCTTCATCAAACATATGGTTCTGCCATAGCTCATTGTTAAAGTTTGTTGCCTTGTTGCATAGAACCATATCCCCCTTTTCAAGAATCATAACTCAATGCTCTTTATAAGAAAGATCATCTTCCAGATGTACCAACCCTGAGTTCAGTATATGTGATGGATTTTTTAGGTATTTCCTCTAGAGTGATACATGGAAAAAATCGTGAAGAAGAGGTGTATTTGGTGTAGGTAAATTATTATTAGAAACAACTCTTAAGCGATGGTGGATCTAAAATGGTCCAGTGTACCTTGGTCTCGTCTTTACATTAATTATAAACCGCATTACTCTCCTATATGGTGATATTCTATAGAATATTTTATATCCATCGTCGAACTCCATGTCCCTTCAATGGTTACTGGAGTATCTCTTCTGCTAAATCTGAAATTCATTGATATGTTGTTGGATGGATTGAACATTCAAGGTCATCTCATTAAGGGGATCAGTTCCATGAAGCATTCATGCAACATCATCATCCCAACATGATGGATTTCAATATTGATGCCCATATAGAGCTTCATATGGAGCCATATGAATACTTGAGTGGAATCTATTATTTCTTGAGTACTCAAACAATTATAGATGATAATCCCATCCACGTTTTAATTCTAAACGGAATTATCTTATCATATCTTAAAGCTTATGAATTGTCCTCTCTAATTAGGCATTAGTTTTTGGGTGATAGGTCATGATAAAATTTAACTCAGTACTAATATCATGTGTTAGAGTCCTCAAAACATTATATGTGATACTGGGATCATGATTTGGGGGAAAAATTAGTTGAAATAAATATAGTATCACCACATCACATATATCTAATAATGTTTTTCGTGTGAGAGATCTTCCCGAATAGTGATAAAGTGTCCAATCTTGGTGAGTCGGTCCACTACAACATCGGTTGCATTATTCCCATTGGATGTCTTTGGGATATCCACGACAAATTCTATATTGACATTATACCATTTCAAAATGAATATATTCTATGATTACATCATCCATTTTGACTTCTATTTCTTTGAAATAACATAATGACCGATCATGATCCAACATATATACTCATCCATTTCCATCATCAGGTTTTCTCACTAGACGTATTCTCAGAGATAATGGTACATCATCGTTATCCCAGGACAGGTGTTGGAAGTTGAGTGTATTTTATTGTAAAATTTCCACTTATTTATCACAAGTGATGAAGGCACATATATCCTTCTTCCAAACCAATTCACAGAAACCTCATCGAAATGGAACTGCTATAGTTTTTATTTTTTTACTCAATTCACCTTCAATGGTAACCCCATAACATCTCGTTCCTATTTAATCGTGTCCTTGATATATGGTTTGGGAATAATTTGGGAATGTTAGAATTTATTCACTACCATTATGATTTACAAATCCATACCTTTCATATCCAAGAAGACTTGTAATTTGTCAATCCATAACAAGTATAGAGTATCCGGTTCATTTCTACTAAGAGAATCAACAACCTTGTTCAATATTCTGGGATGATATTGAATAGAGAAAATGAAGTCTTTGATTACATCAAGACAAATCCCATGATGCATGTTGTGATAATTTTGTGTAAATATATACTTCAAGATCTTGTGATCAGAATATATGTTACACTTCTTAGCATTGTGGTAGTGGTGACAGATTGTCAAGGGAAAAATCATAGAAGTTAAGTCTAGATCATGCATTGAGAATTTATACTCACTGATCTTCAACATTCAGGAACAGTAGGCCATCACATTATAATTTTTCAGGAGAACACAATTTAGGCATTTCGAGGAAGCATTTTATATCATGAAATTTTTCCACTTTTTGTAATGTGTGTATAGGTGTAGTGATCAACATCTTCTTTAGCTCAATGAAGCTATCCTCACATTCCTTTGTGAAAACATACATTACCGATTTCATTATTATCTTATTTATCAGGATTAACAATTATGTGAAATTTATCACAAAAAATACATAGTACCCATCCATGTCGTGAAAACAATATATTTTTGTTCCACTAGAGGGTCTATACCATAACTCAATATCCTTTATTTTTAAACTGTCCCCCAAAATTCACTCACTTGTGATCACATGTCCTAAGAATGTGGGTTTCCACAAAAAAATGACATTTAATGAATTTGTCATTCCAAATATCTTTACATAATTTCACCAACAAAATCCTTATACATTTTTTTTCATGTTCCTACTTTCCCTTCGACTAGATGATATTGTCATCGATAGAAACTACAAAAAATATTTGTCAAAAAGTTTCTAAAGAATCTATTCATAAAAGTGAGGAATATATCATGGGAATTTTTAATTCTTAAGGGAATCCCCATAAACTCGTAGTGCCCATACCATATATAAAAGGAAGACTTTTAAATATCATTCTTCTTCACATTTAGTAGATGATATACATAATGAAGATCAATCATTGAGTAGTAATAAGCTCCTCCCAACTGCTCAACTTATTCATCAATTCTTGAAATAGAATATTGTTTCATTATGTTTATCTTGATGAGTTCCTAACAATTGAAAATAAACTGCCATGATTGATCCTCCTTCTTGAAAATTGGAACCATCGAACACCATGGTGATCCACTTGGGTGTATGAACACTTTTTCTAGATTCTCTTACAAAAGTGTTTGTAACCTCTCCAATTAAATCGGAGCCATCATTTAAGGGCACATTAAGATAGATGTACCTCTGGGTATGATTTCTATAGAGAACTCTACCTCCTGATTTGGGGGGATTTATGAGTTACTAATATGGAGATACATCATTGTAGTACATCATGATGGGAATTTCCCCTTAGTTGATAAATTCCATTAACTCAACTATTTGAGTGAGATATTTTCTTCATATGGAATTAACACCCGAACTATTTAAGTATATTCAAAAGGATATTCATGACCTTCCATGACATTTAAGAGGAGCATGTTATGGTTTATAATAAGAAAAGATGTTTCATTTTCCAGATAGTTTATGTATGATATATAAAATAAGAGACAATCCATCCATATTAATGCATAAAATTCCACCATGGGATGTATTACAAGATTCACTGGAGGAATCTTACCACATCTTATAATAGTATAAAAATAAGCACATTGTTTGAAATGAATGAACCATAATTTTTTATGGTTATCTCTACCACAACGTTTTGGGGCCTCTATTGAATAGTTCTAGAAAACATATATGATATAAATTAATGTGTAGAACCAAAATCAAATACGGATTTTTTTCAATTCATGAGTGAATTGGAAGCATACCTTGTACAACATTATATTCTTATTACATGTCAGCAGTTGTGATGGAAGAAGGCTTCCAATTACCTTTTATATTTTTTAGGATGCTAACACTAATTACCCTTGAGGAATCGATGTTTAGTGTGCTGTCTTGAATAATTACGTTTCTACAGAAAATTGAATCATTGAACCATGGGTGTTTCTCTACTATCCTATAACAGATTATATTTCCTCCACAACCCTTTTCAACATTCATGATCTTTCTAACCTTCTCCCCAACACATGATACATTTCCCTGTCCCTTTAAGACAGTTCCCATCATTCTCTTTCCCACGTTTTTTTCTATCCGTTTTTATAGTTTTTTAACCTTTTTCATTAGATAATCTATCTTGAATCTCCATATTTCTTTTGATATCACCATATTCATGGGACCATTATCTATGCTCCATATTCACTTTGAGAGCACACATAAAACTTCTTCATTAGTTCCAGTGTCCTAAATTACTATATCCTTTTGATGGTGTTGGATTTAACGACTAAAGAATCTATCAATTTTGTTATCGTTGTTGATAACAAGACCTGAAGCATACTTTCAAATCCTGGAAAAGTTTTCTTTATAGGCCTTGATAGATTCTCCATCATTTTTCTTCAACCCTATGAGTTACCTCTCCATCATTGTAGGAAGATTTCTAGGAAATAAAAGTTAAGAACCATTATGTAAATTTTTTCCCAATCCATATCATTATTTCATTCCATCACATAGGTTTTCATTATCTAATCCCACCATTGGTAGACCTATCCATTGAAATTATAAATAGAAATATCCCCCATTTCCCTCACACAATACTGATTCATAGAAAAAATATTCTTCATCATGTTGACCCACTATTATATATCTAATAGATCAAAACATCCACTAAATGTTGGAGGCCATTCCTTATAAAATACTCGATATGATGTAACTCTATCTTAAGTGATGATATACATTCCACATTATTTAGGTTATTGTACATAACCCAAGACAATGGGGGTAATAATCGCAATGAAAATTTGAACTCCACATCCCAAAATTAATAAATGATAAAACAAAACATAAGTCAACAAGTCATGAATAATTTATCCCTTTGTGAAATCAACTCTTAAGAAATATCATATGGGATCTCTATGTTTATAAAATATTGTCATGTGATTACATATAATTATTCTCGCACTAAGGGTTTCCACAAAGGTTCTATAATCTTATTTCCCCAATTTACTATACTGTTCTATGATACAAACATTAAAGACCTTGATTTTTCATATATGTATTATAAAATGACATTAATAAAAAAATAGAAAAGAATTACATGAACAAGAAAAATAGGATTAGTGTATTGGAAAAGTTAGTACCATATATAACATTTAAAAAATAATAAATAGAATTTATCTAATTCTTTATTGTCTGGATTATTGTTGTACCTTGATTTTTCTTTTGTACAAGATATCACATGAGGATATACATTAAATAAAGGGGTGTGACAAAGACTAGTAAGATGATAGATAAGAAAATGAAAAAATATAAAATGGGGTGAGAATAATCATAACATAATCATCATAATAATGATATGAATCATTAGGTAATTTCATATAATGTGGTGATGCATTAAAATGAATCATCATGTCTTATTGATCCACTACCATAAATAGTGGTGAATTAATTTACATTCATTTACATGCATATTTGACATTTATCATTATATAATTAACATTACCCAATTTTTTTTAGATCTCTATAATTATGGGTTCATCCATCACATCATAATATTTACATTGTGCCAAATAATATTTGGTGCACCCATCACATCATAACATTCATAATATCATGAATTCCACACACATCATTTATCAATATTAGACATAATATAACTGATGGAATGGAATGTGTTTACTTTAATAAATAATATATTAAAAAAATTAGTTTCCCAAATGAAATTGGGAATAAAATATATTATATAATAATCATAAACCTTGAGTGAAGAAGAAATAATATTGAGAAGTAACATGTATTTTTTTATAGAATATTTATTTTTGAAAATATTGTGTTTGTAAAAAAATCAAGTTGAAAATATTTATGTCCTAGAACATTTATGATAACGTTTATGTTATTATATATAATGAATATCCATAAAAAAAATGTGGTGAAAGGGGGTAACCCCAGACAAAGAGTGTTGGGTTCGAGAACTCCCCTTACCTTATATCTGAATGCTCCTTTCATGATAATTTCCTATATAATAACATTAGATTAATTAATTTACAAATACACTATCTTTTACACATGAATTTTATTCAATAAGGCTATATTGGCTTCATTTATGGGATTTCTAATGAGTTATAGAGTTTAATTTCATTATTTTGGAGTATTTATATTCATGGTTGTCATGATTTGTTCAGTTGTATACATGAATAAATGTCCATGTAAAAAGAAGAGAAATATACAAAATTTCTATTATATATTAACAATGATATAAATAAAATTTCATTATCTTAAAAATAAATTCATTATATGGTATGAGGATGGATAATTTGATAAATGTTAATGATGAACAGTTTATTTTAATTTTTTTGGGTTTCCAATCGCAACAAATAAATATTATTTGTTCATTTAGTATTTTTTATAAAAGAAACATCTAGAACATAAAAATGGTAATAAAATAAATGTATAATATTTTTTCGGAAATTTGGTGTTTTTAATCTTCATTTAAGGAATTTTTGTAAATTAATGTCTATTAACAACGATGTTGGTAAATTGGAACATCATAGGCGACGATTTCATTTTTAGACTACAAAAGATAGGGAGAGAGAGAGTGAATATAGTTTGGGGATATATCTTCCAATAAAAAGATATAATTCCATATTTTGAAACATATTGGAGTTATCTTTCATTTTTTATAGGCTTTAGTGACAATAGAAGAATAAATAAAATGAAATTGAAATAAAATTAAAAGAAAAAGTAAGATCATTTTATCTCATTGATTTATCCTCCGTGAGAACCTCCGTAGGGAAATGGTTTTTGTATTTTATGAGACCAACATCTCCTAGAAGTGGGATTGTTTCTTAGAGAGAGGTTTTGGAGTAATATGGTAATGCCACTAAGCTTGAGAGGAGTGAGTAGAATAGGGTGTGAGGGGTGGTATTTATAGTAGAGGAGAGGGGTGTATTCTCATCATTATATTCACTAGATTGTTAACTTTGATCAAGACAATGAATAGTTTGATAATTGTATCTAAATATATTAAAATAATGAAGAATTTTTTAAAGATTAATGTTCTTACATCAACCATACATCAATAGTGACACAAAAAGTCATGTATTTCATATTTGTCGAAAATAATTATATTTTAAAATTCATAAAAAATACAAGTATTTAAAAAATATCACAAAAAAGTCACCGTAATTTTTTTGATATGGGGATTATAAAAATGACATCAATTTATGAATATAATTTTCTAATTATGATTAAGTGAATTTTTTATTAAAATTATCTTTTACATGGAAAATACAAATTTTAAAATTATAACTTATTTTGCATCATTTTGACAACTTAAAAAATATCCTCAGAAACCATTTTCTCTCATCAACCATTTTTATGAATTATTATGTCACTCCATTATTGTACAAATATTACAATGAATTTTTCTCATCAAAGATCCTTTTGTAGTGAATACCATACCCTTTTGTCTATCAAGGGTATTCAACATTATGCATATATACATATTGAATGACACGTTAATGTATTTATTCCACATTCCTTAATCATGGAAGAACTTATGATGTTTATTGATTCCATGTTATATGATCAATGTGGCAAACTTGTGAATAAAATGAAATGTTTAATGAGGGTGCACTCTAATGGAGCTCCAACACACTGGGTAATGTATAGTATCATGATACGTTATGTGAAATGAGAGTTTACTGAGGCTAATTCAACTGAAATGGGGGTTTACACATGCTTCATGTGCAATGAGGATTTACTCATGCTCCATGTGCCATGAGCCTTGCCTCATGCTAATTCCATGATAAGTGTTGTGGCCACATCTCTATGTTATGATTATCATGATTTATCACACCATTATGTTCATGTTTCTCTTGTGCTCCATTAACATTCCTATTGAATAACATGTATTTTATTCCTCATTTTATTCCATTTTTATTCCGTTACAGGGCTTTATAGCTCACCCCTTTATTATGTATATCCTCAGGTTATCCCATTCAATGCTATGTAAGAGGGAATGTAAAGGAAGTTTTCAATAAGATGTTGTGTTTCATGTTTTATGTCATTATATAATGTTCCTAATCCCAACAGACACTACACCACTTGATATTCATTTTTGAATCATGGGAATATTTTATTTAATTATTCATGTCTATTTGTGTAATAAAAACAGGGCTTTTATAGTTGGTATCAGTGGATGGGTTTAGTTATTTATCTGATTATGATATAAAAATCCCAGTGAAATCCTTATAGATAATACTGAGCATAATAAAAACATACCAATGTTTGGGTGAGTACTGAGTAAGTGGTTTATCAAGAAAATAAATCCCTCCATGGATACAAGAAGTTAGAGGCGTCTCTGGAACAGATGTACCTAGTAGTGAAAACTCCAACAAAGAGATTTGGGCTAGACCCGAGGTATCCTGTTACACAACAATGGGCCCTGATGAACTCATGGTTATGATACTCCTGAGGGATATGCTTTGTTAAAATCACAAGCTTAGTATGAACCATTATCAAGGGAATAAAAAAATCACATAAATATATATGTTAGAAAATATATCATGGAAAACATAGATTAAATCCTATAGATTCATAAGTTAATGAAATAAAAGTTATTTATATATAATTTGTTTTTTTCATGGATTACCCATTATGTGTTACCCCTAACATTCCATTTAATCTAGCTAATGGCTAGTAATAGGTAGGCTCGGGAGAACAACAGATGGGAAGATCAATGTGATGACTGTTCTAATAAGATTCCCAATCCAATGGGAGAAGGAATCACAAAGTTTGTCACAATAATCTCTTAGTTAAATCATGATTTGCATAGAAACATGGGTCAAGAGGAATGTACAACCCCCCCCCCCCCCACCCAACCAAAAAAATTATATGTCACTATCAAGATATCCATGAGACAAAGGCCGTCTACTTTTAATGGATCATTCGATCCCTCAATCTCTAATCAATGGATCATCTCCATGGAAAATATCTTCTCCAAACAAAAATGTTCGAAACATGATATATTGATTATGGATGCTAATCGTATAGAGGGTGAAGGAAATAAATGGTGTACATTGATATAACATATGAAGCTTGAGGAGGAGATTGAGGCGTTGGAATGAAAGGATTTCAATATTTTGTTTTTCGATAAATATTTTCCTTCTACCATCTAGCTTATGATGGAATGGGACTTCCATTCCCTCATGAAAAAAGCTGATGAATCCATCAGATCATATGATGAAAACATTAAAAGGCTTCCACGATATGCCACTGACATTTTCATCACCCACGAATGCAATTTTGGACTCTTATTGGGTGGGATGAAACCTAGCCTTTGGAAATCCCTAGCGATATGTGACATTGACAGCTATGATGAAATTGTCTGATGTGCCTTCATGGTTGAAATGGTGATCAGTGAATCTCAGGTGTATCATTGGGATTAGAATAATAGTATGGACTTCAATTATAGAAATCTGATGAATAAATCAAATGGTGCTAAGAAAATCCAGCACCCCACATTCCAATGGTGTGGAAAGAAGTATCCTAGAAATTCTGTGATGGGGACAGGGATATGATTTAGGTGTAAAAGAGATGAAAACTTAGCTATTAATTGATGACAAGATAATCCAATGGATGTGATATAGGGGAGGAAATCTCTGTTCAACTCTCAATGCTTTTTTCATTGCTTTATCTGCAAAAACCCAGGGAACCTTACAAATCACTTCTCTAAGCCAATGGTTTTTGGAGGTAACCAATAACCTCCATGGAATAAAGTGAGAGATTTTTCCATTACTAATACCGATGTGAACCCTAAAAATGATGTGGGGATAGGTACAGTAGTTATTTATTCAAGAATACCGAATTTAATTTTTCATTCTTGTTCTATGCAGTGTTTTATATCCCGAATGTTTAGTAGAGAAATTACAACACCCCAAAAAATCATGGATGTGAAGATGTCAGTGAGTACTGAAAATGGGGAAATCATTGCATCCAATGAATATAACTCCTCCGATGTCATAATTATGTGTCTTGAACAACACAGAGAACCTCTTAATACTCCCTGTAGTGGAATTTTAGGCAATTCTTGTCATGTATTGGGTTTCCTTATATAGAGCCAACATAAATTTATATGAGAGGAATATCACAATTCATGTTGAAATCGACCCCTGATTCTATACAAGTTCAAGGAGGGGAAATGGATCTTCTTTTGTTCCATCATCTCAAGCATGGATATAACTGCCCTATGAGCACACATATCTCGCTCATATGATTGAGTCTAAGGAAGATACTGTACTTGAATACATACCTATTGTAAGGGAATTCGCTGAAGTATTTATCGAGAAATTTCTTAGTCTCCCTCCTAGAAGAGATGTTGAATTTTCAATAGACATTATAAATTGGGTGGTGAAAATATCCAAGACTCCATATAGAATTAATATTATGGAGCTTGTGGATCTGAAGAAAAAACTACAGGAGAATTAGGATAAAGGGTTTATATGACCATGTGCTTCACCATGGGGTGCACTAGTCTCTTCATCATGAATAAGGATGGGTCAACGAACCTTTGCATCAATTACCACGAGCTAAACAAAATCAAGATAAAGAAAAATCATCATCATCCAAAAATTGATTACTTGATTGATCAACTGCATGGAGCACAACACTCCCCCATGTTAGATTTTTGGTAGTGATATTATCAAGTAAGGGTGAAGAAAGAATGTATCCCCAAGACTACTTTTCTTATAAGATATGGGCACTATGAATTCATATTAATGCCTTTCAGACTCACTAATTCTCTAGAAATCTTCATGGGCATGATGAATACAGTCTCTAGAGATTACCTCGACAAGTTTTTGGTAGTCTTTGTAGATGATATTATAATTTACTCCAACACCAAGGAGGATCATGAGGAGCATCTAAGAACTGTACTAGAGTAATTTAGGTAGGAGAATATCTATACAAATTTCAACAAGTGTGAGTTTTAGTTGAAGGATTTATAATTATTGGGTCATATCATCACATGAAATGAAATATATGTGGATCCCTCGCAGACATCTGTAATTGGGGAATTGCCGAGGCTGACATCAGTAATTGATGCCCATAGATTCTTCGAGTTAACTGGGTATTATCATGGATTTGTGAGAAATTACCCACGATTGTCCAACCCTATTACTAAGCTAACTCATATGGAATTAATGTTTTCTTGGAGTGATTAATGTGTAGTGATATTCATAGAGTTGAAAAGGAGGCTTATCACTGCACTCGTTCTCACATTACCCACAAGTGGAGAACATTTTGTGGTATTTAGTGGTACATCAAAGACGGTTCTGGGATGTGTGTTGATGCAGAATGAAAAATTCATTGCTTATTCTTCAAGTTAATTTAATTTTTATGATAATAATTATACAAAAATTGATCTACAGTTGGTAGTGATGATCATTTCTGTAAAACATCGTAGCTTTACCTATTTGGGGAGATGTGTGATATATACACAGATCATAAAACCCTCGAGAATATATTCCCACATAAAGAGTTGAATATGTGCCAACAAAGATGGATAGAGATTATCAATGTTTATAACTTCTCAATCCATTACATCCCATGGAAAGAGAAAATGGTGGAAGATTCTATAAGTATAAACTATCTAATGATTCTATCACTGATGACAATTGAGAGGGATCCAATATTTTTAGATTTGATTAATATGGACTTTGGAGTCATTAAGAAAGGAAAATCATCAATCCTTTTACAAATTATTGTTCAATCGACCCTCATGGAGAATATTAAGGGTTCACAATGAAAGAATTTGAAAATTATAAAAAGGGTGGAAGCTATCGGAAGTGGGAAATCATCAGAGTTTTTGGATGACAACGATGGAATTGTGAGATTTGGGACACGATTATGTGTACCATATTTTCCATAGATAATGAAAGAGCATCATAATGATGCACATAGGTAAACCATTTCTATTCACCTGGGGAGCACAAAGATGTATCGAGATATTTAGGAAAACAGTTGGTGAAGCAATTTTAAAAGGGAGATTGCAAAATATACCTCATAGTACCTAGTATCTCTACAAGTGAAGGATGAGGGGAAAAGGTATAAGGGTATGATGAAAACACTACCCATACCAACATAGAAGTGGGAAAAAATTACCCTGGCATTTGTCACTGTACATCTAAGGACATATAGAGGAAGCAAATCTATAGTATTTATTGTGGATCATCTTACGAAGACAAATCAATTTATCGCTATTCTAGAGCACTTCTCATTAAATAAACTTGAATATATTTACATCAAAGAAGTGGTGAGGCCGCATGGATTACCACTATCTATTTTATCCAATCATTATCCAAGATTCACCTTGATGTTCTGGAAAAGTCTCCAATAAGATCTAAGCACTGAAATAAACTTCAGTACGGCATATCAACCTCAAACTGATGTCCAATCTGAGCGAACTATTTATAAATTGGTAGATATGTTATGATCATGTTATATGGACTTAATAGTAGGGTGTGACCAACATCTTCCACTATATGGATTCTCCAACAAAAAACAATTTCCACTCTATCATCTGAATGGAACCATATGAATCCCTTTATGGGAAAAGGTGTAGAACACCCACGTGTTGGGATGATTTCAGTGAGCGTAAGCTGCTAGGACTTGATGTGGTCGAAGAAATGGTGGAGAAAGTGAAAACCATTCAGCAGCATAGCAAGGCATCCCAAAGTCAACAGAACTGTTATGTGGAAAATTGTCGATGAGACCTTGAGTTCAATGTGGGACACATGGTGTTTCAATTCATATCTCCATGAAAAAAATTCAGGAGGTTTGGAATGAAAGAGAATTTATTTCCTAGGTACATCATCCCCTTCATGATTCTTGATCATGTGGAGTCGGTGGCCTATCGACTAGAACTTCCACCAACCAAGGCCAAAGTAAATGATGTCTTTGATATATCCATCTTAAGGAAGTATATACTAGTCCCTTAACATATAATCTGTTCAGATATAGTATAGTTAGAATATGAACATTCATACAAAGAGAAACCAATAATGATAGTAGATCATTGATAAAAAGATCTACAAAATAAGGCAATGCCCCTCATCAAGGTGTTCTGCTGAAACCACAAGTTTGAAGAAACTATTTGACAATTATAAGAAGTGATGAAGCAAAGTTAATCATATCTATTTTAGTGTAGGAAAAGGAAATTTTGAGGTTGAAATTTGTTAAGGGGGGAAGATTTAAAAGTCCAAAAAAATCATTAAGGAAAAGTCATCTTGGTCTATTTAAATGACTTTATATGGTTATGTGAAACCTATGAACTTATTTGGTTTTATCTTTTGGAATTTAAAATACAGGTAAAAATTGTGACCATTTCTAATATAGTCATTGAACAATGATCACTTGATTAGTATAAATATAGTGCTTTAACAAAAAAAAATTACTCAAAAAAAGGAAGCTATGGCCTTATCCAGTATACTTGCCCTATATGAAGCTCAATTGTTAGTGATCGGAATAGAGGTACCGTTATTGGAATTCTCTCTTGTCCAAGCCCAGACCGAGTTGGAATAGGTTAATATTGAGCATAATGGTCTACGGGGGAAGTGGAAGTTGATAAAATTTCCACTCGAGCGATGTTATCTGAGCCACCCCATGAGTCTACCACAATCACGCACCTTACCCAAAGTACTTATGTGGGTGTTTTAAGGGATTATGGTACAAGATCATAATATTATGATTATGTACATTATTTTTTTATATAATAATTAATATACTTTCATTTTATTATGGATATTTGTAAATAGTTTTTGAGGAACAAATATTAATTTTTAGTTAATGTTCAACTAAGGTATCTCTTTGGATAAATTAATGAACTTTTTAATTAAATAATACATTAAAAAATTATTTTTATTTGTAAATTAATTTTTATTAAGTATAAATTATCTTATAATTTTTATTGAATACAATGGTAATTTTTTAATAAGCATTGAAAGCTATTTTTTCCAAAACACAAGATTTTTCGATAATTTTTGGTTTTTATTTTAAAAGTTAAAATTCACATATTTAAATAATTATTTGGAAAAAATGAAAATTTTTTTGGAATCAGGATGTCAAAATTATCAAATGATTAATATTTCATAATTTTCTGAGACAATTAAATTTATGGGTAAAAATAAAATACTGTTTTTATATATAATGTGTTTTATGACATTATAATGAGCCGATAATGATGTAATAAAACACAATAAACTGTATTGTTGGCCAATATATGTTTTACCATTAAAATAGTGTGATTGTATGTTTGTTCGATCTATTTTACAAAGCTTTAGTTGACCCTTCAAGGCTTATAGAACATTTTTTTAAATTGATTTCAATGAGAGTGTGACTTACCTCCACATAAGAAACCCTTTTATTTTGAGATGTTTTACATTAGACTTCTAATTTTTTTCCAATTAAATTTGGAAAATACTATGGTAAAAAACCATGGGCTGGTTTGTGGTTTTGATTAGTATAATGTGAGGTGTCCCAATCCAAAACAATAAAGAATTCCTTCTCCTTTCCTATATAAACCCACCTATGCTCCCTCTAACTCTTCACTAAGATCCTTTGGAGTGCATCCAACCACTTCCCACCTCTCTATATAATCCTCCAAAGGTGACCCAATCTCCCAATAAGTCTATCTCAAGTCCCTCCCAATTCTTGTGGATTACACACCCAAATAAGGGATTCTCACATTCCTTATTTTTGTCCATGTTTCATTATATTGTTATGCGATTTTATTTTAAATTATAAATGATGGGGTATGATTCCTCACCTGCATCATATTTCCCTCTTCATATCTGAATAATGATATATCCCCATTTTCACTCATTAATGCCTCCAATGTACACATGTTACCATGCCAAAATTCCGTAAGAAATTTATCTCTCCTCATTTACATTCAAGAAATTATTTTCTATTACGTATGTCAATTCAAATAATTTTTTTGGGAAATTTATCTATACGACCCTAATTACTATCCATTTCTTGTACATATGATGAGAAACCCATTTTTCTCTAATCATATATTTTTATGAATTCTTATGTCACGCTGTTATGCTGCCAAAATTGCACCACATTTCTCCAAGAAATGATCATTGTGTATTGAATACCATACCCTTGTCTCGATCAAGGTTATTCACCTTTATGAACATATACATATTGAAAGGTACTTTCATGTATTTATTCCACATTCCTTAATAGTGGAATAACTTATGATATTGATTGATTACATGCTATTTGATCCATGTGGCCTAGTTATGCATGAAATGAAATGTCTAAGAAGGGTGAGCCCAAATAGAACTACAATGCATTAGGTAATGAATATTTTCATTGTAAGTCATGGTCAATGGGTTTTTTCTCATGATAATTCCATTGAAATGTGGGTTTACATGGGATTAATGTATAATGAGGGATTACTCGTGCACCATGTGCCATGATCCTTGGCTCATTCTAATTCCATGTTTTGATAATAATGTGTTATCAAGCCTTTATGTTCATGTTTCTCTTGTTATACATTGACATTCCTACTGACTAAAAGGTATTTAATTCATCATATTATTCCATTTTTATTACCTTTCTAGGCTTTATATCTCACCCCATTATTCTTGTTTGTCCTCAGGTTATCCCATGAAATTCTAAGTATGAGGGATTGTAAAAGATGTGTTAAATAAGATGTTGCCTTCTATGTTTTACGCCGTTAGGTATTGTTACCAAGACTCAAAGACACTATACCTCTCAATCCTCTATGTTGTATCAAGTGAATGTTTTATTTAACAAATCATGTCTATGTGTGTAAAACAAATTAGGGTTGTTATAATACTATTCCCAAGGTCATGTTACTATTTCATTGGTTTTGGTTCCTTATTTTTTTTATAATACATATATTTTCATTAATTCTTCATTTAGATATCATTAATAATGATATCAAAGATATTTTTTAGATTTCTACTATATTAAATTTCTATATGAAGGATGAAATTCCTTTGAATAATTTGTGGTTCGTTCGAGTCTTTCTACTATAGAAAAAACTTCTTCCACATCTATTCATTCAATCTATGTTTAGTAATTACACACTATGTGTGGATTTTTTATTATCACATTTCCATGATCAATGAATTTTTATATAAATATACATTTTGTTCAAGTCACATTTTTATATTTAGGACTATTAAAAACTTCCCGTGTTTGGATCTTTTCAATGTGATCTATTTGTTCGTTCATGGATTTTAACCATAACTCATCTGTTACCTATTCATCAAAATAAAATGGTTCCATAGTTGATATGAATGAGGGATGATCATATTTAATCATTCTCATCATTTTTCTGGGTGTGGTCCAATCCGCAATGATGTTGGATTTATTTATTTTTACTCTTTTATTTATCATATGATGTTCAGATGATTATTCTTCAACCATATTTTCACCTTCCTATCATTCTTTTGAATCATCATATTTTTGTTACCCCTTTTTTTTAAAACATATTAATCTAATTATAAATATGAATATGTCCAGTGATCAATTTATTCTTTATCTTCTATCATATCAGCATATGATCTCCTTTAGGTATTTGGGATTTTTTCTTCAATTATCATGAAATCACAACATTCCACAATTTATCCAAGATAATTATCAATACACATGTGTTCTTTAGTCCATAATGAATATCCATATAATATTCCATCATCTACAACATCACCATACTTTCTTTCACATATTCTTTATTTTTGATAAATCATTTACTTCTGAAAAATTAAAATACATCAGATAAGGCTTCTATCATTTCCACAACTCATATTGTGTCTTGATTTCTCCCATAAAAATCCCCATTCAATTTTTAGTGAACAATTCTACTCGAATAACCTCTTTCTAATAATGAAGATGGATACGAATATTAATCAGCATAGTTCTAAGCGTATTAATCACCTGTCAATTTTTTCATTCAACAAATCCATTTTGTTTTAGGGTTCTCATGGATTCCACTTTAATAATTATTCCACATTTTCAAGTAATATTTTAAATTAAATTTAAATTTACTCCCTTAAATTATTAGATCATAGAACATTGATTTTTTCCAAATATCATTCTCAACCATTTTGTGATAACTTTTCATACAGTCATGCACTTTCTTCTTCTTGTGTAAAATAATTAGACAAGACATTATAATTAAATCATTAAAGAATAGAATTAATTTCCTATCTGTACATATTCAATCCATATTTATTATACCACATACATCTATGAGGATCATTGCAAGAATATTTAATTACCTTTTCTTCTTTGGTCGATATGAACTATAGTCAATATTTCCTCAAATCAATGTGTTACATGTTTTTTATTTTTCATGCTTTAGATTAGGGATAACCATGTGTATAATAATCTTATATATATTTTTCATGCATTTATTATTGATGTGAACAAAAATATAGTGCTTGAACATTTTTTCTTCTCTAACTGTCAAGTAGAAAATGTTCTCCTTACTATTATCCTCTTATAAGTTATAATCTAATTTTTATCCATTTAATAGTGAATTAAATTTTTTTCCTTTGATAAGTGAACTCCTTTTGATCCAATTTCACTATTATTACTCCTTCATAGAGTTGAATCAAACTGAGTAGAATGCGGAACAAACCACGAGCGAAGTGAACATCAATTTTCTTAAGATTATAATTTTACATTTATGTGATTCCAATGCTATTATCCTTCTAAAAACTATCACTATCGAACATCAGTGTTCCACCCCAATTTAGCATAATTAAATATATCCTCATTCCCCATCATATGATATTAGAGTATGTTGTCCAAAATCTATGTGATAAATTTCATTATAGATTTGATAGAAATTACTACTTTGTGGGACTTCTGGTTTTTTGTTAAGTTTATTCTATGATAATCTTTAATGATTTGATAAAAATGATGTCCTCTCAAATATGTTTTCCATGTTCCTTTCCTCATCATACTAAGATTATATTTCTAGCACAGAATACCAATTTTCAAGAGATATAGTACATGGTTAGTGGCTTTTTACTTTTCTCTATGACATTTATGTATTGTTCCCCACTTTTCTCTGCCTAAAATGAATGTCTTTATGGACATAGGTAGAATAATAAAATCAATATCCCTTGAATGGATTTATTCTATATGAATAATGGTATGGTCTCATTCAACTTTATTAATTTCAAGCACTTACCTATTTAAATATGTCACTACCTCTTCTTAGTATGACATGGTATGTCCCAGATAACCACTAAATTTACACCCCACAAGAGGAAATGTATTCTCACCACAATTCATCCACATTTAACAATATTTTACAAATGTATTTAGTTAAAAATTACCTGTGGATAATTGAGGATAATTTTTATACAACTTCTCTATTTTTCTGTATATTTATTTGATAGGAAATCGGGTGACTTATTCATATATCCAACATTCTACATCCAAAACTTTTGGGTCATCTTGTTTTTAGCATCAAAAACCAATTTCACATTTCCCCATGAATGTGGATCATTTGTCATTTAATGAATTATATACTCCTTTAGATCCATAGTTATCTGTCTCTGATATCTAAAAATTTGATATTATTCAAAACTATAATTTCTTTTTTTTTTCTCAGAAGAATTTGATTCAGTTTTAAGATTACTATTTATAGTAAAAACATCATCTTCAAGCCCATAACAAGCATTACCTTCCTCTTCTAGTCTGGATGTGTATTCATTTATTAACATTACATTCCCTTCAATTCTGAGATTGAATTCCATAACATCTTATGATCTTTCTTGAGTTATTTAGTTTTATTTTTCTTCATATTCTATTTAATATATTTATTCTTCGAGCCAATAAACTTCTCTGATGAATCTTTAAAGATATGCCTCATATTTTTATTTCTAATTTGTGGATTTTACATTTTATCATGACCATCCTTATTTTCCACCTTTAGATATTCACCATTAATAAAATTATTATATATATATACAAAATTTTAAGGTTTTGACATTTTAAACATAGCAATCATGGCTGATTAGGATCAAAATTTAAACTCTAGTTTAACATCTACAAAAACATTATCAACATCATGTTTTTATTTATTGAAAAAACTATTTCATAGTAATTAAAATATAAATTTTATTTCGACCTTCTAGGAAAATTATTTCGGATTATTATTTATATTTCTTACTTATCATATTTCATCATTGATGTTATTTGTGCATAGATATGCCATGTGGCTAACTCTACCATTACAATAAAATACCAAATGATGATTTAATTCAAATCAACATTTAACTCTCTTGAATTTATTATAAAAAGTGAAATAATTGATCATCCTCATTATCTACATCAACACTATATATATAAATTTAATGTTTAACCATGTATTTGAAATACATTTTCTTTCTTACTCGACCTGTTTCGTCTTCGAGTCTGGATAACATTTCATATTCCACTAGACTACATAGTATATTTTATAGAGAATGCATTGAAAGACGCATTTCCTCATGGGATGAATGTTTTTGATTATAAAGATGTGGTATCCTTATCAAGATTTTCATAACAATGGTAATGTCTTTTATATCTTTACCAAATCTTCTTATTTCTCAAACAACATCAATAATTGATTGTAGAGATGTGGTATCCTTGTAATGTTTTACTAAGTTCATGTTTTTTTATAATTCATATATATTTTCTAATTTTTCCCCCAAAGATTTGGAAGTGTTGAAACTCATCACCTATAGATAGATTTGATAAAAAAGAGCTATAGTAAGGGAATTCTAGGCTTTGGCATCACTATCCGACATTTTCTTGTCAGTTTAATTCATTAACAATCTTGTTTCATCATTAATTTGAATCCCCTATGTTGTGTAAAAAAATAAATTCCAAAATATATTAAATGAAATCTCATCATATTCTCCCAAAAACAAATGTTTATTCCATAAAATATGGGGAATCATGATGACATTTACTGATTTATCCATGATAAAAGAAGATGGTATATTTAACTCTAGATGCCTCTATGATCTGATACAACTTGTTAGACCTTGGAACACCTTGAGAGGGGAGGGGTGAGTCCGGGTTTCAACATTATCTTTTAATGTGAACGATCATGATCTTATGTTGTTATAAAATTGTAAAACCTATCAATAAGAAATGAGAAGAAAAAAATCAGAAGATGAAAGACATATGAACAATATTATGTGGTTTAACACTGTGGTATAGTCCTAGGATAATTCACCGATAATGATTTGGTTATACAGAAATTCACTAATCATAATTAGTTGTGGAATAAAAGTGTTCAGATAGATTTAATTTGTTCCTAAGAATACTATAATAAAATTATTTTAACCATAGAACCCTTCATCCCACAAAGAACATTTGTTGAATCCCCAAATATAATTTCTTTTAGATATGGTTTACTCAGTTTTCTTCATAGATGATTGGGAATAATCGTGTAATATGTATTTTTTACAATACATAGAGTTAACACAACACCACCATAAAATTAACTTGGTTAGTATATACCTAAGGATCATTTTTGTCTTATGATTTTTCGAGATTAAGTATTCTACATGAAACACTTCCATGTGGTAGAGACACCAAATCATCATTATAAAATGATCTATGTCTTAAATGGGGGTAGTTGCATATTGGTATACCTAAAGGACCCTATGCTCAATATCCATGCACATCAAACCCTGTGTACATAATACCTCTTTTTCTAAAATAGTCCATGATCAAACCAACATTGATTGACATTAAACACAAACTAAACTCCATTGTTAGCTACATAAATCCTTGGTTGCAAATAAAATTGTAACTTATTTATTAAATTAATGACTATTTACATAACCATTAGACGATATCTCTTCCATGGGATTTACATTCCAAAAGTTAAAAATTGGTATATAGGTTTTTTTCTAAATTTTCATTCTATGGGGAAAATGTTATGTAATGAACCTATAATATTTTATGAGGTGTATATATCTCACATTAATATCTTATATCATTTATCACCATATTTTTATGATATTAACTGTTTAATGTAATTTCATTCTCTCCTTAATCATAAATATGTGTTCCTTAAAAAAATAATATATTAAAAAGTTTTAATATTTTTTAAAAGATATTAAATGCATCTTGAAGGAAAATTATTTAAAATAAATTTAAAATGGTTTTAAAATATTCCAGTATTGTTTTTCATAAATATTTTAAATTTAATTGTTCTTATAAATTTTTTAAAATTTATTTTATTATTTCAAATATGAAGGAATATTTTCCTCAAAAAATATATCAAATTATCTTTAAAAATAATTATAAATTTTAAAGAAAATTATATGATTTTAAATATGATTTTTATAGTTTATGATTAAAGGATACAATAATTATTCTTTCAATTGTTAGTGTTAGTTCATGAATTATTTATGTCAATTTGGAACACATATGTATGGTTTCTATTATATGAATATAATAAAAAATATATCCCTTCAATTGATTAGTTAATTATATATATTTAAAGAGATAGACATCGATGAAATACAACGTGATCCCAATAAAGTATATGAATTTTCCACTAATATGATATTGGGATTAATCCTTGAATATTAATATGGTATTGAGAGTGATTATTGAATACTAAGATGGTTTGGGTAGTGAACTCATTCCATTAATATGGTATTGACATAAATCAATTAATACTATGTAAATAATTTATAAAAATTATTTTTCAACGAAAAATTCCTTATATTATTCTGAATTCATTCTTTAATATTATATGTTCTTGATTTTCATATGATTCATGTCTTATAATCCTCCATTATTGATTGCATTACTCATATATATGATATTTGATATAAATAATATGAACTTATTATGATATGATCATGCTCTCAAACCATTATGTTCACGAAAATTCGTAGGTATCTTCCTTGTTTAAACATACTTGGAAGTTGAACTCGCTCTTTTATTATGTTTTCTTTTCTATAAGTTATGAAAAATGGTTTTATTTAGGGGTACTAATTAAAATTTTTTGGGAATCATCCATGATCTTTCACCTGACTATAAGTTTTACTTACAAGATTCCAATGTTAGTAAAATAATACAAACTTTGAGTGTGTTGTTTTGTACATCAAAAAATGGTGTAATGTATATGTACGTTATTATTGGGTTTTTATAGTTGTGGTTTATGATTCCATGATATAAAAAAATAGAAAAATAATCAATTTTAGAAATGAATTCTAAAATTTTAAAACTCAAATATGGATGTTTAAGTAATTCTTTGTATGATGTTGATTTGATGCATAAAAATGAAAAAAATTCAAATCACTGAGGGTTTGGATAAAAATTTCAACGGTAAAAAAAAATATAATTTATTACAACTAAGAAGTTTTTTTGGGTTGGAGATGGTGGTGTGAAAATCAAGAATGATTTTTCAAAACCTAATTGATTACATTTTCAAAAGAATCATAATCTTGTTAATAAAAATATATTTATTGGGTTTATTACATTCTTTTACCTCAATATGAGGGATTCAAAATTATTTTCATCCCAAAGGAATTCTATAAACCATAAGAACCTTCAAATTGGATGATGTTATATCCCTACAATACTTAAAGGGAAACAAATCATGTCACCATGGGTCCCACTTTTACATAAAGATAAATGTATTTACAGTGGAAAATTTGTCGACAATTACCATGTGATGTTTATTACCCAAATATTTAATCCAATGGAACCATTATCTTATACAAGCATGATTAATGACTTATTTTTATTTAATATTTAGGTATAATTTTTTTTTGAAATGGTAATTTGGAGAATGAAATTTTTTGATCTTTAAGAATGCTATAAGGGTAATCATGAATGCCTCAAAGTGGACAAATTCATAGGATGTAAACATGAGGGAATAATGTATATATGACTAAAATAATTTTATTTTTGTAAGAAGATGAAAAACATGGGAGATATTTATCATGGAAGAATACACCATGATTGTATGGGTCAAGAAGGGATGTATTAGTGAAGGATATTGTTACATAGATTTATAGTAGGGAAATATAAATGTATAGCACATGAATTGTTGAAAGAGAATACATGTCACATATTTCCATAAAAAAAGAACACATTAAAATATTAGAGAACAATAATCATAGAATCATCAATTTTTGGAATGATGCGGGTTTAAAAAAATTGGTTACTAGAAATATAAAATTGTAGTGAAAATCATCAGGAGAACATATTTTCTCTTGTTTAATAGAACAAGTCAAAATCATCATCGTGTAATCCAATTATACGACCATGGATATGTAGTTAATTTTAGTCAAAATTATTATAATATCATGGTAAATATTTTTCACTCATTCTTCAAGGAAGCAGAAATGTAGAAAATCAATACCATATTGGGGAGGAAAATTTCTCCACAGAGTATAAATAATAAATAAAATCATATAGAATAAATCGATTATAAATTTATGAAAAAAATATCTGGAGAGGTTGGTAAATATACATTGTACTCATTACATTAACCATCCAATATTGATCAAAACCACTCAAGTGATTCTTGTGATGAGGAGAAGATCATCTAGAGTTCCTACATCTTCAAGAAGATGATTTAATTAAGATTACTAAAGATCATGAATGTTTATAAATGTAGTCCAATTTTGCCCAAATAAATGGATAAAATTAGATACTAGCTACTATTTATTGTTTACTACAAAACAACCTAGATTATATCGATCACACATAAGACTAATGTTTATAGATTCATGACCTTATACCGAATAAGGAATGTAATATTTCATGAATTAAATTCTTGATGCTCTAGACTGATAATGATAATAAATATAAATATCAGCAGAGAAAGTAATATTTAGAAATACATGGAATTAAACAACATGTATAGTCTGTCATAATACACTTATAATATGGTGTTATGAAAATAGATATTGTATATAAAAAACATATATTTAACTATGTTGATTGAAATGTACATTCCAGAAACATATTTCAAAGATGTATCCCTTCTAGTATTATACATATCTAATATAGTATTGATACATTTAAAAGAATAAATAACTCTATACATAATGTGGTATGGAAAGAATCCTACCAAAGATTATTTTCAGTAGTTTGGATGAAAATTATTTATACAGAATATTTAAAAATCATAAAAAATAGATGACTATGTAGGTCAAAGAATATTTATAAATTATTCATAAAAAATGAAAGATTAGAAATAATAAATAAAATTAATTGAAAAAAATAATTGAGAGATAATATGTTTTGGTGGAAGATGACCACAATGAATCATCACATGAGAGAGTTTTTCTTGACAACAAATTGAATTCATAATCTGAAATTGGTATAAAAGATCATAATTTAGTGTTGGTTCTATTAAATGAATATAAATAAATTGTTGATAAAAATTCTAGAAACATCTATATGTTTTATGATGTTCATAATGATAAAATCGTATGGATGAAATCTCAAAATGAAATATTTGTTCTAACTAGAAATCCCCAATAAAATCCCAAATAATGAAGTCTATGTAGAATGTATCATTGTTGTATGTTGTTGAACCAAAATCTTTTAAACAAGATTAATGTGTTGAGATTATTGAAATTTTATGATTTAGTAGCTTGACCAAATAGAATAGAATTATACATGTGAAGTGATTCAATGTCCTTTTAAAAAAATCTCATTGAAACCAAATCGGTTTTTAAAAATAAATAAATGATGAAATCATCATGAAATATTAAAAATAATGGATAGTGTGTTAAAGGTGTTCTTAAATTGAAGGAAATGATGTCGATCAAAGACATCACCCGTTAAAGGGAATGAATTTATTCTCTTATTTATATCCATAAAAAATTATAAGAGGTTTATAATTTTTTGAATGGACATTAAATTACCCTTTATGAATGTTATTCTTGGAAAAGAAGTTTTTATTGAGAATCATGATGGGTTTCTCATAGTTTAAAACGAATAAAAAAATATTCTTTTAGAAGGACATGTATGGCCCCATGCATGAACTATGATCATAGTACTCAAGTAGAGAATAATTTTGAGGAATTTTGGTGTTCAAATAATAGGATTTTATCATAATGTATATATCATGAAGAAAAATAAGTGGTGGTTGATGGATTTCATATACATCAATGAAATTATTTTTGGAGGTATGAATATAATTGAATGCATTCAATTTTCAGAACATATGTGGTGAGAATTTGAAATGTGGTTAATTTTTTAAATCTAACATATCAATGTCTTGAGGTTTACTCAATTTTTTGTGTAGTTTATTTATCTCTCAAACCAAATAAACCAAAAAAATTCAATAATATTAAAAACCAATGAATCCAGTCTAATAAAATATCTTGAAGAGATATGGGAATAATTATCAATATATGTATTGGGAAACAATTTCAATGTGCCCATATATTGGTAAAACATTTGGATTTCCTTTATTTTACAAAGACATTCCCATAAATGTTTTTTTCAATAATTAAGACTACATGGATTCAATGTGATCCCGAGGAGCATCACCTAAATTTTGTGCATGGAGTTTTTCAGAAAATTCATCATACATTGTAATATGGAATATTTTATCAGAATTTTTCATGGAACGAATTTTGGGGATTGAATATTTTTACATAGGATTTTATTGTAGACAACCGAAAATAAACGTTCGATCATTATTTTTTATCATGGACTCAAATGTATCAAATGAAAATGAATGAATGAATATTGTATATCTTGATCACTATTAATGTAAAATATTTTGTTGTCATTGAAGAATAAAACCAAATGATATGGAAGAAGAAAAAACATGATTATTATGGTGATGGAGTTAATTCTATAATTCAGATTATGTTTGGAAACATAAGGTCAATAAATATTAAAAAATATCATATCCAACATTCAAAGATGGGGAACAATAAAATAAAATATCATTACATAAAATATAATCTGGAGAAAAAATCTATTTAATTGAAAAATGTGTTAACGCATGATCAAGTAGAAAACTTCTTGAGTGAGAAACTATCCAAATAATTGTTTGAAAAGCATCAGTAGGTTCTTGGTGTATAGCATCCCGTGTCAAATTAAATAGGATTAGATGGAAAAATCATTCCCTTTTTTTCTTCTATAATAAATCCAAACATTTCCACCTCAATATACTTATTTTACCACCCCATGCACTAAAGATATCATTATTTGAGACTCAATAAGTTCATTTACAATGTGGAAGAAATATATAGGTAAGTATTTTAAGGGGAGAAAAAAATTATAATGGGAAAATTTTCAATGAAAGACCAAGGGGTGTTTGGAGTTTTTTATCCAAATATCTATAGGTGATTATGATTTATTTTAACTATTTTCATGTTTCTCATAACAATAAATTTTCATGTGAAAATATAATTGATTATTAGTGGATCATTGATTTAGTACATAAAAAATTAGTTTTTGTAATATTTATAGGATTTTTATCAACCCCACTGGGGGATACAGGTTTCTGAAAACACTATGGTGGTTTGGTTGTGGTGATTGATGACAAATAAATAATAATATAAGTTTAATGAAAAAAAAATTCCAAACCATTTTCAAATGAATATTCCATTTCCATGGTTATTTTGATGTTAAAATGTTTCCCACCAAGGTAGCTCTACACCATTGGGGAACAAGCTAAGAAAACTAGCACTAGAAGCACCAAGGAGGAATTCATGGGGCACACATGGTTCAAAATGATGAATGTGTAGTAGTCCAAGCTAATGTTGTGGAATCACTGAGATTATGGTCTATTGGTTAGAGAGACACAACGGATGATCCTGTAGTGGCCTCATTTCCAATATATTTTTAGTAAATAAATCATGTTAACAGATATTACACGGTAATACTGGATGATTTTAAAATATGGAAAAAATGATTTTTCACTCTATGAAGAACCCAAAATATCCACTAAAAAATTTATGGATGAGTGGATTTAATAGATAATAATTAATTTATGGTTCCTATGTCATAGAAAACATACTACACTACATCACATGAAAGATTAAAATGATTACATGATGTATCACGGCCTCATGACATGGAGGGTCTAAAATTTGAATAGGAGTTTTTAGGATTTCCAATTCTACAGAGGCTATAATGAAGTGTTAGTGAAAAAAACACTAATATTTCAGTGGGATGAATATAGAATAAGTACACGCCTCCGGATCTATAGAGTTAAAGTGCAATTATTCCTATGAGAAAAGTCAATCAAGTTGATAACAAGTCTACCAGACATAATATTTTTTATCATTGTGAAAAAGTATGGAGTGTCTCATGATACCAATATATTAATGGAAGCCATATTGTGTAATGTGAAATATTTCATGGTGCAAAAGCATAGTTTCACACCCAATACCACAATCAATAATGTTTATATGTGAGGAATAATTTATTCATAGTATCTTATAAGATGAAAAACTAATTAGTAAATTTTTAATTAATGGTATATGATGAACATATTAATATGAGGGGACACATAAAATGTTCATTATGATAGAAGATTCCATAATTTCCTTTTTAGTGATTTTAAAATATGGATAATGAAACCAGAAATTGTTGAAATCTAAAATACATTGAGAAAACAATGCAAAAAGTATAATATATTTTTTAACTAGTTGCTATAGATTTTGTTCAGAATTTCATCTAGATGATTGAAGGTAAAATAAAGAATTATAGGAGGACCATCCTCACTATGTGTCAATATTATTATGCTAATGAGGAATACCAGTGTATTTTAATTTTTAGAACATCCTAATGTGATGAAATAAGTTAAAAAACAACATATTGATTCCATTGTTGTTGAAAACAGGTGAGTTCTTATAATGTTAATGGTAGTGATCCAAGTGTTCCAGTGAGGCTTCCTTGAATTATACATTAATAAGTAATGTATAAATAAATTTTGTTCCCATTTTCATTTTTAGTCATGTTGTTATGATGTATCTTAGTGAATGTGAATAATGTAAAATCACGAGTTTCATTATTTTCCTTTCATCATTCAATAAAATAAAAAATAGAGTGTTCCTCAGTGTGAGATAAAAATATCCTGATGATTGAATGCAATAATTATACATTGATTCACCCTAACCCATTTTGGGTTTTATAATAAACATTATTTTAATATACTCTGAGCAGTCTATCCCAAATTCTCTCTATGCAATGATACCTGAAAGAAGATAATCATTAATCAAGAAAAATATGAAACCTACTATGTTTGTAAAATAATTAAATATTAAATTTATGATAATTACCCGATAAAGGAAAATTTATTTTTAGAATAAGACTAAATCAGATAGCATACTAAGCGTTTCATTCATTTGATACATGAATAAATGTTTTTAAATTTAATTTACAATGTTAATCATAGGAACCCTTTATTTCTTTATATAAAAATAATATTTTTAATCAATAAACACTAAAATAATCATGTAAATGAAAAATAAATATAATTATACATGGGATAAATTAATATTTAATAATTCATACATAATAAAATTAATAACATTTTATAATTTACCCATGAATTTGAGACATTCCATAACTAAAAAAATACAAACACCATATATTAATTCTCAAA
This sequence comes from Viscum album, assembly GCA_963277665.1. Classification (NCBI taxonomy): domain Eukaryota; kingdom Viridiplantae; phylum Streptophyta; class Magnoliopsida; order Santalales; family Viscaceae; genus Viscum; species Viscum album. Next base: position 789,988,950 of record OY728157.1, read on the forward strand.
AGTTATTTTGTATTAGATATTTATATTACATATTTTTTTAATGTGTTACAAAAAATTTAAATAATAAATGTAAAAATATTTATAATGAATTAATATATTTTCATTTTATATGATAAATAAATATCTTATAATACTTTTTAACCTAATTTTATAATTATTTAGATTTAATTATTAAATTTATAATTGAAATTGAGTGAAATCAAAAATTTTACATGAATATTATATTTGATTAAATCCATTAAATCTCGTTACATGATATATAATTTTTAATACATATATCTTTTTAATTTTATTAATGATATTTTATGAATAGAGATTATTTTAAATTAGTATGAATTTTTAGAATGGTGAGTATAATGACAAGTCATTGTTTAGTGGTAGTTGTATTCTATGAAAGTTGTCATATATAATTGAGTTCTAACTAGCATCATATTTAATGATGGATATCAATATTGTATATGTTATGTGATTTATGGTTTAAAAAAAATATATTCTATCATAGTATACATAATCTACTATCATGTTAAATGATATAATAAAACTTGATAATCCTTTATGGATCACCTCATATTATATCTTATATAGAATAAAATAATCCCAGCATTGGCTTTATTATATAATATCAATATTCCAACTGCATTTTAATGTCCCTATTTAGATTCACATAATTATTTCATAAATAAGAAAATAAGGTAATGAAATTATACAACTAATAGGATTATATGAAATGATTTAAATTTAGTAAATATAGTATAAAAAATTAGAAACCATTAAACAAATGATCCTCCATGTGTAAAATGCAAACCACATAATTACAAAATCAATAATGTGTTTGTTACAAAAAAAATTAATCTAAACCTTCTAGTGATCAATATGTTTATAATGAATCCTTAGTTTTAGATGAAGGAATCCCTCCTCAATACCATAATTAACAATTATCTCATTGAAAAACGGAAATGATGGGGGAAGGGATATAATTATATAATGAGGAAAATATCATAATTATTTATATTCCTGAAAGAATACCATATCATATTGAATTCCACGTTATAAAGGACCAATAGTAAACTACATGGGAAAATAATCATTTACTCATTTTTTATTAGTAAATACATGTAGTTACAATAGTATAAACCATCAGTTGACCAATGCCATGTATTATCATTCATTGAAAAACTTATTATTAATAATAGTTTATGTGTGGATGATTCATGAATGTTAATATTTATAATTTTGTTATCATAATCAATCATAACTTTTCTCATGAATCATACAAAATATTACATCACAAAATGTTATGACTAATCCATATTTTATAATATGATATGGAAGTAGAATATTTACAATATAATTTGTCTTATCTTATGCAATATACTTTGTATATGGTAGGAATTGAAATCATTACCATTGACTATATGACTTTTATGTATCATAAATTGTGACATGAGAGTTTTAGATAATGTCTCATTTATCATTATCACTAATCTTTCTTCAGTATTTTTTTTCCAAAAATAAAAACATTTTAATAAAATTCATTTTCATATTATGAGAAATTTATCATTTAAATAAAATAATATATAAAAATTTCAGGGTAATCACTAGTGTAGAAATCGTTTTTTACATCACCATTTTTTACATCGGTTATATATAACCGACGTAACAATGGGGCGAGTAGATTTTTCACGTCGGTTATTTTAATAACCGACGTTACAAATCGCGCCTGTTGGGTTTTTACGTCGGTTATCAAATAACCGACGTAAAAAACCAATGCGCGGGGGGTTTTTTTACGTCGGTTATTTTGTAACCGACGTAAAAACCAGATATCGACGCGTTTTTTACGTTGGTTATCAAATAACCGACGTAAAAAACGCGTAGATATCGGGTTTTTTTACGTCGGTTATTTGGAAACCAACGTAAAAAAAATCTGATATCTACACGTTTTTTACGTCGGTTATCAAATAACTGACATAAAAAACCAAAGCGCGGGAGCCTTTTTACGTCGGTTTTAAGATAACTGACGTGAAAAAGCTAAAAAATAGTTTATAACGTCGGTTATTATATAACCGACGTTATAAATCATTTAAAAAAATTAAAGCCCGTGTTCTGTCATTTACGATTTTTTCGATTGACAGTCGCCAACTCATCTCTCTCTCACGCGGTAAACCCTAATCGGCTCGTCAATCGCCTGCATTACACTCATTTTGGCTTCATTGTTTATCTTCTTCACTGCTCTCGGATCTATCATCTCAACTCGCGACATTCAAGTAAGCCTTCCACGAATTTATTTCGTTTGTTTTTGTTTCGATTCTTGATGTTCTTTTCGTTCGTTTTTGAATCTCGTGGATTTTTTTTTATTGCAAATGGTTATTATGTTCATTCAACTCGCAACATTCAACTCGCAAATGATTATTAAAACATTGTGGATTAGCATCAGCAAAATCTGAAAAATAATGGGTGGTACTGTAACGTTCCATTCTTCCAGCAACATTATTATTTTCATTCCCTAAGTTATAAAAATAAGTATTATGTAGGATGAATCAAAAATTTAATATGTGAGATGAGTTGATTTATGTGTGAAACCCATGACAAACACATATGTGTTTTTTTATTGGTATTACATATATATAGTTCGACATATACTTTTTTTAAATTACCATGATATTAACATTACTTTTTCTAAAGAAATATTAATGTCCTTAGATTATATATCGGATCAAAAGGATATAGTAATTCTAATATATAATCAGAATGATCAGATAATATGACAATATTATTAAACATAAAACAAATGGTCTATATTCATATTTTTGACATGACACTTACGATGTATAGCTATTTGGTGTTGGGTACTTATGAAAACTACTACTACTTTCAAGATTTTTTTTATATTTTAAATGGTTTTACATTCAAATTATGATTTTTTCCATATAAACATGTTTTGTCTTATATTAAAAATATATATTTTTTGTTGATATTTGTTATAGGTAATAATGAGTCGAAGTTGGATTACGGCACATCAAATGAGCAATGAATTTGAGGAAGGTGTTGATGCCTTTTTGGAATTTGCAAAATGAAATGTTCCAAGTAGTTACATTTTTTTCTGTCCATGCCTAAAATGTTTGAATATGAAGAAGTTGAAAAGTAGAGAGATAAATGATCATCTGATATGTCATGGTTTTAATCCGAGTTACATCACTTGGATTTGGCATGGTGAAACTGGACGGAATGTCACTGATGATGATGATTCGCAAGATGGTAACTCCGATGGAATTGATGAAATGATTCGCGATATTGTAGCAGAACAAATTGAGATAGAACCGACAGTTGCACGTCTATATGGTGATGCTGAAAAACCATTATATCCCAGTTGTACAGATTTTACGGTTCTGTCAGCGATGTTAAGATTGATTAACCTAAAGGCGAAGCATGGATGGAGTGACAGAAGTTTTACAGAGCTGATACGATTGATGAAAGACATTCTTCTAAAAGATAACGATCTTCCAGATTCACATTACAAAGCCAAGAAAATATTATGCCCGATGGGATTGGGATTCAAGAAAATACATGCCTGTCCGAATGACTGCATTATATATAAGAAGGAATATGAATTTCTGTTAGAGTGTCCAAAATGTGGGACATCACGGTATAAGGTGAAAGAAAAATCACAGGGTGATGTAGAGATTACAAAGCTCCCTTCAAAGGTATATTGGTATCTTCCTATAATTAATCATTTCAAACGTTTATTTGCTAATTCACATGATGAAAAAAGGTTAAGATGGCATGCTGAAGAGCGGGTATGTGATGGAAAAATACGTCATCCTACTGATTTTCCACAATGGAAGAAAATTGATGCGCAGTATTCTACATTTGGAAATGAAATAAGAAATCTCAGACTAGGGTTGTGCACAAATGGAATGAATCCATACCAAACACTCAGTAGCACACATAGTTCATGGCCTGTTTTATTGGTAATTTACAACCTCTCTCCTGAAGTTTGTATGAAGCGCAAATATGTCATGTTGAGTACAAAGATCTCTGGTCCAAAGCAACCCGGTTATGATATTGATGTTTACTTGTCACTGTTGATTGATGATTTGAAACTGTTATGGGCTGATGGTATTAGGGTGTATGATTATTATAAAATGGAATATTTTCAACTGCATGCAGTGCTTCTGTTCACTATAAATGACTTCCCAACGTATGAAAATTTGTCTAGATACAGTGTTAAAGGGCATAAAGCATGTCCAATTTGCGAACAATAGACGTCCTATTGTCAATTGCATCATGGGAGGAAAACAGTGTACATGGGTCATCGAAAGTTTTTGTCTATGTAACACCCTTATAGAAGACTAAAAATGGAATTTAATGGCTCACAAGAATTTGATACTCCTCCAAAACCTTTATCCCATGATCTGTATTTTGAGAGGGTGAAAAACCTTGACGTGACATTGGGAAAGACACAGAAATCTGGTAATGATAGACATATTTGGAAGAAAAGGTCAATATTTTTTGAGCTACCATATTGGAGGTATCATGAAGTTAAACATAATATTGATGTCATGCACGTGGAGAGGAATATCTGTGATTCTTTGATTGGAACATTGTTAGATATTAAAGGAAAGACTAAAGATGGGTTGAATGCAAGATTAGACTTACTATCAATGGGAATACGTTTGGAGTTAGCTCCCACTCCTAAAGGAAGATGAACATTTCTTCCCCCGGCTTGTCATACATTATCGAAGAATGAGAAAATTAGCTTCTGTTAGTGTCTTCATGATACCAAAGTGACTCAAGGTTATTCTTCTAATGTAAATTTTTTTGTCTCAATGAAGGACTTGAAGTTGATCGGTATGAAATCACATGATTGTCACATCATGATGCAACAAATTCTACTAGTTGCACTGCGTGGAATATTGCCCATTCGTGTCAGAAAGACTATAATGAAGTTGTGTTATTTTTTCAATTAAATTTGTAACAAGGCGATTGATGTGAATGATTTGAAAATTTTGGAAAAGGATGGAATTTTAATACTTTGTCAATTGGAAATGAATTTTCCTCCAACTTTTTTTGATATAATGGTGCATTTAATGATTAATCTGGTTCGAGAAATAAAGCTTTGTGGACCTGTATATCTTCGTTGGATGTATCCTTTAGAAAGGTATATGAAAATATTAAAGGGGTATGTTAAAAATCTATATCTACCTGAAGCCTGAATTATTGAAAAGTATATTTCTGAGGAGGTAGTAGAGTTTTGTACGAGCTACTTGGCTGCGGCGCAACACATAGGTTTGCCTCCATCTCGCCATGAACGAGTTAATAATGAGGGAAAGGGGATTCGCGGCTTGAAAGTCAAATCATTGTCAGCTGAACAGATGAAGAAGTTAGAATCATACATCTTGAAGAACATAGCTGATGCTCAACCATATATCACATTTCACATTAATGAGTTGAAACAATGTCATCCAAAGAAGAAAGAAATGTGGATTTTGAATGAGCACAAAAAAACTTTTTTGTCATGGATTAAAAAGACTTTTCTTGGTAGATCAGATGTATCAGAGACATTAAAATGGATAGTGGGTGGTCCATGTTTAAATGTGATAACATGGTCTGGTTATGACATTAATGGTTATACATTTCATACAAAAGCTCAGGACAACAGAAGTGCAGTTCAGAATAATGGTGTATTGGTGTTTGCAGAAGCAATGCATTTTTCGAGTGCTAAGGACAAAAACCCAATTTCTGCATCAAATTCATATTATGGAGTGATTTAATACATATGGGAGGTTGATTACTTTAAAATTAAAGTTCTTGTTTTTAACTGTAAATGGTTTAACGGTAACAACAATGTCAGACATGGTGAATTTGGAATGACACTTGTTAATCTGAATAGATTGGAAGACACATCTGATTCTTTTATAATGGCAACACATGCAAAAAAAAAAATTTATGTAGTAGATCAATCAGATATGCAGTGGGCTGTTGTTTTACAAGGGAAAAAACAATATGTTGGTGAGGATGAACTTGATGAATATGCTGATTTATGTGAGATCCCTACTTCAATGGAAATATTAACAGAACATAATGACGATCATGTTGAAGACATAGTTTGTGCCATAAGGAACTATCACGACGAAGGAATTTGGGAAAACAATCCATCTTTACATTCCTAAAATTACAGGTAACATATGTTTATTTCTTGTTTACATTTATTTTTTCCATAAATGTTAGATATTGTAAGTTTTTTATTTATTAAAACATGTTTTAAAATAAAATAAGTATATGTTATTGTTTGTTTTAAGTTTGTTTAGTTTACTTTATCATGTTTATTGTTGTACCCCTCTCTCTTGGATTTAAATGATCACAATCACTCTCATCGTGTTCTAACTTGTTTTCAAGTGTTTTGATGCTTGGAAAAAGGTTTCCCAGGAGTTGGGCCAAGAAGGCTGATAGTGGACTCTCTGAGTCTACCGGTCAACCGGTGGATTCCCACCGGCCAGCCGGTGGTCTCTAGCAGAAGCATTTCTTTCTGCCAGAGCCACCGGTCAGCCGGTGTTAGCGCACCGGCCAGCCGGTATGGGCACCGGCCAACCGGTTCTTGCCCACCGGCCAGCCGGAGGACCCAGTCAGTAGGCTTGCCCACTGCCTAGTGACACCGGCCAACCCCTGGATGACCACCGGCCAGCCGGTGGAACCCAGACAGAATGAAATTCTCTACGACCGAACAGTTTATAACCATTACTTTTCTATTTTCTGATTACAGTAGTATTAAAATATTTGAATTTATATATTTGTTCACTGACAATTACTTTACCATGTTTACAATGTTTACCAGGTTTACCATTTCTTCCATTTTTTACCATCTTGACCATCTCGACCATCTTGACAATCTTTTCCATTTTTACCATTGATTAACATGCTTACCATATTACCAATGTTTACTATTATGTAACCTAGTACACTTTTCTATATTCTGATTACAGTAGTATTAAAATATTTGAATTTGTATATTTGTGAACTGACGTTTTTTTTTGATTTGAAGGATAATGACAGATCATTCAGATGATCAACCACATGATTCTGGGGAGGAGCATATTGCTGGTCATACCTCTGGGGATGAACATTCACATGCTCCTATTACGACAAAGAGTTCAAAGGTTGGTAAACGTGGTTGCACACGTTTACCAAAATTATCACTTGCCCGTACGCAAGATCAGAGGATTGTAGTTGAGTTTCATGATGATGATATTCCTAGAGGTCCGAATGCCAAATATTTTAAGTGTTTTGTTGCAACTCAGGCTAAGACCAAAGTAATCATTCTGTATGATGATTGGAGAGGTGTGGATAAAGCGATTATCTCTCATTTGTGGGAGACGATTTTGGTAAGATCTTTTGTCATTGTTTGACCATTCTTTTAATGTTTCTGGTATATATAATATGTTTAACCTCTTCTTTATCAGATGAAATTTGATATTCCTGACACTGGAGGAGTCAGGAAGAAATTCTTATCGTTGGATGCCAGGAGATGGAGGGATTTCAAATCAACCCTCACATCTGATTTCATTTATGGTCATAGGAGTCAGGACAATCCATGTCGTATATATCCTTTTATAGATGAAGACACATGGAGACAGTTTTTTGAAAGTAGAAAAAAAAGAGTCATTTCTGGTAAGGGCAATGTAAACTTTTATATAATTTCTTATATAAATGATTTTATTAATGTTTTGTTAATGATTTCTTATTCTTAAATTACAGCACACAAGGAAAGCTCATCAAGAGATCCAATCTAAAAAATGTATACCCTCATAGTTTATCTCGGGGAGGGTATACATTATTGGAAGAAAAAATGATAGCGGAAAAATTTCAACAACTAAGAGCTAAGTCTTCAAGCTCTGGAGAGGTGGCCCCTCCATCCCATCCATCTAGACATGAAAAATGGAAGAGAGATCGGAAGGGAAAAAAGGGAAATATCTTACGGAAGAATCGAGAATCGTAGCTGAGAGGATTGTAAGATATCTATTTAATTTATTTAAGTTAACTTTTTTTTCATATAAGTTTTAATCATTACAGAAATGTTAAATTAATTAATACAGGACTATCTTGAGGATCAAAGTTCAGAGGGGACATTTACAGCTACTGGGAGGGAAGATATTTTATGTGCAGCATTGGGAAGGCCCGAACATCCTGGTCGTGTAAGAGGATATCCAACAAGTGTATCGGTAAGAAAAGTGTTTCCAAGTTCTTCAACATCTAACATTGAAGGGGCTTATAAAAAAAATAGAATCCTTGGAGGCTGAAGTTCAAAATATTAATGCGACGATGGAAGACAAGATTAGAGATTCGGTGCAGTCTCTGTTTGCAGAAATGCAAAGACAATTTCAGACTGTAGGTCCCACTCCTCCACCTCCCCCTGCAGACCCCATTATTTATCCTCCACCTCCACCAGTAGCTCCCACTCCCCCACCTCAGCCTGCAGACCCCATTTTTTATCCTACGCCTCCACCGCAGCTTCCTACATATTGCGAGTTGTATGTTGATGATTCTCAACATCATATAGTAGCATACGGGTTGGTATATTGTATAGGAGATACAGTTCATCATCAACAATTAGACGTAGTGAATCAGAGGGTCACTGTACATGATATTATGGATAGATCAGCTAGGGTACCAATACCTACAGATGAGGTGGCGACAGTTGGACAGAGTATCGGCCATTTTTTAGTTTGGCCATCCAGACTTCTTCGACTCATTACCATAGAGGTATGAATGTTATATCTTTTATTTTATTTTTTTATTAAAGTTGTTTTATCATTTGAAAACTACTATAATTCTCAATTTTTTTTCACAGGAATACTTCAAAGGTAAAGAAATACTGTATAGACAACAACAAAGATAACAGGCTATGACATCAGATACAGATTCCAGTGGTCTTGACAGATTGTCAAGATATTCACATTTGTTGTTGGGTTTTTATGAGTTTCCAATGGAATCTCATGTTTGTGGATGTGAAATTACTGTGGGGATTACAAAATCTGATATCATGGAGCTTGTTACTGGAGAAAAGTTGGGCATCAACGTGGTGAAAATTTTTTCCATGTAAGTCTTAACACCTTTTCCCTGCGTTTTATTTATTAGAAATGTATACTTATATATGTTTTGTATTAGGTATCTTTATAAAATTTGTGAGAGGAATGAACTGACAGAAGTATATGGTTTCATGGACCTGCAATTGATTTCCCCTGAAACATGTGCATTGACTGAGGAACAAAGAATGGATTATATTGCTGAACGATTTGAAAAGAATATAATCCAACAATGTTGGATGATGCCTATTTGTGAGAGGTATGAAACACATTTCTCTCAAATAGTTAATTATATTTTAACATAAAAAACCACTAACATTAAATTTGATTTTATCAGTAATCATTGGATGTTAGGGATTTTTTTCCCAATGGAGAAAGCTCTTTATTGGATATGCTCTGTTCATGGTGATGTGCGGGCAAGTTTTAAGAATATAAAGGAAAAGTAAGTTTCAATTTCTCAATAGTTTTATATATTATAATAAATTTTAAATTTACCCCATTCATATTATTTTTCTAACAATGCATGGGCCTAATTTCGAAAAAACACAAAGAAAAGAAATGCAAAGATCAAATATGTAAAGGCGAAGGTAAATTTCCATTTATAATTTGTACTTTTTGATTTATTACATAAAAATAATATATTGAATTTACACTCATTCAAAACAGAATTGTCATGAAAAACAAGGCCTCATCGAATGCGGATATTATATGTTAAGATTTATGTATGAAATAATAACAACTAGGACAGTTGTGAATTTTGACCTGGTACGATTTCCTCTTAAACTTTGCCATCATATTTCAATTTGATTTATTCATTATACACGTAAACTATCTTCTTTTTAATTTGTAAATTTTTGATGACCCTCAACCCTATACTGCTGAAGACATCAAACACGTACAAGTGGAGTGGTCAAATTATTTTACAGGTTTGATTGAATTTTAGTTGTTTGAAATTTTGAATATTGTCGTTTTAATTGTCTATTTGGTAGTTGTTTAGGTTTGATTTAGTTTTTTTTGAAGTTGACAGTGTATGTTTTGAATGTTATATAAGTGAATGTTTAATTTTGCTCTACTTCTTGTTTTGGTCTACTTTTGATGGTTCTTCTGGTATGGATTTGGGTCTGTGGGGGAGGGGTCCCCAGGGTGTGTGGGTGTGTTCAGTGGGGTTGGGGGTGTCCATCGGTCTGGAAGGGCTGTCCAGTTGGGTGGGGGGGACAGTCTTGGGGGGTGGCAGGGATGTCAAGGGGTGTGGGAAGCCGGTCCAGGGGTGTGGGAGTGCTGTCCAGGGGTGGGGGGGTTGTCCAGGGGTGTGGTGGGGGCTGTCAAGTGGGGTGAGGGGGTGAGGAGGTGTTGTTCAGGAAGGTGGGGGGTTGTCGAGGGGTGTTTGGGGGTGTCCGGGGGTCGGGGGCAGTCCAGGTGTGTGGTGGGGGCTCCAATGGGGTGGGGGAGGGTTGTCCAAGGGGTATACATGAGGGTGGGAGCTCCAATGGGGTGGGGGAGGGCTGTCCAGGGGGTATACATGAGGGTGAGGGCTCCAACGGGGTTGGGGAGGGCTGTCCAGGGGGTATACATGAGGGTTAGGGCTCCAATGGGGTGGGGGAGGGATGTCCATGGGGTATAAATGAGGGTGGATGCTGTCTAGTGGGTAAGTTTTATATGTTATCTATTTACATGCTTATTTTTGATGTACTTCTGTTTTTGTGGTATGATTTCTTGATTTATTTTCTGGTTGATTCTGGTGGAGAGAAGATCACTGCATTCTGTTTAAAAAAAATTGGGTTTATCACGTCGGTTATTTAATAACCGACGTGATAAAATGCCTAGAAAATAGTTTATCATGTCGGTTATTTAATAACTGACGTTATAAAAGGAATGTAAAATAGTTTATCACATCGGTTATTTAATAACCGATGTGATAAAAGGCCTTGAAAATGGTTTATCACGTCGGATATTTAATAACCGACGTGATAAAAGGCCTGGAGAATGGTTTATCACGTCAGTTATTTAATAACCGACGTGATAAAGGGCCTGGAGAATGGTTTAGCACGTCGGTTATTGAATAACGGACGTGCTAAACGGCCTGGACAAGGGTTTATCACGTCGGTTATTGACTAACTGACGTGATAAACCCCCCTCCCCCCGGTTTTTCACGTCGGTTTTATAGAACGGACGTGATAAACCACCCCCACCCCAGTTTATCACGTCGGTTCTTCGATAACCGACGTGATAAACCATTCCCCATGCCTTTTATCACGTCGGTTCTAAAATAACCGACGTGATAAACCATTTTCCAGGCCCTTTATCACATCGGTTCTAAAATAACCGACGTGATAAACATCGCGATTTTATGATTTTTGACGTCGGTTTTTAAATAACCGATGTCAAAATCCTTATTTATAACATCGTACGTATTAACGTCGGCTAGAAACCGACGTAAAAAATTAAAAATAACCGACGTAAAAAACGTTTTCTGCACTAGTGAATGATCATTAAAAAATATTTTTACTATTTTATATCAATGTCAGAACAACTTTTAGAACATTAAACTTCTCAAACTAAAATATCAAATTTGTTTTAATAAAATAATAATAATAATATATATATATATGATAAATTAACTTTTCAAATGAGAATATATAAAAAACATATTGTTATTTTGGCATCAATTATGTTACATAGATTTTTCAAAATATTTTTACAATTAGAAGAAAGGAACATAGAATATGAAAAAATGTAAATGATTTCTTATCTAAACTATAATGTACTTAGAGAATTTTATTTTATATTAAAAAATTTATTTAACTAATTCATAATTTAATATGATCATCAGAAAAAATCAAATAAAATTAAAAAATAGTTGATTATATATATTCTATAAAATTTTATAAGTTCAAAAATATTTATACATTGACAAAATAATGAAAATGACATAAATTTTTAAATTAATATATTAATATCATTCTTCTGTTATAAGAGATTAAAAAAAGTAATAAATTTTTTAGTACTTTAAATTTAATAAATATTTATTTTATTTTTATTTCTCTAAAAAGGAAAATTATTGTGCTTATAATTTATATATATTTTTAATAGTAAATTTTTTTTTAAAATTTTTAAGAATAATATTGGATTATAAATTTTATATGTGAGTGAATTTAAAATTAGATGTGAATTTTTCCCAAAAAAACTGGACATATCAAGTGTGGGGAATTCTATGAATGTAAAATTAAGTAATTCTTCATTTGTTAAAATTATTTATATTATTTAAATAAAAATTGAAATAAACATGTCAAAATAAAACTGTGTAAACCAAATGTCTTTGTGGATGTGAAAAAAATGAATAGTGCCTTCATAAATTGTTATTATTTTCAGCTAGGAATTTCATATCATTAACCAATTAATCACAAAAATATGACTCAAAAATATAATTCTCAAAAATAAAATGTTGTATATTTTATTAAAAAGGGTTTAGAAGGAGGAAATTCAAAATATTTATTTCCATTGTAGTTGGGTAATATTAGTCATTAATTGTTAATAAATATTCTATAATGACAAATAATTTAAAATTGGAGAATTGAAATATAGGTCTATGAATCATGGAAAACTAAATGAGGGATCGATTAAAATGCTAAAAATTAAACATGAGATATTCATAATATAGATGGAATATTTTCCAAATAATGTAATGTTAAAAATCCCTGTATGTATGATAATTTTCAATGATTAAAAATGGGATAATTATTGAAAATGATGTGGTGATGAGTAAAAATTAAATTTCCAAATCCTTCCATTAATTTATTTTTGTTAATAACCACTATTATATAACATATGTACCATACCCCGTACACTATTTTAAAAAATATAGAGGGGTTTTATGTTTTTTCCCACTAACCCATTAATTACAATTTTATATGTTTTAAATGGTATATAAATACTCAAATGTGATCAAACCAATAAAATATGTAATTATGCTAATAAAAATATGTTAATTCTATGAGAAATATCCTAAAAAATTCCTAGTTGAAATTCGAAATTTGATGTATAAAAAATAGAATATATAAATTTGTGGGTAATATATTATATGATAAAAAGAAACAAAAAAGAAAAAATATAAAATAAGAAAATATAAAATTGAATTTTATAAGTCAAAATTATTAGTAACATTCAAATAAATAATTTTTCTCATTTTAAAAGTATTTTGATCTGTAAATCATATTAAATAATATGAATGTGATGATTACAATTGATCCTTACCAAAACACCTCATAATAAATTAAAAATTACCCTCCTGAATTTTTCTTGGATGATAATGGAAAATCTATGATCTATTATTTAGAGTCTACTAAATATAAATTTTTTTTGAAAATGTCCTATGAAAAAATTAATTTATACTTTAAATGTTCTTCATTCACAAGTGTTTTATATGATTTAAATTAATTTTTCTTTTTTATTCAAAATTTAAACGTAATATCATTGAAAATTCTACCGATATTATTAAATAGAAAATTCTTTTGAGGATTGAATTTAGGAAATTTATTAATATTTCAATAAATAACTAAAATATTGAATAGTTTAGCTGTAAGGGATATCTAATGTTGTGTATAAGTGGTCGCCAAGAATATTGTTTAGTTCACATATAAAACAATATATGTACATATAGATCAAATAAATTTTAAAACATTAATTTTAATAATATTTAAAATAATTAAAAAAAATAGATCTAGTGGACCAATTTCATATGGTGGTTTAACAAAATGTTATTATATTATCCCCTAATTAATAGATAGAATTAATGGGATTAAATATTTTTTTAATATTATGGTCATCTCTATGGTTGGGATCCGTTACTATACCTAGGTTAATCAGGAAATCATTAATTGGGAAATATACTAAACAATATGCATCTTTTTTGATGTTAGGGATGATCATAAATTAAAAAAACAATTCATATATTAGTTCAATCAGTAAAACTTGATTTTCCATAAAATTAAATACATTGGAAGAATATGTATCATTGAGTATATTTATGATTAAATATAATAGGGATTCCTACTATAAATGGTTATCAATTAATGATATTGATAAAAAAAATTAAAACACGCATAATTATACTCATGGACCCAATCCGCTAGTTTCTAACAATATCATGGTTGAGAGTGTCACAATTATTGTTTAATTTATCATTTTATATTATCTTTTAAGAAATAAATAATGTTACAAAACTAAATCAAGTAATAATAATTATAAGTAACATTTTAAGAGCACTGGTTGAAACAAAAAATATATACCATGGAAATCACAAATCAACTCAACGAAACTAGGTGATTTCAGAATAAGAAATTGTAACATCCCAAGTAAGTAATTAATAATAGATATTTTTATCTGTGTCTATTAATGAATTATATAGTTTTTTAGAGGCTTAAAATGAAAATAAATCCAATCTTAATCATGGAATACACTAATATTCATAAAAGAATGTTTTACTGCCTTTTGATGGAAAACCCTTTTTAATTCAATATTTTGACAATTTATGATCTATTTTTGTTAAAATAAACATATTCATTATGATTGGAACATTTAATTTTACATTGGATAATTTTTTGGTATTTTTCTGACAATGTTCATTTTTTAATGAATAGTGAAAAATACTGCATTTTACATCAAAAATTCTTTTTCATTTAATTTAATTATATGGTTAGATTATATTTTTAATTGGTATTAAACTGTAATATGAATATAAGTTTACCATTTTATCCAATGGTGGTCGTTAGGATTAATTTCACTTTGGAATTGGTCATAAACTAATGCCAAACTTTTCATATATATTGTTTAAAAAAACACGATATTTGTCATGACAGCGAGAATTATTTATTAAATTAAATAATGTAACTTATATGTTTTGAATTTTGTTAAATAGACTTCATTTTTTATTTTAGAGTATCAAATATAGCTTAGGGTGAATTTTTGGTAATTTTCTGAAAAACTTCAATTTTAGATGAATAGTGAAACCACTAAGTGGTACTTATAAAAACTGAATTTTCGTTTAAATGAAATTTTTTCATATTTGTGTTTTGAATTTAAAAAATCCGACATACATGAATGTCATTAAGAAGTAAAATGTGGTTCAATGAGATTAAAATAATTTTTTGGTGAATAGTAACTCTTAAGTTCTTAATCGCGATTAGAGGTAATTAGTGTAGTTTAAGGTAAGAATAATGTTTTAATAAAATTAAATGACCTAGAAACATGTCCTACCCTTATTAGATGTGTCATGGACGACCCATACAAGCCATGGGTCAACATGGGGACCCCATGGAAACACTTTGGTTGGGAAACAACATAAATAACTTTTTATTTAATGTTAAAGTAAAAATGACACAAACAAGAGTTATGTTACTAAAAAAAATTATATGGGGTTATACAAGTCATATTTTTGACTATAAATATTCAGTAAAAAGATAAAATGATTTCATAAATCATAGTATTTTTTTATATAATTTTTAGACATTATATAAATTAAATTATTTA
Organism: Viscum album; assembly: GCA_963277665.1. Taxonomy (NCBI): domain Eukaryota; kingdom Viridiplantae; phylum Streptophyta; class Magnoliopsida; order Santalales; family Viscaceae; genus Viscum; species Viscum album. The sequence continues at coordinate 790,004,555 of OY728157.1, forward strand.
TGACATCATGATGATGCAGCGATGACCTCATTATTTAACGATTTAAATAAAATGGAATGATAATGTAAAATCTAAAACCTAGACATGGCCAAAACCAATTGGATGAGTGGATTTAGAACCATATCACCTTATCCTCTAATTATATCAATGGGACCTTTTGAATCCGATACTCATTTGAAAATAAAGTAACATTTCTTTAATTTCCAAGAGTGCCCCTCCTCTCCTCTTATAAAAGGACCCCACCTCTACCTCCTTACCCACACTCCAAAAGCCTTTGGATCGGCCAACCCCTACCCATGTTTTCTCTCCACTTCCCTCTCTTACTCTTAGAAGCCTCACATTGGGCAGAAGTCTTCCCAAGGAAGCCTTTGAGCTCAAACCAAAGGGAGTTACCCGATTTTAAGGTAATGTCTTTTTTTGAGTCCTTTTGTTTTATTTTGCTTCTCCAACCCCCTAAAATATCTTTATTCTTTTATTTTGTAACAAATACAGTATCCTAAATATACTATGATGTTGTTATAATATGGATTCGAGCTAAACTTAAACACACCTACATCTAATGGTTAACGAACATACTATTTCCGTGGATGGTGAATTTATGCCTCCCGAAACGATGATTGTTCAACATTTTTTTAACACCTTCAAAGGTGGCCATTAAGATGTCACTATATTTATATATGATATATAATATGTTAATGTTTTCCTTAATCTTCTGTTTTTTTCTTTTTGGTCATACCTTTATGGTTTCCATTATGGGTAAACGCGATATCTTCATTTAAGGAAGTGCTTACTACTACCCCCTCAAAGTGATTTGATTCGTTAAATACCATATGTGGGAAGTATAAAGGATGGAACTATGATATTATATATGATATTATATGTTAATTATAATATACCTTTATATCATTATGATTCGATTCTATAAAATACGAAATAGAAGTGAAAGTAGCGTTCATACGTACGTACGACTTACCGTCTCCATGAACGGTGCATTTCATTTATTACCTCTAAATGAATATGTAATATTGTAAATGAATGTATATACTGGACATATATGATATATACATAATTATTATAATTCTGGATATAATGGATACATGAACACCATGTAATTATAAAGGGTTTATTTTTGACTCAAGTACCAATGATCGTTAAAACGACCGTTATTAACTTAAATAATTACATAGTGTTCATGACATGGAAATAAGTGATATAAAAGTAATAATGAACTTGAAAAAGGTTCTTAAAGAAGTAGAAATTAACTCAAGTTTATTATTCAGGACATTAAAGAACGATCGAGTCACATCGGACCCGGGGTATGGGACTTCGTCTCAATCTCCTTTCATTGAGGAATATTTTGTTTTATACACATCCTTCTTTTATACGGTGTATAAACCCCTTTGACTTTTACGTTTATCCAAAAGGAATATTTTTTATACGAAGCGTTTTAGTAAATGACAAAAGAGAATGTTTTTTTCATACGTATGCGGCGACGACGACTTCTCTGCCGCCGTGACCGTCATTTGAGTTTCGGCTTCCTCTACAAGCCATACCTTCTTTTTAAAAGAAAAATAAAGACCATGTTTTAATTTTTTTTTATTTTGGTATTGAAAATGGTTTTCAAAATGTTTTTATATCAATGTGTTGTATTTATATCTTCTGATTGAAAGGTGGAAATGTTATGTTTCCTTTATACATGTTTTATGTGATACGATTATGTTGAGGTTCTTGGGAATTATTATACAGACGAGTGGTTCCGTGATAAACTAAGGGCGGGTGAGCCCAATATAGCTCTCCAATGCATTGGGTAACATGAAGGAGTGAAACTTTAAGGTTTCTCTGAAGAGATTTAGGGAATATACTATGATGGGTATTCCAAACGTAACCAAGAGGGTTACTCCCTACGTAAGGATGTTATGAATGCCTCATGTTACCTTTATGTCATATGATTTCTATGATTTATTCATGATTTGATGAGGTATGTTAAAGTGAATATGTTTTATGGGTAAAGTATGATTTTATTCTTATGTATATATGTAACTATGTTTCCTTTCCATATATTTATATCCCTTACTGAGCTTTTTATGCTCATCCAAAGTTTTTTTGAAATGTTTTTCACAGGTCAAGGGAAAGGTACATGATATGATGATAGTTTCAAGGAATTGTCAAGAAAGAATTAATGTTTTATTTTAAATATGTTTCCATTGATGGGAAAGAAGAATACTATCTTTATGTAACCACTTTGTTTATATGTGGAATGTAATGCATGTTTTATGATCTAATTCTCTAAAACTCTAAACCCGAATAGAACCTCAATGTGTAATCTTGTAATAACTCAAGATTAAGTAAGGATTAAGGTTGGGGCCTTATAGTTGGTATCATAGTTCAGTTTAGATAACTTTAGGAGTTATAATTCTATTAAATGATTATCCAAAATTATTTTTTTTGAAATGATATAGCATTTGAAGATTACCATGTTGCTTCATCTAAGACATGTTTGTTCAGAATGGTTTTCCATAGAGGAAACAGGGAAGCCGTGCTAGGAAGGCATACAGAAGGAAATAACCTTCTGAATCAGCATCCTGAGATGGTTGGAATTGGAACTGAACAGTTTTTTGCAGTAATGGAACAGTTGACTCAAGCGATAAATGGCGGTGGTATCCATACACGAGATCATCCAGATCAACCGCAGAGGAACATGTCAGTGGTGGAACATTTCATGAGGAAACATCCATCATCATTCAGAGGATCATCTGACCCTGTGCTAGCTTAAGGGTGGATTAAAGCACTGGAGAATATTTTTGATGTCATGGGGTGTTCAAACAATCAAAATGTTAGTCTTTCTATTTACCGTTTGGAGGGTGAGGCAGATCAGTGGTGGTATATGGTTAAAAATATCAGGGACGCCGATGAGATTGATTCTCTTGACTGGGATGAATTCAAAGGTATGTTTCTTGAGAAGTATTTTCCTAAGGCTGTTCGACTTAGTATGGAAATGAAATTCTTGGAATTGAGGCAAGAAGAAGACTCAGTGGCTACCTATGAAGAATGGTTCACTCAATTGGAAAGGTATGCTCCAAATTTTATCCGAGACCATGATAGTAAAATCAATCATTTTTACCCAGGATTAAAGCCAATATATCGAAGGGCATTAGCTTCTCGTGAGTTTGAAAGTTATGAAAAGCTTGTTAGATGTGCTAAGAAGGTGGAAATAGAGTTTTCTAATGATCAAGTATTCTATAACAACCAACAAAAGAAGAGACCGAGGTGGCAGGAGAAAGGTAAGAATTCTTCAAAAAAGTCTGATGGTAAGAAAACTAAGTTTCCGGTTTGTGATAAATGTGGCAAAAGGCATTTTGGGGAATGTCATCTAAATTCTGGAAAGTGCTACCGATGTGGTAAGATGGGACATAATGCTCGTGATTTCACTGAAAAGGATGAAGGTGAATGTAAGACCAAATTTGATTTACAGTTAGTGAAATATTATAAGTGCAATGAGATGGGTCACTATGCAAACGAGTGTCCGAAAAAGAGCTTGAGTGATGGGAAGCTCTTAGACTACAAGCAAAATGGGGTGGTGAAATCCTTTGCAACTACTTTAGCAGATGTCGGGCCATTAAATGAAGTTGTATCAGGTACTTTGTTTGTTTTTTAAGATTATGCCAGTGTGTTGTTTGATTCGGGGTCTACACATTCTTTCATCTCTGAAACCTTTTCTAGTAAAATGGGAATACCATCTCAAGAAATGACTCCTGAACTTTTGGTAAAAACACCTGGTGGAAATGTTGAGGCAAAAAGAATTTATAAGAATCTTCCCATCCTTATCTGTGGAAAGAACCTATTTGCAAACCTTATTGTTCTACCTCTAGTAGAGATTGATGTTATCCTAGGTATGGATTGGCTCTCTATTTACAATGCTAAGATTGACTGTATAGCTAATGAAGTTTCTTTTCAGAAATACTTTCAGTTTGTGTACAAGAATGAACCCTTACTGTTGATAACTTATCAAGAGGCCGAGAAACTTATAAAAGATGGAAATGAATGTTACCTTGCACACATCGTTGAAAATAAAGGAACTATTCAGATTAATGATGTTCCAGTGGTAAATGAGTATCCTGATGTTTTTCCTGATGAGTTGCCTGAAATAACACCAGATCGGGAAGTTTAATTTACTATTGAATTAGTTCCTGATTCTAAGCCAATTTCAGAACCCCCTTATCTAATGGCTCAAATTGAACTTTTAGAGTTGAAGGAGCAATTGCAAGATTTATTAGAGAAAGGTTTCATTCGACCTAGCACATCACCATGGGGTTCTCCTGTCTTGTTTGTTAAAAAGAAAGATGGTTCAATGAGATATTTCATTGATTATAGAGCCTTGAATAATATCACTATTAAGAAAAAATATCCTTTGCCTCTTATCGACGATTTGTTTGATCATCTCCAGGGAGTTCAGTTTTTTTCAAAGATTGACCTGAGATCGGGGTACCATCAGCTGAAGGTAAAGGAGGCAGATATTCCGAAGACCACATTCCGTACAAGATATGGCCACTATGAATTTGTATTAATGCCTTTTGGGCTAACCAATGTACCTAATGTATTCATGGACTTAATGAATAAAATTTTCCATGAGTTCTTGGATAAGTTTGTGGTGGTTTTTATTGATGATATTTTGGTGTTTTCTAAAAGTAAAGAAGAGCATGAAAGACATTTAAGGGTTATCTTTCAAACCATAAAAGAAAATAAATTTAATGGGAAATTTAGCAAGTGTGAGTTTTGGTTGCAACAAAATTCATTCCTTGGTCACATTGTTTCTAAAGATGGGATAACTGTTGATCCTACAAAAACAAAAGTTGTGGAAGACTAGCCAAGAACCACAAATGTAACTGATATTCGTAGCTTCCTTGGTTTGGCAGGCTATTACCGAAGGTTTGTTAGAAATTTTTCACGGTAATCTAGTCCAATGACTAAGCTAACTCGGAAGGGTGTTAAATTTATCTGGACAAAAGAATGTGATAATTGTTTTCAGGAATTGAAAAGAAGATTGGTGAATGCTCCAGTTTTGGCACTACCTTCCAGGAATGGTGATTTTGTTATCTACAGTGATGCTTCATTTAAAGGACTTGGTTGCATCCTAATGAAGAATGATCAGGTAATTGCTTATGCTTCATGACAGTTGAAAACTCATGAGGTAAATTACCCTACACATGATTTGGAATTAGCTGCTGTTGTTTTTGTTTTAAAAATTTGGAGGCATCATTTGTATGGAGTAAAGTGTGAAATATATACCAATCACATAAGTTTAAAGTATATATTCACTCAGAAAGAATTGAACATGAGACAAAGGAGATGGCTTGAATTAATCAAGGATTATGATTGTAAAATTCATTACCATCCGGGAAAAGCAAATAAAGTGGAAGATGCTCTGAGTCAAAAAAGTAATGCTTCATTAGCAATGTTGCATTTGGAACGTGATCCTTTGGTTAAGGATTTGATGAAATTTGGCATAGAAGTTGTGGGTGCAAGAAATTATTCTGTTTTTTTTCAGGTATCAGTGAGATCATCTCTATCAGATAGAATCAAGCAAGCACAGTAGAAAGACAGTGAGTTACAGAAAATGGTAGAGCTGGTTCCGAAAGATAAGTTTCCTGAATTCAACATTGATACTGATTGCGTTTTGAGATTTGGGAAGAGATTGTGTGTGCCTTGTGATTCACAGTTTAATAGAGATTTGTTATGTAAAGATCATAGTTCTCCATTTTCAGTTCATCCTGGCAGTACTAAGATGTATAGAGATCTGCGGGAGTATTACTGGTGGGATGGAATGAAAAGAGATATAGCTGATTTTACTGTGAAGTGTTTGACTTGTCAGCAGGTTAAAGCAGATCGACAGTTACAGAAAGGGATGCTTTAGCCTTTACCATTTTCAATGTGGAAATGGGAGAATATATCCATGTACTTTGTTGTGGGATTACCGAAGACATCTCGAGGTAATAATGAAATCTGGGTTATTGTTGATCGCTTGACCAAATCTGCTCATTTCCTTTCTATATGAGATACTTTTTCCCTAGATCAACTTTCTCGTTTGTATCTTAAAGGGATAGTCTGGTTACATGGAGTTCCTCTGTCCATTGTATCTGATCGTGATCGCAGGTTCACTTCTAACTTTTGGAAAGGCCTTCAGAAGTCGTTGGGTACTGAATTAAATTTTAGTACAGCTTTTCATCCTCAATCAGTTGGGCAGTCAAAATGAACAATTCAGACATTGGAGGATATGCTACGTTCTTTCTCTATGTATTATCGGGGAAGATGGGACCAACATCTATCTTTGGTTGAATTTTCATATAATAACAGTTTTCATTCCAGTATACAGATGGCACCATTTCAGGCATTATATAGGAAGCAGTGTCGAACTCCATCTTTCTGGGATAAAGTGGGTGAAAGGAAGTTGATGGAACCAGAATTGGTAGAAGAGATGGCAGAAAAAGTTCAGCTGATTCAAAAGCACATGAGAACAGCTCAGAGCAGGCAGAAGAGTTATGCAGTTAACCTGAGGAAGGATCTATCTTTCGAGGTAGGTGATCATGTTTTTCTCAAGGTTTCTCCTTTGAAAAGTGTGATGAGATTTGGTAAGAAAGGAAAGCTGAGTCCAAGGTTCATTGGACCATATGAAATTCTGGAGGGAGTTGGATCAGTTGCATACCGGGTGGCTTTACCTCCATGTTTATCTCAGGTACACAATGTTTTTCACGTTTCGATGTTGAGAAAGTATATGCCAGATCCATCTTATGTTTTGAGTCCAGAGGTAGTTCAGCTGGAAGAGAACCTATCTTATAAGGAATAACCAGTCCAGATTTTTGACCACATGGAGCAAGTGTTACAGAATAAGGTGATTAAGCAGGTAAAGGTTTTGTGGAAAAACCAATGATGGAAGAGGCAACATGGGAATATGAAAATGCAATGAGGGATAAGTACCCCCATTTATTTGATAAGTAAATAAATTACAGGGAAGCAATTTTCTAAAGGGGAAAGGATGTAACATCCCAAGTAAGTAATGAATAATAGATATTTTTATCTATGTCTATTAATTAATTATATACTGTTTTAGAGGCTTAAAATGAAAATAAATCCAATCTTAAGCATGGAATACACTAATATTCTTAAAAGATTGTTTTACTACCTTTTGATGGAAAACCCTTTTTAAATAAATATTTTGACAATTTTATAATCTATATTTGTCAAAATAAACATATTCATTATGATTGGGAAATTGAATTTTACATTGGATAAATTTTTGGTATTTTTCTGACAATGTTAATTTTTTAATGAATAGTGAAAAATACTGCATTTTACATCAAAACTGCTTTTTCATTTAACTTAATTATATGGTTAGATTATATTTTTAATTGGTAATAAAATTTAATCTGAATATAATATTACCATTTAATCCAATGGTGGTCATTAGGATTAATTTCACTTTGGAATTGGTTATAAACTAATGCCAAACTTTTCATAGATATTGTTTCAGAAAAACCCGCTATTTGTCATGACAGCGGGAATTATTTATTAAATTAATTAATGTAACTTATATGTTTTTAATTTTGTAAAATAGACCTCATTTTTTTAATTCGGTGTATCAAATATAGCTTCGGGTAAATTTTTGGTAATTTTCTGAAAAACTTCAATTTTTGATGAATAGGGAAACCACTAAGTGGTACTTATAAAAACTGATTTTTCCATTAAATGAAATTTTTCCATATTTGTGTTTTTAATTTCAAAAATATGAAATACATGGTTGTCATTAAGATGTAAAAAGTGGTTCAATGAGATTAAAATAATTTTTTTTGTGAATAGTAACACTTATGTTCTTAATCGCGATGAGAGGTAATTAGTGTAGTTTAAGGTAAGAATAATGTTTTAATAAAATGAAATGACCTAGAAACATGTCCTAAACTTATTTGTTGTGTCATGGCTGACTGTGACAAGCCATGGGTCAACTTGGGGACCCCATGGAGCCACTTTGGTTGAGAAATGACATAAATAACTTTTTATTTAATGTTAAAGTAAAAATGACACAAACATGAGTTATGTTACTAAAACAATTTTTATATGGGGTTATACAAGTCCGATCATTGACTATAAATATTCATTAGAAAGAAAAAACGATTTACCACATCAAATTATTTTGTTTATAATTTTTAGACATGAAATAAATTAAATTATTTATGACATCATGATGATGCAGCGATGACCTCATTATTTAACGATTTAAATAAAATAGAAAGATAATGTAAAATATAAAACCTACACATGGCCAAAACCAATTGGATGAGTGGATTAAGAACACTTATCACCTTATCATCGAATTATATCAATATGGGTCCTTTTGAATCCGATACTCATTTGAAAATAAAGTAACATTTCTTTACTTTCCAAGAGTGCCCCTCCTCTCCTCTTATAAAAGGCCCCCACCTCTACCTCCTTACCCACACTTCAAAAGCCTTTGGCTCGGCCAACCCCTGCCCATTTTGTCTCTCCACTTCCCTCTATTACTCCTTGAAGCCTCAATTTGGGCATAAGTCTTCCCAAGGAAGCCTTTGAGCTCAAACCAAAAGGAGTTACCGGATTTTAAGGTAATGTCTTCTTTTGAGTCCTTTGGTTTTATTTTGTTCTCCAACCCCATAAACTCTTTTTATTCTTTTCTTTTGTAACAAATCGAGTATCCTAAATATACTAGTATGTTGTTATAATATGTATTCTAGCTACACTTACACACACCTACATCTAATGGTTAATGAACATACTGTTTCCGTGGATGGTGAATTTATGCCTCCCGAAACGATGATTGTTCAACATTCTTTTGACACCTTCAAACGTGGCCATTAAGATGTTACTATATTTATATATGATATATAATATGTATATGTTTTCCTTAAGCTTCTTTTTTTCTTTTTGGTCATACCTTTATGGTTTCCATTATGGGTAAACATGATATCTTCATTTAAGGAAGTGCGGACTACCGCCCCCTCAAAGTGATTTGATTCGTTAAATACCATATGTGGGACATATAAAGGACGGAACTATGATATTATATATATGATATTATAATGGAATTATAATATAACTTTATATAATTATGATTCCATTCTATAAAATACGAAATAGAAATGAAAGTATTGTTCATGCGTACGTACGGCTTACCGTCTCCATGAACGGTACATTTCATTTCGTACCTCTAAATGATTATGTAATATTATAAATTCATGTATATAATGGATATATATGATATTTACATAATGATTATAATTCTTGATATAATGGATACATGAACAACATGTAATTATATAGGGTTTATTTTTGACTCAAGTACCAATGACCGTTAAAACGACCGTTATTAACTTAAATAATTACATAGTGTTCATGACATGGCAATAAATGATATAAAAGGAATAATGAACTTGAAAAAGGTTCTTAAAGAAGTATAAATTAACTCAAGTTTATTATTCAGGAAATTAAAGAACAATCGAGTCAAGTCGGACCCGAGGTATGGGACTTCGTCTCAATCTCCTTTCATTGAGGCATATTTTGTTTTATACACAACCTTATTTTATACGGTGTATAAACCCCTTTTACTTTTATGATTATCCAAAAGTAATCTATTTTATACGAAGCGTTTTACTAGACAACAAAATGGAATGTTTTTTTCGTACGTATGCGGCGACAGCGACTTCTCCACCGCTATGACCGTTATTTGAGTTTCGGCTTCCACTACAAGCCATACCTTCTGTTTAAAAGAAAAATAAATACCATATTTTTATTTTATTTTATTTTGGTATTGAAAATGGGTTTCATAATGTTTTTATATCAATGTTTTTTATTGACATCTTGTGATTGAAAGGTTGAAATGTTATGTTTCCTTTATGCATGTTTTATGTGATACGATTATGTTGAGGTTCTTGGCCATTGTTATGAAGGCGGGTGGTTCCGTGATAAACTAAGGGCGGGTGAGCCCGATATAGCTCTCCAATGCATTGGGTAACGTGAAGGAGTGAAACTTTAAGGTTTCTCCAAAGAGATTTAGGGAATATAATGTGATGGGTATTCCAAACGTAACCAACAGGGTTACACCCTACGTAAGGATGTTATTAATTCCTCAAGTTACCTTTATGTCTTATGATTTCTATGATTTATTCATGATTTGATGAGGTATGATAATGTGAATATGTTTTATGGGAAAATTATGATTTCATTATTATGTATATATGTTCCTATGTTTCCTTTCCATATTTTTATATCCCTTACTGAGCTTTTTATGCTCATCCCATGTTTTTTTGAAATGTTTTTCACAGGTCAATGGAAGGGTACATGATATGATGATAGTGTCAAGGAAGTGTCAAGAAAGAATTCATGTTTTATTTTAAATATGTTTCCATTGATGGGAAAGAAGAATACTATGTTTATGTAACCACTTTTTTTATATATGGAATGTAATGCATGTTTTATGATCTAATTCTCTAAAACCCTAAACCCGAAAAGATCCTCAATGTGTAATCTTGTAATAACTCAAGATTAAGTTAGGTTTATGGCTGGGGCCTTACAGAAATAAATCATCTCCCAATAATATCATGATATATAAAAAATTTCTATTCTTAATAGTGTTAAAAAACATATCAGAACCTAAAAAGGTATACCGCGGAAAAATATATTAGATATTACCCTTGGGAAGCATCTTCCAAAAATGTTATATGGTATTGTATAGTGATATTTAAATCTTCCAACATCAAAGTATTTAATTTGTTTGATATAATATTTTGTCCTTGTTAGTAACATAATATCGATCTTATAATTCCCCATATATCATTGTATTCATATCATGAAGGGTTTAGTGAGATATGAAATGATTCTTATTGAATTTTTAGTCTCTTACACTTTCACCATCTTACAATACCATATGATTCCATTACAATGGGATACATCACTACTCCTCAAGGGTAAAATTTGTATGTAAATATATAATTTTGGGTGATAATATGACCCAATGGAATAGAATTATTAATTAAATTCATGATATTATTCCCATATTAATCATTTTAATCTATTATTTTCTTATTTATATGTTGGGAAATACTGTACTCCACTATGGTTCTCTCATAGTATCTACCCACACCATATAAATTCAATTAAACCTAATATAAAATATTTGTGCCGCACAACACCATGGAAGCTACAGTGGAGAGTGTTTGTACCCTCTTGGTTATGGTGTATATATAGTTACCAGATGCAGCCTTAGTGTTTATGTTACCATGGTAGGGGACGATTATAAATTCTTTTATTTCATTATCATCACTTAAAATGTATCGTGGAATATATTATATAATATTTCATATTTCATAAATTATCCTATCATATTAATGAATTGGGTTATATTTTTTCATTAATTTTTTCATGTTTTTATATTTCATGATGCAATCACATTATTTGAGAATAATGTTTATATGGTTCATCAATAATTCAATTTAGTTTAATTAATCAAACTATGATGTTTCCTCTTACAACATTAATTTCCAACTAAACCCCATAATAATGTAAAAAAATTACAATATTTTTATTTAATCACCAATCATCAATATTAAAGTAAATCATATAATAAAGTAGTATTTATACTACTTAGTAGTGACATTAATGATGAAGAAATATTTAAAAATATGATGTATAAAATTCCCCTTCAACGGATCATTTTTGAATTCTAAGTGAAAAAAATCTCAATATTGATTACAAAGGAATACCAAACCTTAAAAAGAGAGATGAAAATCCAAGAATATTTATAAATAAATTATTCACATAAAATAATTAAATCTAATGTGTGAATCTACCTTATGTAATCAGTAATTATTTTATATTGACATTAGAATATAGTTTTTCTTCCCTTCATTGTTATCTCTCATCCATTAGATATAAATCCATGTGAAATTTTTGATATGTGATTCTATAAATATTTATCATTCTACAATCGATAATAATATAATTTTTTTGGTCATTATCATTTTCATACAACATATCTATAATATGAAAAATTATCTCAATCTCAACATAAAAAAAATCCAAAACAAAACAATTATGTTTTCTTTTTCAATATGGGTAAAATTCGTAATTATATGATGGTGGGTGGGGGATGAAAGAATCATTAAAAATTGTTTCTATAAAATAGGGATACGTTCTTAACATATTAAAAATGGGGTTTTATTTATTCTCAATAAAAAAATAAATCATTTTCTACTTTAAAATAAATCAACTCCTACTAATATTTCCACATCTTCAAGGATTCTTATTTTCAATAGTAATACATAATGAAATGTTTTTTCTTCACTTTTCAATTTAACTCTCAATTTCAAACTGAAACTAACAACATCAAAAATTTCAATCTCAAAGAAATACATTGATTTGAAATCCAAATTTTTTAGAATGATTACATCATTAAAAATATATAAAAGAGGGAAAAAATTTAGTATAAATATATATAAATATTTCTAACCCATAGGTTTTTATGTTTATATGATTTATAAATTATATATCAACTAAAAATTCATAAAAAAGTATTTGCTTCAGAAATATAATGTAAATGATGTATTACTGCCTCAAAGGATATAATTCTCTAGGTAGTTTATGAAATTAATTCAATGTTGATTAATATATTAAAAATAGAATATTTGAAGTATTTTTAATTTAAAAAGTAACAAAAATGAATTTTAAAATTATAAAAGATGTATTAGTTAACAAACAAAATAGACCCATAAATAATAAATTCTAATAACACAGTAATTTTTATGAATTTGATTCTATAGACTTAATCCACATTATCTATGAAAATAAACACACCACATCATATACTATCTTCTTATACTACTATGACATGTAAAAATCTTATTATTTGAAGTTATATACTTCTGAATGGAACAATTTGATCAATGTACTAATATCCTTGGAAGCTATTGTCTTAACCTTTCGCAATGATCAATATTATGTCCCAAAGAATCTAAATTACAAAACAGAGAAGAAATGGACTTGGAAGGATTAGTATATTAAAAATTACACATTAAATAATTAGATAATTATAATAAATTCCCACTCACCATAGTTCTTAGTAAACACAAAAAAAGGGATAAATAGAAATAAAATATGTTAACCATGAATTTATGTATTCAAGTGATTAAAATAATTTATATTTTTTACATTTTCATACATCATAACCATGAGAGGCATCTCGATATATAGAATATCGAGTAATAAACAACAATGGATTGATTATATAAATAATAGTGTAATTTGCAACTATAAGGATATCATCCCCACGATTAAAAATATACATTTCATGTAGAATCATATAATAATGTTCTAAATTGGAACAACTAGATTACTTATGAATTAGATGATCATAGTATATAATATTTGTTAATATTACTAGATTTTTGGAAATTTATTTCTTTCCTTAGTATTTCAGTCATTAAAAACACATTTTATATAAGAAAACAAAAAATAAATTTTACATAAAATCATATAGATATAAAGTGTATTCTTATTTCAATGATAATGAAAGGATGTTATTTTTTACACAATAATATCCTATGTTTTTTAATATAAAAAATACATAATGATATAAATATGAATACATATTTTGAAAAATATCCCCATATTGTTTGGTATATTTTGGAAACTATAATAGAATGAATTAAATAATTTTTAATTCTAAAAATCATATCAAAATAATATTATAATTTCTATATAAATATATAACAAAACACATCTTATTGACCATTCCCAATAATAATTTCAAAATGATCATAAATTTATCCACCTTCATGATTTTTAAAAATAATAAGGCATGTAGTGATGAAAAAAATATATTAAATTATACGAAAGATAAAATATAGAATTAGAAATGTATTTATCACTAGAATTGATTGATCTAATGTTTTCAATGATTTAGATTATTATATAACTATTTGGATATCCATGAAATCATTTAACATTGAGGATGTAATAAAATATGTCAATGTAAATATAATTTCATACTTATTTTATATACTGATAAGATCTTCCAAAGACGAGTTAATATTTATAAGATCATATTATATAATAAAATTTTAGATATTATCTAAATTTTTTATCTATAATAAGTTATTAGTACGTATTATCATACTTTGAATGACATCGGAATCACCAAAGATCCATGAAATTTCCTTTTCTTGATCCAGTGAATTGTATATTTTGGAAAAAAAGAACTTTGAGATACAAAAATGTTCTTTGAATATTCTCATGGAGAACTCATCCAAATATACTATAATTGAATATTGTTTTATCATAGAATATTAAATTATAAAAATATTAAATTGAGTCATAAAAAATAATTTATATTGAAATTATTATTTATAAATTTTAGATTTTTATAGTTCAAATATGTATCAATTATTATACATACGATCCGAAAAAAATGTTTGTGAAAATAATAACCCAAACCATACATCATACAAATTAATTTATATGAATTATAATTAAAATTTAATCATATAAAAATACTAGTAACCTTGTGATAAAACATAGTAATAAATATAATGAATGGTAAAAAATACTCCCCTGTGAAATATAATTCATATAGATAAACAAAAAAGAGATATTCAATTTTATGACATAAAAATTTCTTCTTATTTGATAATAACATAGAAATGGATCATTAATAGAATTAAATTTAAAGTGTTAATTACCCTAAAGTTTTTTTAATAGTAATTGATGACCTTCCTCAAAAGAGGATTGTTCAAGGAAATTCTTGGATGTAAATGTATATCATTTATAAGAATATAAAATGATACTAGTAGAAAATTTTTTGTTATGGAAAAAAGTAATTCCAATAAAATTATTATTTAAAAAGAAGTTGAAAGAAAAAAAAATTAATAATAGTAATTTTAAAAATATGAAAAATATTGAATGAAAAAATTAAAAGCAATTATTTGAGTATTTTTTCCATCACTTTTAGATCATTCACAATTTAATGATATTATTTAGAAAAGAAGAATCATGAAAGAAATTTTATGTTGATAATTCCTAAATACTTTATATCAAATTCAAATCTATTAGATTATGATTATTTAATAAAAATAAATGTTTGAATATTTTCAATTATTGTTACTTTGGGGGAAATATATTATTTTTCGGTGTGATTCAAAAGACCATGGTGTCATACATCTATGTGTTGTAATCAGGATAGATATGTTAGGATCTTATTCAATGAAATAAAACTTTTATTATAAAAACTAATTGGAGTAATAGTGAAACCCAATCCAAATTCATTGAGTCTGTGTTTCTCCAACAATATATGAGGGGAAAAGTTCCAATTTCTGTATAATCATCATCAATAGTGGGATGTTTGATAGAATGTATGATCTTTCTATACCGCTAACATAATGAATCTTAGATGAAATGAGATATTAGAAAGGCAAATTTCTATCTAAATTATATCCTCTATATTCATCATCTATATTATTTTTATAAATGAAATATTTGAAAAATATATATAATAAACCATCTAATGATGTTTGATTAATGTATTAGTATATAGAATTAGTTATTAAAAATGTTTTTTTGGATTTTCTTAAAATAATTAAAATAAACATAGTAAAACAAAATGTTTGGTTGATCATATATAAGGTATAGTAAACATAAAATAATAACTCTACAATGGTTTTGATCTACTAATTTTTCAGATTAATCGATATCAAGTTGAATAGACATTAATTTTATTATCCTTTTACTAGAACCATTTCCAAATCCAAAATTGTTGAATAAATGATTATTATAATTATTTTTAGTTTAATTATTTCTATCAATTTTTTAGTGTTTTTAAAACCAAGTATAAAATTGAGTCTACCCATCATTCTCACAGATAATTCATTCATCATATTCTTATAAAAAATTATTTGAAATTTATTTTTCTACAGAACAAAAAATTATTTCCTATAAATAAATTAAAAAAATTATGGAATAGTTCAAAAAATTATATAATAAGGGTTTGATCATCTCTTATTTTAATAATAATTTTTTGAATGAAATATATGATAAAGTAATCATAAAAATCCCTTGAGGATTTGTTATGTCCATAAATTATTTTAGATTATTAAATAATTTTTCATGAAAATAATATAGTTTAAACAAAGAGGTTGTTTGAGATAAATTAATACATGAAAAATGTGTAAATAAAAGACCACTTAAAATAAATTTAGAATAAAATAAATTTTCTGTATTCTATATTTTCTTGTATTATTTTTATAGTTTCTATTATTTTTTATCGTGAAATGATTTCACTATAATATCTTTCTTCTTCATGATATGTACCCTTATTAATATTTCCAGTTTTGTTTCAATATATAGTTATAGTTTCACCACTTTTATTTCGACAACACAACTTTACAACTTTTACATGTATATTTTTAGGTTATTAAATACTGGATTATTTTTGGATTCTCTTTAAATTGATTAAAATATTCTTTTATTTTTCATATACTACATTAATCAACTAAATAATCATATTTTATTTTAATAACACAATGAAATTTTTTTTATGTTTATCACGTTTATATCTCTAAAAAAATTTTGTTCTAAATTATGAATTTAAATAAAAAAATATTATTATTGGTATGCATATTCACTAAAACATATTAAATTTTATTTAAATTCATTTTATGATCATTATTAATCAGATTATATATTTCATCTAAGTAATTTATGGAGTATAATAATGAATGATCTTATATATTGAGGATTTATAATTGGTATTTGCGATTGTTAATCTAAAAAAATAATAAAAGTGTTTTCAAAACATTATATAAAAGATACACATATGATTTTTTTTAAATTTATTATTAGTGGATTCATTATACATTACAAGAATTTTTCTTGGAGTAACATTTTTTATTTTTATTAAAAATAGTATATGTACTACTACATATTGAATGACTGATAAAGAATCTCTTATCAAACATATGATCGTATTTTTTTAATTACTATTTTTTATTTATAATTATTTCAGTACATTAAAATATTTTAAATTATCAATGTTTTGTGGTTCTTCATGTACCAAAATCATGGAGAGTTTTACTATGAAATAGTTAATAAAAAAATTAATTTATAGAATATATATTGGTACCGATACACTCAATGTTTTCTTGAACTTTATCAATGTTTTTACAACCTATTACCTTTATCCATAAATTATTATTTTTATATAATTTTTTGTCAAAATAATCAATTTTTAAATTTTATATATCCATAAAATATATGTCTTATAATTTTGGGTGGACTGCCATTTCAAATGTCATCAAATTTCATTTTTTTCTAATAGTAAAAAAGGATATTAGTTATATTGTTATTAATCCTCTTCAATAAAATTTTCTATTAGTGAATATGAGACAACTCAAGGAATATATGGGTGTGAAAATCAGATTTGGGATCATTTTAGTATCTGAATTGTTATAAAAATATGTGAGCTCAATATTTTTATTATTATTGGATTATCTGAATTTAGAATAATTATTAAATTTTAATTCATTATATTCAACCACTATGAAAATATTTTTCTAAAATACAATATAATTTAGCAATGATGAATCATGTAGTTCAACTATAATATGAACATCATTAGTGATTCTATCAAACTCAAATAAAGTATAAAGAACTCATATTGAACATAACTATCAAAAAATCATGATTCAAAATATATTCATCTTTTACTCATATCTAATAATATCTTGAATATAACTCAATATCTATGACCACTATGGATACCTTTTCCAAATAGTGTACATGATAAACATATGTAATTTTATAATGGTTCATCTCTATAATAGGGTTTTATTAAAAATAATCTATACAACATCATAAATTTACATCAACCTTCATCAAACAATAATCTAATGAACTGTAAGGCTACACACATAGTCCAATGAAACCATTCAATAAACAATTTTCAATATGAATTTTCATTCCCAATAATTGAAAATTCACTATCCAAAATATATACATTACAATATTGGGCACAGATGCCTATATATTTATTCCACACATTATTTCATATCAATGGTGCAGTCTTACCATAAAATTCTAAATGAATTGAGGTTTTTTCTGTAGAACCTATATATCATGATGAAGTTGACATTTTATTTTTTTTGGAATTATATATGGTATTAAACTATTGATTCATACCGTGAATATTTTTAAGTGAACCACTGAGTAGTGTATTAAAATAATGAATATGGATTTTGATAATCTATTTTGTTTTATAGTATGATATTTAGTTGAAAATGTAATTTGTTTTAATTTTTTGTCTGATAGGGTAATGTATGAAAAATAAAAAGACATATAGTTTTAATGAATTTTTAAAATAATATTATAATGATTCAGAATATTTTTTTAAACATCATTAATTATTATGGGGTATATGGCATATATAAAAAACATCCAAGCCTGGTATGATGGGATTTTATGTTGAGTTAGAACTGTAATATGTGATTCTACATGATTCTTTATAATTATCCAACAACATAATAGATAATAACTATTCCCATAACTTTTTAATTTTCTATTAAATGAAATTATAAATCATGTAAATTATTTGATTCCCAATATCTTGATTTTTTTAATTTTGCATATTTTGCTGTAGAATCCAATGAAACTATCAATTTGAACTTACAATATTAGAGAGAGACTCTAGAATCAATTTTTTTCCCAAATAATAGGTATAATATAAATTATATCGATTGACTAGTAATGTTATTAATGTGGAACTGGGAGACTATGTTATTTCAAAAGTGTACCATTTGGTATATTTTTGATCATTTATGCAATGTGACAGAGATATTAGTGTAGATGTATCTCATTGGATTCCAAATATATATATAATATAATAAATTTAATTAGGTTACTTGGGATTAAATATTTCTTTCAAATTGAACGATAAATATTATATGAGGGTTATTTGAAAAATAAACTTCTGTTATTGTGAGCGTTTCCTTATGAGAGGATTCTTTATCATAAAATAATGGATATATAAATGAATGTGTTACAATTTACATTGATACATATATGATTGATTTTTTTAACATAATGTGTTATAGTTAAAAATATTGTCTTTTACTAAAAAAATAATAGAAAGACTATATTAGGATGGTTGGGAAAAGTTAGAAGTTGATCACGAGATTCCACAATTAATATGATAAACATAATGAAAAATTCACTATTTAAAAGATGTATGGGAGTAAATAATATTTAATTTAAACCAATCATTCAGGTTGATATAGTTTTAAATTCTTTATATGAATATTTATTCTCTAATAAGGATAATTATAGACATTTTATCCCTGTAACTGACCATATTTTATTAGGATTAAGGATTTTTTTTTGGTGTTGTTGTTGGAGTACTATTACAACCTCTTAAATTTAAAAATATGATATTATTATAAAACCAATATAATCGCCAATGGTTGAGCACAACATGAACATGGTATTTATAAAAGTTGTTATCTTAGCATGAATGTGACTCATCTGATGGTCCCACTCATAAAAAAACATGACATGTTCAACATCATCCACAATGAATAAAAAAATCAACCTAAATAAATAAATATAATTACACATTGAATACAAACCATCCATGATGAACATGAAATAATAAGTTCGTATCAAAAAAAATGTAAATGAATTATTGATAGATTATTCCCATACATCAGCTCACAATCTCTTTGTATATTCTTAAACAAACACAACCTTCAAATTGTGCAGTCAACCACAAGGGAAATGTATTTTTATCCAACTCATTTATATAAGTCTGGAACAAGGTTAATATATTAATGAAATGTGTATTTTTTAAATTGAAAAATCCATAAAACAATGTTTTCTGTAGATATATTTTACCATAAACCATTACCAAAACTCCTAGATCAAGCAGTTAAATTGCATGTATTTGACTACATCTAGGTCCATAACGTCACAATACTTTATATAAACAACCTTAATAGAATATATACCATGTAATTTTGATTATTTGGGGACATAATATCACATATACACCACTTTTATGTTATTAAACATGTTGTTGTCTATTTATCTTGAGAACAATCTTTCAACTAATGAACCCACAAAATCCACACTAACTACAAATTATGGTCAGGAACTCAATATTATAATATCCATAACTGTTACATGAAAATAATGTACCATACAATATCCTTTTATATTTATGATAACTATTAACACCGATTCATCAAGATGAGGGTATATAAAACCGACTCTTGGATGTTGAAAACATCTTCGTAGAAGTAAAATGAGAACCACTAATAATAGTTATTGCAATGTATTGAATAATTTATGACCATGATGATACTGTAAGAGTAAATATATTCGTTAAAACGTATGAAATCTATAAAAAATTATTTAATGATTTAAATATGTGTTGAGTGATGTGGAACTATATCTTTATATGCAATGTATCCTAAAAAGGCCTCACAACTATGATATTATTTAGAAGGAGATATGATGCATTTTGAACTATTTTATTAAACCCAATATCAGAATCCAATAATCAAAACATACCATGTATAAAAAAATTAACCTCACACTAATTTTTCAACATTATAATCAATGATTGGAAGATTCCTATTAATTGATCCTGTGAACTCTCCCATGAACAATTTAACATATTATAATCACTAAAGAATAAAATGAAAAAATTAAGAAAATATCCTAAAGAAATATTGATAACAAATATAACTAAGATCTTCTCCAAGGACATATAAAAATAAATGTGATCTCCACCTCATCCCAGAATATATTTATTTCCTAAACTTGGAATGATCCCATATTTATATATATGATGTAAAAAAATAACACATAATTTGTCTTCCTTTAGGAACCATCTATAGCCACATTAATTATCTTGTGATCTGCTGATGACTCCTGATGCACATCATTAACATGAGTCTCATGTGATGGTAGACTGACATTTATCCCTGATGAATAGAAATATATTACTAAAAATATATATAATGTAATTTAATTAAGACAATTCAATTCTGATTCCATCAGATTTAATTTATTTTACCAAGTTAATAATAGTTAAAAATGATTATGATTCATGCTCCATACATAGGTAACTATCATACATGAAGTGTCACCTCACCCAATAAATTTAGTGAACAAAATTTTCCTTCATCATATCTCTGGGGGTACCAAAATACCAATTTACATGTTGGTATCCATAATTTAAATTATTTATTTAGCTCAACTAATATTGTTTCACAACCAACCTTTGAAATCCTTAACAGTGAATTCCCCTAAACTCTATCTGAACACTTAAAAAATAAATCAGATAATAATTTTTCAGGATCCACACACATTGATACCCCTTCTAGGACAACGGTGAATATAGTGGTGACCATGGTATTCCTTCTCATATGGGACATGAAGTGGATAATAGAAATCCGATTTTAGTATAGACACATATGGGATAATACTCCAAAATCCTTGAAAAATATAATAAATCAACCAATCATCTCAATGAGATAAATTATCTATTTCCAATGAATATAATATCATATAAGATGAACTAATAATGAAAAATACAATTAGAAAATTCTATTATTGTGTCTTAGGAACACCATGAATCCCAAAATGACCATGATAATATACTAAGTCTAATCATGATCACCAACTCACAAATCAATTCCTAAACACACAGAAACAAATATATATATATGTATATATATAAATAGAAGTATGTCATGTTAGTTCCCCACCCAAAATAACATTATAAAATATTGAAGAAACCTAGAAAATACCTAATTAAAAAAAATGAAAATTACTCATTACTAAATTTGGGGAAAATATAGTATCATCATACATTAGAATTTATAAAAAAATATCACATTTAGGAAACTAACATTTTCTTGAGAACACTACTATATAAAA
The DNA here is from genome assembly GCA_963277665.1 of Viscum album. Lineage (NCBI taxonomy): Eukaryota > Viridiplantae > Streptophyta > Magnoliopsida > Santalales > Viscaceae > Viscum > Viscum album. The sequence goes on from OY728157.1 coordinate 790,026,560, forward strand.
TAGAACTCTTATTTAACATTCCCTCAAAACCAGTCACACTATGTAATGAACCATGTTTTTGTATTGGATGAAAATGAAAATAAATTTTAAATATTGGCGTTTAGTGGAAGGGTAGTTATTTGAACCAAGCTTTATAACGAAATTATGAGATCTGGAACAATTCAATGTGTTTTTTAGAATTTGGTTAAGGCCTAAGAGTGTTCTCGGGGTTTTTTTTGAGTTTTCTACGTTCTGAGAGCTGAGATATTAATTATTGGAGTGTTCTTATCGTGCACGTAGATAGTGTGAAACCACATGACTTGTTTTTTTTGGTAAAATTATTATTTTACTTTAATGAGTTTAATATATTTTCCATTATTTTTCATTCTCCATCAACTAGTCGGTGAGCTCCTCTAATAACATTGTGGGTCACCAGAATGACTAATCTAGGATTTAGGAAATATCCTCCAATGGTTGTCTGATTCTAATGTCATTGGTCTCTATAGATCTGCATCAGTATGCTCACAATTCTTATTGAATAGTTCTTTGATTAATCTCTTATTGGTTTTACTATCTTGGTGAAACCTCATTCTCCCTCTTTTGTTCGTAATGGCTTACACTCCATGAATGTGTTTAAAAGTTTAATGTTTAGTTGAAATGAATTGGGTGTCACAACCACAACACTTATTGTGTTATAATAAGTACGACATATGTGAATTGAATTGTGAAATGTTGGAAATGTTACACCATTTATTGTATGAAATGTACATGAAATAGTTGAAATTATATTCCTTGTTGATAACAGATTAATAAATGTGGAGCATGAGAGGTATTTTCCTTATGAATTGTGTTTTGGGGATTGTTACTCCTTGTATATATATACATGAGACTGATAAAAAAAATGAATGTGATATTTTTCAACATGATATTTTTAATTATATTATGTATTTACCTTGGATGTGGAAAATGGTACGGGTTCTGTTGAGTGTGGTAGTATCACTCTCCCTTACATCGAGTGTTGAGCATGATGTCTCACACCAGTGATATTATATGAGTGTTGTGATTTACATGCCATGTACCATGATCAAAGTGATCATGTGGTGGATTATTCACCATCTAGAGTGTTGTTACATGACAAATCTCACTTTATTAGGATGTAGGGAATGTATCCTATTTTTTAAACATTTAGGCTCATTTTTTCTGGTTATGGATGTCTGGGTTATTCCCCTATCTTGGAACAATTTATTCAATGTAGATTTCCACTTACGTGCATTTGTACTTGGTTCTTATAGGTCGATGGAATATAGAGCTACTATATATACATATATATATATATTGTTACCATATATATCTGGTAATTGATTAGAAAATAATTCTGGCTATGAGAAAATGTATGGATAGCCACCAGGGGTCCCTAATAATCCTTAATTAGAAGGTTGTTGTATATTTATTAAGCATTTTTTTGTCGTTCTACATATACCTACACACTACCTTTTAGTATATTTCTTGGACTATATTTAGTTATAGTCATCGTGGGAGGAAACCTACTATTATCATTATCTCACACCTTGTTTGGGCTACCATCACACTAGGGTGCGGTAGTAGACATTATGGTTATAGGAAAATGGTGGATTGTTTGTGTTGTTTATCTTATACCAAGTAGTTAAGAGAAAACGACTGAGGTGGAGCTTGAGATGCTCATGTATTTCTCCCTAGTGGATTTTCATTTATTTATTTTCTTTATTTGTCTACTTTACTACATCAATTCCTATTTAATGTATATTTTTTGTTTTTGTATCATCATTAGCAGATGAATTCATCTATTGTGTTTTCTCATTGTCTATATATTTATTTATTAAGATTATTCATTTATTCTTCCTCTTCTATGCCATTATTTATTATGTTTTATGTTTTTTCCATTTATTAAATGAGATACTATTGTGCTACTCTAATCATGAGGCTATTATCTATCCACTCTCACCATTTTACACCCTCGTTGCTAGTTGATAGCATTTAGCATATGAGGATATTAACTTGTGGACATGTGACCCATTTTTTTGGATACCATCTTAGTAGTTATTCCTATTAGGAAATTAAAATGTGGTGTCATAGATTTATTTTTTCCCCTTTGTCTTGTGTTTTTGGGAAGGTTGATTTTAGAATAAGAATCTAACAGAACTGGGTAAATATCCTTGTCATGAACTTATCACCACACTAAGAGTGTAAAATACATATTTCGTAGGATTAGAAATATTTTCATGTTTTTTACTATTATAGTTGATATGATTTCCCCTTGAGTGATTTTTTTACCTTCCACTACTTATTGATGTTTGAAATTTTGGTATTTCTACCCTAGATCAATATAAAGGATGAAGTATTACATGAACCACTATAGGCACATAGATATTCACATTTCTTTCATATTTCCCACCATGTAGTTGAATTGATAGCTTCCCTGATAGTTTTGTTGTGTTCCTCAAATTATATTCCATGATTTTGTTTAAATTTCATGCATGTTATATGCAATTTTAATTTGTTATTTTATTTAGAATTATTACTTACACAACATGCTTAAGAGATTATATTCCATGCTACCTATTTGGTTATAATTTATTTTTTATGTGTCTTTCTTCTGTATTAATATCATGTATCTCTCTATTACTACTTTTAATAGCATTCTCATAATATGTTGACATATATCAATGGTTTCATAGGCTATATTTGTTTGTTTCGATTAAATGGAATTATTTTTCAGTTGTATTGTGTATGGTGTAAGGGATCTTTACAATTGGGATAGGGAAACATGTATAATCAATTCAACCTTGAGTTCAATATGAATATAATGATTGTTGATAAAATATAAAGGCTTCGAATTTTAAAATGATAATGTGAATTGGATATTATTAATTAGAGCCAAAATCAAAATTTTATAGTGTATCAGTTCTTTATGGTTTGGATGATGGTCACCAATTTTAATTATTCATTAAATATGATCATGTTATATTATTAAATGATTTTTTTCTTTTTAATGAGAGATATAGTTTTCTCAATAATGAATATGTGTGCTTTATAGTATGGTGTGGTGGAAACCCAGATAACTAAAACCTTATATATAGGATCTTTTAATGTTTGTAAAAGGTTTATTTGTTTTGTCTATTTAATTTTACCCTAAAATAGTATTTGTTTTCTAAAATGAAAAATACGAACCATTTAAGTCAGTTGGACATGATTATTTTGAGAAAACCTATTTGGGTATTTAAGACATTATTAATTTTGGTATTTAAGACATTATTAATTTAGAAAATACTATGGTTTTACATTTTTATGAATCCATGTTTTCTTAATAGGAACCATTTTGGTTACCTTATTGATTATAAATGAATTTATATGATAAATTTAATAATTATGAAGGTAATTAGATTAATTCTAAATGCTAAAAAGACAAATTGACAACACATCTAGTTTCTTCATTGTTGTTCTAGTTAAACAAAGAACCAAGACCATTTTTTTATAATCAGTACATGATTTTTTGAGACATTTTAATGTTTAAAGATAAAATGGGAATCATTTTAATGTAATTAATAGGGAAACCTATGTGGTTCCCTTTGTTTATACACCTCTATAAGGGAAGAATAATTTTTTTCATTGAGTTTACTTGGAACTAAAGCATGGGCATTTTCCGTATGACATCTCAATTTATTAAATGATAGGCTCTTAAGCCTGGAGACTTTCCAGTTGGCATGACCATGTAATGGGTCTAGTGCTTGTTCTTCTTTAGGGGCTATCCAATGATAGGTAGAACACATAGATATTGAATAAATTTCTAAATTACATGTGATTCCGTGCCTTTGGTGTTATTTAGGTTCCATTGTCCATTCAATGACTCTTAATATCAAAATTAGACACCTATTTAGATGGATATTCATGTTTTTTATGACATTGATTAGTGGAGGGACCATAATGTAATGTTCGTTTTAGTAGATAAATATAGGTTTTGAATGTTCATCCACTTCATTAGTCATTTTATCATCTCTTATTCCTCAATAGTGGAAGAAATGGTATGTCATCATCCATGTTAATGGTCGTTCGAGGGAATACGACATTTTGTTAAATGCCTTTTACAAAATAAAAGAGACTTGGATACATAGGACAAACCAAATTATGGATAGTATCTTGGGTGTTTCATCTTTCTTTTTAATGCATGGGGTTCAATGTTTTCACATAAATGGTTCCCTTTTAGTGATAAATGTTTTAAATGACCTATTGGGATCATTATAATTGTTCAACCCTATGTTCTTGAGTGTGTTCCTAGGCCATATGCATTGTTGAGTGACATGTTCTTTAAATAAAACCAATATCACCATAATTACTATGAAATATTCTTGAGGAATTTGTTTTTTGATAGGTTGTTCATTTTGTTTTTGGAATTCTCTCAAATGTTCTGTTTTGGTGATCGTGACTCGGATGAGAGACAGAAACAAATTTACTTTGAACACGATCAACCACACATATTTGTGGATGGGATATATGTTATTTTAATGGCTACTACAATCCTATAGTTGGGAGTATTGCATCGGTCTTGGTGAAAACGGATCTCTCTGAGTAGAAGGATCATATCTAAAGAGGACCATTGAGAAATGGTTTGTTTTCTTTGAAATACTACAGGGATGGTGAGGATTTTAAATGTTTTTTTCTTGGTAGAATAACATTGATGTGGTTGGACGTGTTTGAAATACCTAACTAACGCTATTACTTTTTTCTAGAAATTAGTGGTTAATAATGAAATATTACATAATTCCATGAATGATAAAGGCACCGCATTTCTTTTTGTTATACATCAGAAGGTAAAGCTGAGTTACTTATATGATGTTGACAAGTAATGTATTTAGTATTCATCATTCCTTCTAGATGTCGGATTTTATTTGAAACCATTCAATCCACTTAGTGCACATTAATAAAAAATATTATCTTGTCCCATATATAGAAATATTTCTTGATGCACTAAAAGTGCATCTATCTTATGTCAGGATAAATATTTAAAAGATATTTGACTTGTTAGTTTTATTTCATCCATGTTCCATTATAAATCATGTTTTTATTCGAGGTCTGTTTTTACTGAGTTATACATGGGTTCCCATGCAGGAATTCCTTTGACAAATTCTTGGACACCATTCATTCCATTTTACAGGATTACCTGGCGGATACAGATTTAGAAATATTTAATTTTCAGAGGTGGAACTGTTTTATTTATTTTAAAATTTAAAATGTAATTATTTAGTTTAGAACTCATTTTTTTCATTGATTAGTATCGAGTTGATTGTTTTAAGGTTACCCCTGACCTGCTGTCCAACTCAGAGATGATTCAAAATAAAAGAAATGATTCTAGTTAGATGGAACAATCTTTTTCCCTTGTTATTACTGATGTATGATTAATTAATTTGTTAGGTGATGGTTTGACCAAGTAATGTCTCTAGAATTATGGTTTGGGATTTAGTATATGGGCATGTTCTGTGTTTTATATGATTTTGAAGAAGGCGTCATAGTTCTATTAGAAATGCAATGGCTATCTAAGTTGAGTGTTTTGTGAGAGTTCAGCCAGAGGGGGCTCGATATGATGTCCTTAATGATAATTTGTTATAAATTTTGATAAACTACTTAAAACATGTTGTTGGGTTAAGGATTGTGTGATCCAAAAGATCAGATGAGTCTTCGTGGGAAAGATTGTGCAACTAATCTTTGATAGGATGATTTTAATTAAACCATTAATTTATGACAATGTTTCTGTTATGACCTCTTATTTAATCAAGGTAATACTAATTTTGGAAATAATTCTCAAAGTGCTGTTGTAATCATTATAGGTGTTCATTGTAGTCAATTTTAATGGTGGATTTACAGTGGCATGGAGTTAACCCCCTTTTAAATGTTAAATCCTTAGATGGGGAGTAAATATATCTAGGTGTTTTTTGTGAAAATTATTTGAACATACATATAGATAAAATATCTTCGATAATCATTGTAACAGTTTTTTTTGTTGTAAAATGAGGTTTGGATTGTGTATTGAAAACTTGTGATCCATGTGCTGGTTTTAATTTGTCAAGGTTCATTGGGAATTTAGAAACACAACTCATCTATTTGAATGAAACAACATGACCCTTGTAGGCCGAGTGATATTTTCATAGTTCATTATGCATTCCAGGGGATGAGAGTCTCTATGGTGGGGTGTTTGTAATGACCCATGTTTTGGGAAAGGATGTAAATGCATCAAAATTTTATATTTTTGATTTTTTTGGTCTTGATGTTCTTTAAATTGAGATTTTGAAGGAAATTTTGAGAGTTAAAACACTTAGATGATTTTTTTTCCTGGTGGAAGGCCCGATAGGATTCACATGTTTCATGTTTAGTTTATAGAGCATCACTTGGGGAAATATCAATTTTTAGGGGGCCTATATGGGGCACATAATTTCTCGAAAACTATGTTACTAGGTTTTTAGAGATAATTTACAATTTTTCCTTTAATGAGGTTAATATCAATTCCTTCACCTTTTCTTCTTCTTCCAGTGGGTGATCTCCTCCCATGGTGACATCAATCTCCTCCATGACTAGACTAGGATTCATGAGATCTCCTCCCGCAGTTTCTCTATTCTAGTGTCATCGGTATCTGTGTATAAGCATTGATAATATCTTGATCCATTTTTAGTCATTTTTTTAATCTCGTATTAGTCGCACTATCATGATGCATTATATTTTTTCTTATTTTTAGTATGAAGGTCCATTTACTATATTTATACCAAACTGGATTGAATCAAACGTTTATATTGGATGAGTGGGTCATCCTTTGTACGTGGTAGGTTGTCTATATCTCTTTCTTTAATCTTTTCATCATTTATAAATATCATTATTTCACCACACATTTTCCATTGACATGTATTGATTTATAATTTGTTCCTTAAGATCAAATTGAAATTTTCACCATTATATACATCCTTTTATTCATGTTTGGTAACATATGGGATATTGACCTCATTTATGGACCCTTTGGTTGTTACATGTTTAACAACCCCTTTTACTAAATGAATAAGATCCCAAAACACCTTCTATGAATTTTTCTCACACTATAAATGTATTTTCCCCTTATATGTAATTTTATAAATGAGAGTAGAGCCTTCTTAATTACATTTTCACTTTTATGAATTGAATTTCACTATTTGGTACATAATTTAAAATGCTTGTTTTGATGAAATAACTCATTCCTTGTAATGGGTGTTCAAATATAATAAGTTAATTTTTTTATAAAGATGGCAAGATTTTTTTAAAAACCCCACAGATGAGATGTCTTGTCTCAAAATTACAATATTTTAATTAGAGATTTAATTCCTGCTTGTACGTTTGGAATTATTTATTTTATTATTCCTTTGTTTTGTTATCCAAAAGGCATTTTTTGTGTATTGCATAAAATTACATTAATACATTTAGTGTACCTATCTTATATAAATGTTCATTTTTTGAATGGAACCTCTTATGTTCAAGGCATGAGAACTCTTATCAAAATGATTAATTAACCAAGCTACATCCAAGGGATTGGCATGTTTAATAATATGGATTACCAATGTATGTAATTTCTCAATGGACCATGGTACTTTCTATGTTCCTCATTGAACCTCCATGAATTAATTTACATGTGGTCTAATTAAATGGAATCTATTATATTTATTTCTTATTTATGAAGGATTTATCCCCTTGAAAATATTTAATAGTTTAATGTGGAATTGAATTGAATTGGGTGGTGCAACCACACCACTTATTATTATTTAATTTGAAGGCATTATTTGAATTTAATTGAGAAAGGGTGGAATTTTCGTGAAATTTTTTAGATACATTGTACATTAAATAACTGAAATGTAAATGTTTGTTGATAGAAGATTAAAAAATTAGGATCATGAGCTGTATTTCAATCATGAATTATGCTATAAAATAATTATTCCATGTTTATATTTATGTTCTTGATAAAAGATATGGGTGGGAGGTATTTCCACCCTCGATTTTAAATTATATTAAACCTTTACATTTAATTTAGAATGATGGTATGTTTTTTTGATCATTTAAGTATCATGCACCATTACATGGATGGTCTACCATGACACCTTTAACTCGTGATAGAAATGTGCTAGGATCTGTTCTAATCCTTGGAATATAGAATCAAACCTGATCATTTCAACTCAACGTATCAACCACATTGTTCTATTTATTATTTATGTAATGTATTTATTTTTCACAATATTTAATAAGCTCTATCCATCATATATGGTTCATATATAGATATTTTTGAATAAATACATATTATATGATTTAAAAATTATTATATATATATCCAAAAATTAGATTTATTGATAATTCCACTATATCATTAGTGGAAAATATACATAAACTAACTCCAAATCCTGAGTTGGGTAATTTTACTAATGAAAAATAAATTTCTCTGATGCATAAGATATATCATTTTCATTCCTAAAACAATTCATCACAATACCTTCTACAATGAATCAATATAAATTAAAATCCCTTGTCCACTATAATGTAATGTAATAACAGGTGTAAGAGATAAGAATTTCATAAAATTAGAGATATTTTATTCAAATTCATTTATTTTAAGGAACATGTATTTCTTCTATTTTAACATAGATGTTGAGTTATACAAGAATAAAACTCCCTATAACGAATTTATAACATCAAATAAACCAAGATAACCACAAATCTCTATCATAATGGTTTGTTTTAGTTGACTTTCAACGAAATTCGTCATTTAGTGATCCTAAAATATACACTCGATTGGGTAAATTTTACAAAAAATTGAATATTTTGTAAAAAAATAGTCGCAGGAGTTTTTTCAACAACATGTCATTCATCGGGTTTTTTAGAACAATTTTAATGTTATCTAATTTTCTCCCTTAATCATTGACTATTTATGAATGTAATTTATAAATTGAATAAAAAACTAATCAATGTAATTTGTAATTACATTATTAATTAAATTCATATAGATATGGGGAGAATTTTTAAGGAAAAATGAGATAAATATATAGTCAAAATGTCTATATTGTGTACAAATATTTTCTTGGGAATATCTTCTTTCATGAACCTCAATTAATGAAATAAAATATTAATTTTCATATTTTAATATTAGTGAGCTCGACATAGTGAATCAAACATAAGATCAATATGAAGTAAATTCTTACTCATGGTTTTCATATTTTTCAGTTTTATATAATCAATGTAGAGTTTAATTCAACAATCTATATTATTAATAAAATGAATTGGTGTACCACAAAGAGAAATACATGACCAAATAAATAATTTGTTTTGAATCCCATGATGTTTCTTTTTTAGTTCCTATTACTAAATATGGATCATTGTATATAGAGTCATTAAAAAAGTGTATTACCAATTTTGATTTATATTAGGAACTATACATCAATATTTAGTGGGAGAAAATGAATATATATTAAAAATACATCAATAAACTCCAACATATTATGAATTTAAACTATGTTGATTTCAACCCTAACCATTTAAGATAAATGACCATTTTGATAGAAATCTTGAGCAATATAATGGATCTAATTTACATTGGTTGTTCATATTGTCATCATACTAATAAATGGCTAAAGGTTGGTTCAAAATATAGAATGTTACATCCATTCATGGACGATTTTGTTGTTATTTATGTATATAATACCAATCCATTCCTTGGATAAAATCATATTCTATCATGCATTGGATGAAATTTTACCAAGAATATCATTACCAAAAAAACAACTGGAGCGGTTTTTAATCCTCGGTATGCGATCTTTATACAAATATGTGTTTTCACCACAAATTTAACATATAATCAATGAGTATATGAATTAAATTTAAATATTAATTTCAGACATAATGAAATTAATATGATTAATATTAAATAGCCCACTTAAATATTTGAATAAAATTTTTCCTACATCAACTTCATCATTCTATATCCAATGCTTTTTTAAAATAAATTGGTATTCAAGGGATAATAAACCATTAATCAGGGTGGTTTACCATGGAATGAAATTCATGGTATATATAAATTTAGTCAAGTTTTTTGAAAGCTACATCACCATTGTTTATGCCAAGGTTATCCCTGATAATTTCAAAAACATTACTATGTTACCCTTAATATAGGCATATCAATACGACTCTTACTAATTTTTTCCGATCCTTATTTCCAATGGTGACTAAACCATTCTATAAAAACAATTTCAGTTACTAAAACTTTTAATATACCATTATTATATATTTATAGATCAATATTCATTATATAATATCAAAATCCAAGATAGAATCATTTAGTTATAGTTCTATTGGAAACAAGACTACATTAACAACAGGATCATAAGTAAAATACATTATCATCTAATAAAATATTTATTTCGTTCCCCCCCAATTAGTAATTTCATACACTATACCTTTATTTATAACCCAGGAAATAAAAATATAAGAAATTGTGAGACTAGATGCATAGTAAGGGAAAATAATGGATATATCAATTATCAATTAAACATATCATTATCATAACGTTATGATAATATGGGAACAAATTTTCAAATCTATTCTTTATATATTATATATTATAATATTGAGTCATGGAATAAATAATTGTATTTAATGATATATGATTATAAAGAAATAATTGAACATTTTCCATGAGAGAAAATTTTGTCTTATGTCATAGATTGTTTTAATACACAAACTAATTGAGAAATTATTTACATAGTTGTCAAAGATAAGTTACAAGACTATTATTGTAGAACAGGTACACTACCAAAACCGTCATATTAGTCATAGTAAACTCCAACGACTATCATAATGGTAATAATTACTTACAAAACATTGTTCATTTCCCATTCCAGTCATGTTTATCTCCTGTGATATCCATATATAACAAATTTGTTTGATATATTTAAAATCCATGGTCCACCCATAAAATAATGAATATTAAACATATATGTACCATAATATCATTAAACATATATCTTATAATAAACCATGTAAAGAATCATGTTTCATATAAATTCAATCTTCACATAACATATTGAAATGAAATGTGTTTCATAATCATTATCTAAATATATCATAGCATAACTTTGAAAATGGAATGGGTTTCAAAAACAACATTTCATCTTAATCATAAACCACATTGAAAAATATATGTATGGAATAATTGAATCATATCCCAGGTAAAGTATATGAAACATCATGGGATGTCATATTAGATGGAGAATTATTTTAAAACATCACATTGGACATTTATTGAAGAAAATACTCTGTTAACATTGAAATAACCTATTTAATATCCAAAACATCCCAAAATAATAATAAAAACATTTTATTTTAAAATAAATAGATAACCATGTGAGGGATTACTTAATGAATTTATTGGTAATGATAAAGATATATTACACTCAATTTCTATACATTAAAAAATATTCTTATCAAATTTTAAATAAAAAGTTAAATTACTATATTTAGAAACCCAAAAAAGATTCCGTTAAAACCACCATTTATATATTTATAAAAGGGTAACCATTACATTAAAAAAAATTATGAATATTAAGAATATTTCTAATTTTTTTAAAAAAAATTATTTATACGTAAAAAAATCATTTTAGAATGAAGGAAAATATTAATTTTTTTGTATAAACATATTATTTTGGAATATTGATATCATAATGAAAACATAATGGATCGAAAAAATTTACATTAAAAAAATAACCACATAAGTATAATAAAAATTAAATTACAGATAAGAAAACAATAAAATTACATTATTGAAAATAATAATAATAAACAATGCTAATAAAATATTAGATTGTAACACAAAACTCTCACCACTTTTATATTTTTTGAATCAATATCATAAGTAAATATGGATCTCTATATGGATATCTAAATCCTCATAATTTCAATAAAATAAAATCCTAAAACACTTTCATCACCAGTATATATACATTATAAAAACAATTGGTGAATATAGCATTAATCTCATAGATCTAAATGTTAGATGAAAACCAATTACCTTAGGATAAACAAGATTGGTAAATTTTCAAACCTCTTATAAAATAAATATAAATTTATTATATATATATATATTTATATTATATAATAACAAACATATATATAATAACATATAGGATTTATATATAACACTTTACCATCCCTTTAATAACAATTGTTTATTAAAATCCCATTTCTGGGTGATAAACTATTCTTTTTATTGATTATTTTATTTTAGTAGTTTTCGTACTTGTACATTGTTTATGTCACTATCATCTCCAAAATTTAAATCATGATATATATTTCATATATATATATTATATAGATATTCAATGTATTCCACTAAAGTTATATATAGACAAATAAATTACAACATTAATAAAGATTATATACCATATGTACACAAGAACATTATATTCAGTTTTCAACGGATGGAATTAAGAATGTTAAATAATAATTTTAATATACAAAATTATTATTACATCGTATATGTAAAATATATTAATGAAATAAATCATTTTTACAATCATTGTAAAACATAAATTAACAATAAATCATAACACATTTGGGAGGCTATAATTCAAACAACTTTTGAGGCTTTATCTTTTTCTAAATTATTTGAAGGTAAGAATTTATATGTGTAATTATCAATGGATTTATTTCACATTTGATGGAAGATAAGATGAATAATGTTTATTACATCAATATAATAGAATTTAAATATATGGAATATACTACTATTATATATCATAATAGTTTATGAATATATTAAGGATGTATAAAATGAAATAAAATAAAAATTCATGGTTGGAAACTATACAACTTCTTCAAACATCATCATTAGGTTTACAAATAATTCCTTCCAATGATGGTTTTGTTAAAAACAATTATGTGCTATATTAAATGGTGAGGTATGTAATTTATGGACTTGGGGAGGTCTTGGATCATCCAAAAGTCTCCTGATGGTTTAATAAAAGAGGAGAGGGATTGCCTTCTAATTTTGATTTGAGTGGAACAGTGGTATATTTTCAACGTTATATTATATATTAAAGTAACATTCATGATAAAATATATTAATAATGTAAAATTAAATAAATTTATGTTTTATATGGTTGAATTATTTCTAAATTATATAAATCATAAAATCATTTATGTCATTTTAACCCTAATCATTTTATTATAAAACACTGGTAATCTGGTTATAACAATAAATACATCAACATGTTTTAATTATTTTAAATATTCTTTATAGACAATGATTAATGTCACCTCATTAATTAATGTTAAGTATTTTTATTTTATGTAAATAATAAATTTTATCAAATTCATTTCATTTAGGATGTAGAATTTTTTTAATAATATACCATTATTCATAACAAAAAATGCTTTTCAAAAAATAAATTTCTTAAGAATACACAGTTTCTATATCAAAATTAAACATAAAATTATTAAAATGATATGAATTTGATTACTCAAAATATAAATTTAATAAATTTAATTTTAATACCATTTTAATATAAAATATATCCTTTTTAAATTATTTAATTAAAAATAAAATTTTAATATAAATGGCTATTTTCTACTATTTACAGGAAACAAATTTCATAAAATTCTCCAAAATTCATTTTTGGATTATATTTAAAGGATTATTTAAAATTTTATGTTAATATTTTAAAATATATTTTAAAATTTTAAAAATAAATAATTTCTAAAAAATTGTGAAAAATTCCATAAGAACAATAATTTGAAAAATTGTTAATTAAATATAATACTACATTTATTCTTATTTCATTCCTAGAAAAAAATTAGATGTATTATGAAACATTTTATTCATTAAATGTTATATAAATAAAAATAAAAATCATTCATAAAGAGTGTCTAATTTAATTTATTAATACAAAAATATTTTACATTCATAAAATAGTGTTTTGGAAAAATATTTGTTTACATTGATATGTTTTTATTTTAATTTCTAATCAATTGATAACCAATAATTTCACTTAATTCTTTTGTAAGCATAATGTTTTGAATAATTTATTTACTACTATTCATACCTACCACTCTAATGGCTAGGTGGTAATGATCACATTAAATAATAATATTTTAAATGTATGTTTACATTCATTTACACAGAGTATTGGGTGTTACACAAGCATTGAGATAAATTAAATTTATTTGGAAATAATACATTTCATAAAAAATCAAGGTGTTACATCAACTATATTTTCACTTCATAACTACATTCCAAAATGAGAAGTAATTATATTGGTAAAATGTTCTCATATTCCAAAAAAATTGAAAAAAATTAAATTATGCCGTAATATATGAATTTAACATTAAATAATCACTTGAAAATTTCATGAGGGAGCCATCATTTTTATTTTAAAATAAAATTTTCCAATTTTCAAATTTCAAAAATATATGGGAATAAAATTTCCATCGAATTATATATAAAAATAGTTAATGTAACAGTTAAGAAAAATTTTATTCATGATACTGGTAAATTTATTTCATGTACTCTATATTAAAACAAATATTACATTCACATTTTTGGTAAAAATTAAATTATTATTATTTCAAAAAATGTCAAAAAATTCACTTTATCGATTTTCAAATTAATTTATACATTGGTAAAAATTTCTTTATAAAATAATCGATGAGTGGTACAAACAGTTTTGATAAAATATTAATGAATATATTGATATTAATGAATCCTATTCCCCCAAAAATAGTGAAATATAATTTTTTTAATAAATAAATTATTTTGGTCTATTTAGTACATAAAGATAAGAAAATGATTTCAAAACATGTAACATCTAGAAAAAACCAAATGGAGAAAAAATTAATATGATTGGGAATATATATATTATATAATTTTATTGTAAGAAATTTAAGCATAAAATATATTTGTAAAGACGATATTATAATTTGAAACCCTCAATATTTTTAGAAAATTTGAAATATAATTCCTATGATAGAATTAAAATCAAATTAATATTTTGAAATAATTAATATAAATATATTAATGATATATCATATCAAAGGTGATAACATATACTCCTCTAAAAAAATAATGGGTGAATAACATAACATATTTTTAAAAAAGAAAATATAATATGATAAACACTTAATAATTTGTTTTCAATTTAATAAAACATTACTTTATAGTAAATTTAACAATTTTATATAGTTTTATAAAAACATATATAATGTAGTGATGAAAAAAATAATTGAAAATATTCATGGAGTTGTTAGTCTACATCAACACATGTGAGATTTTTTCACTTTTTTGATGGATGGAAAAAAAGAATAGTATATAATAATCTACCCTCCATGAATAATTATTATATTTTAAATATCAAAAAAAGAAACACACACACACACATATATATATATATATTCATTATATATATACTTCTTTTCATCCAAGAAAATTGGAAATGAAAAATGAATCACAGTATTTCAGGGATGTATTATTCTAAAGGTACTCATGATTAATTATATCATTTCTCAAGGGCTGGGATGGTAAGAAGGTAGATAAAATTCAACAGTTCAAGAATAATAATTATACTATTAAGAAAGTAAATTACCATAAAATCCATCAATATAAAAAACTTTTAATATTGTTTATGTAAAATTAATTCTAACTATATCATAAGGTGGTCGTCCACAATACTCATGAGTGATATCATAATTTTTCATTTGAAGAAAAATAGATAAAATTTGTTATTTCATTATCATAATGGTAATTTCCAGCCCTAGGATACCATAAATTCTTTCCCAGAGCTAGTTAGATACATGGACTCAAGATTGCCTCCCCGTACACTAGTGACAAGTTACTATTAGAGTTTGTGTAAAGGTCATATAATGTGGATAATATACCCTATATATCAGTAATATATATAGGGAATGAAAAAATATTTATGAAAAGTGGAAAACTACAGAAACTAATAGTAAATAATAACTGGTAGTAAAAAATTATAAACATGATATAGTGCACAATCTATATAAATAAAACAAGAGATATAATAAGTAAGATAAAATTAATATAAGAAATAAATAAATAAATAATGGATCTTTATATAGAATGTAGATAAAGTACATAATTTTTTTTACTCCCAAGATTCCATGTCAAGTCCTAGTTTATATTTGAAAATAGTCAAAATAACGATCTAACATATCCTACATCTTGGAGACTATATTTATGTATTAGTCGGTGGCAGGATATGGTGTGTGTAAAACACTATAGGACACAACGTACAATGCCAAATGCAATCCAGTATTTGAATATAAAATTAAATATTTTCTAGGTATACAAAAATTATGTATTGTAGTGATGCAAATGAAAACATGTTAGGGTCATGTTTATCTACGATGCATTGCCAACCAAACCTACTTCTGCCAAACCAAGGAAAACTATTAACATGTGTAATCATATATGTAGAAAACATAAGTATATGTATGTATATATGTATGTATGTATATGAACAATATATTAAGTGACAAATATATATCCATATATATATACATAGTTCTTTCTAGGACATGAGGAATAATTCATGTGTCCATTAATAGTCATAAGTGTCTTAGAAAATAAAATGGTCTTCATGCCCATGTATCATGAGAAATAAGGGATTCCATTCTTGAGTATAAAGGGATAGTATTTGTGGATATTTACAATAATAAAAGAAGAGTAAGGGAATCCATGCCATGAATAATAAAAGATTTAATGCCCATAAATAATGGGGACACCATGGATATGAATAATAAGATATTCCAAGTATGACTAAAATTAATAAAAAAGGATTCAATTATTGATTATCGCAAACAATTAGGGAAGTCATGGATTTTTATCTTAAATAATAATATAAGTTGTCTCATGTATTAAATGATTATCATATGACTTGACAAATATCCATTCTAAAAAAATCAACTTTACCATTCTATTAAATTTAATAATAATTAAATATGATTTTCATGTATATAAAGAGTACATATCACACAATAATCATGAATTATAGAGAATAGAATTTTCATGAGCGTGTAATATCACTACAAGAATATTCAATTTGGTCCATTTAAAAGTAAGTAAGAAGTCCATGGGAAGGTCCATGGCATTTACCATATATAATAATCCCCTTTCATTTCTTTTAAATTATTAAAAAAATAGTACATCTCATTGGTTATCTTGTTACAACAAGGCATGGTTTTCATACAATTTTAGTGAATTTATATAAACAAACTATTTTATAGTGGAAAATTAAAAATGCCTAAAATGATGATGAATGCCTAATCTAGGAATTATGTTAATGAGAATCCAAAACAACACAACTAATATGGGTGGTTTAGTTTTAGGTTCAAATGTATGGGTTAAAAAAACATAACAAACAAACCAAAAAAGGTATGGTTTTTAGTCAGTGTATAATAGCTATGATGTTTCAGTTTGATGATAAAGGATGAAAATAATTATCGATGTAAGAATTAGAATAAGTGACTTCTCATTGTAGATGTGGTCCATTGGAATGTATCAGTCATGGAATAATGACATAATTTATAAATTTTTTTTACAACATTACATATTACATAGATGACCTACCTTATACACTGGTTTTTCACTCTCATAATATCGAGCATTGATTCCAATTATAGTGATAGAGATTAGAAGAAATATTCAAATAGCCTATAAATAGTGTAAATTAACTCATAAGAAAATAAAATATAATATGGAGAGGTAAAAATAAAAAGGATGAAATAAAATTATGATATTTACTAATACACATCCAACACACCTGATGTCATCTGATTCAAACCATGATTAATGGTGATAATCCATGGGAATATAATGGAATGGGGGATTTTGCCTTGGGAGGTGATGAGAGAAATGGGGAAGGAAAATGAGTGAAACCCCTTTAATGGACCAAGGATAAATTGAACAAATATTCCTTTTAATGAGCTCCATGTTTTTCTATATAGTTCATAAAACTATGTTCCAACATTGTGGTTACACAATCCAAGGACATCCACAACAAACTTGTCTTGTACATGGCTACTCAAACCATTCAAAACCCATAATGTTATTCTCTTCGGTTTTATACAAACATAAAATATATTAATGATACCATGAGTGAATGGTTAAAAAAATTGTGTAACAAACTCTTCATTACTATAATAAGTCACACTGATTCCACTACATGGCCCCATGGTTTTAAAAAACTAGGTACCACTGTCTGCATCCCACAAATTAGTTTTTTGTATCTGATCACACACAAAACACATCAAAAATCCATAAAAATGTTAATTAATTTAACCACATCCCTGGACAATATTTTTTCGTGTTATATTTCTTGAAATTACATTCCAATTGTAATTTTATATGTTTTCCCATTAACAAAAAGAAAACATAAAAAAATCCCATAATTTTAATTTTTTCAAAAGCACAAGAAAATATAAAATCCACACCATATAAAATATCATCCAAAATAATCAATTGAGAATAAAATAAAAACACCTAATGTACGTGGGTCTTAATGTTTTATTCGAATTGCTGAATTTCAATTGTAACACTAAATTCAACAATATGAATCACTTTTAGAATATGAAACCCAAGACGAAAAATGTGAGATAATCATTATAAACCCAATAACAACACTATGATAGCTCATAATAGAACCTTCCTAACCCAAGACATCATCACAATTTCTTCTCATTCATCATATGGATTAAAAGTTTCCCCACGATACATTATAAATTTTATTGGAAAATTACAATCATTATATCCCCCAATCACAACACTATTATAGATCATACAAGGGCCTACATAACCCATGACATGCTCTCATTTTCTTCTCATTCTTCTTCTGGATAAAATTTCTCCCCATGATACACCTAACATACATGGTTTTAAAATTTTCATTCAAATGGATGAATTTAAATTTTAACACTCAATAAAATAATATCAATAACTTTAATAAAACAAAACCCCAGAAGAAAAATGTGGTACAATAATTATAACAATAATCATAGCACTTTGATAGCTCTTACAAGATCCTACCTAACCCAATACATGACTTAAATTTCTTCTTATTCTTCATCTGATGAAATTTCTCCCCGTGTAACATTATAAATTTTATGGGAAAAATATTTATCATGGTACTCCTATGAAAATTACCTATTGATAGTTGGCACTAGTGTTCTAATGATGCTTATGGTATGTTTCTAAATTCACTATGGCTGGTCTCACCCAAGGGCTCTTGTTCTCACCGTCAAATAAATCTTACTATAAAGTCCAAATCAACCATTATTTAACCACATGTCTTGTCTATTCCTTTAACATTCATTACTTCCCTTTAGTACTACACACATATCATCCCAAAGATTTATAAATTTGGATCATTTGTAACCATATTAATTTATTTAATGAAAACTAAAGTTTCATAGCCTCCAACAGAATATTTTTTTATAATATAATCATTAATATTCGTGTAACCCTATAATAGATTACATGACATTATCTGATGGTAAAACTAGATCCTTCTGAAAACACACACTAAAGTCTGTACCTTTCTTCTAGTGAAGTCAATTGGTCGAACCTCCACTTAACCAACATTTCCAATGTTATATAACATATGCCTCAACACATTCTAGATCGAACATTAATAAATCATCGTATGCATATCTAGACACAATTAATATAGTAGTACATCCTTCAATTCAATATTTTAATATGATCCTTTCATTTAGAAAGAATTATTGTAGTACATAATTGAATTTATCAAATTGAATATTAGTTCCATAATGACCATCAGCCAACCAGTCGTAGGATTCCACATGCATTATCACATGAAGGTATCTATCCATTAACTGAATTCCTTTCCCACACATTATCCCATACCTTTTCTATCCCAGAAATATGAATTTAATTCATATGAATCCACTCATCATGAAGTTGCAATGTAAATATCATTCATCAACCATTACGACTTCCCTGGAAGGGTTCAAATTTTCATTTCCAAAATAAAAAGCATGCAATAGTAAAAACCCATAAACAACCACAATAATAATTTGAACATTATAGATTATTTATGATTTTTTATTGAGTGTAACTCATCATGATTTCATCCATACTAAAATAAATATTTTTTTTGTTAGATTCCCCAATATATATCAAATACTCTCTTAGTGCACTCATGGAAATTTCATGATGAGTGGAATCATCTCCTTTATCAATGAGTAAACTAATATTTTTTAATAGGCATGAAACTCGCTTTCAGATCCGTGATCAAATTAAAATTGGTTATACATGACAGTGTTTGTACTCGAACACTACTTCATCGGATCATTGATGCCATAGTAAATCTATGGGTCAATATTCAATGAACACTTCGTCCATTATAAAATTATACATCATTCTTGTAATATCGTATAAAATTATCAAAAGAATTGTTCCTCTCATTAAATAATCATCACTTATATGTATCTATCAGTGTTTAGATCATACATGGGCATTCACAGATGTTAAATTTTAAACAGCTTTGGCATGAAGCTGACAGGAACTGACTTATCATTTATAGATGGCATAATTTATTGTACCACCCTGTTAAATACTAGAATATTGTTTCATAGGACCATAAGACAACATGATTATGATAAACATGCGACTAAATACAACATTTTTGATATTCAATGAGCTCTTATGGAACTCATATTCTTGATCGAGAGAATTACATTGCAATAATATATTCAACAATCACACAATTTATGGAATCATTTCAGATATTTAATTATAAAATCAAACCATTTGTAAACTATTCTAGTCACCTGAATATTCCTTCCCATTAAGATAGTTTTTATAAAAAATAAATAATGGCGATTTTCTTAAGAATTTAATCACCATTAGTGAATTAAAGACTCAAGCACCCATAGTGTATCAGTCTAGAAATGATCAGTAATGCATGTACATTGACTTAAAGAAAAATGTAAACCCAAGGAAATATATTCTCAAGGGATACCCTTGAACAAAACAATTTATTACCTATTATTCTCTGAGTCAGAAGTATGGAAATATAGGCCCACCATCTATCCCTGTGGTCTTTATATCAATAACCATCACCCATTTGCGTTTTTTTCTCACATAAAATCCAACACACTTGTAAACCCACTATAAACTAGGTAATGATGAAATAGAAAGGATAGAAGTCATCTAATAAAAATTACAAGGGCAAAGAATATAGATGAATTTCTAATTATCATTAGGTACCTATATACTAGAATTTTTTAGAGTATCCATGAAAATACCTCTTATGAATTCATGTGTTTTGTTTAAAATGTTTTTATATAATGATCAATCAATATTAAAGAAAAAGGATGAAAACCATATAATAATTCTTTATGATTCCACTAAACATTGATCACTTGATGTGGGGACATCATCAGTAGCTCAAAAAATATAATCCATGCTTCAAAACCATCAATTTTGGGAAAACTAATATTCAGTCAAAAATTATTTATTCTTTTGTGTAGAATAAATTCACCGCTGATTCAAATTTATTTCTCATGAAATGTTGAGATGTTTCAAGATAACTCAATAATTTTTAAGTCCTTAACTTAGAAAAATAATTTTAGTCGGGATATTTCTATTTGTATAAAATCTCAAGTTACCTCACTTTACATAAATAAACCATAAATTTTTTAAAAAATTTATAATTTAGATAGTGGATCTTCATGTTATTCTCTACTAAATATTATTTTATCATCAATTATATAATTATACCACAATATATGATGAATCTATACTTATACAATAATTATATTCTAGTTTATGGATACATATTGAAAATTATTCCATTATTAAAATTGGGTATTGTGGGATTTTTAGGTATTTCATAGGTGGGTCATTATTTAGAAAAGATGGACAATATGATCTCAAGGTTTCATTGTAATGATCATGTGAATCAACACACCTCGACTGAGTTTTCAATGTCATTATGATTAACTGATCATTGAAATAATATAAAAAGAATGTAATCAATAATTAATAAATTAAATAAAAATATGAAATATAAAATGCGTGATGTAATTAAGTCAATTAATAAATAATTTCAATCTAAAATTCAGCACGCATTCTAAACAATGGTTCCATAATTCTTCTTATCCTTCTGTAATGTTTAATTTGAGTTGGGTATGAGGTTTAGAATATAAATATGTTCTTGATCAGTCAATGTTGTAGGAAATCATAGAATTTTAAGAGAATAAGTTTAATATAATTGGAAATAAAGGTTATTCTGCATAATTTGTATGTATTATTGTTATCGAGATGATATATGAGAAGAAAAATATAGAATAGAATTTAAATTCATGTATTTATATTAGATTTAACCTAATTATTGAATTTATAATAAATGAATCAATTTAATTGGTTCCGGTAGTAAAATATTACATCTTGTTACATTATAGAATTTATTTCATTTATTAACTACATGATATATAATAAATTACTATCATCGCTGTATTTTGGTTTAATAATTCTGTATAGGTCAATATATGTAACATTGTTTTGTTAAAAAAACTATCATTATATCATTGAGTTCAATCCAAGAGAATTATATAATTCCGAAATCGTGTTAATAGATTAATTATTCATATTTCCATTGATTTGTTCACTTTATAAATATTTCGGTTGTAGTTATGTCTAGGAATGTAATAGATATCACGTCAAAAAAATGTCCCAGTAAAAAAATTATTTATGTATCTAATTCATAGAAAAATTTAACCTCCAATCTGTATAAAATTGATACCTCAATCATTAAATGATTAGACACACTTGATTACTGGAGACTCGGTTTTGATTTATTTCATCCTAGTGTGAACTATTTTATGATTTAAATATTCAGGAAAAAATAAATTATATTAGAAAACATAATAAATTTTTTGAGTATTTGTTGAAATTCATATTTTATGTTTGGGAATAATAAAATAACACTAATAATTTTGAGAATTTATAAAAATACACAAAATAGAATTGGAAATAACTTAAAATTTTATTTATAAACATCATCTACTACAATGGTTTAGTGTTATATATCATGGAGGGAAGTAATTTTCCACATATAAATAATCATTTTGATTCCCATCATATATCATAATTAGAGAATTTAAAATTTCATTATAAAAGTATTTTTTTCATATTCATTTGAATGAATAATCATATTAACCATCATATCAAACCCTATAGGTTAATTTATCAATTCTTTTATATTTAATTATTTATAATTTGTAATCATTTATTTCAGGGGGTATTGAAGAATGATTTTATTGATTTTGAACTATTGTTCTCCCCATTTTCATCGTCACATAGAAAAATATATGTTAATATTAGGGTGATAAGTAATAGATCTTCATAAGGGTATTCTTCATATAAATATATTGGACAAGGTGGAATTAAACAATAAACCAAACATTATTCTTAAAATCTATGAATTTATTCCTATAGAAATCCTCCTTATATATAGTACCCATGTTTTTAATCTTATGCATTCTCACACATCATTCTTATTATCCCATGGGGTCACCCCTTCTAGTGGGGTCGTGTGTTCTCCTCCTATATAGAAGTTATGTTCACTATGCTATGTGTATTATTATTGATTTTGGTTGTAAACTTTTTTATTCGGATCATCTCTAGAAACTAGGTGAAAACATGGTGTTCATGCATTCATAATAAGAATTTATGAAAAATATTTATTTTTTATTCTATACCTCAAATGTGTTTGGGGATGAGGTCATCCAATATACATTGTTGCATAATTAACACTATCATATTGTGGTGTGGGGATCATGTTGTTGGAAAATAATTATGATCAGAATATAATTCTTCTCATTATAACATGGTTATGGCTTGAAATTACTCATATCCATTAATAATCAACTATAGTTCATTTGGTCGCACTATGATCCTCCTCTCTATGGCCTGTTTTTTTAAACTTCAAAATCCACAAAATAAATTCCCTTCCATCCTTCATTTTACAATATATAAAAAATACATAAAAATTCATTGTATTAAGTCCATTATGAAGTGAAAATCATGATAATAAAATTAAAAAAATATAATATGTTTGTTATCAGAAGTTATTTTATAAATTAAGAAATTAATTTTTTTCCAAATAATTTGGAAGAGACAATATCCCATATTTATATATTACTATTTATCCATAAAAAGATAAGTAAAATTATCTTACTACTCTGAGAAGATATAGGTCTTATAAAAATGTGACAATTCCCAATTTTTTCTATTTCTATATAATAGATATAACATAATATTGATATCATAAAAAATTTATGTTCAATAGATTTATCTAACATATAGAAAACAAAATGACCTTTCATCTTATTATTAAATTGTTTAATTATTTTTATGGCCAATAAATTAGAGTCTATTAGACTAACATGAAACTCATAAAAAAGGAAGGCACTAGATGAAATTTCAATCTAGGATTTTGTAATTAAAATAATAATTTCAATAATATCATTATAAACCTTTTTATCCACACAAATACCAGCATCATCCACATCAATCATAAAATAATTATTCAATTGTGTATTATTTATTAAATGAAATTCCTTTAATATTTATTTCACTTTTTTATATATTCATTTTTATAGTAAAATTCCATCCTTAATTTTTCAAATACTATAAATATGATAAATGATTTATTATATTGATAAAGTCTTCTAAAATTCATGTGTAATAATATGATTATTTAATATCGATTAGTTTATTTAGTCAAAACAATTCCACAATTATCATGAAAATAAATAATTTACAAATCAGTTGAATTTTATATTTAATGAATAGTAAAATTAGTTATTCCTAGTTATAATGTAATTATTCAAATGATATATTTTGATATCTAATATTTTCTGAACATATTTGTAATATCCCAGATTTTCCATGTGAAATTATTATATTTATATAGAATTATTATGAGTTTGTGAAAACTCACGGTTCATGATTCTGTGGCCCATTGTTCCCGGAATAAATTTATGATCTTTGTAAAGGTACATTAAGTAAATGATTGGGTGGCGTTTTATATCTTTTTAACAGGTGCTCGGATTAAAAATCTGAGAGCACCATTTAATCCACAACACCAAGATTTTCATAAGGAAGGCTTAACTTCGACCGCAGAACATCGGGAGAGAAAAATAGATTTTAGACATTTAAATGAATAATAAAATAAAAATGTTATTTTATTTTTATTTTTATTTTCCCTCCAACTGATGAGCGGTGGTGGTAGGAACAACGATACATCAACACCATGAATTTCATGAGCCCCTTTATTCTTGTGACTGGACCATTGGAATAAAAAAGGTTCCTTAATTAAATGAACCCCCATTAATTATGTGTGCGTTACTCACCCTACCCATCTCCTGTTTATATGGTGTTTGTGGAGGAGTATTGGCACAACTTCACCAAGCGACAAAGCTCTAAAAAGTACGATGACACCAACCACTTGGATGACGGAACTACTTCATGTGGGCATTGAAGATTGCCACCGAACAATGAACACCAACTCTTCCTCAAAAGCAGACATTCTCCAAAACTTTTAGGTTGGTTTTTTTAGTTTTAGGAGTTGTTAAATATTATTCTACTCTCATTCTACCAATCTAACGTAGAGGGAGAGGGAAAAACAAGCATGGCCCTGAGCCTCCACCTTTTGTTTGAATTTGTTGAATTTTTCATGAGCATTTTTTTATTACGATTGAATTTAACTCGGTTTGGAGGGTGATGGAGGTGGCCAACAATGGCCGACCTTAGAGGAAATAGAATTGCGCCATCATCCGTTTCCAATGGAGAAGGATATGGTCGTTTACACTATGGGGGAAGAAGGTGGCCGTCATCGGCCAGCTGTGAAGGATGTGGCGGTGCGTCGTCCCACACCTTGGTAAAAAGTGGGCCGTGACATATAGGCGTGGAGGACAGTGGAGTCCGACACCAGCTAGCCCCAGGAAGAGGTTAATGGGGACCCATCGCCCACCGCTGACGAACCCCATTGCTCGGAAGCAATGGTAGAGGACCGGGACACGTAGCGGGTCCCATGGGCCACCTGTCAGCACCAAGAGTTACCACTGCTCCACCTTACGAATTTTGAAAATAGATCCCCCCCATGCGTGGTGGGGTGAGACCCAGACTAGAGGGTCGTGAACCTCTACGGTCCAGGCCACATGTTCCCAATGGGCCACACCCCTCCGTGTGCTAGGCCACACGAGCCCGGCAGGCCGCGCCATCCCAGCAGTCTGGGCCGGTCTGTGGCCCAGCTGGCCATGCTCGTTGTGGCCTAGCCCATGTTGGGTCGTGCCAGACTAGGATGACCCATATTGGGTCAGGGTGACCCGAACTAGGTCGGCCCGACCAGGTAGCTCCGGACCCATATCCTGCTAGGCCCTATTTTGCTAAAAAGGACACAACTTTTGAACCATACATATGTTCGATAAATGTTATGTGGTGCTGGGATCGTTGGAGCGATGCAGTCCTTTTGATATATTCAACATGAGTTCTGGAGAATGTTGGAGTATGACCGGGTTGGTTCGAAAACGATTCCAACCGGGCCCTCGGTACTAAATGCTTATATGTCACAGACTCAGCATCTGATTGGAACATCATCTATCGCGTTAGAACTGTTACAACATGGAGGTCATTTGAGAAACTTCATTGTGGAACTTCTTGGGGGTTGAGGTATGACATATGGATTGACAAGAAGATTATCCTATAATCCAGCGCGCTTAGTGCGGGAATGAAATGGATTGTTGTAACATGATGAAAGAACATTTATACTATGTGGGACAACATCTAACATTCCTATGTGGGTAAAAAATAGTGACCCTGTGTGGGTCAGTAGCTAGATATCCTATGTGGGTCAGTATCTATTGATCCATTTTCGGTCAGCATCTATCATTCATATTTGGGTCATTAGTAGTGCCTCTCGACAGAATAAGATGATCTACATTTATTTTTAATCAATTATTCTTTTGTACTTATGTTATATACCTACTGTGAGCGGATTATTTTTCCTTCGCAGGGTTATCTTTTTGGTGTTACCATTATGGTACTTCAAGCTTCGTGGTGTTACTACCATGGTGTTACCTTTGTGTTAATTTTATCTTCGTGTTGTTACCTTTGAGTTACTTTTAACATTATGGTGTTACCTTTGTAGTGTTACCTTTCTGGAATTCACCACTCATGGATTAGTTGTTCAAATAGCGTAAAAGTTGGAGCCTTATTATTCTTCATGTAGGAGACGAGTACATTTTGAAAACATAGGTATATGATTGGGAATATACCTAAGTAGAGTTGTTGAGTGCTTCATGCTTTGTGATTGGAATTTCGGTTTTTGGTTTTTCCTTTGTAGAAATCCGGGAGACCTTCTTGGGTATCGATGTCCTTACTGAGTATGGTAATACTCACAACTGCATGGGCTACACCCACACCTTGTTGTGTCTTGTGTAGACGACAGACAACATTGATCGAGGAGGATGGACTGGACGATGCTCAAAGGTTGACCATTTAACGTGACGTACTGCAGTGACTACTGATCATTATATGTACCTACAAATTAGGAAGGATCCTCAGTGGAAGATCCATGATTTGTTTTTTCTTTTTAGTTTTACTTTTACTTTTCAGTTGGGCTTGTATTTTGGGCCCTTTACATTCATTACAATTTTTAATATAGTAGTTTACATCATAGTTTCATTATGATGTGTTCTTGGATTGTTTTTCATATAGGATTAAAGGGAATGACTTAACGTTTTTGGGAAATGATTTTTTAGTACTAGTTTCCAGCCCCTGGCCTATGGAAGGCGGGATTGGGGTAGTCACGACTCGGGCTTCGAGATAGGTGTCGTGGAAAACTGGTATCACAAGATTCGGTCCTACCGAAGAACTAAGACTCTGATTTTTTCAATGTGGCAATAGTGTTATGTGTTATGAGTGTGTTTTTTAGATTGGGGAATCCATTTTTGGTGCAGAAGCCAACATATCCATAATGTAGGACCCTAAATATTGATTTTTGATCCAGTGCATGAAACGACTGATTGCATGTGTTTTTAATAGTTTTTCTAATATTTTATTTGAGTCAGCTCACCAAGTATAACTTATTGACAGTGTTGCTTCAATTTTCTTTTAGGATGTCGGCATGTATACTGACAGACATGATTACCGAGAGAGTACACAATTACATCCCACTAAGTGATGGGGCTTCGGTGAAAGCCCCTTTTACAGCGATAATGCCATCGGTTGGTTCACTTGTAGCGCCACCACCTATTGGGCATCAGATGGAACCAACCCCACTAGAGAGGGTGCATGCTGACTGAGCGCATTGCATTAGTTTTAGCGGTAGCTGCCTTTAAGGATCCGAGGTGAGATGGATCCGCAGATGGCTGAGGACTAGAAGGAGGTTGTGTCCAATGTTTTTTACATAGTTGGGATACTAGCTTATGTGATTGTGGGACTAGCCGCCAGTCTCATCCAGGGAGTATCTCGTAGATGGTGGAATCTGAAACTCTAGTTAGACGATGATTCGACCCTCACCAAGGTGGACATTGATGGCCTTTTTTGGGAAGAGTTCATCCCATACACCGTACGCTTTGTGTGTATACAAGAGTTGATGCACTTATAGTAGGGTAGCATGACTGTGGCCGAGTACTCAGCAAGGTTCATTGATCTCTCCCACTACTCATCTATATGGTACAAGAACCTATCTTTAGGGATCAGACCTTTCAGGATGGTCTTTTATGGGAGATCATAGCATCAATGATATCGCTCGCCATTTTGACAGATTTTGGGGTTCTAGAGAGGGCGCTTTTTTGGAGAGCTTCCTAGATGAGAAAGCACTGACAATGAGAGACACCATCCGATGTCAGGTAGTAGAGAAATCCACAACAGGTAGTCTACGGATGACGTAAGGGCCCAAGCGGGCAAGACCATCTAGTCGATGACCATGTGATATAGGGTTGGTGGTGTGGGTATCTAGGTATAGAGGATGACAGATGAGGTGCATGCAGTGATAATCGTGTTGTGGGTAGGGTCACATGGCTCGTGACCTCCCGACCCGCCAGACGGACGACCAAGATATGGTTGAGGCACTACTGAGGAAGAGGCAGTGATTTGAGCGATGAGGTCTCCAAGGAAGTGGACGATTAAGAGGAGATAGCTTTGTAGCAAGCATTGTGAAACTATTATAAGTTCTACTGCCACGACCTCCAGGTGGTCCACGCCGAACAAAGGGAGTAGTTGACAGGGACGAGCTCATCCCTAGGCAGGTGAGGCCTATGAACACAGCACTCCAGAGTTGATTCGATGTATGATCTGAATCTACTACACCCAAGATATTATAATTATAGACACTAGTTCCAGTCACTCTTTCATTTATAAGACTCTCGTTCAGAGCTCAGATATTCCCATGGAGCCGATGTCTTGATCATTATGATTAAAGACTCTTACAATGTGACAACTGTGTGAGGTCACTCTAGAAGGTGAGACTTTTGTTTTTGATCATCTAGTAGAGCTGTTAAGGCCTAACAACATTATCTTTGGAATGGACTGGTTATCCATAGTACATGCTCAGATTCAATGTATTGGGTGAAAAATGTGGTGTGTCTATGATGACGGGACTAGGTTTTCCTTTATCAGAGAGAGGGAACCTTTGAAGCATAGGATGGACGTACCCAAAGGTGGGTGTGGCTGATAACTCATCAGTTGGCCTTCCTTATCCTTGGAGCAGTTGATGTTGAGATTCTGAGCTATCCGTTCGTGGTGAACTAGTATGCTGATCTCTTTCCTGATGATGCTTTAGGAAAACCTCATTACAGGGAGGTGGAATTTTACATCGACCTATACCCCAGGACGAAACTGATATCTACACCATCATATCAGATGTCTCCTACAGAGCTTTGTTAGTTATCGGTGTTGTTAGAGGACTTTTAGAAAAACATGTTTAAAGGAACAATGTTTTTACATGGGAATCCTTGATTTTTTTCACCATGATGGTAGATGGGAGTTTGAGTATCATTGTGGACTATCATCGCCTGAACCCAGTGACGGTGGAGAACATGTATCCACTTCAAGGGAATGATGATCTCTTCTATCTGTTGAAGCGAGCTCAATGGGTTTCAAAGATAGACCTCATATCCGTCTATCATCATCTCAGGGTACAAGATGGGGATATGAAGAAGACGACATTCAGATATCAGTATATCCACTATGAGTACATGGTTATGCCATTCGGCGTGACCAACTCCCATGAAGTGTTCATGGGAATCATGAATAGGATCTTTCATCCATACCTGGATCACTTTCTGGTGGTATTCATCAACAACATCTTGATATACTCAACATCGAAAGAGGAGCATGCCTATCATCTGTAGATAGTTCTGGTTACACTCTTAGAGTACCAACTTTTTGGTAAGCTCTCAAAGTGCTAGTTCTAGATATGGGAGGTCCACTTTATGTGACACCTTATCTCAGAGGTTAGAGGTGTAGTGGATCTGGAGAAGATAGAGGTTGTGCTATCTTGGGAGACACCCAAGAGTGTGACTGCGGTGCAGAGTTTCATTGGTTTGGCTAGGTACTACTGGAAAATCATACCAATATTTTCCACATATGTCTCACCCTTTTCAGTGTTTATGAAGAACAGATATCCCTTCGTATGGATGGAGAGATACTAGGAATGTTTTTAGGAGTTTAGGTAGAGATTATAATGTACCCCACCTCGAGGATACCATAAGAGGGAATTGGGTATGTTTTATATTGTGTTGTGTCAGCAAAAAGACATGGATGTGTCCTGATGCAGGAGAAATTAGTGATCAATTATGGTTCAAAAAAGGTATGACAACCTGAGAAGAACATCACTCCCAATGACCTAGAGTTAGCAGTAGTGGGCTTCACCTTGAAGATGTAGCAACATTACTTGATAGCGAACATTTTACAGTCTAATTTTTTTCAAAGCCTTTAGTTATTATTAACCCAAATTAAATATCTCTTTTAACTGGGTAAAGGGAGACCCATTACATTTCCTGAAGGCCCAGTGGGAGTTTATCCCATTACATGGCCCGTAGGGCCAATTTTTTGGCCCAAGACCCATTTTGTGAATAGTACTGCTACAGTACCTGTCCCCTCCAGTTCTGCACCTTACCCACTATCGCTATAGTGCTATGCCACCGCTACAATGACTTGTCACCGCTAAAATTATTGCCATTTCTATAGTGTGCTATTGTACTACTGCAGCACCCTCCACCCAATAGTATTTGAACCCCCATATTTTATGCAGGATTATTGGGTGATTACCACTAAGCCAACCCCCAAATACACATTTTGTAGTCTACTATGATAATAATAATCTCTGATATATCTTCACACCTAAGGATCTGAACCTGAGAGAGTGGTGGTTTTTAGAGTTCCTCCAAGACTCTGACTTGGATATAGTCTATACTACTAGGAAGGGGAACATAGAGGTAGAATCACTCAGTAGGAGGCCTAGTTTATAGTTTTTGAGTGAGGTGACATCACTCCTAGACACATCGCCGATATCCTTTATAGATAAAGATGGAGTAGCTTACCTCTAGTCTATGAATGTCACACCCCCATTTCCTCATCAAGTACGGGAGGCACAAATTGGAGACATTGACTGCGAGTCAAGATGTGCTCAAATATCTTCATGATATGAACCTGATGGATTTTATGATGGTGGGTAGCACATCATTATTTTTAGAGAATACACCATGGTACCAGTGGCACGACTACAGGAGGTGTTGTGATAGTTCTATATGTCCCCTAAAGAGGTGGATCTGGGTGTGGTAAATATGTACCCTGATCTAAAGTATAATCAGTGATGGAGAGGAATGAAGAAATAAGTGGCAGAGTTTTTTTTTAACAATGCCTTATTTTTCTTCATGTGAAGGTCAAGCATTCTGTACCAGCAGTCTTAGCACATCAACTATAGGTGCTAGAGCGCAAGTGGGATGGTTTCTTCATGGAATTTGTGACAGGGATTCCTCGTGCCTCTACAAGACATGATTATATAGGGTGACCATTGACTGACCCACCAAGTCGGCACACATCCTACCCATCCCAGAGTATGGATCAGTAGAGGTCTTGGCATGCCTTAATGTACATCAGATTGTACTACTTCATGGGGTTACATCGAAGATTTTCTCTGACTATGATGCCCGTTTTACATCACAATTGTGTTTGTGATTAGAGAAGGAATTCGGGACTCAGCTACCTTTGAGTACCTCCTTTCATCCTAAGATAGATGGCCAGACAGAGCGGACCATACAGACCCTCAATGACATATTTCATGCTTGCATCCTTGATTTTGACCGCAGTTGGGAAGATCACATTCCCATGGTGGAGTTTTAATAACATAATAGTTATCACTCCACCATCAGTATGTCACCATTTTAGACCTTGTACATTCTACCATATAGATCACATCGATGCTGAATAGACCAAGGGGAGTTCACCCTAATGGGTCCAGAATTGGTATAGGATACCACTGTGAAAGTGAAGAGCATCTGGGAGTAGGTGGAGACTGCACAGAGCATATAGAAGTCTTATACTAAAAGGAAAGGAAGACCTTTGGAGTTCGAGGAGGGAGACCACATCTTCTGATGGGTCTCACCTTAACAAGGTTAGCTGGGATTTGATTGGGGTGAATTGTTATCTCTGAAGATCATTGGACCTTTTCAGGATTTCAGCAGAGTTGATGATGTGACATATCTCCTGGAAAATCCTCCATAGATGCACCGAGGGCATGACATTTTCTCACATGTTGCAGCGGAGGAGGTACATTCATGATCCATCACACTTCATCATCCACAACGAGCTGGAACTTGATGATGGTGCAATTTTTACAGAGGTTCTAGAAGATATTGAGGGTCAAAAAGATTAGATCTTTTGTGGATGATCGATATATTTGTTGCATGTTAGTTGGCCACACAGAAACCTCCAGGAGAGCACATGGGAGTTAGAGGCTCAGATTTGTGCTCTGTACCCCCATTTGTTTCCTTAGTCTATGTTGTGGCTTTTAGTAACGAAAATCCCTACGGTGGGGAGAATGTAAAGACTAGTATTTTCCATGTGAATTTTTTTAATTATATGAAATTATTACGAGTCTGCAAAAATTGACGGTGCATGATTCCTAGAAGAGTTACACCCATAAATAATTTATAAACATTTTTTATGGTACGTTCAATAAATGTCTGGGTGGCATTTTCTATATTTTGAACCGGTGATCGGATTAAAAATATGAATGCACTATTGAATCTATAGCACCAGATTTCTCTTTAGAAAGGATTAACATCGACGACATTAGGTCTGTAAAAAAGATCAATTTTGAAAATTAAAAAGATTAATATAATTACAAAGTTATTTTCTTTTTCTTATTCGTTTTCCTCCAATAGAATAGCGGTGGGGGCAGGACCAATGAAACGTCAAGCCATTGTATGGCTTCAATAACCATTATTCTTGTAACTGCACCGTTGTAAATAAGAATCTTCCTTAATTGAAAGAACCCCAATTAATTCCAGGTGTGTTACTCACCCTCCCCTCTCATATTTGTATAAAGATTGGGGAGGAGTATTGGAATGGATTCACTAAGAGATGATGCTCTAGAAATGTATAGGGACTCCCACCAATTGGAGGATAGAACAGGTTCCAGCGGGCGGTGATGAGAGACAATGAATGATGAACACCGACTCTTCATCAAACATGAATGTTCTCCAATGATCTTGAGGTAGGTTGTTTTCTATTAGTTTCAAGATTAGTTAAATATTATTCAACCCCAATGATATCTAGCTAACATGGAGGGCATGGACCAAATGAACAACTCCCAAACCCTCTGACGTTTGTTGGAATTTGGTGCGTTCTTCATGAGCATTTTTTATTTGGGTAGAACGAAACCCAGAAAGGGGGTAACAACAATGGATGGAAATGGACAACTATGGAGGAAATAGATATGATTTGTCATGATCTTCCTTTGGTGAAGGATGAGACCGTAGACGTAGTGCGTGAAGATGGTGTTAGTCTCTAGTCGACCACAAAAGAGGTGGTGCCACGCCATCTCGGGCCACCAGAAAAAGGGTGTCCTGGCGGTCGGCACCAGTAGGCCACTGTCGAAGGAGAACGGTGCATCGTCGTGCACTGATGATGTTGGGAATGTCCCAAAAATAAAGGCAGAGGGCCGAGACATGCAGCGGGTCCCGCATTCGACCTGGTAGAGCCAAGAGGCATTGCCCCACTCCCTTATGAATGGGGGACACTGCTCCCCACATGCCAACTAGGGTGCCCTCGCCTTAGGGGGCCACACCTCTAGCCTATCGTGCCCTTCAACGGGTCGTCCCACGATTGCCCAGGGGCCGTACACCTCTATTGGTGGGGCCACCGAGTCCATCAAGCCATACCACTCCATCGGTCGGGCCACACCAGCCTAGAGGGCCGCACATCCCAGGTGGGTCAGGCCGGTCCGCGACCGTGCAGTCCGAGCCCACCATGGCCCAACATAACTAGTTCAACACGGTTCTTAACAAGACCTAGTCTGTTTTTCCCGAATGAGGTCGAAATTACTGGGTCAGACCGAACCCAAACCCTTCCAGGCCTCGTTTCGCTAAAACGGCCCCAACTTTTGAATCAGGCCTCCGTTTAATGAATTCTCTGCAGTGTTGGGATGCCTAGAGCGAGATGGTATTTTTGGTATACTCCACATGAATTTTGAAATATGTTGGGGTACATTCGGTTTGGACCGAACTTGAATCCAACTAGAACATTAGCACTAAATCACTTATAAGTCACAGACCATGCGTCTGATTGACGTGACATCTATTGCATTAGAACCCCTATGACATGGTAGTCCTTTTAGATACAAATTTTTTTAAATTCATGGAGGTTGAGGTACAACCGATGGCTTGAGGAGAAGATTAACCCAGAATCAAATTTTCTTAGTGAGGGAATCTAATGGATGGTTGTACCATGAAAAATGAACATCGATAATATGTGGGTTAGCATCTAATGTTCCCGTGTTGGTCATCGCATAGAGATTCGGTGTGGTTTAGTATCTATTGATCCTATGTGGGTCAGCGCCTAGAGATCTTGTGTGGGTCATCATCTATAGATCCTTTGTGCGTCAACACCTATCGATCTTGTGACGATCATCATCCATCAATCTTGTGTGTTAGTATATATCGATCCATTATGGGTTTTTGGTAGTGCCTCTTGATAGAATAAGATAATGTAGATTTACTACCAATCAACTGTACTTATTTACATAAGAGATATACATCATTTGGGATGATCCTTTTACCTCTGTGGTGTTACCTTCATGATTTTACCTTTGTGGTACATCTACCTTTGTGGTGTTACCTTCGTGGTGTTACATTTGTGGTACTTTTTCATTTCTGGTGTTATCTTCATGGTGTTACCATTGTGTTACTTTTAACTTCAAGGTGTTACCTTCATAGTGTTACATTTGTGGTATTTTTACCTAATGGATAAATTATGAAAATGGCTTAAAAGACGGATCCTTATGATTCCTTGTGTATTATATTAATACATATTGAAAACATAGGTATATGTATGGTAATATACATATGTTAACTAGATAACTGCTTCATGCTTTGTTATTAAGGTCTACCATTGTGGTTTTCCTTTGTGGAACTGTAGGAGACCTTCCAGAGTGTCAGAGTCCCTACTGAGTATTGTTATACTCACACCAGTAAATGTTATGCCCACACCTTGTTGTGTCTTGTGCAGACGACATACAACATTGATCGAGGATGAGTAAGCCAGTACTGGATGGTTCTTATAGGTAGATAATTTGATGTGACTTGATGTAGTGACTACTGATTGTTAGTTGTACCTACCCTTCAGGTAGTGTCCTCAGTGGACGATCCAAGAGTGTTTTCTATTTTCAATTGTACTTGTACTTTTCATTTTGTCCTGTATTCCGACCACTTTACATTCAGTATACTTATTTCGACAACAGTTTACTTCATGGTTTCTTCTTGATGTGTTCTTGGATAGTGTGTGATATAGTTTTATGTTAAATGACTTCCCTTTATATAGATATTCCTTTTCGAGGCTAGTGACCAGCCCTTGGCCTATGGAAGAGAGCTTGGGGTAGTCACAGCAAGGGCCCCAAGGGACGGGTCATGATGCTATTTTTTATAACATGTAAAAATATTTTAAAATTTGTTATATTTATATATTTTGGACAAAATATAGATAAAATATGATGATGGATAAGATTCGGGGCTGCCTAAGTCTTGTTCGGAGCTTGGAACCCTAACCAGAGAAGAAAATCACTAGTCCGCATGGTTAGTATAAAATGGTCACCCATCCAGCATGGACACTCCTAAACATCCAGGGCTAGAAATCGTATAAATCCTAGAATATAGTGTTCTCTTATCATACCCCTGGTGTTTCATGACCATGCGAAATGTATACAATGTTTAGTAGAGGATATTCTTGTGGTTGGTGAAGGGTGTCCCAAACCGTATGGCCTAACAAATTAGGTTTCCTAATTATGAATTTTACTGTGCATGGTTGGTTCTTGTTTTGGAAAATAGTGAGAGAAACCATACGGCCCATGTTTGGTGGGGATAATTAGCTAAATTCTCCTAGTGAATATTTTTTAATCCACTAATTTTCTTTATCATTACATCGTATATAAATCTCACCGTTTCAACTTTTTGATATCCCAAATTCCATACTACTTTGTTTTTCCCCATTCATCAATCGAAATTCTGATTCTATCCTCATTCTTCATGGTGGTTGCACATCTGTAAGTACTTGATTCATCTTTATCCATTTGTTGTTATTCATTTTTTCAGTGAAAATATTTATATGGAGGAACATTTGTCCTTTTTTAGGGTGTTGATATATTATTTGCATTTATTCCAATCCATTACAAACTAAAGGCTAATACTAGACATGGAGCGGCATACGTTCTTAAGGTTTGTGGTCTATGAATCACCCCTCATGGTACTCTGATTTATAAATTTTCACCATTTTGAAAAGATTAATTTCATTAAGGATTCCCAATTAAAATTAATATAATTTGAT
The DNA here is from genome assembly GCA_963277665.1 of Viscum album. Classification (NCBI taxonomy): domain Eukaryota; kingdom Viridiplantae; phylum Streptophyta; class Magnoliopsida; order Santalales; family Viscaceae; genus Viscum; species Viscum album. The sequence continues at coordinate 790,063,713 of OY728157.1, forward strand.
TATAGAGGATAGAATCATATTCTATGTATCCATAAAAATATGTTCATCATCATTGGAGGTCATGAACTCAACTCTGCCCACCCCAAGTATGGTGTTTTCCTTAAATATACATTTAGAGGTTTGTTATGATTATGTAAACAACCGTTCAGGCTTACCAAAACATGACATTGATAAAGGTATGTTTTATAACTAAAAGAATCAAGATTTACTTATGGCTAGAATCTTGTAGATTCAACATGACCCTTCTAGGGTAAGGGTTTAAATATAATGAATGAATCATACTTCTAATTTGAATTTATAATATATATATCACATGGCATCTTCAATTATGGATGAATGTTATGGTTTCACATCAATATCATACATTTACATGCAAGTGGAAAGTATAGAATTGATCCTTTTTAATGATTATCACATGTACTAAAAGGTTTCACTTCCTTTTATCCTTGTCACCCTAATGTAAGGAAATAGATTGAACCAAATGGATCATTAAATGACATGACTGTTAAATGAAGTAATTAATTTATTCATCAGGGATAATTTTTCTATTAAATATCGGTCTAATTACCAATATAAGTGTGTTCAAACTCGATATAACCTTGGATTAACAAGAGAACTGCTTGAGAAGTTGTGGACATTAATCCCTTTCATGGATGCTGGTTGAAAACGGTGATACCCACCATGGAAAATGATTCTTATATACTAGTGTATTCTTGGTATGACCCACTATAATACTTCCATTATAATTATAGGATGACTTGGATACACTCATTGTATCCATCATGACGTCTAGAATCATGATGTTCCCAAGAAACTCCCACTATCCAAGTAAATGATTATCATGTTTTAACTTCGATGAGATCCATTGAATTAGTTTTAATTATTTTATTTTGGAGAGCCCTGGGTAATGAACCTTGGATTCCACTAATACCCTCAAAATCCAATATATTTGTTATTACTGAGTTTATTTAACCATGAGTTCAATGATTCCTTGATTTTTAACTTCGATCCTCTTTCATTATTATAATCATTACAAGTTTTCTAGTTAAATACTAGATCCTTTATTATTACTATCATGAAGTGATGTTAGTGATGGTTATAACTCAGATAAAATACTAGATAAACTAGAAAACAATTAATAAATGTAATGGTTATAAGTTTAGACACTAGATAAGGCTGAATCTATTACAGGATGTTTACATTTCATTACTAATTTAAATTATATACTCATGCCGAAAATGTATTTCTTTTTATTTGACATAGAATAGATGTCATAGACGCTGTTGGTGATGGCCTTCAGAGATTCTTCCCACCACCCATCGGGGTCATCATTGGTACCCTGGATGATTATATTTAATCACGTATTGACAACAGGATGCATCCCTCCATGGACACCTAATATAGAATTCTTGAATTAGGATAGAGCATGGTAGAATATGTATGTACTAAAGCTCATGATTCCATCATAGTTTTGGATTACTTCTATTTCATTTGTATATAATGTATATTAATACCCTATATTTATTATATCCATGTTTTTATTATTTATTGGTACCTAACATATATCATCAAGAACTTCTTCATATGATTATAAGTTGTTCAGTTATTTATTATAGTGTCTACTTATGTTGTTTCATATGTTTAATTATAAAACTTCATCTATCTACTCATTATAATGTAAATATTTTTTTAACTATAATGGGAATGAAGGTATGGTCTCACCACATAAAAACAACTAAAGCCCTCAATTCTAGTCAACTAACTCAAGAATTCGGGATGATGAACTTGAGGATATGTGCCCAAAAATAATTGGCACACATTTGAGTGTCACTAGGGTTTGGGATGTCATAATATGATATCAGAGGGTTTCCATTCATATTATACTATAAAGATATAATATAAAATGGATTGTAGATTATTTGAACAAGGTTATAAGTCAATATTTTTCATATCCATCCCATTTTCAGTTTAAATGCCTACCTTCTTGAACTATGAATATATATTCTGTATTTTTATTATTATAGTTACAATCATATCACAGTTTGGTGATTCTCTTGAGCTATGATGTTTATATTTAAATGATTTTGAATGTTATTATTTCTTGGATCGATGATATGAGGGTATGGATGAATGATTCATGTATCATCAAAGGGACATAAAATTTATATTCCATATATATGCCATACCATATGGGTTAATTTCACTTCATGAATTTCTAGTTTTCCCTATGGTTGATGAGTTTTGATATGTTAGTTATATTAAGCATATCATGTTCTTTCCCTATGATTGAGTTACTTGTAGTTTAAATTATTTATCTGTATGGGAACTTGTGGGTTGAAATATGTAGTTAACTATGTCAATCCATCATATATATCTGATTAACTTTTGTTACCTAGTGTAGAAAAGAATAATAAGTGATTAAATAGGTGTATATTTTATTAATATGGTATTTTTACCATGATTCACTGCGAATGGATATACAGTTTAATTAGACTATTATCTAATACTATAATCCAATAAAACATAAAAAGTAAATCCTAACATAAAAAAAAATTTATTTGAGTAAATTAATATTTAGGGTAAGATTACTCTTCACCTACTTAAACCACTATAATTTAACTCCAAAAAACCCACTAATAACTAGCCTTTTATGTGGGTAGTTTGGGTAGTACACATTGGGAAGTGATCACTTCTTTTTATGTTATTATTCTAATATTTTATATATATATGTTTTTATTTTTCTATGGGGTTTCATTTAAAATTTTATAGTTATATGTAAATTACATCCTCTTGTTGTGCAGTCGGATGGTGGAGATTACCATGCCCTAGATGTGGTGGGCTTTGAGACACCAATCCTTCTACAATGAGTTCCACCTAAGGAACCACCTATTTTATATAAATGTGAAGTGACAATACACATTTTGAGGGACTTATATGACTGATTAATTAAATGTATAATGATACACAACCTGAATATAAAATGGTTGAAATTATACATGATTTCCAGCGGCAACAACATCCACCTTTTTAGAGGATGGAAGTCCACAAATGGCGGAGTCATGGAAAGTGTCCACCCGATATATCATTGAGAATCAAGATAATTCTATAGATTGTATGGTCTATCATTCTACCTATATGATATTTTGACTAGTCAAAGGATTGGTGGGATGTAACTACCTAGGATGGGAATAATCAGGGCATGATCCATGATGATATTCTGAATTCCTTCAATGATCACATCTTCCCTCATATACTGAGGGCTAATAGTGTAATAGATTTAATGAATCCATAGGATGGTGTTATATTAATAAGGAATTATCCATCATGGTTTACTGATTTTTAGTTCTATTTCATACTTCTAGATGGTGGTGATCTATCGTGTGCTAGATGTTTTTTAGGATGTGATCCTGCTTGTCATCCTTACTTATGTTAATGTCTTTAACCTAAAACATTTATTTGATAATGTCAATCATGATCATATAACTGAGGAAAACACAAGTTATAGAGATACTAAATTCTATATAGAATAATTTATTTTATTGGATAATAGTTATTCTACTAGTTAGAATAATTCCATTAATAATTCCTATCCTCATAGTGGTGGTCAGTGTAACCACACAAGTATCTCTATTTTATTCCAACAGTGTGGACGAAAGGGGCATACAAATACATAGTGCAATGGAGACTCGATGGACTTACATGCTTGTGGAAATATGGTGTGTCATCATATATTATGTTTGGTCCTTAAATATGTATTAAATGGAAGAGGATCCACACCATCTGAACCATCACCTGTAGGTACATTTATGTCATGCCTGAAAGGGATTTGGGGTATCACCAAGATGACTGGCTAGGGAGAAGATCAGGGATGTGGTATCCAGAATCATGATCATCAGTGATAGTAGAGTGGTCATAACTAGGATAGCCCAGTTATATCATAGGTCAATAGATCTATTAATTTTCATGATTAAAATCCAATACATGTGGATCATATAAAATTTCCATATATAGTGGAGGAACTATACTAGTAGCCTCATTTATTGTATCTTATTCACATAATATAGGTTCTTCAATAAAATTAATAACTTTACTGATTGTGTAATATCTCAGGCTAGACAGTCATTATTACTGTGGAGCAATGAATTTGGATACACCATTGGGAGTATGCTATGAAGACATACATCAATGCTGGGACTGGACCCCTTGAGGTTGGTTGTAACCCATTATTTTGAGTCATCATTGTTCTCAGGATGATCAGCTTATTTTTCTTTTTTAATATGAAATGGTTGGTCCTATATCATGACTTTTGATACAACAATCACTGAAGTGTATCATTTATATCACCAAAGGGTGGTGTTCATCAACACAAGGGTGAGTGTGATTTCATGGAATGTATAGAAGGACTATAGAATCTTAGTATTGGTGGGAGAGTGGGAAAATTACCCGTTTTTTCATATAGGATTATGGATTTCACCTAGAATATTTTCCACTAATATTATATCTTTTAATGGATGTATTTCCCAATGATATTTTCATCATACCTAGTGAGAGATAGATAGAGTTTACAATTAATCTCATCATACGAGAACCACTATTGCCTATTCCATCATACATGATGGAACTTATAGATTTCCAGGAGTAGAATAGATATTTGGGAGATTTGGAGACTAGTGGTTTTATACATACTAACACTTCCTCTTGGTGAAAAATAATTTTTTTAGTAAGGAAGATGGGAACCTTCCTTAATGCCATAATTACAGATGGTTAAACAATATTATATTCATGAAATGATATTCACTACCTCAAATAGTTTATCTTATAGACTAGCTATGAAGTGTTCAGGTATTCTCAAAGATTGACAAGATATCAAGATATCATCATGTAATAGTCATGCCATCGTACAAACCTCGTAAAACATTTCCTAGTTTGTATGGTCTCTAGGATTATTTACATATTCTGTTCATACCTACGAATCCACATACCATTTTCTTGGCATTGAAGAATTGGGCTTTTGACCCCTATTTGGATCCTTGCATTATGGTCGTTGTAGATAACCTATTGGTGTGTTCTCATACTCATAGTAACAATGATAAGAATGTTGGGATCATTATATGTATACTATGATAAAATCATATTTATTCCCTGTTCTCTATTTGTCACAATCTAGATGAAAAGGTTCACTTCACTGGTCATATGATCACAAAATTAGGAGTATATTTTTACCTTGGTTAGGTGAGTGTTGTGATTTAATGTGATGAACATAGGAAATTTTTATATATACATATTTTAATTGGTTTTTTGGATGTTATTGGAGCTTTATATAGTACTTAAAAATCCTTTTTTCACCTCATATTAGTCTTATAATGAATGGTGTTAAGCTCTTATGGCTTGAATCGTGTGATAATTCCTTTTAGGATCTATAATGGATTGTTAAATTAGAATATATTATGAATCATCCAGATCATAGAAAAGGTGATAAACTGTTCTGTGATGAATTAGATTGGGAGTAGTGATATTGTCTGAGGACATAGCCATTTTTATGTATCTCGGTAGTTGAGGCCTCATGAGTGAAACAACCTAACAAATGACCTTGATTTTGTGGTATTTCCTCATGCCTTTCAAAGCTACAGTGACTATCACAATGGTGATAACTTTATGGTGTATATAGACCATAAAAACATGAATATTTCATCTCACAATATGAATTGAATCTCAGAATTTGAAGATAGGTTTAATATCTTCATTCCATTTACATAAATATATATAATACACATTTAATGTAAAATGCTATAGCTGATGCACTTTGTTGACAAACACAAACATAGGTCATACAAGAATCCATTGATGAAAGGAAATTGATCGCCCAGCTTTCTATGATGTGTCTAGTGATTCATTATTGTCATGATTAGTCTTATTTCTCACCCTTAATAGTTAGTTCTTTCCTCCTTCATAAGGTAATGAAGAAAAAATGTTCATATCTTAAAGGCCTAGTTTCAATGGTGAGTGTTTTAGGAGAGTACCCACCTCTAGATTTTTTTGTTGATAGATACATCATCATGCATATTCATGGTTTTGTCTGGGGTTCGTATAGATATGATATATGAAGTAATTTGTGAGTCACACACTTCTACATGTATGTTCATCCAATAATCTCTTAACTGTATCATGATATGCGAGACCAGTATTGGTATCATGGGATGAAAATAATATAGAAGGATTTAATACTTGGTGTTCCACCAATTAATCTGTGAAGGAATAAAACTAGAGATCACCTAGCTTGTTACATGGACATCTGGTCCCCGAATTAAAATGGGATGATGTTTTATGGACTTTATAGTCATATTATCATGGTCACCTCAAGGTAATGACTTAGATTTTCTTTTCATTAAGATATTGTTAAATGTATCCCAGTTATATCTTATATGGGATACAATATATGTTTATTAAAAGGGAAGAATGTATGTACATAATATTTTTTAGGTACATAGGGCACCTCATAAAATAATTTCTAATAAGTAAACTCATTTATCATCAAGTATCTTGTTGGGTTTTTGAGAGATATGGGTACACAATCAATTGTATCCACATCATTTAACCGTTAGAGTGCTGACCAGTTGGTACAGATTATACAACTATTAGAATACAAGATTTGAGAATATGTCTATTATTTTGATGGGTCATGGGAGAACCATATCCTTTGCATCAATCATTCCTACAATAGTAACTTCTTGGAGAAAATTTTGACATAAAATTTTTTGGAATTGAAAGGTTTTTCATGTCCTTCACCCATGTGGTGGTTAGAGGTATGTGAGGTAGTTCTATTAGGTTCTTATCTCGTTCAGCAGATATCAGAGCATGTTCTTGCTAATAAGGATGTATAGGTCTACCAATTAGTCAAGAAAAAAATCACATTATAAACATTCTTGATAACCTATGGATTTTGATGTGAGGGATCATTTATTTATCAGTTATTTCCTAGGATTAATCATAGATGGATACAGAGGAATGTGATGTTGTCTCTTAAGTATGCCATGTCATTTGAGATTCTAGATTGAGTTAGTCTGGTAGCCCATCAGTTGTTACTACCTTAGAGTAACCAGGCTATCGATGACTTCTTCCATGTTTCATATAATTGATATTGTTTTAAAGACTCATTAAAATTATTTGATTTTAAGGATGTAGGGATATATTTAGATTCATCATTTTAATAGTATCCAATATACATAATTGAATAGAGCATGATGTCTCTCAAAGGCCTATCTATCTTGTTAGTATTGTTTCTACAGTAGTATGAGCGTGTATATGAGGAGACATGGGGGATGGAGGTTGATGTACATTATTACAAGAAATTGTTGTTTTTAGATAGTGTTTTCTACCCTTTGATGGTGAAATCGATTATGTATTCCGTTTATTGGGGAAGACTATAAGAACCTGATGATTATTTCATGTTTGGATACATTTAAATAGTATATAATTATTTATTTTGGATATAATATGGATTTTGTATGTGTGTATAAAGGTTCCATAAAATTTTAGGTCTTTTTCATAGCATGGATCCCATATCGGGGAGAAAATCACTAGGCCATATAGTTAGTAAAAATTGTGTGATACTTCCTGCATGGTCCCTCTTAACCATTCAGGGAAGGATATAGAAGCATGTAGGGTGCATGATTTCACTCAACTGTTCTCCAAGGACTGCAAACCCATTTAAATAGCTTTCAATTTTTAGTATAGGATATTCTAACGATTGGTGATCGGTTTCATAAACCGTGCAACCATCCATGGATGTTCCCTCCACAAGAAGTTAGAGGTCAATGATAGGCACAATGCTTAAAAAACATTGCAGCCAAAAAATGTAACCACTTTGGGGGGGGGGGTTATTAGTGAAATTCCATTAATGATCTTTTATGTTAAACCCCTATATTGTTTTCACATTCAAGTGGAAAGAACCCTGATATATATCCCTTTTTGAGCACCCAATTCCCCCTAACGTCATTGTTTCTCTCATGCACTAGTACAAAGTAAGAATCAGTCATCATTCATTATAATGGATGTGAATCCTTATGTAAATAATTCATCTTGATCCATTTTTCAGTCTTGATTCTATTGATGACTTTGTTTTGATAAAGGCTCATATGCACTATTTTCAGGGCCTTGGCCATTTCGTTATATTTCTTCCATTCTAGGTCAATTGAAAGGATGAAACTAGAAGAGGATAGTTGTACGATATTAATCTAGGTGTCCTATAATTCCCCCCTCATATATCATTGCTATATAAATTTTCATCACTATATGCCTGCTGATTTCATTGGGAGTTATGAATTTTAATTCACTTTCCTTGGTTATAGTCATTATACTTATATTCTATTACTCAATACATATAATTTATTCTTCATTAGTGGTCATGTAATAAACACTGAACACCCCATGTAGGATGTTTTCAATAATTATAACATTAATGGCCCTTTAGGATTACATGAACCACCATTTGGGTTTTCTGTGACATGACCATCAAAATTGTATGTGTTATAACCAAATGTATTATGTGTTTTTAATGGATATCACCTTTTAGTTTCCACCTGACCATTAAATGATAATTGCTTCAATATATGGAATAAATCATAAATTGAAATGTAATGAATAACATATGTATCACTTGTTATTTTCCAATATAATTCAATTTAATGGTATCATGTCTCCAAAGCACCGTTACATTCTAATAGAAGGATGAAGAATGAGACTAATTAATTATTATGTATCATAAGTTCTATATGGTTTCACTACATATTACACTTTTATCACTAATTAACAGAAACAACTTGAACCAAATGACTCATGAAAATTCATGATTAATTTATGGAATAATTAATTAATAGGTAATGTTAATGGTTCCTAGTGCATATTGACATTATTATAAGAATAGGAGTGTTCAGACCCGATCTAGCTTTGGATTCCCATGTCATGTCCTTGCGGACTCCGAGACACTCTTTTTATTCAAGGATGCTGGTTACCAAAGTTGGTACTCACCATGGAAACCAATTCATGTCTATTATTTAATTCCTTGAATGACACTAAATGACCCAACCATTTTCATGATAGGATTCATTATATACAATCCATGGAATCATCAAGACATTTAAATACATGAGGCGCCTTGGATACACTCCCTAGGCCCCTTCATATCTTATTCAATTTTACCTTGATTGAGATCCTTGGACTAAGATAAAATTATGTTATTGTGGAATTCCATTTAATATTACCCTTGTATTACACTATTACCCTTATATCCATGATATAGGTTATTATAGATTTAGATCGATCCCTAAGGTCTTGTATTACTTGGTTATTATAATGGATTATCTTTCAATGTTATCATCATTATATGATGGATTGTTAGATTTTGTATACTTTATTATTAATATTTTAAAATTATGTACATGATGTTTTTTCATCAATTGAATTATTATATAAACTTAAACATTATAAATAAATTTAATGGTTACATGTTTAGACACCTGATGAGGCTGAAGTAGGTACTGGGTGTTTACATTGTTGTGCTGCTTTACTTTTATATATTCATGTATTTACACTATTTAATTTTTTATGACATGAACATGATGTCATAGATTCCATCAGTGGTTGCCTTTTGAGATTTATCTCACACCCTATGTAGGTTGGCACTAGTATGAGGAAATAATAAATGTATGCATCTATTGAATTGGGATGCCTCGAGTGTCGTACACCTCTTATTACTTTCAACATTTGGGTAGAGATTGGGAAAAGAATATGGAGTTGGAGCTTGGAATGCATAGATATCTTGTGATTACTTTTTATTCTTTTTTAGATCATGTAATGCACAACTTTCTAATTCTTTTATAAATTTTTTATTTTTTTATATATTTATATATATGACATATATCATCATCATCTTTTTGGTATGATTTTTAGTTTTCATTTATTTTTTTATAGTGACTGATTATGATGTACCATCTATTTAATTATATTGTTTTCTCTGTTTTCCTGTAATTTCATTTATCTTTTGTTCTCCAATCTTGTAATAGTGGCATGGTATCCCCACTAACACACACTAGTCTCTGCCTAATAGTCAGCAACCTTTAGCATTTGGGGTGATGTGCATGTGGCCATGTGAAAAAATGGGGTCAAGGCACATTTGTGTTTAACATGGGTTCATTATTTCACACATACCAAGATTTAGTGTAGCACATTATACCCTTATGATAAATTTTTTACTAAAATACATGATTTTAAAGTCACGAATTCATAAAATTGGAGGTTTCTCAAGAAAAATATATGCATGTAAATTTTTTTAAAACATTCAGAATGTATAAAAAACCATAAAATAAATATTGATTGGTAATCCCTATATGATTATAATGATAATAATACATGTAAGGGGGGGAATTTTCAACATAATTAATACCACCTTATTGGTTATAATCTAATTTCCAATTTTTATCATTGTTTATTACAATATTTCATCACTACTAATTTTTTTCTAAAAATTTATTTTATACCAATAGTGAAATTATGTAATATTATTTATATATGATTCCAAAAATTATTATTTATATATTAATTTATCACTTCTTTTATAGAAAATAATAAATTTTAATTACTATTTAAATCATAAATATTTTATTCTATGTGTTATATAAATATCATTATATTATTCCTCATATAAAACTAAATTTTGAGTATAATTACATCCTTTTTAATTAATTATATCATTTTCCCAGTCATATAAATTGTATTTAATCTATGATACAAAAAAATACTCTTTAATGGGATTATTTTACAATATCAGCTTCACTGGAAAGTGATTGAAAAAAATGATTAAATTTAAAATTAATTCATGAAAATTGTTATATTTTGGTGTAGGATTATGAAAATTACCACCAAATATGATTTAATTGACTAGTTTAGGTTATATTAACATTTATTTACTACAAGTACACATTATATGAGTCAGTGAAGAAATAAAATCACTCAATCTAATTTAAAATTGAATTTCAATAAAATACTGATAGGTTTAATAATATCAACTTTTTATAAAAGATGAAAATTATATATAATACTGGGTTCCATACCATTACAATTGGAATTGGTGTCCTTTTAATTGGTGTGTCTCACCAAAAAATTATCGATAAACCGGGAATTCAATTTATCTTATCAAAAAATTTTAATTTTATTTCAAATCACTCAATGGATTTGTATTGATAAAATAATTTTTTGGAATACAGAATTGAATAAAACAATAATTTTGGCATGTTTTCAGAGTGAAAAAATAACAATAATTCCACTAAAAATTATAATGTACATAAAATAATTATTCTTAACATCTACCCTATGACCACACTAAATTGATATGTACAAACAATGTTTTTCCTTTTAATCGTTCAAATATTATTTAATAAAAAAATTCAAATAATTTTTCCCCATAAATATATACCCATGTAAATCTAGTATAATCATAAATAATATTGAAGGTGTCTGATTTACCTAATATATATGAAATTGGCTGAGATGAATAATTTAAGATATAAAAAATAAATGTTATTTGAGGCGCAAAAATAAATATTATTTTTAAGGGAATATTATCGTTTCATAAAATGTTATAGAGAAAGAGATAACATGTTCTCTAATAAATGAAATTAAGGAGAATCACATATTACATTGTTTTGGTTATCTTTAGAAACATAATGTCTGATATACAATGATGAATGTATACATTACAAACCCATGAATCACTTTAACTTTAACCCAAAATTTTTTATATATAATATAAATATAATTTTTATACATCATACATCCTTTTAAAAAATCACAAGAATTTTTTTTTTCCATTTTTGAATAAAATAATTTAAAATAAATAATTAAAATGTGAATAGAAAATAGATATTTTATAATTTTTATATAATATGTCGGTGACATTAAAAAAAGTAAAAAAATATAAAATCTCTAAAATATATGTAAAATTTTAAAACTAATTAAGAGTACATTAATTTATTACTATTTCATTAATTACCAAAATTAGTGTAGCCATTGTCAAAATTTATCAAATTATTGAACTAAAAGAATTCATGGCACTTATTCCTCAAGAACCCACCACACATACACCATATTTTTCATTGGATATTGTATTTTTGATCTTTTTTCAATTAAATTGTATCCACCTGGACCTAGATAGAATCTAATAGTTCTCTATTCCTTGTTGTCCATAGATACTCAAGAGCATCTCCAAAAACTCCAGAGGATGCTGACTATAAGCAATGGTGTATGTGAGTCATTGGGTAGATATTTCCTCATTACAAGAGTATCATAGTGGAATTCAAACATATAATAAATAACAGAAGTTAAATAAATAGAAATCAACTAAAATTAATACAATACTAGAATAAATATGTATAACAATGAGTTTTTTATACAAAAAATAATATAGATGATACAAGTTACCAAGAAGAATCCAGAATGGTACATGTCATCACAATATAATATAAGTATCCAAAAAATAACTAAATTCCATAATGTTTTCGTAGAATCACAAGCCTTATCATGGTCATATGATCCCATTCTCCAAAACCACAATCAACATCCTGTACCTAGGTTCTTACCTCTATCCTCACTTGCAACCATGTAATCAATTTGGGTACCCAAGGGGTCCTAAACAAGGAGCGAGATAAAAATCCCTTTAGACAAAAACCTATGTCTATACAGTTCTATCAATCAGATACAATGTGCTAGAAAGTGTATGGAAAATAATAATGTAAGAGCATATGCAAGTGGCATAAGTTTACTACCATATTTAGAACCAAACATCCTTGAAGGGAACCCTCCTTAGAGTCAACTCTTAATTAAGAATATATAATAATGTGAATAGGTCACATGACTATTCCTTACATCCCTATATACCATGAATTCAACAACCATGATATATAAATATGTCAATATATCCCAAGGCCTCTACATATAATGAAAAGAAGAATCCCACGACCACATTGTATAGTGAAAATTATACCCCAAGGGACAGATCCAAGGTGTCACATACAAGGGAATTCATGAAATAATATAGACCATGATGGGTCAGATACAAATGACACATCCAAGGCAACCACATCGAGTCCGATAGGCGTCTCAGTGGAAACACGGTCTATGGACTAGTTAGATTCCCAGGAGCATATGTACCGACATGTCCTATGTGAGTCCAAGAATGCAGGGTCCATGGGGTAGCAAGGATCGAGGAATCCCACAGAATCATGACCTAATGGGAAGAGTCTACCATTGGCATCCACTACGACGTTCTTGATCCAGGGAGAGTACGACATGGCATCTATCAAACCATTCATTCCAAATAAACAATTAAAACAATTCATTTCATGAATGTATACCCACTAACATCAATAAGAACTATCCTTGATCATGAAAGCTCATAAAATACATTCATATTTCACTTATATTATGGGAGTACCCTCCCATGTAAAACATTAAAAATTCAACTAGTCAATTCATATATGCATACACACCCATATCATCCATTTCATTTAAGACAATGAATAAATAATCAGCGTGGATGAACAAGATATCACAAATAAAGGATGTAGTATATCTCCCATGTAGATATTAACAAAGCATTACTCTATCGAAGAGATTTCTCTAAATAGGAATGCATAAGAAAACACCCATAGGGTGGTTGAATTGACAAAAAAATTTAATTCCTTCAGGTTCACCCCTAGGATGGTCTTGCGACAGAAAACTGGTGTCAACACTCCTAAATGAAGCCTTCATGAAACCTCACAAGGTCTGACGAAGCCTACCAAGTGTAGCTAGCTCATACAATGTTCCATGACAGAATGTATGACGGTTGGAAAATATGCCTAATGCTTGAAAATTACCTGAAAAGATGAAAGATTGTATTGAAAACCTACCTCAGCTCAGTAGTAGAGATATTGAATAGTATTAAGTTTTGATTCTTCTTAGATTATGAGAGTTCGTAAGAACGGATGAAAATTATAATATTATGAAATAATTTCCTAAATTCAAATAGCGCAATATATTTCAACTAGAATCAAATATGTATAAAAAGGAATTTAGTCCTTACTGGCGTAGATCAGATGAGATGATCAGTAATTGAAACTATGTGTAGATGGATTGTAGGGTTTGATCCCTGCCCTAAACACCAAGGGGAGATATCTAGAAGTCGAGGATTGTGCGTTGACTAATAAATCCAAAGACATGTCTAAAAGGATTTTTAATTTTTAATTATTTTTAAAAAAACTCAAACAGTTGGCTTACATGGTTTGCCCACATGGATTCTTAAAATGTGCACTACTGGCTACCTCCAAGGGGCACATAGTAGTGTTACCCACACACATTTTGATTAAATTTGAATTAATCATGTGACATCTATTTATCAAAATTCTACAAATTTTCAGACTTCTAGCATGGTCGTGTGACCTCTTCTACATGGTGTCCAAAACCATGCAGAATATATGGACTCTACTCGTATTAATATTTTAATTGTGCACAATCCATGCACTTACCATGCGCCAGGCCACTTCAAGAAAAACAAATGTAGTTCCAGCCACTGAACAAACCTTAGAAACATCCTAAACAAATATGGTCAAAGGGGTCACATGAGTGAGGAAATAAAAATCATTCAAACTGAACAAAGGATTCGTACCTCAATTAAAAACCTAGGTTTTTAATATCATTCCCAATTGTAAAAATTCATTAATGAATTTCGCTCTAAAATTTGGTAAATATTTTTATGAGAAAAATTTTGGCCACTAAGCACCTATGACATCCCCATTCTCCTAAGTCTCATTTTATAAATGGATTAACTACCATAGAACACATACTAGATGAACTATATGGCATTATAGAACCTTCGTACACTTTCCAAAGATAAGAATTGGATGATCCTCAAGGGATACATCAACTTGACGTTGAACTTCTTTGGGATCGAAAGTATGAGACATGTCAAAATGATAATAGTTTAAATGAGATACATGGAAGACATCATGCATGGCTCGATACCTCTCTAGTAACTATAACCAATAAGAAATTGACCTGAATCTCTCTAGAATATTGAAATGAGTTAAATATATCGGGGAAATCTTACCTTACCTCCTGATCAGCCTATGTCCCAACAATATTGAAACATAGATGAAAATATGATCCCCAACCTCATTAACTATGGTTCTTCTACGGTGATAAAAATAAGACTTCTGACAAGTCTACATAGTATCCATTCAACTAAATATAAAATGGGCCAAATAAGATGTCTCCTACATGGGATGTCTTCCTTGTAAAGGTACATCACCTACCACTAACCACCATAGGGATGAATAGAATGGAATTTCATATTAATCCTCGAAAGGTTCCATCTAAATCATAACAAGATAACTCTAATTGTAGGAAAACTCAACCAAGGGGATATGCCTCTACCTAGAGCCCCCAAAATCTCGGATTCATGCTCATAGTATGTCCAATAGAACTTGTATCATACACTCTGACTGTCCATAAGTATGAGGGTGGTATGTGGTACATAAAATAACTCTATACCAATGGCCCCAAGAAAAATCTCTATTAAATGAGATGAAAATATGGTGTCCCTATCCAAGAAGATAGTGAACAAGACACTGTGTAGTCATACCATCTCAAGAATGTAAAACCTCCCAATCTCATTCACAAAGAAGTTATACTATATAAGAAATATTTGAGAATCCTTTTTAATCCAGTCAACAACAACCCACACAACATCGTTACCTAATGGTGACTTTGGAAAACCAATCTGAAAAATCCATTACACTATCATCTAATTTCCTCTACAAAATAAGTAAGTTTCGTAAATGACAGGCTAGTCACTAATGTGTTTCCATCAACTACTGACAGGTGGAACACCTCATATCAAAACCAGTTACTTCTAACATCATACCTGGCCAACAATAATAATAGAACACGACACAATACATCTTTGTGACATCTAGAGACACTTCCCATGTTGAAGCATGAAACTCCAACATAAACACCTCTCATATATCCACTAAAACCCAAAAAACATCCATGGATACACATGATTTCATCATCACCTACCGTATATCTTGGTGGAGGTTCCTCACCTACCACACACTCTCACAGATGTAGTCCCTCAAAATCATATATCTACCTCATATTATCATTGTCCAGTAAGGTATATGTCACTTTTAAGGATGAAAATATATCTTCCCTTGTGTATCATGCACCTCAAAATGATTCTTACTAAAAATCTAAATAAGCTACCACATGATAATAGCCCGATGCACTGCCTATATCTGAGTTCTCATTATCAGTTTATTAGAAAATACATTTCTGTTACATAGAATGTAGTCATTCTCAATGTCAAAGGATTTCTTGTGCTCCAACCACCTTCATTTATTTATATTCAGATCACAAAATGTAATTAAATATATTAGGACTTTGTGGTTCGGGTATTCAACCAAATGCTATCCTAGTAAATAGTGTATTCAATACAGAGTCGTGTTTGCAATTGGATCTAGCTCGAGATCGTGCGTCAGGTAATTACTCTTATGAATCCACATTTTCCAAGACCTGTATGTCAAAAATCGACACCACTACCCCAGTAAAATACCTGAAGCATCATAGTACACCATGTATCTCTTTCCATTCAATGCAAGTATGAGTATTGGTGATGATGTCAACCTCCCTTTCTGCTACTGAAATGATGTATCGTAAGAATAAAACCACAAGAACATCGCACCCTTTTTAGTTAGACCTATAAACGGTTATACAATTCTGGAGAAGTCTGGTATAATATTTTTGTAGTATTTATATATCCACATGAAACTATATATGTCACAAAAAACGATCGGGATGTTCCTTTGAAACTACTATTCTCACCTTCTCTAAGTCCACTAACACTCCTCTCTCTAAGATGATGTGACCAAGGAAATGAATTTATAAAATAAAAAATTGTCACTTTCTGATATTAATATATATTTGATTCTCTATGAATGGTGCTATCATGGGCTCTTTAGAGACCCGATGCTTAACGTACATGGAAATGACATTACTTTTGCGAAATACTTAATACACAACAAAAACAGACACACAAGGACAGTAATAGTTTAGTGTCTTTGGAAACTCGAAATAAAATCGTTTAATCTTGGTGAATGATATTCAACATCTCCCAATAAAGATCTTCCCTATTTTTCTAACCTAAAATCATTCTTTATATCCTGGGGAAAAGAAAAAATAAAAGGGTGAGCTCAAATGCTCAGTAAGGGTAAACAAAAGAAATATCAATCACATCATATTCATAAGAACATAACACCTTGGAAATCAAAACCTGCAAAAGAGATCATAATATCATAACATGGGATAAATCATAGTAGTGAAATGTAATCCCAATAATCATAACATAAAACATGAAACTATTTGGTATACACACATAATCATAGAGAATCATTTATTATTAGACAATACTCATTTCCAGGACTATCTTAGTGGACAAAGTCCATTTCTGAACAGAGTTCACTCCTCGTTTCAGTCTTGTTTCACTGAACCGGTTTAACCTGCCGTTCCATCCATGTCTATCTCATGAGATATTAAATCTTTACCCAATGCATTAGTGGGAGATATAGGTCCCACCCATCTAATTATGATACCATTCTAATGTGTTCCACAAAATCAAAAATCATACATCATTGTATAACCCATGTAATAAAAATGGGATTCTTAAACATCGTGACATCATAAAACAATTCATATAAGATAAAGGAATTCATAAAAATAATTCCATCACAACATAATCAAATAAATGTAATAATAGGGATATAATTAAAACCCTTTATTTTCTTATATGGAAAATAATTTTGATAATACACTTGAACTCCATTCTTGAGGAAAATATCCTTTCTACTTCAATTTTTTTCCTTTCATAACATTTCATACTATTCTAAACTAAAAGAAGATGATTAAAAATAAACTTGAAAACATGTAAATGAAGCTTCTTGGAAATAATTTTTTAAAAATCCATTCATGCCGTATAAGTTAAAAAAACATTTTTCTCGTACTTTTGTCAGAAAAGTCAAAAAGTACCTCCTACGAAAAATGACAAAATATTCCTTTCATATATTTTACTAAAAACTCACCAAAGGGTAAAATTAGATTTAAAAAATTGTAGGTGGATGGAAATAATATTAAATATTTAGTAAAAATGGATGTGGATGATAAAATACACCCCAGTAATTACAGAAGTATAAACAATCCCGGATAAAAATGAGACTGTGATATTTCCCTTACCTTAGGTCCGATTTGATTCGTAAGTGCCTAAACCATCTGTATAATGATTTAAATAATGTCATTGACTTATTCCATAATCATACTCATTGTTATTATATAATATATTGTTCACTTATGACTTTATATTACCCGTTATTTTGTAAATTCCATGTTAAAGAGAGTTTCGGGTAAAATCGTTTCATTTGTCATCCGTGTTTTGACTTGTAATTATTCATATGATTACATAGATCATGAATACTTAATTCCAGAATATATAACATGATTCATATATACTATATATTCATAATATACATATATATAATATATCAGTAATTGGAAGGAAATACACCGTTCTTGGAGACGGTAGGCCGTATGTACGCATGGACGTTGTTTTCTTTTCCTTATTGAGTTGAATGGAATTAAGTAGATGACATATATATATATATATACATATAAATCCAGTATCATTATTATGTCATATATTTCATGATTACTTATTATATATAATTTATAATCATTCAGGAATGGTTAACATGGAGAATGAATCTCAACGCGTCATGGAGACGGTAGTCCGTACGTACGCACGAGCGATGATATCATTCTCATGATCGTGGAATTGTATTAGAGTGTATGTATACTTTTTCAGAAAAAATATCACTTTACAATAATAATATATAGTTATTATGTACACCATTATACCCATCCAAGTAAGGTGGTGGTGGAAAATAGATTACACTAGGGTGTGGAGATGGTATTCCGTACGTACGCACGCACGGTGATTTCATTTTTCGTTGGATGGATAGATGGTGAAATAGGGTTGTTTCATACTTATATTAACATATCAGTAAATCAGTGATACTGATGTTATTACTTCATATTAAAAAAACCTAAGAAGAATAAGTGTAAGAAAAAATAAAGTTGAAAGAATCTGTAACAGACATTACCTCTTCTTTAAAGCGCCTCTTTGAGTCCTCCTCTTAGGGCACTAAAATTGGTCATTGAAGAAGACCAAGACCTCTAGGACGTTTCTGGGGAAGTGGAGAAGATAATTTTGCAGGGGTTGACCAAGCTCGAAGGCTAAAAGTGGTGTGAGGAAGAGAGGGAGGAGGTTCCCTTTTATAACGGAGGAGAGGGGCATCTTTGGAATAACAAAAAATATTATTTTATTATAAAGTCATATTCGGTTTTTAATAGATCCAAATTGAGTTATTTATAAGCTACGGTGGGTATGGGTCGAAAGCCTCTCATCCAATATAATTTTGACATGTTTTGTTTACTATTTTAACTTTATCATTTTGTTTTAACTTTAAGTTAGATAATTTTACATTTACCGTGACTTTTTGTGTTCATACACTATATGGTTAATAAACTTACTATAACAAGACAAAAGAACCCCAATATGTTTATTATTAATATATATAACCTTATATAAGTCATTTGGATGAACGTTAGAGTTTTAAAAATAAAATAACAATTAATAATATAATATTTGTTTTAAAAACTATTTTATGTCAATTTCGACACTATTTAGTAATTGATTTATGTGAAAATCATAACAGAATGAATAGTTCGAAAAAAGTTACTGAAATCAATAATAATATGTCATATTAACCTATAAAATTAGTTTAATTCATTAAAAGTCTCAAATTACATTTATTTGGGTATTTATAACATCAATTATGTCAATATTTTATTAATAAGATAATTACTGCATCTTCGTTTTGTCATAAATAAATTAAATTATTTATTGTCTAAAAATTAAAAATAAAATACCATTATGTATGAAATTTTTTTATATTTCTAATGAATATTTATAGTCGAATTTATCTTATGTATAACTCTATATTAAAAATTATCTACTTATTAAACATTGATTTTAACTATTTTACCCCTTCTGTAAATAAATTAATAATAAATGTCCTAATCTAATCCAAGTGGGCCTAAATGGTCATATTTTATTCCTAAAGTTGTTTTTGGTCTAATTACACTTATCTAATAGAATTATTACATGTGTTAAGAAATAATAATAATATCATTTTTACCCTTAATTACACTATTTACTTTTAACCGTGGTAAAAAAGTAAAAAGTTATTATTCACCAAAAATTATTTTCATCTCATTGAACCACTTTTTACTTACTGACATCAACCGTGTCTCTCTTATTTTTTAAATTCCATTCACAGAAGCAGTACAATTAAGTTTTATGTATGTTTGCAAATTCTCCTAAGAGGTGGGAAAAAGAACGTGAAAAGTTCAATGAAATTTTTATATATCTAAAATTATTATACAATGACTCCAATGCATTACATTGAACATATATAGATATTATGTATTAATTTTGACCTAAAATAAATTTAAATAAAATAAATAATTATTTAAATAAAAAGTCGGCTTTTAAATAGTAACCGAGTGTTTTTACTATTCATCAAAAATTGAATGTTTTCAGAAAAATACCAAAATTTCAACCTCGGATAATTGTGATATTCTGAATCCAAAAATGAAGTCCATTTTGAAAGATAAAATTTATAAAATTTTAAAAAGTTGGTATTAATATTCATAACGGCTAGTTTTTATAACATATCGTTTTTTAACGAAACTCGGTATTGCGTAAAACACACGCTATCGTGGATGGTCGTGATTGCATGCAGTGAAAGCCAAGTAAGG
The DNA here is from genome assembly GCA_963277665.1 of Viscum album. Taxonomy (NCBI): domain Eukaryota; kingdom Viridiplantae; phylum Streptophyta; class Magnoliopsida; order Santalales; family Viscaceae; genus Viscum; species Viscum album. Next base: position 790,084,677 of record OY728157.1, read on the forward strand.
GATGCATGTTGTGCAAGCACCTTTTGGTGTAGCGTACAACACAAGACATTAATGAAATTAGAAATAATATTTTTCAAAAAATCTCGGGGTGTTACATTCTACCCCCCTTAAAGGGAATTTTGCCCTCAAAATTCCTTGGGGTTATAAATGGTTTACAACATGAAAGTTTCTTTAATATAAACCCACATGGTAAAAAGGAATACCAAAACCAATATTTAAAAACAAATGTATGAAACGTAATGGTTACCCAAATAAACTAATCATTGGGTTTCCACATAGGTGAAAATATGGATTTGGAAGAGAAATCTAACCATCATGTTCTGATGGACAGTGGTAGAGAACATGGCTATGGAAAAGTCAGCAATCAAAAATCCATAGATTTGTGATGATCTAAGGTACCATCTGATTCATCGGATATAGGGGCACTATGGCAACATTTTTGGTTTTCAAGATCATTTCCCTAAAGTTGAAGAATTTGAATTAGAATAAATACTTTCTTGATTTTGGTACAATCTCACTATTGTTAGTGCTTTGAACAATTTCCACTTCATCTCTTAAATAAATGAAGTTGAATTTTTCATTTATGAAGTGTTAGTAGATCATGTGATAGAATGATTAGTCATTCCATCTATTTCAAACAAAAGGTTAGAAAAAGTTATCAAATGTACATAAGTCATCTATGGTCAGGTTAATCGTATATGATTTCAAAAATGAACTTATACTTTATATATCATACCGTGTAATAAAATAAAACTAGTTTCTACTAACCAGGGACTTCCTGTAGGCTAGTAGTAGGCGATAAAGGCCAGTCGTACTTTGGTTGTGGGTTCGATTCCCACAGCTTTGTCCGACGCGATGGGCTATCGCCTGTCCTGCAGGTTGTCCTTTTTCTAAAACTATATTACTATAACATCCCATAAATTATATTGAAAAAAGTTCTATCCTTAAACAATACTAAATTATGTCCAACATAATCCATTCCAATCATTAGGGTTATCTAAAATACTTCGGTCTAATCTCATAGTATAAAGAAAATGATTACTTGAAATGTCACATAACAATCACGTGAATACCACCATTTATCCCCCATATATCATAAGATATATCTTGTTGGTCAAATTACAAACATTTGAATACCTTAATCATGTATTCTCTTGAAGAATGAATACCAATTGAACCTTAGTGAAAACATGAATGTAGTTAAAGGTTAACACTTTCCACATACCAAAATCCTCAAAATTATTTATACTCAAACCATGATATCACTTAGTCTTTATATCAATCATGAGCTCATGAATACAATCAAACATCTCATTATATTCTTATCCCTTCATTATGCGCATACCATTTGCTTTCCAAAAACATCTAAATCACTTTCCATGGTTACAGGTACCATAAAATTATTGAAAACCACAATAGACCAATATATCAATATTCCAATATTCCATGATACTATATACAACATTATTTTGGAATTCCATTACATAAACACTTAATCATTCCACCACATCATTTTCATATTCAACATCACCAATAGTGATCGCATGCGACTTCCCTTTTTCCTTTTCCTTAAGTGATTGCTCATGTCGATCATCATTAACCCTTGGATTAGAGCATTGATTAGAATAATGCCCCATTTCATTTCACTTGAAGCATTGAAGTGTTGTTGGTGCGTTCTCTGTAGTCTTTTTTTTATTCACACCATTAGAAACCCTTTTTCCATTACATTGACACTCAGCTACTCGATGACCTTCTTTTCCACACTTAAAACATTTTCTAGTCCCCTTAAGACAATCTACACCATGCTTCTTTCCACACATTGAGCAAAAGGAAAAATTCATCTTCCTTTCACCATTATTTTGATATTTCTCCGTGAAATCCATCTTTCGTTTCTTGTGAAAACCATGAGGTGGATATATAACACCAAATTCCATTTCTACCTTAATAGAACAGCACACAATTTCTTCATAGCTACTGAAGTCTCTTATAGATAACACCCTTCAAAGATTTGGTTTTAAGCCACTGAAGAATCGATCAAATTTAATTTTAGGTTGGATGATAAATCCAGATGCGTACCTTGCAAGCCTTGTAAAATTCGCTTCGTATATACCAACGGATTCATAATCCTATTGCTTTAGTTCATGAAACTCCTTCTCCTTCTTTGTTTGAAGAATACAAGGGAAGTACTTATTGAAAAATAAGTTCTTTAACTCGTCCCATTCCATGGACTAAATTTCATCTCATGGCCTCGTATTCTTGATAAGATTCCAACATTGATCAGCATCACCTTCCAAATGATAGACTGCTAAGATGAATTTATCATGTTCATAACATTGAAGAACTAAAAATATATTTTCAGTAATACTGATCCATTGTTCAGCAAAAAGTGGATCAGAAGACCCATTGAAAGAATGTGGGCGTTGCCTCATGAAGGACTCAATAGAATATTGTTCCCTTCTCTGTTCATTTGGAAGCCTATAATGATTCATAGCTTCTGTAAGTATAGGAATAAGATTTTTCACTCCATCTCCCATAACATTAGTTTTTTCAGGAGGAAAATCATTGCATTGTCCATTATAGTGATCAACATGGTTCCTTCGTGTTCCAGCCATCGTCTAAAACCCAAAAAGAATAGTGTGAGAGGAAAAAATCACGCTAGGGAAAACAAAATAATAAAGGGGGAATACCTTCAATATCTAACATCTTGGGTTACCGTAATTATAGTACTCTAACCTATACTTATACTAACCTTAGGGACATACCTAGACATACCTTTTAAATATCTCTAGGGATCTCACTAAAGTTGTCGCATCCTAGTTTCTGAAGGTTGACTAAACCATTACTCTGATACCAACTGTAGCGGTCTGGAATTACTTCCAGTGGACTATAATTGATACCTATCAGGACACTCCATGGGCGGCTACACCCCTTGGGTGGGACACACCACCATCCCCAGTGGCATCCATTTCCTCATGAAGCCCTTGGGCAGAGAGCAATGCTTCGTCTAATGCTCACATTTTACTGTTCCCATGGATCAGATACATTACTACCTCTGTTGCCTCTAATACCAACTATAGAGACCCAAAGATTAACGTACATGGAAATTACATTACTTTTTCGGAATACTTAATACATAACAAAAACAGACACACAAGGACCGTAATAGTTTAGTGTCCTTGGAAAATCGGAATAAAATCTTCTAATCTTAGTGAAAGATCTTCAACATCTCCCAATAAAGATCTGCCCTTTTTTTGTTACATAAAACATTGCTTTATATCTTGGGGAAAAGAAAAAATAAAATGGGGAGCTCAAATTCTCAATAATGGTAAACAAAAGAAATATCAATCACATCATATTAATAAGAACATAACATTTTGGAAATCTTATCCTGCAGAATAGATCATAATATCATAGCATGGGATAAATCATAATAGTAAAATGTCATCCCAATAATCATATCCTAAAACATGAAACTTTTTGTAAGACACACATAATCATATAGAATCATTTCTTATTAGTGAAGACCCATTTCCAAGACTATCTTAGTGGACAAAGTCATTTTCTGAACTGAGTTCACTACTCGTTTCAGTCCTGTTTCACTGAATCGGTTTAACCTACCATTCTAGCCATGTCTATCTCATGAGATATATAATATTTAACCAATGCATTGGAGAGAGATATAGTTCCCATACATCTCATAGTTTGTGCCATAAAATCAAAAATCAGACATCATTCCATAACCCATGTAATAAAAATCGGATTCTTAAACATTGGGACATCATAAAACAATTTATATAAGATAAAGGAATTCATAAAAATAATTCCATCACGACATAATAAAATAAATGTAATAATTGGGATATAAAAAAACTCCTTTATTATCATAGATGGAAAATAATTTTGATAAAACACTTAAACTCCATTCTTGAGGAAAATATCCTTTCTACTTCAAAAACACTTTTCCTTTCTTAACATGTCATACAATTCTAAACAGATTGCAAGAATGAGTGGGTATGGAAACTTCCATCAGGAAAAGCCTGTGCATGCACAGGAAATCCTAGCCGAACAGCCATGCGAAGGTGGAGAGCTGATTTCACAATGAAGATGCTGGGGAGGAGCAGTTCCATATAGTTAGTCTAGGTTGTTTGTAATGTTTGAAAGCCTACGGGCAATGAATTCCTCTAAGGCCTACGGGCCATGTAATACATACGCCTACAGGACTTTTAAGGGTTCCACCTCACCCCTTGAAAGGTTTATTATCAAAAAAACAATAAAAAATGAAGTCCTTCGAGCCATTGGAGAGAAGTTAAAACAACATTCTTCTCATACTTTTGTTGGAAAAGTCAAAAAGTACCTCGTACGAAAAACTAAAAAAGATTCCTTTCATATATTTTACTAAAAACTCACCAAAGGGTAATATTGGTTTTAAACAATTTTAGGTGGATTTAAATGATATTACATATTGAGAAAACATGTATGTAGATGATAAAATACCCCCCCGTAATTTCTGAAGTAAAAACAATCTCGGATAAAAATGAGAATGTGATATTTCCCTTACCTTAGGTCCGATTTTCTTCGTAAGTGTCCGAACCTCTTGTATAATGATTTAAATAATATCATTGACTTATTCCAGAATAATACTCATTTTTATGATATCATATACGGTTCACTTATGACTTTATATGACCCGTTATTTTGTAAATTCCCTGTTAAAGAGCGTTTTGGGTAAAATCATTTCATTTGTCGTCCGTGTTTTGACTTGTAATTATTCATATGATTACATAGATCATGATTAATCAATTCCAGAATATAAAACATGATTTATATATACTATATTTTCCGAATATACATATATATAATATATCAGTAAATGGAAAGAAATAGACCGTTCTTGGAGACGGCAGGCCGTATGTACGCATGAACGCTGTTTTTGTTTCCTTATTGAGTTGAATGGAATTAAGTAGATGACATACATATATATACATATAAATACAGTGTCATTATTATGTCATATATTTCATTTTTACTTATTATAAATACTTTATAATCATTCATGAATGGTTATCATGGAGAATGAATCTCCTCGCGTCGTGGAGACGGTATTCCGTACGTACGCACGAGTGATGATATCGTTCTCATGATTGTGGAATTGTATTGGAGTGTATTTATACTATTTTATAATAACAATAACTTTATAATAATCATATATAGTTATTATTTACACCATTATACCCATCCAAGTAAGGTGGTGGTGGAAAATAGATTACACCACGGCGTGGAGTCGGTATTCCGTACGTACGCACGTGCGCTGATTTCATTTTCTGTTGGATTGATAGATGGTTAAATAGGATTGTTTAATATTTATAATAACATATCATTATATTAGTGATACTAATGTTATTACTTCATAATTAAACAACCTAATAAGAAGAAGTGGAAGAAGAAATAAAGTTGAAAGAATCGGTAAAGCACATTACCTCTTCTTTGAAGCGCCTCTTTGAGTCCTCCTCTTAGGGAACTAAAATTGGTCTTTGAAAAAGCCCAGGACCTCTAAAATTTTTATAGGGAAGTGGAGAAAAGAATTAGACAGGGGTTGGCCGATCATGATGGATCAATGTGGTGTGATGAAGAGAAGGAGGAGCCTCCCTTTTATAAGGTAGGAGAGGGGAATCTTTGGAATAACTAAAAATATTATTTTATTATAAAGTCATATTTGGATTTTAATATCTAAAAACTGAGTTATTTAGAAGATAAGGTAGGGATGGGTGTAAATCCTCTCATCCAATAGAATTTGTCAAGTTTAGTTTACTATTTTAACCTTATCATTTAGTTTTAACTTTAAGTTAGATAATTTTACTTTTACCATGTCTTTTTGTGTTCTTAAACTATAAGGTTAATAAACCTAATATAACAAGCCAAATGAACCCCAAGTTGTTTATTATTAATATATATACCTTATCTATGTCATTTGTATGAACCATAGATTTTTAGGAATAAAATTACAAATAATAATTTAATATTTGTTTTAATATTATTTTATGTCAATTTTGATACTATTTAGTAATTGATTTTTGTGGAAATCATAACAGAATTATTAGTTCGAACAAAGTTACTTAAATCAATACTAACATGTCATATTAACTGAGAAAATTAGTGTAATTCATAAAAAGTCTCAAATTACATTTATTTGGGTATTTATAACATCAATTATGTTAATATTTCATTAATAAGATAATTTCTGCATCATCGTTGTGTCAAAAATAAATTAAATTATTTAATGTCTAAAAATTAAAAATAAAATACCATTATGTAGGAAATCTTTTTTTATTATTAATGAATATTTTTAGTCTAATTTATATTATGTATAACCCTATATTATAAATTATCTACTTATTAAACATTGATTTTATCTATTTTAACCCTTCTTTAAATAAATTAATAATAAATGTCCTAATCTAATCCATGTGGGCCTAAATGGTCATATTTTATTCCTAAGGTTGTTTTTGGTCGAATTAAACTTATCTAATATAATTAGGACATGTGTTAGGGTAATAATAATATCATTTTTACCCTTAATTGCTCTATTTACTTTTAACCGTGGAAAAATTAAAAAGTTACTATTCACCAAAAATTATTTTCATCACATTGAACCACATTTTACTTACTGACATCAACCGTGTCTTTTGGATTTTTGAAATTCCATTCACAGAAGTGGTAAAATTATGTTTTATTTAAATTTGAAAATTCTCCTAGGAGGTGGGTAAAAGACAGTGAAAAGTTGAATAAAATTTTTATATATCTAAAATTATTATAAAATGACTCCAATGAATTTAATTGAACTTATATAGGTATTATGTATAAATTTTGAACTAATATAAATTTAAATAAAATAAATAATTATTTAAATAAAAAGTTGGATTTTAAATAGTAACCCAGTGTTTTTACTATTCATCAAAAATTGAAAGTTTTCTGAAAAATACCAAAATTTAAGAGCATATGCAAGTGGAATAAGTTTACTAAAATTTTTAGAACCAAACATACATGAAGGGAACCGTCATTAGAGTCAACTCTTAATAAAGAATATCTAATAATGTGAATAGGTTACATGACGGTGTTGTACATTCCTATATACCATGAATTCAACAACCATGCTATATAAATAAGTCAATATATCCCAAGGACTCTCTGTATAGTGAAAAGAAGAATCCCATGACCACATCGTATAGTGAAAATTATACCCCAAGGGACAGATCCAAGGTGTCACATAAAAGGGAATTCATGAAATAATACAGACCATGATGGGTTAGATACAAAGGACTCATCCAAGGCAACCACATCATGTCCCATGGGCGTATCAGTGGAAACTCGGTCTATGGACTAGTTAAATTACCAGGAGCATATTTACTGACATGTACTATGTGAGTCCAAGAATGCATGGTCTATGGGTTAGCAAGGATCGAGGAATCCCACAGAATCAAGACCTAATGGGAAGAGTCTACCATTGGCGTCCACTACGGTGTTCTTGATCTATGGAGAGTACTACATGGCATCTATCAACCATTCAATCCAAATAAACAATTTAAACAATTCATTTCATGAATTTATACCCACTAACATCAATAAGCACAATCCTTGAGCATGCAAGCTCATAAAATACATTCATATTTCACCAAGAATATGGGACTACCCTCCCATGTAAACCATTAAACATTCAACTAATCAATTCATATATGCATACACACCCATATCATCCATTTCATTTAAGACAACTAATAAATAATCAGCGTGGATGAAGAAGATATCACAAATAAAGGATGTAGTATATCTCCCATGTAGATATTAACAAATCATTACTCTATCTAAGAGATTTCTCTAACTAGAAATGCATAAGAAAACATCCTTAGGGTGGTTGAATCGACAAAAACTTTTTAATTCCTTCAGGTTCACCCCTTGGGTGGTCTTGCGATAGAAAACTGTTGCCAACACTCCTAAATCAATCCTACATGAATCCTCACAGGGTCCAACGAAGCCTACCAAGTGTAGCTAGCTCATACAATGTTCCATGCCAGAATGTATGACGGTTGGAAAATATGCCTAATGCTTGAAAATTACCAGAATAGAAGAAAGAATGTATTGAACACCTACCTCATCTCAGTAGTAGAGATATTGTATAATATTAAGTTCTGATTCTTCTTAGATTTGGAGAGTTCTTAAGAACGGATGAAAAATATAATATTAGGAAACAAGTGCCTAAATTCAAATAGTGAAATCTATTTCAATTAGAATCAAATATGTATAAAAAGGAATGTAGTCCTTACTAGCATAGATCAGATGAGGTGATCAGTAATTGAAACTAAGGGTAGATGGATTGTAGGGTTTGATCTCTGCCCTAAACACCATGGGGAGGGATCTAGAAGATGAGGATTGTGCATTGAGTAAGAAATTAAAAGACATGTTTAAAAGGATTTTTGGTTTTTAATTAATTTTAAAAAAACTCACACAGTTGGCTTACATGGTTTTCCCACATGGATTCTCATACTGTGCACTAATGACTACCTCCAATGGGCACATAGTAGTGTTACCCACACACATATTGATTTAATTTGAATTAATCATGTGACATCTATTTATCAAAATTCTACAAATTGTCAGACTTCTAGCATGGTCGTGTGACCTCTTCTATATGGTGCCCAAAACCATGCAGAATATACGAACTCTACTCGTATTAATATTTTAATTGTGCACAATCCATGCACTTACCATGAGCCAGGCCACTTCAAGAAAAAAATGTGGTTCCATCCACTGAACAAACCCTAGAAACTTTCTAAACAAATATGGTCAAAGGGGTTACATGAGTGAGGAAATAAAAACCATTCAAAATGAACAATGGATCCATACCTCAATTAAAAACCTAGGGTTTTAATATCATTCCCAATTGTAGAAATTCATTCATGAATTTCCCTCTAAAATTTGGTAAATATTTTTATGAGAAAAATCCGGGTCACTAAGAACCTATGTCATCCCCATTCTCCTAAGTCTCATTTTATAAATGGATTAACTATGATAGAACTCGTACTAGAGGAACTAAATGGAATTATAGAACCTTCATACACATTCCAAAGATAATAATTAGATGATCCTCAAGGGATACATCAAATTGACATTGAACTTTTTTGGGATCGAAAGTATGAGACATGTCAAAATGATTATAGTTTAGATGAGATACATGGATGACATCTTTCTTGGCTCGATACCTATCTAGTAACTAAAACTAATAAGAAATTGACCTGAATCTCTCTAAATCTTGATCTGAGTTAAATATATCGGGGAAATCTTACCTTGCCTCCTGATCAGCCTATGTCCCAACATTATTGAAACATAGAAGAAAATATGATTCACAACCTCATTAACTATGGTTCTTCTGCGGTGATAAAAATAAGACTTCTGACAAGTCTACATTGTATCCATTCAACTCAATATCAAATGGTCCATCTAAGTTGTCTCCAACATGGGATGTTTTCCTTGTAAAGGGACATCACCTACCACTAACCACCATAAGGATGAATGGAATGGAATGTCATACAAATCCTTGTATGGTTCCATCTAAATCAAAACCAGATAACTCTAATTTTAGGAAAACTCAACCAAGGGGATATACCTCTACCAAGAGCCCCCAAAATATCCTATGTATGCTCATAGTATGTCCTATTGAACTTGTATCATACACTCTGACTGACCATAAGTATGAGGGTGGTATGTGGTACATAAAATAACTCTATACCAAAGGCCCCAAGAAAACTCTCCATTAAATGAGATGAAAATATGGTGTCCCTATCAATGAAGATAGTGAACAAGACACCATATACACATACCACCTCACGAATGTAAAACCTCCCAGTCTCATTCATAATGAAGTTATACTATATAAGAAATATTTGATAATCCTTTTTAATCCAGTCAACAACAACCCACACAACATCATTACATAATGGTGACTTTGGAAAACCAATCTGAAAAATTCATTACACCATCATCTAATTTCCTCTCCAAAATAATTAAGTTTCGTAAATGACAGGCTAGTCACTAATGTGTTTCCATCAACTGCTGATAGGTGGACCACCTCATATCAAAACCAGTTACATCTAACATCATACCCATCCAACAATAATTATAGAACACAACACAATACATCTTGGTGACATTGAGAGACACTTCCCATGATTAAGCCTGAAACTCCCACATAAACTCCTCTCATATATCCACTAAAACCCAAAAAACATCCATGGATACAAAAGATTTCATCATCGCCTACCGTATATCTAGGTGGAGGTTCCTCACCTACCACACACTCTCACAGATGTAGTCCCTTGAAATCATATATCTACCTCATCTTATCATTTTCCAGTAAGGTATTTGTCACTTTTAAGGATGAAAATATATCTTCCCTTGTGTATCTTGTACCTCAAAATGAGTCTTACTGAAAATCTCCATAAGCTACCACATGCTAATGGCCTGCTGCACTACCTATATCTGAGTTCTCATTATCAGTTCATTAGACAACACATTTCTTTTACATAGTGTATCGTCAAGATCAATGTCGAAGAACTGCTTGTTATCCAACCACCTTCATTTATTTATATTCATATCACACCATGTAATGAAATATATGAGGACTTTCTGGTTCGGGTATTCCAACGAATGCTATCCCAGTAAATAGTGTATTCAATAGAGAGTCGTGTGTGCAACTGGATATTGCTCGAGATCGTGCGTCAGGTAATTACTCTTGTGAATCCACATGTTCCAAGACCTGTATGTCCAAAATCAACACCACTACCCCAGTAAAATACCTGAAGCATCATTGTACACTATGTATCTCTTTCCATACAATGAAAGTATGAGTATTGGTTATGATGTCAACCTCCCTTTCTACTACTGAAATGATGTATCGTAAGAATAAAACCACAAGAAATTCACACCCTTTTTAGTTAGACCTATCAATGGTTATACAATTCTAGAGAAGTCTGGTATAATATTTTTGTAGTATCTAGATATCCACATGAAACTATATATGTCACAAAAATGATCGGGATGTTCCCTTGAAACTACTATTCTCACCTTCTCTGAGTCCACTAACACTCCTCTCTCTAAGATGATGTGACCAAGGAAATGAATTTATAACATTAAAAATTGTCACTTTCTGATATTAGTATATATTTGATGCTCGATGAATGGTGCTATCATGGGCTCTTTAGAGACCCGAAGCTTAACATACATGGATATTACATTACTTTTGTGGAATACTTAATATATTACAAAAATAGAAAAACAAGGACCGTAATAGTTTAGTGTCTTTGAAAACTCAGAAAAAAATCTTCTAATCTTGGTGAAAGATCTTCAACATCTACCAATAATGATCTTCCCTTTTTTTCTTACCTGACAAGTTTCTTTATATCCTGGGGAAAAGAAAACATAAAAGGGTGAGCTCAAATTCTCAGTAAGGGTAAACAAAAGAAATATCAGTCACATCATCTTCATATGAACATAACATCTTGGAAATCTTAACCTGCAAAATAGATCATAATATCATAACATGGGATAAATCACAGTAGTGAAATGTAATTCCAATAATCATAACATAAAACATGAAACTTTTTGGCATACACACATAATCACAGAGAATCATTTATTATTAATCAAGAATCATTGCCAAGACTATCTTTGTGGACAATGTCCATTTTCAACCTAGTTCACTCCTCGTTTCAGTCCTGTTTCACTGAACCGGTTTAACCTGCCGTTCCATCCATGCCTATCTCATGAGATATAAAATCTTTACCCAATGCATTATAGGGAGATATAGGTCCCACCCATCTCATAATGATACCAATATTATGTGTTCCACAAAATCAAAAATCACACATCATTGTATAACCCATGTAATAAAAATGTGATTCTTAAACATCGTGACATCATAAAACAATTCATATAAGATAAATGAATTCATAAAAATAATTCCATCACAACATAATCAAATCAATGTAATAATAGGGATATAAAGTAAACCCTTTATTATCATAGATGGTAAATAATTTTGATAAAACACTTGAACTCCATTCTTGATGAAAATATCCTTTCTACTTCAAACACAATTTTCCTTTCTTAACATTTCATAAAATTCTAAACTAAAAGAAGTTGATTAAAAATAAACTTTAAAACATGTAAATTAATATTCTTGGAAATAATGTTTTAAAAATCCATTCATGTCGTATAAGTTAAAAAAACATTTTTCTCGTACTTTTGTCAGAAAAGTCAAAAAGCACCTCATACGAAAAATGACAAAAGATTCCTTAAATATGTTTTACTAAAAACTCTCCAAAGGGTAAAATTGTATTTAAACAATTGTAGGTTGATGGAAATAATATTACATATTGAGGAAACATGGATTTTGTTGATAAAATACACCCCAGTAATTTCTGAAGTATAAACAATCTCGGATAAAAACGAGATTGTGATATTTCCTATACCTTAGGTCGGATTTGCTTCGTAAGTGTCCGAACCTCATGTATAATGATTTAAATAATGTCATTGACTTATTCCATAATCATAATAATTGTTATGATATCATATATTGTTCACTTATGACTTTATATTACCCGTTATTTTGTAAATTCCATGTAAAAGAGCGTTTTGGGAAAAATCGTTTCATTTGTCATCCGTGTTTTGACTTGTAATTATTCATATGATTACTTAGATAATGATTACTTAATTTCAGAATATAAAACATGATTTATATATACTATATATTCATAATATAAATATATATAATATATCATTAAATGGAATGAATACACCGTTCATGGAGATAGTAGGCCGTACGTACGCATGAACGCTATTTTCGTTTCCTTATTGAGCGTCGTGGAGACGGTAGTCGGTACGTACGCACGAGCGATGATATCATTCTCATAATCGTGGAATAGTATTGGAGTGTATGTATAATATTTCAGAATCAATATAACTTTAAAATAATCATATATAGTTATTATGTACACCATTATATCCATCCAAGTAAGGTGGTCGTGGAAAATAGATTACACCACGGCGTGGAGACGGTATTCTGTACGTACGCACGCGCGGTGATTTCGTTTTCCGTTGGATGGATAGATGGTGAAATAGGGTTGTTTTATACTTATAATAACATATCATTATATTAGTGATACTTATGTTATTACTTCATAATTAAACAACCTAAGAAGAAGAATTGGAAGAAGAAATAAATATGAAAGAATCGGAAATGGACATTATCTCTTCTTTGAAGCGCCTCCTTGAGTCCTCCTCTTAGGGGCACTAAAATTGGTATTTGGAGAAGACCATTACCTATAAGATGTTTCTAGTGAAGTGGAGAAGAGAATTTGGCAGGGGTTGGACGAGTTTGAAGGCTAAAAGTGGTGTGAGGAAGAGAGGGAGGAGGTGCTCTTTTATAAGGGAGGAGAGGGGCACCTATGGAATAACTAAAAATATTATTTTATTATAAAGTCATATTCGGTTTTTAATAGCTCCAATTTGAGTTATTTCGAAGCTACGATGGGGATAGGTCACAAGCCTCTCATCCAATAGAATTTGGGAAAGTTTAGTTTACTATTGTAACCTTAACATTTTGTTTTAACTCATAGTTAGATAATTTTACTTTTACCGTGACTTTTTGGGTTCTTACACTATAATGTTAATAAATTTACTATAAAAAGCCAAACTAACCCCAAGTTGTTTATTATTAATATATATAACCTTATCTAAGTCATTTGGCTGAACCTTAGATTTTTAAAAATAAAATAACAATTAATAATATAATATTTGTTTTAAAAACTATTTTATGTCAATTTTGACACTATTTAGTAATTGATTTTTGTGAAAATCATAAGAGAATGATTAGTTCGAAAAAATATACTTACATCAATAATTATATGTCATATTAACCTATTAAATTAGTGTAATTCATAAAAAGTCTCAAATTACATTTATTTGGGTATTTATAACATCAATTATGTCAATATTTCATTAATAAGATAATTACTACATCATCGTTGTTTCATTAATAAATTAAATTATTTATTGTGTAAAAATTACAAATAAAATACTATTATGTAGGAAATAATTTTATCTTTCTAATTAATAATTATAGTCGAATTTATCTTATCTATAACCCTCTATAAAAAATTATCTATTTATTAAACATTGATTTTAACTATTTCACCCCTTCTTTAAATAAATTAATAATAAATGTCCTAATCAAATCCATGTGGGTATAAATGGTCATATTTTATTCCTAAGGTTATTTTTGGTCGAATTACACTTATCCAATAGAATTAGGACATGTGTTAGGGTAATAATAATATCATTTTTACCCTAAATTACCCTATTTACTTTTAAGCGTGGTAAAAAAAAGTAAAAAGTTACTATTCACCAAAAATTATTTTCATCTCATTGAACCACATTTTACTTACTGACATCAACCGTGTCCCTCTGATTTTTGAAATTCCAATCACAGAAGCGGTAAAATTAAGTTTTATGTAAGTTTGCAAATTCTCCTAGGAGGTGGGTAAAAGACGGTGAAAAGTTCAACAAAATTTTTATATATCTAATATTATTATACAATGACTCCAATGAATTAAATTGAACTTATATAGGTATTATGTATCAATATTGACCTAAAATAAATTTAAATAAAATAAATAATTATTTAAATAAAAAGTCAGTTTTTTAATAGTAACCTAGTGTTTTCACTATTCATCAAAAATTGAATGTTTTCAGAAAAATAACAAAATTTCACCCTAGGCTAATTTTGATATTCTGAATCCAAAAATGAAGTCAGTTTTGAAAGATAAAATTTATTAAATTTCATAAAGTTGGTATTACTATTCATAACCGCTAGTTTTTATAACATATCGTTGTTTAGCGATACTCGGTATTGCGTACAACACACGCAATCGTGGAAGGTCGCGATTGCATGTTGTGAAAGCCAAGTAAGGTATGCATGTTGTTCAAGCTCCTTTTGGTGTAGCGTACAACAGAATACATTAATGAAATTAGAAGGAATATTTTTCATAAAATATCAGGGTGTTACATTCTACTCCCCTTAAAAGGAATTTTGCCCTCGAAATTTGTAGGGGTTTTAAATGGTTTACTACTCGAAAGATTCTTTAATAGAAACCTCCATCGTAAAATGGAATACCAAAACCAATCATTAAAAACAAATGTATGAAACGTAATGGTTACCCAAATAAACTAATCCCTAGGTTTCCACATAGGTGAAAATATGGATATGGAAGAGAAATTTAACCATCATGTTCTGATGGAGAGTGGTAGAGAACATCACTATGGAAAAGTAAGAAATCACAAATCCATAGATTTGTGATGTTCTAAGGTACCATCTGATTCATCGGATATAAGGGCACTATGACAACATTTTTTTGTTTTCAAGATCATTTCCCTAAAGTTGAAAATTTTGTATTAGAATGAATACATGATTGATTTTGGTAAAATCTCTCTGTTGTTGGTGCTTTTAACAATTTCCACTTCATATCTTAAGGAAATGAAGTTGAATATTCATTTATGAAGTGTTAGCAGATCATGTGATAGAATGATGAGTCATTCCATCTATTTCAAACAAAAGGTTAGAAAAAGTTATCAAATATACATAAGTCCATCTACGGTGAGGTTAATCGTATACGATTCCAAAAATGAACTTATACTTCATATATCATACCACGTAATAAAATAAAACTAGTTTCTACTAACCAGGGACTTCTTGTAGGCCAGTGGTAGGCGATAAAGGCTAGTCACACTTCAGTTGTGGGTTCGATTCCCACAGCTTTTTTCGACGCGATGGGAAATCGCCAGTCCTACAGGTTGTCCTTTTTCTAAAACTATATTACTATAACATCCCATCAATATTATCGAAAAAATTTCTATCCTTAAACAATACTATCTTATGTCCAACATAATCCATTCCAATCTTTAGGGTTATCTAAAATACTTCGGTCCATGATCATAGTATAGAGAAAATGATTACTTGAAATGTCACATAACAATCACATGAATGCCATCATTTATCCCCCATATATCATAAGATATATCATGTTGGTCAAATTATAAACATGTGTATACCTTAATCATGTATTCTCTTGAAGAATGAATTCCCATTGAACCTTAGTGAAAACAAGAATGCCGTTAAAATTAACACTTTCCACATACCAAAATCCTCAATATTATTTATAATCAAACCATGATATCACTTAGTCCTTATATCAATCATGAGCTCATGAATACAATCAAACATCTCATTATCTTCTTATCCCTTCATTACGTGCATACCATCTGCTTACCAAAAATATCTCCATCACTTTCCATCGTTACAGGTACCATAAAATTATTGAAAACCACAATAGACCAATACATAAATATTCCAATATTCCACGATACTATATACAACATTATTTTGGAATTCCATTACATAAACACTTAATCATTCCACCACATCATTTTCATATTCAACATCGCCAATAGTGATCGCATGTGACTTCCCTTTGTCCTTTGCCTTAAGTGGTTGCTCATGTCGATCATCATTAACCCTTGGATTGGGTAATTGATTAGCATAATGCCCCATTTCATTGCACTTGAAGCATTGAAGTGTTGTTGGTGCGTTCTCTGTAGTATTTTTTTTATTCACACCATTAGAAACCCTTTTTCCATTACTTTGACACTCAGCTGCTTGATGACATTCTTTTCTGAACTTAAAACATTTTCTAGTCCCTTTAAGACAATCTACGCCATGCTTCTTTCCACACTTTGAGCATAAGGAGTCATTCAAATTCTTTTCACCATTATTTTGAGATTTCTCCTTGAACTCCAACTTTCATTTCTTGTGAAAACAATGAGAAGGATATATAACACCAAATTCTATTTCTACATTAATAACACAACAAACAATTTCATCATAGCTACTAAAGACTCTTATAGATAATGCCCTTCGAAGATTTGGTTTTAAGCCACTGAAGAATCGATCAACATTACTTTCATGTTGGATGATAAATCCAGATGCATACCTTGCAAGCCTTGTAAAAATTGCTTCGTATATAGAAATAGATTCATCAACCTTTTTCATTAGTTCAAGAAACTCTTTCTCCATATTTGTTTGAAGAATACGAGGGAAGTAATTATTAAAAAATAAGTTCCTAAACTCGTCCCATTCCATGGAATCAATTTCATCTCTTGGACTCGTATTCTTGATAAGATTCCACCATTGATCAGCATCACCGTCCAAACGATACACTACTAAGATGACTTTATCATGTTCACAACATTGAATAACTAAAAATATATTTTTAGTAGTACTGATCCATTGTTCGACAACAAGTGGATCAGAAGACCCACTGAAATAAGGTGGGCATTGCCTCATGAAGGACTCAATAGAATATTGTTCCCTTCTCTGCTCATTGGGAAGTCCATAATGATTCATAGCTTGTGTAAGTATAGCAATATAATTTTTCACTCCATCTCCCATATAATTTGTTTGTTCAGGAGGAAAATCATTGCATAGTCCATTACATTTATCAACACGGTTCCTTCGGGTTCCATCCATCGTCTAAAACCCAAAAAGAATAGTGTGAGAGGCAAAAATCATGCTAGGGAAAACAACATAATAAAGGGAGAGTACCTTCAATATCTAACATCTTGGGTTACCGTAATTCTATTACTATAACCTATACTTATACTTAACCTTTGGGACATTCCTAGACATACCTTAGAAATATCTCTAGGGATCTCACTAAAGTTCTGAAATCCTAGTTTCCTAAGGTTGACTAAAACATTCCTCTCATTACCAACTATAGCAGTCTGGAATTACTTCTAGTGTCTTATAATTGATACCTATCAAGGCACTCCATGGGTGGCTACACCCCCTAGGCGGGACACACCACCATCCCCAGTGGCAGCCATTTTCTTTATGATGCACTTGGGCGGAGAGCCATGCTTCGTCCAACGCTCACATGTGAGTGTTCCCAAGGATCAGATACATTACTACCTCTATTGCCTCTGATACCAACTGTAGAGACCCGATGCATAACGTACATGGAAATTACATTACTTTTGCGGAATACTTAATACATAACAATAACAGATACACAAGGACCGTAATAGTTTAGTGTCTTTGGAAACTCAGAATAAAATCTTCTAATCTTGCTGAAAGATCTTCAACATCTCCCAATAAAGATCTTCCCTTTTTTTCTTACCTAAAACATTTATTTATATGTTGGGGAAAAAACATAAAATGGTGAGCTCAAATTCTCATTATGGGTAAACCAATGAAATATCAATCACATCATATTCATAAGAACATAACATTTTGGAAATCGTAACCTACAGAAGAGATCATAATATCATAGCATGGGATAAATCATAGTAGTAAAATGTAATATCAATAATCATAACATAAAACATGAAACGTTGTGAATACATACATAATCATATAGAATCATTTCTTATTAGTCAAGACCCATTTCCAAGACTATCTTAGTGGACAAGGTCCATTTCTGAACCGAGTTCACTCCTCATTTCAGTCCTATTTCACTGAACCGGTTTAACCCGCCGTTCCAGCCATGTCTATCTCATGAGATATATAATCTTTACCCAATTAATTGGAGGGAGATATAGGTCCCACCCATATCATAATTTGTGCCACAAAATCAAAAATCATACATCATTTCGTAACCCATGTAATAAAAATGAGATTCTTAAACATCGTGACATCATAAAAGACTTTATATAAGATAAAAGAATTCATAAAAATAATTCAATCACAACATAATCAAATCAATGTAATAATAGGGATATAAAAAAAACCATTTATTATCATAGATGGAAAATAATTTTGATAAAACACTTGAACTCCATTCTTGAAAAAAATATCCTTTCTACTTCAAAAACACTTTTCCTTTCTTAACATGTCATACAATTCTAAACAGATTGCAAGAATGAGAGGGTATGGAACCTACCATCGGGACAAGCCTATGCATGCACGAGAAATCCTAGCAGAACCGCCATGCGAAGGTGGAGATCTAATTTCATGATGAAGATGCTGGGGAAGAGCAGTTCCAAGTAGTTAGTCTGGGTTGTTAGTAATGATTGAAAGCCTACGGGCAATGAATTCCTCTAAAGCCTACGGGCCATGTAATACTTACACCTACGGGACTTGTATGGGTTCCACCTCACCACTTGAAAGGTGGATTATCATAAAATCAATAAAAAATGAAGACATTTGGGCCATTAGAGAGAAGTTAAAAAAACATTCTTCTCGTACTTTTGTCGGAAAAGTCAAAAAGTACCTCGTACGAAAAACGACAAAAGATTCCTTTCATATATTTTACTAAAAACTCACCAAAGTTTAAAATTGGATTTAAACAATTGTAGGTAGATGGAAATAATATTACATATTGAGGAAACATGTATGTGTATGATTAAATACACCCCAGTAATTTCTGATGTATAAACAATCTCGGATAAAAATGAGATTGTGGTATTTCCCTTACCTTAGGTCCGATTTGCTTTGTATGTGTCCGAACCTCCTATATAATGATTTAAATAATGTCATTGACTTATTCCAGAATCATAATCATTTTATGATATCATATATGGTTCACTTATGACTTTATATTAACTGTTCTTTTGTAAATTCAATGTTAAAGAGCGTTTTGGGTAAAATCATTTCATTTGTCGTCCGTGTTTTGACTTGTAATTATTCATATGATTACATAGATCATGATTAATTAATTCCAGAATATAAAACAAGATTTATATATACTATATATTCAGAATATACATATATATAATAGATCAGTAAATGGAAAGAAATACATCATTCATGGAGACGGTAGGCCGTACGTATGCATGAACGTTGTTTTCGTTTCCTTATTGAGTTGAATGGAATTAAGTAGATGACATACATATATATAAACATAAATCTAATATCATTATTATGACATATATTTCATTATTACTTATTATATATACTTTATAATCATTCATGAATGGTTAACATGGAGAATGAATCTCCTCGCGTCGTGGAGACGGTAGTCCGTACGTACGCACGAGCGATAATATCGTTCTTATGATCATGAAATTGTATTGGAGTGTATGTATACTTTTTCATAATCAATATAACTTTACAATAATCATATATAGTTATTATGTACACCATTATACCCATCCAAATAAGGTGGTGGTGGAAAATAGATTACACCACGGCGTGGAGTCGGTATTCCGTACGCACGCACGCGCGGTGATTTCATATTCAGTAGGATTGATAGATGGTGAAATAGGGTTCATTAATACTTATAATAACATATCATTTTATTATTGATACTGATTTTATTACTTCATAATGAAACAACATAAGAAGAATAAGTGGAAGAAGAAATAAAGTTGAAACAATCGGTAACGGACATTACCTCTTCTTTGAAGCGCCTCTTTGAGTCCTCCTCTTAGGTCACTAAAATTGGTCATTGAAGAAGACCAGGACCTCTAGAATGTTTCTAGGGAAGTGGAGAATAGAATTTGGAAGGGGTTGGCCGATCTTTAAGGCTTAAAGTGATGTGAGGAAGAGAAGGAGGTGGTGCCCTTTTATAAGGGAGGAGAGGGGCACCTTTGGAATAACTAAAAATATTATTTTATTATAAAGTCATATTCGGTTTTTAATAGCTCCAAATTGAGTTATTTAGAAGCTAAGGTAGGGATGGGTCGAAATACTCTCATCCAATAGAATTTGGACAAGTTTTGTTTACTATTTTAACATTATCATTTAGTTTTAACTTTAAGTTAGATAATTTTACTTTTACCATGTCTTTTTGTGTTCTTACACTATAAAGTTAATAAACATAATATAACAAGAAAAAAGAACCCCAAGTTGTTTATTAGTAATATATATAACCTTATCTAAGTCATTTGGCCGAACCATAGATTCTTGGGAATAAAATAACAAATAATAATATAATATTTGTTTTAAAAACTATTTTATGTCAATTTTGACACTATTTAGTAATTGATTTTTGAGAAAATCATAACAGAATTATTAGTTCGAAAAAAGTTACTTAAATCAATAATAACATGTCATACGAACCTATAAAATTAGTGTAATTCATAAAAAGTTTTAAATTACATTTATTTGGGTATTTATAACATCAATTATGTCAAAATTTCATTAATAAGATAATTACTCTATCATCGTTGTGTCATAAATAAATTTAATTATTTAATGTCTAAAAATTAAAAATAAAATATCATCATGTAATAAATATTTTTATATTTCTATTAAATATTTATAGTCGAATTTATGTTATGTATAACCCAATATTAATAATTATCTACTTATTAAACATTGATTTTAACTATTTTAACCCTTCTTTAAATAAATTAATAATAAATGTCCTAATCTAATCCAAGTGGGCCTAAATGGTCATATTTTATTCCTAAGGTTGTTTTTGGTCGAATTAAACTTATCTAATATAATTAGGACATGTTTTAAGGTAATAATAATATCATTTTTACCCTTAATTACCCTAATTACTTTTAACCATGGGAAAAAAAGTAAAACGTTACTGTTCACCAAAAAATATTTTCATCACATTGAACTACAATTTACATACTGAAATCAACCGTGTCTCTCAGGTTTTTTAAATTCCATTCACAGAAGCGGTAAAATTATATTTTATGTAAATTTGCAAATTCTCCTAGGAGGTGGGTAAAAGACGGTGAAAAGTTCAATAAATTTTTCATATATCTAAAATTATTATAAAATGACTCCAATGAATTAAATTGAACTTATATAGGTATTATGTATCAATTTTGACCTAAAATAAATTTAAATAAAATAAATAATTATTTAAATAAAATGTCGGATTTTAAATAGTAACCTAGTGTTTTTACTATTCAGAAAAATACAAAAATTTTACCCTAGGCTAATTTTGATATTTTGAATCCAAAAATGAAGTCCATTTTGAAAGATAAAATTTATAAAAATTAAAAAAGTGGGTATTACTATTCATAAAGGCTAGTTTTTATAATATATCGTTGTTTAGCGAAACTATGTATTGCGTACAACACACGCTATCGTGGAAGGTCGTGATTGCGTATAGTGCAAGCCAAGTCAGGGATGCGTGTTGTGCAAGATCCTTTTGGTGTAGCATAAAACACAAGATATTAATGAAATAAAAAATTATATTTTTTCATAAACTCTCGGGGTGTTACACGCTCTCTCAAATAATATAGGGTTTCAGGTTATCTAGGTGTAGTAGAGTGGTTGACCAAGGTCATCTCTCAAAGGGGGTAGTAATTTAAAACAGCATACTAAAGATATTTTGAAAATAAAATAAAATAAAATAAAAAACATAGAAGGATAGAGGGGCTGTTTAATATCAATAAAATAAGAAGAAAATGTATGACGGAAGAAGCTTGAATTTTTTTATTATGTTTTTTAAATTTAATGTGATTAATAAAACAAAATAAGAAGATGTTTTTTAGAAAAATATTTTAAAATGCGTAGTCAATCTAACTCTCTATAATCACATACATATCAATAATTATCATTTTAATTAATATCCACTTATAATGATCCCTTAATTGTTTAATCCCGGATGCCTGTGAGAATTAACTATACCACAAAGAGAAGTGAATTAAACCCTAGGATATCTTCAGATCATGCAGTCAAAGCACCCTCCTTGGATTGTTATTATAAGTCTACAATAAGGTCAGTGGTAAATTAAGGAACATATTCATTCCTGAAAATAAGAATGAATTGTGTTTCGGTATTATATTTTAACTTTACAAATTTATCCAATTTGGTTTGTTTTACCCATTATGTTTTTGCTCTAACAATTTACAGAAATCACAACCTCATGTAATTTTGGGTCAATTGATCAATTGGATTATTACTTTCTTATAATGTAAAAACCAAATTCATGGATTATATATTTTTAATTATTTTAGATTAGTGATTGAAAATAAATAAATTAATAATGTAAGAGGATGATCAATTACTATGAAAACTACTCTTCCATGGGCATCGTAGTCATCGTAAAAATGAATCGAATTTGTAATTTTTTAGAAAGGGAATAACCCAATATCACTTATACTCTTTGACTTATAGACCATATAATAATAGTAAGAGAATATGAAAATTTAATATAATTGAATAAATTGAAAAGAGCCTAAGTGTTTATTGAAAGAACAATAATATTACAAAGTATAGAAGAAAAAGAAGAAGGCATCAATGACGGGATCCTTTCTTCAAGTGCTCTCCTTATTGTAATTCTTAAAGATATGGTGTGAAACCAATTATCCCCTAATTAATTCTCCCAATTCACGTCCCGACCTCCATAAATGATAAAAAACTCATTTTATTGAGAGAAGTGGAGTCTATGATTCTAGTGATGTCAAGTGTGAATGTGGAAATTGGACCACATATTTTATTTCATGTTTCACCACCAATTTGATCTTTGAAATGAATGAAATATCCATCAGTAAAATAGTTTGATTTATGAGAAATTTTATTCTAGATATCCTCTCAAAATTTGATCCCAATAATAGTAAGGATGTAGATGTTATGGACAAAATACAGAACTGATGTCCAATGTGTAGAGTATATCCCAACATTGACGTCATGTTCCATTTTATCCAACCAAATGCATAATTTTACTTAGATTCCATGAATAATTATATTATCCAGTTATGTCAGAAACACATTTTAAAAATACTAAGTTCATCTATTTCAAGTAAAATTATTAATGTTTGAAATTCTATGGTGAATTTTTAAAGAGTAAAACAAAACATTACATAAATTTCTCAAATGAATTGTCTAATCTCAAATATTTTATAAATAAACATATTTCACACATTGTGAGGATATTTTTCTATTTATTATTAAGATAATATAAAAAATATTTTTCTTTTTCAACAACTCCACCCTTACCCTTTTTCACTCACAAAACAAACCTCATATAATGTATTTAAAAAAATTGTGAAAATATATTTATGTTGATATTTATGAATCCATACATGAAATATAAGAAAAGTAAGAATCCCATAAATAACAAATATTAATAAAGTTTAAATTCATACTCTCATAAATTGTCTCACATCAAAATCCAATGAGAATCGCAACACAAATCATAGAGAAAAATTTCATGGGTGTACTATTCCATGAATTCTACATTTGTGTGTGTGGAAACCATTTTGAGCACATACATCGACCATTTATTCAGTATATTTAGGTCAACTAAAAAATTCATCATACCTGGTTTAATTCATAGAACCTATTTTACATTTCTTTGCAATCATGTTTCAAGACCCAATCACATAATCATTCCAAAAAGTCAAACCATAATCTCTCGACCAAGGTATCCCCACATATTTAACATTTCATCACACCCCTGAGTTATTATTTTCTGTTTTTTATGTTTTACATGGAAAAAATCTCACTCTCCACTCTCATCTTGTGTTTGATCTCCACACAACACTAATTGTAACAGTTATAACAAGATAAAAGGTTGAGGATAGTTTGGTGTTGACCTGTCCAAGGAAAAACCCATATAATTGATTTTATTTTTAGTTTTTTAGAGCCTAGAATAGTCGGATAATATATACATAGGCATAGGTCAATTTGGTATAATAATGAAACTAATTTGAAGAGAAACGAACGTAGGGGTCAACCAATTAATTTTTTCCACCAATAATGATTATAGGTTCAGGGGAGTAGGAATATTTTCAAAATCCATGGTTGAGAGAAATTTTGTTTGGAGAAATCATTGAAAAAATTGACCACTAACAGATATCACAAATAGTTTATGTCAAAATCATAAAGTTATTATAATGAAAAAACCAATCATATCATCGATGACTTCAATTTTTATAAGAATTAACCCTTAATGAAGATATCTAACTCATTCATATCATTCTACCAATAAAATTTGAAAATATTCATTTTCTATATGTTCCAAAAGATAAATTTACATAAATTATTTGTTTTTTATTGAACATTATTTGGAAATTTTAACCAAATCATTATTGAAAATACACACAAACCACACAAATGAAAAATCATAAATATCTACCCAAAAATATTTTCCCCTCCCCTATGCATAAAATGTTTTATTTTCTTCAATGTAAACATTGGAGATGATATATTCACATGAAATGGATAATATAAAAGAGGAAAAAGAAAATAAAAGTTAAAGGGTTAGGAACTTCTTGATATTCTCAAGTGATGATGGGGTCATCTAGTGTGATAAAGTCAACTGCCTTAGAAGAAGGTACCCTGATGTATTGCTTCAATCATTTCCTATTGACTATAAATTACTTTCTTGTGTCCGCTTGTGTGATCTCCACTGCACTATTGGGAAAAACATTAGATACAATAAAATTGTAAACAATCTAGAATGCAACTTACCTGGCATAATATTCAGCCATGATATACAATAATTACATTATCTACATCATGAAACTCCCACTGATGGATCATTCAATCACGAGATGATTTCGATATTTCATTATAGAAAATTTAGGACTTATATGATGATAATCAAATATCCACACTCTCTTGAATTTTCACATTTTGTTGAATTCCATCTTAGAGAAAATCTATGTTGGATTTAATTATTTCCATATATGCATGATGCTTGAATTCTAGTTCGAGATGACATTCTTTCCAAAATGCAATCTGAAATTGGGTCATACAAATCAGTGTCTTGTATTCATTCATATAAACAAAATGTTATTCATCAAAGAACATGCTCCAATCCTTCCTATTTGGCAGCATAGTTTTTTCCAATATTTTGTTCAACTCCCGATTTGATACCACTTCTTGGCCATTTGTTTTGGGTGGTATGGTGCTGATGTTTTGTTTGACATGGCATACTTTTGAAGGAGGATTCTAAATTCATATTTAAAAAGAGTGTCCCATTGGTCACTGATGATTGTCTTCGGTACTCGAAACCTTCAAAAATACGTGTTTTTACATTGTCCACCACTATAAGAGATTCATCCATCCTAGTGACCTTATCCTCCACCCATTTACATACATAATCAACCTCATTAAAATTATAAAAAATTCCAAAATATATAGTAAAATGAATAATAAAATCTAAGCCCCATACCTAGAAAATCTCACATAATAGTATCAGTTTTCAGGGCATCTCGAGTCTCCTAGTAATTTTCCCAGTGTGTTGGAAACAAGAGCATGACTTAAAAAACTCATGAGAAACATTGAATAAGATATTCCAATATAATACAGAGTCTTAGTATTTTCTAGCTATTCGTTTGGGTCAAAAGTGTCCTCCAAAATAAAGTTTATGGCTATAATACCGAACAAAATCAGGCTCATGAATAGAAACACTACTCTTAATAAAATTATCACTACATTTTCACCATAGGAATGGATCAACTCAAACGTAAAATCATAACACACTCATTAACTTTTCAACGTGATGTTTCATTAAAATTGAAGTGATTTTAGAGGTAAAAAGGTAGTTAACTAAATATTCGTACCAAAGATGCGTACCTGATATGGAAGAAATATTCTCATTAGGGATAGTGTCCAAACGTGGTACCTAGTCCTAGTTGTCATCATGTAGTGTGTGAGTAAGCCTACTCATGTGTTATTCCCCAATGATTCTTGACCAATTCTTATCCTTTATATTAATATCAAATTCCTAATGAAGTATCTTCCATAGGATAAGCATGGGCATTGCATCTAGATTCTTCAAGAGGTACCTTAGTGCATCACTGTCAGAAAAAACAACTACTTTAGAGCCCAATAAATATGAAAAGAATTTATCTAATGAAAATATGAATGAAATGAACATTTTTTCATGGTTTTTTAGTTTTATTAGGATAAATACAACATTCTAAAAGTGTAGGTAATAACATGTGAGCGTCCCTCCACCCTCCGAGTTTAGACATGTCCCACCATGATGTTGGATGTGTCACACATAATCTCGAAAAGAGGATCCCACCATTGGGGTAGTATGATTGGTGGAGTGGTCGGACACTACATTATCTCATCCATGATTTTCCTTCAAGAATCACCATAAAAAATAATCCTTTTTATGTAATTGCAATATAGGAAGAGAAATATTACTAAAATATTTGATACAGTGCCGATAAAATACATCATTTCTTATAAAAGACATAACAGAACACACACAAGAAGGATAATATATGGATAAAATAATATCTTCCATAAATCAATCAACCCCTATCCCATGTTTTGACACTACATTCCCTAAGACAATTCCATGCTCTTCCACAATATGACACATTTCAATGTTTAGGAACAAATTCTTCTTAATACAACAGTTTAACACCCTTCCAAAACTAAAGACACATTCATAAAATGAAGACCAATACACTGTTTAATAATCCACAAATACCTCCATGGATATCTCAATTAGATTCAAAAAATACTCACCATGCATCTCTGGAAGGTACATAGGGCATTACAATGTCCAAATGGAATCCTCTGGTAGAAATATATAAAGAATAGACAAGTGAATGTTTTCTTATCCAGATCTTCTTGGGGTATATGTACTAGAAAATATCTAAAAAATCCTTCCAATAAACAATTATATGCCTTCCCAGCTAGTCTTTAAAGCATTTGATCAATAAATTTGGGGGAAAATGGTCCTTGTGAGTGGGATAATTTTTCTTCTTATTATCAATACACACATGCCTACGATTTTCCCCTCATTAAAAAAAAGTCATATTTATCATTTTTAGCAATGGTAACCCCACTTCTCTTAGGAATTACCCTAATAGGACTCACCCACTTAGAATTTGAAATGGTATAAATTATACCTTCCTCGAGCAATTTTTTACCTTCTTTTTTAACGACATCCAAAAGAGATGGATTCAGTCTCGTTTGTGGCTGCCTCACTGAAGTAACCAATCCCCTAAAAGAATCATATGCATGAAAATGAAGGGGCTATAACATAATATGTCATTCAAGGTCCACATGAATTCCCTGATGTTCTCCCATAGAATATTCAAATGTTTTCTTCATGTTCAAAAGGGTGATTGTTAAAAATGAAAACAGGTAATTTCTCAGGACGTAACAAGTATGAGTATTTTATATTTGGTGTTAATGGATTGAGTTCCAATGTTGTGGGGGATTTTTGGAAGGTAAAATTGAAGGAACAAAAATATGTTCACAGTGAACATCAATATTAGAATATAAATCATCAAAATCAAAGAATAAATCATCAAATCCATCCACATACTCAACCTCCATGTCATAATCAGAGTGAACATGATCAAAATCAGAATATGAATCCCTTTAAGAATAAAATATAATAGATTTTTGTGCATTATAAATTGGAATTGAAGTGATATTAGAAATAAAAGTAAAACCAATAATCATAATGACCCTTAGAATAAGACAAAAAAACTCCATGGGTTGATTATTTGGTGGTTCAAAATGGGAGATAACAGAAGAAGAAATGTCTTATGAGGGGTAATTCATGGTGTAAAAATCATTAAATATCACGACATCATATCCAAAATCCATAGATAATGTACCCTCTTGTACATTTATGATATTTTATGTAGATTTAAGGAAGGTCCTACCTGTGATAATGAGATCATGGGAACATACATGATCATCCACCATGTTAAGCACGTAGATGTCTTCTGGAAATACCATGTCTCTTATCCGAAAATGTATATCCTCAATGAATCCACTAAAAATTTTGTATCTCTATTCACCAACTTCCCTACCAATCTCCTCATCTTCAACTCTCCAACTAGTAATGAATACAATATAGAGTTAGGTGTCACATTTAATTATGCTCCCAAATCAAAAATAACATCAGAAAAGTGCATCTCCCCAATGGTGCGTGGAATTGTGAATGTCCTCGGATCCTTGAACTTTGTTGTAATTGATATAGTTTGTGTAATGAGTTATGAAACATTTCATCCATGACAGATCC
This sequence comes from Viscum album, assembly GCA_963277665.1. NCBI lineage: Eukaryota > Viridiplantae > Streptophyta > Magnoliopsida > Santalales > Viscaceae > Viscum > Viscum album. Next base: position 790,113,698 of record OY728157.1, read on the forward strand.
TGTCATTTCCCTAGAAACCTATTCTATTTGTACAATGGTCTTTTTATAATTTCACATAGCATGGTATTTTCATGATGGCTACGAGTCGAAGTATTTTGATTTCCATATGCTTGAATATGTCCAAAAAAAACATTTTTTCATTACTTCTCCAGAAATATTCGTTGGTTTATACCCCTATATTTCAAAATGTAAGGGGTGTAGGAGGAAAAACATCAATATTTTTCTTCACTTTTTCTATCTATTTAGGTTTCTCATCATTAGGTCTTGAATTGGGCATCTCCGGAGTTGAGGTGAATCCTGGTGGAATGACAGGTGCGGGTATATCATTAAGTTTTTTCCTATTTCTTAATGTGATGGTCTAACATTCTTCATGGGATTTTTATTTGGATAGAAGGTATATTTCAAGAATTATTACTTACTAGTTCATAGAGGGAAGTGGAAATCTGTCTCATTTGAGCCTTTAACTGTCACAACTTGGAACCTTGACACATCACCTCATTATGTTGATTATGAAGAAATTGTTTCAAAAGATCATTAGGGTTAGAATATACCATGGATGTGGGATAACATTATTGTTGTCTTGTTGATTCATGGGCATGAAATCTATTAGAGGGTTTTTCGAAACAATACTAGTAATGAAGAGTCTTATAGAATTTTTGTTAAAAAGGTGGATTTGTGGTTGTCCCGAGAAATACATCGTGTATGATTGATCCTTCCACCCTTATTTTTATGTTGGTGAGAATAAATAATACTTCATTTTTAGGATTTGGATTTTTTAATTCTGATTTAGTCTCCTAGGCCATACTACAGCACAATCATTTGACACTTGTAATTAGGGGAAACAGTCAGTTGTGTGGTCTGTTTCAGTGCAGATTTCACAAGGTCTCACACGAGTGGGTTGGGATGTATTTTTAGCCAATGAAATCTGCTACACCATAGTGTTATATTCTCACATATTTTATTTTCAAACAAATGAGTTTAAATATAGGAAGGACATACCTAATTTACTCCCATAACTTGTGGTGTACCTCAATTTCCAAATTGTATGAAGTTTTGTCCCATCTTGTCGAGTAGCACGGGTGAAGTTGCTGGTGTTTTTTCCACCAATTCATTACCATCTAATGAATCTACCAGGATCCTATCCATAGGTGAAATTCCTTCATAAATGTATTGGATGATAATTCTCTCACTAAATTTATGATGTGTGAATCTTGCTTACAAATTCTCGAATCCCTCTCGGTACTCATACGTTCACTGCCAATGTTCTTGATTGATCCCGAATATATCCTTAAAATTATAAGTGGTGCATGGTGGTGGGAAAAATTTCTACATGAGAATAAATTTCAACTCATTCCAATAGGTTACATCATTAGGTGGTAAATATTAGATCAAATCCATTGCTATTCTATCAAGTGATAATGGGAATCCCTAAGTTTTATTTGATCTTAAATTAAATTTATAGGATTTATGGTTGAGAAAACCACAATAAATTCATTTAGAGTTTTATTGTGATCCTCGCCTGAGAGGCCATGAAATAATGTAAGTAATTGAATTAACCCATATTTTAGTTCAAAGTCCAATTCGAGATTTTGGAATGAAATATAAATTGGTTGCTAGTTAATATCTGGTGTTTCAAATTAATGAATGGTTCTATTAAGTTCATGTTATTATCTTCAAACATTGGTTATTTTTTTAAATTTGATTTGGTATTTCTTCCAATTTCAATGTTACCCAGATGGAGGAGTTCTTCAACTGGTTGAATGATGTAACATCCTATAGAAAGATACTATCTGATTCGAGCCCCAATGTTGTACTCAATATCAAGGTCCAAATATAAGAGTTAATTGGGATTCGTCCATTTCATAAATCAAATAAAAATAAAAATAAAAATAATAAAAGTTGAAAATAATAGAACAATAAAATATCTTTAGTCATTTTGATAAAAATAATTGAAGATGGTAATAGAAAAAAACAAGAGAAAGGGGAAGAAGAATGAAAGAGGAGAAGAAATAAATTAATTGAAAAATAAAACAAATACCTATAATTGGTGGAATAAATCATTTTCCTCTCCTAAAATAGCTCTAATTTAAAAGGCACTATCATGGGTGCTCTCAAATTTTATTGAGTATTGGGTTATTTAGGAACAACAGAGTGGCTACCCAAGGTCGTTTGTTAAGAGAGGTCGTAATTAAAAATAACATATTGAAGGTATTTTTGACATAAAATAAAATAAAATAAACAACATAAAAGGATGGGTTATTGTTTATAAAATAAGAATAAGTATTATGATGGAAGAAGATTGTATGTTTTTTATAAATGAATGTTGATTAATAAAACACAATAAGAAGATGTTTTTTGGAAAATATATTAGAAGGAATAATCGATCTATCTATACCTCATCAATTATTTATCAATAATTATTTTTTTAATTAATATCTACTTAATTATGATACTATATTTTATAACTCCCAAACCCTATGAGAATTAACATTACCACAAACATAAAGTTAATCATACCATAATATTTCGTTAAAACATGTAATCAGAGTACCAAAATTAGATTTATATTCTATGTCAAGCTAAGGGTCAGTTTAAAATGATTGAACATATCCATTATGGAAAATGATGATTAATTGTGTTTATGTAATATATTTTAACTCTAAAATTCTATCATTTGTGGTCTTGTTTTATCGATTATGTTTACAATCTCACTATTTTCAGAAATCTCTATCTCACAAGTTTTTGTGTCAATTGTTCAATTTTTTACTTAGTTTATTCTATTTTTAAAACACAATTCGTTGATAATATTTTTATGAATTTCAGTAGAATAATTAATCAAAATAAATAAATGATTAATCTAAGAGGTCAATCAATTACTAAGAAAACAAATCTTCCATGGGGGGCGTAGTCATAGTAGAAATGAATTGAATTTAGAATTATTTAGAATGGGTATAAACAAATCTCATATCAACCATCTAATTTCCAAACAAAAGAGGATGATTAATAAAAGAAGAAAATAGAAAATAATAAATGAAATTGATTAGAATCTAATAGTTTATTGAAAATATAACAATATAAAAAAGTGATGATGAAGAAAAACGGTTTAATTAAGGGATTATAGATTCAATAGATCTCCCCATGGAATGCCGAGAAAAAAGAGATAATGAAATTATCCACTTCCTTAAATTTCACAATTCAGGTCCCAAACCCTAAAAAGAAGACAAAAAACAATTTAAAGAGTGAATGGGAGGCTAGGTATCATGTTGTTTCAAGTTTGAATGGGGAAATTCTTCCAAATATTTTATTCCATGTGGCACCACCTGTTTGGCCTTCCTAACACATGGCCCGTAATCCTTCTAGAAGGTTGATTTGTTTTAAATTTTTTAAATCAATATCATCTCAAAATTGGAACCCAATATAATTATATATGTAGATTTTATGGCCCAAATATAGAATTGATGTCCAATATTGAGATTACAGCCCAATATTCACTTCATGTTAGATTTTCTCCAATCAAAAGCACAATTTAACTCATATATCCTAAATCAGTGTTTTATCCAATTAATTTATGAGAACATTTACAAAATATTATGTTAAAATAAATAAAATATAATTATTTATGCTTGAAATACTATTGTTAATTTTTAATGGGAAAAATTAGAATTTTAATATATTTTGTAAATGAATTATCTAACCCAAAATATTATATAAATTTACATAATGAAGAACATTTTGGGGAAATTTTTTCACTTATTATCTTTAAAATATTCAACAAAACTGTGTTTTTTCACTCCCTCAGTGTATTAATAATTATCTCATGATGGATGTCATGGACATGTCAACTGTGATAAAACACCAAGATATAATCCATGAAAACCACAAAAAATGATTCCAGTTATGGATGGAACACTCGGTTAATCAATTCCATTAAAACAATTAGCACTTTTGTTAGAAAAAAATGGCATATATAGATACAAATAAAGCCCACACCTTATATGAAAGGCTATATGAGGTATGTATTGTGGTCAAACATAGACTTGGTAATATTTGGACCTCAATTCGATCTTCGAGAATTCAAAATCCCCCCAAATATGATCAAACTTCTAATCTATTTGGGGAAAAAGATATATGTTATTAACCATTAGTTGGATGAGTTTCCAATAGTCCATGCATATACTAATTGTAAAATCCACTTCTTTTACAAGTGGACCAGGGAACAACATAGAGAAGTACTTGGTCTGATAAACACCTTCAACTCTTAATCCTATAGCTTCATTTTGTGTTGTTGTAACTCCATCATAGACATCCTGTAAATTGAAATGTACACCGGTGTAGCTCCAAGAATGTGCTTGGATGAGAATCACCCAATCTATTTGTAGGAAACATAGAAAATTAAATTATAAAAGGCATCCCTGAAGCACTCCATCACTAGAGGGATGTTCATATGACTCACTCCCTCATCATTGAGAAAAAATTAGCAATTTGGGCTATAATTCTGCCCAACCCACAATGCTCGTGTCCATATCAGCTCTACTGGACATCCCATTCACCCTTGTGAATGAACACTACACCCTTGGGTGATTTGAATGTAGCCTTTTAGTGATAGAAATAAATATATTCTCAATAAGAGGAAAACTATTCTATCCCAATAGTTATTTAAAACAATATAATTTATGTGACATAAATATCCCAGATGATGTGAGAGCCTTTAACCTCGAGGGTACACTCTATACACTTTCACTAATCACCCGATCAGACTCCAAAAAGTATATCTCGCATCCAAACGCTCATAGAACGAAAAAAAATGATCCCAATGATGTTAACCTCCCATAAAGATATAAAGCTATGTGACACACGTATATCAAAAAGTGTGGATGAAATATTAGAAGCTACTACGATAATACCTATCACTATAGATGGTTCGAGATCATTCTTCTAATATGTGTGTTTCACAACATATGTCTGTCATGTAGCATGACCCTATGTAACTACCTATATACCCTGAGATGATCCATCCTACTATCTCTATGTACCCAATATCTGGATAGAACGACCATGACCACCAGTACCCTGTCCGGACCGACATGCACTGCTCAATCTCCAAACCTATAGGATATATAAAGAACATACTATCGGATCTGGCTTTAGAGCTGACCCTCTACCACTATCTAATGGATTAAATGTCCTAAAACCCACTAAATTTCTCACATCATTCCTTATACATGAAAATCAATTAATCCATGGTCACATTGATTCTTCATGTGGCCCCTCCTACCAAACTGATGGAAATAAACCAAGTTTCCTACACCCACAACCATACTAGAACAATCCTCATAGAATCCTTGAACAATTATTCCTTCCAGAAGACATAGAACCGTTAGGGTAAGAAATAACACTCCACTATTCTGTACCCCATACATCCCTTAGGTTACTCTCTTTGATTAGTGACTCATTCAATATATTATTGATAGAAGTCAGTCTAAACACATTGAACTAATACATGATAGATTATTTGAGACCATTCTCAAATTGTCTAACCCCAAACATATCATCTATAAGATACATTGGTGAAAAACACTGCATCTCAGTAAAGAAATATGAGTATTCTATAACCGTTATTGCACACTACTTAAGATTCATAAACATTGTACCCCACACTACTTTTAGAGTAACAAGGTGAATGTAATCGTAGAAGTAGGTTTGAAACTGAACTTACACATATCTTACGTCCCACCATACTGGTCCAAAACATTGCACTATCACATCGCCACTCCATGTAGCATATAAGTCATGAGCTTGACCATCTTCTCAAGAGGCATTTCCAGATGCTCAAAAATTTCTAATGTGGTCTTAATCTACAAATCTGTATCCTATGAACCACCACCCCACAAAAAGTGGAAGTATGTCGCTTATGGAACACCCTTGTCAACATTGCCATAGACACAGCAGGTTGTGCTGCTCCCTAAGAGGCATCTATATATCGATAGAAGCCTTTGCAGATCTGCGTGTCAACACTTATGTCAGGAACATCTCTTGGTTCCTCTGATAGTACTAAAGGAGGATATACTAGTATTTTATGGACCACCATCTCCGAAGTGTGGTAATAACCTCCCCCATGAAGTACCACTAGAGGTCATCATGTTGAAATGTCTTTAAAATTCCTTATCCCATCTAATAAATGAAAAACATCAAATAACCAAATATAGAATCATATGATAGGTCAAAACCCTCATAGAAACCATGCCAACCCACAGCCTTCTCATAGATCTAGGACTGTATAATGAATAGTCATCGAGCCACTAAAAACTGTCCCTCAGGCTCACTCAAAATCTGAATCTAGGTCAAGTCTCTATCCATTATTTAAATATTCCATTTTCGTTTCTCATTTAGTTATCTAAGAAATTCCACCAATGATTGACCAATTTCAAATTCTTGATTTCCCATAACACCTCACAATCCCAAACAGGGTTCCCATTCAAACCATACATATATCATGTTTTTAGCATTTACATTCCATCACTGAATCGCTTCCCATTTGATAAGGGCTCATATACTTTATCAATATAAATATGATGTTAAAGATCATATAAACATCACCCAAACGATCACAACAGATGGGAAAAATATCACATCAACATTAAAAATAGAATACAACAACAAATGCATCCTAAATTGAATGTAATAATGCATAGAATGTTAATTACCCCAATTTCATATATGATTCATAGAATGGAACCCCATCATCTCATTGATTTCAAACAAAAATATAACCCATAACTGCATCAATAGTAATAGATGAAATAATTCATATCATCAATAAGTGAAATTGAATCAACTGTAACTATCAAACCCATTAATAAAAAATAAAATCGAGGTGATTTAGATTTTCCTTATAAATCAGGTAGAAAATCTCAGGTATAAATTATTATCAAATCCCGCATACTTACAATCCCGGTATAACATAACCAAATAATAAGGAAAACCAGAGAAATACAGCCTCTGATACCACTTTTAATATCTTGAAACCATAATACACCCAATGGTGCCCCAATCCCAATTGTCTTCATGGCCTCAAGAATAACTCCCCAAATACCTAACACTATAGACTAGCAGCGAGGGCCTAAGTGAGCCAGTTGAGAGACTATCCCCTCTTTACCAGAGTATCAGAGCAGAAATCAAACAGAAAATAAATAGCCGAACTGAAATAAATTACAATCAATTGAATGAAAGACAAGACATGAATACATTTCGATAACCATAAGTGTTTCATGTAAAAAATAAGTATATAATACATGTAACTTTAAAAAATAAATAATTATGTAAGGAAACCCAATATAGTAAAAGTATCCCAAAAAAGTAAAAAAAGTGGTCATTTAATCGCAAGCTTCAACATGGTCCTCTACTCTCCTACTCCAGATCCACAATCAACAAACTATACCAGGGATCATTCCCCTATCGTCACATGCAACCATGTAATCTTTTTGGGTCCCCAAAGAGGCCCAAATTTGGAGTGAGATAAACATCCCATTAGGAAACCACCCAGGTCTATATAATTCTAATAACAATATGCCATTTTCTAGAAAGTGTAAGGAAAATATTAAAGTAAGTGTGTTTTCCAATGGTTTATGGAAACTACCATATTAAAACCATACAACCCTCAAGGAAAATTACAAAAGAGTATTCTATTAACCATGTGCTATAAAAAGTAAACTATCACATTGATACATTGTACCCCCATCTATAAATCGAAATCCACACCCACACTATATAAAGAAATAAATAAATCATTTAGCCTTACTGTATAGTGAAAATTATAATCCCATGAACATGTTGTGTAGTGAAAATTATACCCAAAGGGCTAGATGAAAGGTGTCATATAGCAGGGAGTCCATATAAATAATCTATAACATGATGGGATATATCCAAGGAACTCATCAAAGTAATCCACATTGAGTACCATGGGAATCCCAGTGGAAACTCTGTCTAGGAACTAGTTTGATTACTAGGAGCATGTGTACTAACACGTACTAAGAAATTCTATGAAATCCAGATCCATGGGGTAGCATGGCGCGAGGAATCCCACATAATCAAGACCCAAGGGGAAGTGTCACCCTAATTAATCGACTACCATGTTCCAGATTCCTATAATGTAGTCAACAGAATCAATCAAACCATTAATTCAAAATAAAAAATTTAAATAATTCATTCAATTATATTATACCCACTCACATCAATAAGAAAAAGACATGAGAAACCCCGCCCATGAAATAAATTAACCATTAACCAAACATATTGTTCTATGCTCCGATATAAACCATTCAACATTACACAAATCAATTCATATAGGTATACCCACCCATATCATCCATTTCAGTTAAGACATATAATAAAAAATTAAAAATGGAACAATAAGATATCACTATGAAATGATGTAGTACATACACCACATAGATATTCATAACCTGTTACGGAATTTAAGAGATTCCTCTAACTATTAAAGAATTAACAGAACACCCTTGGGTAGTTTAACAAGATAAAAAATGTTAATTCATTAAGGCTCACCCCATGTGTGACCTTGAAATGAGAAAACTGTGTCAAACACCTAAATATAACCTACAAGGATCATTACTATGTCCAAGCAAGACTACAAGGTGTAGATCACATAAAAACAAGGTCGCATCGAATTGTATGATTGGAGAAAAGTCGACCGAATGTGAGAAAAGAACCAGAAAATACAAAATAAATTATAGACCACCAACCTCGTCTCGGTAGTAGAGACCTCATTTAGTATCAAGTCCAGATTCGTCTAGATTTAGGAGAGAACTAATGGATTAATGGAGAATAATGTATTTGGAAATATGATGATAATATAAAATTGCACAATCGATTCCCCAAATAATATAAAATAGATAAAAAGAAATGTTGGTCATACTGATACAGATCCAGAGAGATGATCAGCAATCGAAAGAGAGGTCATACAAAGAGTAGGGCCTGATCCCTAACCAATAATCCAAAGGGGGAGCTCCAATGTAAGGGATATTTGCATTAAAGATGAAACCCAAGAATGTTTATAGGTAATTTTTTATTTTACTTTTAAAAAAAAACTCTGACAGTATGCTACCATGTTTTACCCACACTTTTCCCAAACCATATGATAACAATGCCTATCTCACTACCTCCTTAGGAAACTAGTCATAATTTCTCCACATGGTTTGACTATTATTCATGTTACTGTGTGTCAAATTTCTATCAATAATCTCAAAAAATTTAGACGTCTGGAACAATCATGTTGCCTCTACCGCAAAATTAAAAAAACATTGAAAAAGATCATTCTTCCACTCGCATGGTTATCTTATCGGTGTGCAAGCCATGTGGTAGGACATTTGAAGCCCAAAACATTATTTCCGGCTTCGAACAATCCCCAAACACCTCCAAAACACCCTATATCAAAATGGTTATATATTTAATGATATAAAAAGGAATTTAAAACAAAAATGAAAAGGATACGTACCTTGTACAAAATCCTGGGTTCCTGCCAAATATTTGAAAAAACACCATTTCTATAATAATATAAATTTAGGTCTAATAATATAATCCAAAATAGATTTTATAATGCATATCTTATTTGTTGAAGGATTTGAAATATAATAATATGATATGAATTTAAAAATAGATAACTACTCTTACATATGTTTTAGATTTTTAGGTAGTTCTTCTATTTTTTAAGAGAACATGAGTGAATTTTATTATTCCACTGATTATAAAAAATTATATCTATAATTTTTCATCATATATGAACATCAAAAGAAAATCATTATTCCCAATTACTATAGAATTTAATTGATTTAAATTTTCATTATTTTTTCTTTTAATATGGATTAATTCATTTATTTGGATATTCATTCATTTTTGTAAATGTTTTTTTTAAAATATTAAATTAAATTTATATTTAGAACATTTCAACCATGTCCACCCTCAACCAGATGTTTAGAATTATTAAAATCAATATAATTTATATAACATAAACAAAAAAATGTTACCAAATTTATATAAATTCCTATAATATTTATGTTATAAATTTATTGTTTTTCAGTGAAATTACCACTTGATATATTAAATTTATCATTTCATGTTGTTTTAAGAAGGAATAGAAAGGTAAAATTGGTAAATGGGAATTTAAGGTATAAGTGAAATTGAGTAACATTTGGTTGAGTAATGTGTACATAGTGTTCACTTGAAGTTATTAATAACAATATAGATTAACTAATAGGTACATTGTGACCATATACATGGAATCCAATGGCCACATACTGTCATGATGTTCCTTAACAACTATGAAGATATTTCTAGTCTTTTTTTAACTAATGGTGAAATTGTAATTCTTATATTGATATTTTACTTTGTAAAACCCTTATGAATTGATTTTTTTTTAAAATTGTACGGGGTACATCTGGAGTAAATTTTTCAGCATCATTGTTAACCGCAGAAATGATTAATTTTTCATCACTAATAAACAACACATCATTGTTAATGAGGAATTCAGGTATTTATGAGACTATGCTGAGGTTTTTATAATCTTTTTTATTTTTCAGATACTTTTTTTAAAATTTCTTATTAAACTAAATAATATTATGTTATTGATTCAAAAATCTAATTATTGGTGGAATATGGATTAAAATAACATTGGATTATTAGTAAATATGTAATTTTGTTAGATAATATTCATCCATCCTTAATTATTTCATTATTATGATAGAAATTTTATGATTTTAATTAACAACTAATTTAAAAAATAATTTAATTCTACAAAATCTCATCAGTTGTTCAATTTTATTATAAATTATAATAAATTATTATTATTCTATATTATAATAAATTTAATTCCATGAAATGATTCATTATAATATTACATTCCAATATATAAAAAATATTTAATAAATTAATGCTTCAATATATGATATTTGGCTTATTGGGCATCAATATTATGGTATAATGATTTTCTGGGTTCCTAAATCCATGGATGGTCATAATGATGACTTATTAAATAATTGTAAATTTCATGTGTGAAAGATAAAATTATGGATTATTAGTGACTTTGAAATGTACTGATAAATGATATAATTATTTTTTTCTTGTCTATGATATCATATAGATTATATTTTTACATTTATAATTATATGGGGATGTAACAATAATAATAATTTACCCATTTAGGTTTATAATTGATTATATAATCATGTGTTCTCAATTCAGAGATTTTTATAGAGAATGTACGGTATATTTTATTGGTATCTTAGTCAGCATTTGAAAACCAACATTTCAAGTATGATTTTTTATAGAATTTTATAAAAAGGAATAATAAATGTTTTCATTCATTAACTTCTATCTTAATTTTTTATTCTACTATATATTCTATTATGAGATATATTTTTAGGGGTTAGGTGTAGCCCACATACAAGGTATATTTTATACACACAGTTCATTGGTCCCCCTTGATATGTGTATATCATAATATATAAGATCTATAAATGTTAAAACCCTGGTACAAGTGGGTTGATTGGTCATGTTAACTATACACATGGTGGATTTATATGTCAAACAATGGATAACTCAAATAAAGATAAATGGAGACATATTTTGGTTACCTTTTCTCTATATATTTTTTTGATTACATATTTCCCATGAATTATGTATACATGTGAGTATAATAAATAATTTGAATTTTTCAGTCCAAATCAAGCCATTATTTATTCTCCCCATAAGTATATATTTCTAGATATTCCATGTGTAGATATAAATAGGTTAACTTTGTGTGTATGGGAAATGTATATGAGTATAAATCAAATCACATGTTATTATATTTCCTCCAATGAAATTAAATCATCAATAAGTAAATTTATAAGTCACCTATAGTCTTCAAGTGATTCAATGTAGAGAATGAGATCTATGCCACATTAGTATAAATTGGTAATTGATCGAATATCAAAAATTTGGATCAAATATATCTTGAAGATATGAATATCATTAATCAAATATTAATTTATAAGTATTTATTATAAGTTCAACTATATAGTTGGATTGATTTGTCAAGGTAATATTGATTCTATTTTGTTTTCATTTTCATTTTTTGTTTATTAAAAAATAGATCAATTTTTTATTTTCTGTTAAAAAAAATTATAATTTTTGGGAAATCATTCTATTATGTTCTTTTGTGTTATAAATAGATAATTATTAAAATGAAAAATAATTTAAATTTAATGGAAACATACTCACTAATAAGTTGTTTATTTCTAGATATTATTTAGTTACATATGGATTAAGATAAACCATTCATTGATATATTTTAATATTACTCATTACTGTATTTTTATACTTATGATTAGTATTTATTTTCATATTACATTTTTATCTACAATTTAAAATACTTTAGAACATGATAATTTGGAATAGAATATATGTCTAGTGGAGGGTTTAGCTGGATCATAGTTATCCAGTAAAAAATGATAATATTTTAATCTCTTAGATAGTTGATATCACGTTATTATCTAAATAAATATTCAACATATCACTATGAAAACCACATTCAAATATGATGAGGTGTTTATGATCGAATGTTTCACCTATTAAGACATTATAAATCTGCTGTTCACTGATAGAATGGATCATCATTTAATGGTTATAAGGTAGGTAATTCCTCTATGAGAGGATATTTCTTGAGATTGTATTAGATAATTTCAAATTCATCAAACATTAATATTTGAAAGACATGTTTCACAATATTTGAACAAATAATGGAATACACATATACATTACATAGTCAAAAAATAAACATAACTTAGAGGTGTGGGATCAAATGGATGTATTCCATATTTAGGTTCAAACATCTCTTTATGGAAAGGTTTTTATCTATTAAAATAGTTATTATTTTATTGCATGGATGAGATTTTAGTTGTTATATTAATCAAAATTCATACATTATACGCTATACATTACTATAAACTAAGATATAATATGACTCAACCATAGAAAAATTCATTTAGTTGTACATTATTCTAATTTAATATAATATATTCTTTCTTAACATAAATATGTGTGAGTATGATACTTTTATGTTGTAAATTTTTCAAATCATAATTCAAGAAAAATTTATAATTTAGATGGAACTATTTAGTATTCTTAACTTCATAGAGGATGAAAAGGAGGTAATTCATGATGGTACTAGTCTAATATAAACCCTAATATCCATATATTTATTACATAAATTATCAGTAGTACTAGATCTCCGAGTAGAGTGAAACAATTTTAGGAAGATAATATTTATAGTGAATCTATCCAAGGAAGAAATGATGTAAGTGATCATTTTTACCTTGATATAGAAGACACTAGATTAATTCTATCATTGTAATCAATGAGTAAACTCAATGTATGAGTTCAAAATTAAATAAATAATGTTGTATATATATATATACAAAATATAAACTTCAATATATTACATTAATAAAATGAAACATTGTGAATTAACACAAAACTGCATCAGATTCTTGTATCACATGATCCTTCAAGATTATAGTGAGTCATCAACCACTGCAAGGATATGGTTAATGAAATAAGAGTTATGGCTAAATTAGAATGCAATAGAATAATATTTTTTAATAAGAATCATATTTTATGGCACAAACAAATGTAAGATGTTGTGCTTTTATGTCAATACAATCCAAAACAAATGTATCTGATGATTTATTCATAGTGATATTTACTGTTTTTGTAACATAATATCTTATATTTTACTTCATTTATATTTATTATATAAATTATATTATTTTTAAAAAATTGGGTTCTCATCAATGATTTATGGTTGATGTGAATTATTATCTTATACTATTTGAAAATCATTTGGGAAATTTGTTAAATATAAATAACCATTGTTCATATTCAGAAATTATTTTCAGATAATACATATATTCTAAGAATTTCACTATTATCAACATTTTAGTTTTTATGTTAGCATGGGTATATGTTATTCAGCCTATATTTTATCTCTTATCATATGTTTTAAAATTAATATATTTTATTTTCATATCTACTATAATATGTTCTCAAATAAGAGATTTTTTTCATAATGTATTATATGCTCAACCAAATTAGGAAATGATATGGACTATTTTAGATGAAAATATTCACCATGTTCTGCCCAAATAAATTTATCCAATAATGGAGATAACGATTTTTTGAAATTATAGTACTATTAGAAATAAAATTCTGTAATATGGAAAAATATATACTCATTTGTTTAGATAGAAAATTTATTTTATATCATGAGTAGGGATAGATGGGTTTTATAAAATGACCAATGACGTAGATATCATCATCACTATGTGATTATAGAGGTTATTTCACAAATATATTCAATAATTCACAATTTTCACTTTAAATCTTTTTTTATTCCCTTCTGATTGACTGGAGTATATATTATATCAACTATATTAATTAATAATATATTTCATCAGATGTATTATTCTTTATTAATAGATTTAGTGGATGAAATTCATGTATATTTATATCGTCAATAAGGGAATTCAATAAATTTGATTATTATATTAGTGGTACTAGGAGGGACCCTACTCCATGATAAAATTTGAATAAAAAATTTCAGTATTAAAAAAATAAAAGAATCTATAAAGTTATTGGTAATGTTGAGGTGAAAATCACATAACTATTTACAAAGTAAATATTAATAATAACTAGTTCTCAATAATTTTCAAATTCAATCCCAAAATGTTTTAAAAAAATTATAGAATATTGATCAATAAAATCTCTATCTTAAAATAATTTTCATTTTTTTATTTTTAATAAAAAATTCAAAAAATACAACTGCAAAATCTTTAGGATTTTTTTATTCAGTGAATTAGAAACATAATTATTATAAATATACATGAAAAAAATCAATATTTATGTTTTTTAAATGTTTCATTAAATCCAAATAATCTTTTATTAATGAATAGGATACTCCAGGGAAATACATAAAATAACAGGGTGAGCTATAAAACCAAATAAGTGAAAAATCTGAGAAAATCATTTTTATATGTAAAATACATGAGAAAATATGAATATCATGATATAATAAAATATAAATTTAATTTATATTCAAAATTAATATTGAAATTAATAGTTGATACAGTTGGATTATGACTTCTTTAGAATTTGGAAATGGAAAAAACATGATATCTTAAGAATAATTCAAGTCTCACTACAAACAAAGAAAAACCTATTGTGATGGGATAAATAATCATGTACCATACATGGTGTCAAAAAAGATGAAAATTTCCATTTCATAAGTGGTAACTACAATTTTGGTCATATCCATGAATATATAACATGTACATTCATATGAGTGCAATATATAGAAATCAATTATATGTTGTAAGAATATGAGAAACCCATAAAAATTAAAAAGGATATAAAATAATTTCAAATATAATAATAAAATGGAATATCCTAAGGATTCCCTTAAATTATTCTTTGACGAGTTAGGTGAAGGTAATATTAATTTATATATTGGAAAAATAAAAAATTTTGATTAAATATTTTGTTATTCAGGATTAGAAAATTTACCAAAAGGATTGATAGATAATGTTATGGGATTTACTCGAATGATTTAATTTAATTTATTTAATTTTAATAATTTTCTTTTTATTAACAATATTTTATTTATTAAATCATGTCATTGGAATAAAAAAATACTATTATTTTTAAACTTATACATAGTGAATCACATAAAATAAATATTTGATAATGAAAAACTATCCAATTATCAATTATTAAATGTAAACATATATCCTATTAAAAAAGGGTATTTTGAGAACTCTAAAGAATCTCCGAGGAATTCTCTCATTCTCTATAAAGAAAATTACCAAGTCTCCCTCTAATAAAAATTAATAGAATTAGATAATATATTATCATGATCAATGTTGAATAATGTGATGCTCTAGTTTCCTCCATGATATCACTCAATATTCAACCAATATGTTTTTGTGATTCAAGGATATGTATAGACAAGTTAATGGATTCCCTGATTTAATTTTTAGTGAATATGACTAAAAAACAAGTGTTGCATTGAAAAAATTATCTTAAAGAATCCTAATTTTCAAGGTAATTTATGCATTACATTAATTTTAAATTTAATCTGAAAAATAATCCATCTAATATTATAGTGTTTTTTTCGTAATTTTCTTTATATTGAAACATTAAAACAAAATAAACAATACAAGAACCTAACCAAAAACTATGTTATTCCCATGATACCTTGAATTCATATTAGACTGATGAAATTATAATTAATGTGTGTTAAAAATATTTTTTGATTAATTTCCATGTTTTTTTCTCTTGATGAATTGTATATTTAACTCAAAATTTGAGAAGATGGGATTATTCAAGATTGTGTGGGAAAAAATTGGTAGGCACATAAGAATATTTCCCAATGAACATATATAGTGGTTCCAGGGCCATTATCATTATAAAATAGGTACAATAAATGAAATTTAAAATTATATTCCCTATACAGATGGTAATCCATTGAAGTCATAAACCATAATAATCATGGAACACCATATTGATTAGTACATGAGGTTTTAAGAATCTTATTCAAATTTTATGAATAGAATGTAGATTGATAAAAATTGAATTTTCTGTAGTTTTTGTACATGTTTTCTAAATCCATCGTTTCCCCCCCACTTTAATCATTTATTACCATGTGGTCAACCATGTGGCTTCATTACAGGTCACATATTGACATCCAACTATGAAAAATCATGAAAGGTGCACACTAAGAATAGAATATCTTCTTGGTCAAAATATTTATAAGTAAAGTGATACATTGTCATTATAATATGTATTAGGTTATTCATATTGCGTGATAAGTTTCATTCAACACCATGTAATTTTCAATGTTTCATATGGATTTAAATTAATAATGATAACTATATTCAAAAAAAATTTAACAACATTAAATGTAAAAATATTTCTACAAGTTGTGTATATCATGAAAATTTTCTTTGGTACATACCATATATAATTATGGCGTTTCATGATTTCATTCATTATTAATAAAATGACATTGATTAACACTTTGAACTATGAACCATATATATCATGAGACATTGTGTGGGAAAACATGTTGTATAAGTATATAACACAATAAAACAAACATGTATAGTGTTATTCAACATGTTTCTTGAGATAAAAAATAAATGTTTTAATAAATAATGTCTAGAAATCGATTTTATCTGACTAATTTTGTCTGAACTATTTTCCCTTAATTGAACACATTCTAATTATATTAAATTATTATAATTATTTTAACCAAATGAATAAAAGAACATGATTTTTCATCCTCTTCAATACACAACATAAAATAAATTATTTTAAATATATTTAAAATTATATCATTATATCAAATTATTTTGGATATAGATATTTTTGTATCATAAAGACAATTTATGAAAATGTTAACATAATTAATTAAAAAATTAATTCATTAATTTTTGTAAATATATCTTATTTGAAAAAATAGAAATGAATGATAACAATTAAAAATGATTATTAAAGGCATGTTGTTATCAATAATGAGAAAGATATACTATTAATTTGTTGTTTTTATTTATATTAAATATTTATTACCTGGGTTTTATATGGTAATTTATTATTAATTACATATAATAATCTGTGAGGGAACCTTTCTCCCATTAATATATATGAGATTAAATGTCCATTTGTTATTTAATGCAACCCCAAATTCTTGGTAATCTTAATGTGTGAGTTAGTATACATTTTGTTGGGATGGTTATCCAAACATGAGGATATGGTTCAGGATTCAAGCTATGGTGATATCAACTGAGGTGATAAATATGTAAATTGAGAATTAATGTAACATGAACCAAGAATATGGCCATTGATTTATTTACCCTATTAAATAGTATAGTTTATCTATTTTCAATTAACCATCAATTATATTATAGCTAATGATCATACAACATAAATCTTTTATAGGGTAATGTTTGTTACTTCTTACTATAATGAAAAATTTATTTTGATGAGGAAAAGTAATTAGATAAATTAAATTAATTAACAATCAATAAATTAGAAGGTAAAATTTATTTTTATATGGAAGCATATTTTTCCCATATGGTTAATTAATATTGAAAATGATATATAATATTAAAAATAATGTGATTAATTATATAAATAATATAATTACATAATTTAAGGAAGAATACATCAATAAAAATATAATTTTAGTATCTACCTTCCACCACCTTAATAAGAATGAGACGAAAGCAGAATTATACATTAAAGCCCACAAGATACACAATTTAATTATTTATAATCTCAATTAAAAGTCTTAGACCAATGTATCATGTTTAGAATCAGAGGCTTACTTACTCAAAAAAAATTAGAGTAACATAGGAGAAATGATTAAATCTGAGTATATATTTCCATGATTGGGGATATTATTAAATAAAACATTATGCTATGAGTTAATATTGTTTTCATATAAATTAAGGGAAAATAATTTTGATTAAGTGGAATGGGAATAGTATATATATATATTTCAAGGTGATATAGATCCTTTCAACCAAAATATTCATGATATATAATATTTTAAATCATAGAGTCCGGGATATTGGGATTTGTTAAACACGTGGGAGAGAATTTTCTTATTACATCATAAAGAGTCATTAATAAGTACTAAATATTGAATTTTATCTTTGGAATAATACATGAAATTAAAACTGCACGAACAATGTGATCATTCTAAATAAATATTTCATTACTTATGAAAATTCATGGTTTTGGTTCATTCTATAGTGAACTTCAGTAGTACAAGAAAATGTGTATTATACAATGGAATACTCATTTCATGAGCAGGAACCTTTGTTATCTAATCATGGTGAATAGAATCGTAGAGAATTTATATGGTTGGTTTTTTATATTTCCATTATATCATATTACCAACTATCGTTTTATATATTATTATGAAAAGATGCATAGTTTCGTACCACAGTTCAAAACATTTAAATGAACATGAAGAGAATGAAGAGAGGATAAAAATAAATTACATTATAACTTGATAAATCTATTTTAAACTATATTATGGGTACCTACATAGTTATCTTCACCTCAAAAAATTGAACTATATAGATAAATTAAAAAATTTGGACTTCTATTTATATTTTAAATTATCAATTTATCTTATATTTCCATACGTACCCCCAACAATATCTATATTAATTAATTACTTCAAAGTGAATAATATGAAAAATCATATCATGAGTAAACCATATACCATTTACATTCATTTTTGGGATTTGTGGGATCATATATATAAACCCATTATGGTTAACTAAGAATTATTAAAGGATGAAGATACTATGACAAGGTTTTTATAAGTAGTTAATTAAAAAAATCCAAAAAGTTTAAAAATGATCATATGATGGAATTGAATATGGCTTTGTCTGCTTAAAATTTGGTATGATATATAACTAGATGGGAAAGTTTAATAATATGAAAAATATGAAAGTAAATGATTTTACATGAGATATATCACTCATTTCATGTTATTTTTATAAATAACTTTTTTTAAGAAATATATTACTCAAAATATTTTATTTAGTAATAGAAAGAATAGATATTAATAAAAGAATAATTATAGTATAAAATCTATGTATCTAAAGTGTGCTATTTTTTATAATAACTATGAGATTATCAAAACATGATATTTCGATACTATAGTTCAATATTGGGATTTACTACAACATTTATTTGAGTATAAATATCTAGCCACAAAGAGATGTTATATCATCATTGAGATGGATATTTTATTCATTTATTATGATTTATTAATATATTAATATTCATGAATCAATGGTATCTGACATCAGAAATTTATTATTGATTTTAAAAAGTATGACTCTGCATATTTTCATTATTATAATGATAACTATTTTACATGTAAATCTCCATGTAAATTTCTATAATATACCCAAAAAGGTTTTAGAATCATTGGAAAATAACCAGTTCAATATTTTGTCTTGATTACTTAATTTTTTTATGAAAATGAAAAACATCATAGACTTAAATTCACTCATAAAAAATCCTCTCAGAATTACATTAACAAGATATGAGGAATCTTTTATAAGGATATAAAAGAGGTAAATTGATTTAATTCATAAGATTCCATTTAGAGTACTAATTTATGAATATTGAATTAGTAAATAGACATGACAAATAAATAATATCAATCAAGAGGTTTACTCAGATAATAACATAAGCTAGCATTCATTGTTATCTAAATATAGAGAAATTGTATTCCTTAATACACCCAAAATTCTGAACATCATATAAATAAATGTTTTAAATGGAGGATTAGTTAATATTTTTCTATGTTTAGATATTCCCCTAAATTTTTTTTTCAGGAAATCTATCATAAATTGTCATTGTTTCTCCCATCCCACCCCATTGCATTGCTGCTTTTGTAGATGGAGAGTGTTTATAGAATAATGGACATGATTCTAAGGTTGTGGAGTTATTTGTGATAATGAAAGATGATTATTACACATTATATATGTTTATAACATATAATTTTTGTAATCAACTTGAGTGTCTAGTGGTTTATAATTTATGTATGGATAATTTGATGATATGTAAGTTATTTTATGCCATAAAAGTGTAAATTACGATGTAAGATAACATTGTCTTGATGGGTCATGAATTTTGGAGGGTTTTTTTGTTTCAAATGTGTTAAATAGTAATGGGAAATTTTATGAAAAATAAAGGGACCTATAGAACATATGAATTTAAATATACTTGTATGAAATAAGTCAGGAGACATAAGGCCTATTTATAAATCTTATTTGTCTTAATATCTCATCAGTTAGCTATCACATCATCTTGGTTGTAATGTCCCGAGTCCGGAAGCCACCTAGAGGCGCCGTGTACCCGGTTGGTCACATGGGCTCAAGCACATTTCTCCAAATGCCAGAGGCTACCAACTAGCAGCGAGGTCCTTGGGTGTGATAGTGGGGAAACTATCCCCTCATTGGCAGAGTACACAATGGATATAAACAAAGCATACAATAGCATAAGTATTAAATATCCAACACCAATAAATAGGGGAAGGATAAAACATTAAACCACTAGAGCACATATGTATAAATGAAATGATGCATGATACATATCTAGGAAAGAAGCCAAACATGTCATAATGCTGGAAATACAAACAGTACCAAAAGAACTACAAAATAAAAGATGAATAGCTCCTCAGCAACGTAAGAATAAGCTTGGTCCCATGCTCTCCCACATTAATGAAATAATGTACCCGAAGTCGAAGAGTGTTTTCCCTTGTCTATACCTACAATAACATAGTCTGTTTGGGCCCAAAATCAAGGCCCAAACAGGGTGTGAGACTAAATCCCAGAAGGCAACCAACCGAAGACCTTTTCCTAATAGTCAGTGAGTACATGGAAGGTAAAAGATTAGTAAGAAGTAATCAAATACCAGTAAACAATAATCGGTAAACAGGATGATATAAAATAGTAACCAGTCCACATAACAACAAGAAGTAGTGAAAAAAACAGCTAACCACAACAAGAACCCCTCTGGGTAGTACTCGCAGCCAACCCCTCTAGTCTTATCTATGAAGTACAAACAACCCTCAAGGAAGTGCACTCAGTCTAACCCCTATGGTTTGGTCAAACAAAAATATAAGGCACTCTGGGGAAGACCGCTCAGACAATTATCGTCATATCCTATGGTTGTCAGGGACTCTCTGAGGAAGATCATACTGTCTAACCCTCTTATATCCCCATGGTCTAGAAACTCTTTGAGGAAGCTCACTCGGTCTATCCTTGTAACACCCCTAGATTTTATGAAAAATATTCTTTTTAATTAAATTAATGTCTTCTGTTGTACGATACATTAAAAGGAGCTTTCACAACACACATACATGACTTGCCTTTCGTTACACGCAATCACGACCTTCGTCGATAGCGTCTGTAGTACGCAATAATGAGTTTCACTAAACAACAATATGCTATTAAAATATTATTAAAAATAGCCAATATGAATAGTAATAACCACCTTTTGAAATTTTGTACATTATATTTTTCAAAATGGACTTCATTTTTGGATTCGGAATATCGAAATTAGCTTAGGGTGAAATTTTGGTACTTTTCGGATAACTTTCATTTTATGATGAATAGTGAAAATTACTAAATTTTAATTAAAAACACACTTTTTAATAGAAATAATTAATAGTGATAAATTATTAATTTGAGTCGGTTTAAAGTATATTTAAAATATATTTTTACAATTTAATACAATGTTGGTCATTGGATGTAATTTCACATTTAAACCAGACATAAACAAGTGTCAATCTTTTGATAGTTATTA
Source organism: Viscum album (assembly GCA_963277665.1). Taxonomy (NCBI): domain Eukaryota; kingdom Viridiplantae; phylum Streptophyta; class Magnoliopsida; order Santalales; family Viscaceae; genus Viscum; species Viscum album. The sequence continues at coordinate 790,136,144 of OY728157.1, forward strand.
TCTCTTAAAAACACGCTATTTGTTTTCACAACAGGATTTAATTTTTAAATTAATTAATGCAACTGATATGTTTTTAATTTGGTAAAATAGTCATCATTTTTGAATTCATAATATCAAATATATCTTAGGCCTGATTTTTGGTATTTTTCTAGAAACTTTCATTTTTTGATGAATAGTGAAACCACTAAGTGGTAGTTAAAAAAATGGATTTTTCATAAAACATAATTTTACCACTTCTGTGAGTGTAATTTCAAAAATCCGAGAGACACGGTTGATGTCATTAAGTAAAATGTGGTTCAATGAGATGAAAATAAGTTTTGGTGAATAGTAACTTTTTACTTTTTTTACCACGGTTAAAAGTAAATAGGGTAATTATGGGTAAAAATGATATTATTATTACCCTAACACATGTCCTAATTATATTGGATAAGTGTAATTCGACCAAAAATAACCTTAGGAATAAAATATGACCATTTAGGCCCACATGGATTAGATTAGGACATTTATTATTAATTTATTTAAAGAAGGGTTAAAATAGTTAAAATCAAAGTTTAATAAGTAAATAAAATTTAATATAAGGTTATACATAAAATAAATTTGACTATAAATATTCATTAGAAAGCTAAAAATATTTCATACATAATGGTATTTTATTTATAATTTTTAGACATTAAATAATTTTATTTATTTATGAAACAACGATGATGCAGTAATTATCTTATTAATGAAATATTGACATAATTGATGTTATAAATACCCAAATAAAGGTAATTTGAAAATTTTTATGAATTCCACTAATTTTCTAGGTTAATATGACATGTTCGAACTAATCATTCTGTTATGATTATCAAAAATTCAATTACTAAATAGTGTCAAAATTGACATAAAATAGTTTTTAAAACAAATATTATATTATTAATTGTTATTTTATTCCTGAAAATCTACGGTTCGGCCAAATGATATAGATAAAGCTATATATATTAATAATAAACAACTTGGGGTTCTTTTGGCTTCTTATAGTAAGTTTATTAACCTTATAGTGTAAGAACAAAAAAGACCCGGAAAAAGTAAAATTATCTAACTTAATGTTAAATCTAAATGATATGGTTAAAATAGGAACCTAAACTTGTCTAAATTCTATTGGATGAGATTATTTCGACCCATCCCCACCTTATCTTCTAAATAAATCAATTTAGAGCTATTTAAAACCGAATTTGGCTTTATAATAAAATAATAATTTTAGTTATTCCAAAGGTTCCCCTCTCCTCCCTTATAAAACGGCACCTCCTCCCTCTCTTCCTCACACCACATTGAACCTTCATGCTAGGACAACCCCTGCCAAATTGTCTTCTACACTTCCCTAGAAACATCCTAGAGGTTATGGTCTTCTTCAAATCCCAATTTTAGTGCCCTAAGAGGAAGACTCAAAGAGGCGCTTCAAAGAAGAGGTAATGTCCGTTACCGATTTTTTCCACTTTATTTCTTCTTCCACTCCTTCTTCTTTGGTTGTATCATTATGAAGTAATAACATCAGTATCACTCATATACTTATATGTTATTATAAGTATGAAACAACCCTATTTCACCATCTATCCATCCTACGGAAAATGAAATCACCGCGCGTGCGTACGTACGAAATACCATCTCCACGCCGTGGTGTAATCTATTTTCCACCACCACCTTACTTGGATGGGTTTAATGGTGTAAATAATAACTATATATGATTATTGTAAATTGATATTGATTCTGAAATAGTATACATACACTCCAATACAATTCCATGATCATGAGAACGATATAATCGCTCGTGCGTACGTACGGACTACCGTCTCCACGACGTGATGAGATTCATTCTCCACATTAACCATTCATGAATGATTATAAGGTATATATAATAAGTAATAATGAAATATATGACATAATAATGATACTGGATTTATGTGTATATATATTTATGTCGTCTACATAATTCCATTCAACTAAATATGGAAACGAAAACAGCGTTCATGCGTACGTACGACCTACCGTCTCCATGAACGGTGTATTTCTTTCCATTTATTAATCTATTATATATATATATATTCTGAATATATATTATATATAAATCATGTTTTATATTCTGGAATTAAGTAATCATGATCTATGTAATCATATGAATAATTTCAAGTCAAAACAAGGATGACAAAATAAACGATTTTACCCAAAATGCTCTTTAACATGGACTTTACAAAAGAAAGGGTAATATAAAGTCATAAGTGAACCATATATGATATCATAATAATGAGTATGATTCTGGAATAAGTAAATGACATTATTTAAATCATTATACAGGAGGTTCGACACTTACGATGAAAATCGGACCTAAGGTAAGGGATAATTTTGCAAATCTCATTTTTATCCGAGATTGCTTATTCGTAAGTATTTACTGGGGATATTTATATCATGTCCACGTTTTATAAAAGTGTTTTCATGTATGTTTAAAGTCCTTTTTACCCATTTTTTACTTTTACTACATGGTATGTATGGAATCATTCTTTTATTTACATTACGAGGTACTTTTTGACTTTTCCGACAAAAGTACGAGGAGAATGATATTTTTAACTTATACGGCGTGAAAGGATTTTTACGGTTTTATAAAGCCATATTTTCCTGAAGCTTCCTCTGAAAGATTTCATCACTATTTTCAACAAAAACCATTTCTTCTAAAATTTCATGACATTTTGTGAAAATAAAATGATTTTGAAGAAAAAATGATATTTTCCTCAAGAATTCATTTCAAGTGTTTTATCAAAACCATTTTCATCTAAGATGAAATTATTTCACTTGTGTATGTTTCAAATATCATGTCTCTATGATATAAATGGTTTCACTTTTCTTATTATGAAATGACATCCATTTCTTTTATATGGATTATGTGATGACGGGATGATGTTTATGAAACCCATTTTATTTATTGGGTTATTATGAATGATGTATGTTTATTTTGTGGAACAAGTAAGAATGATTTCATTATGGGATGGGTGGGACCTATATCTCCCTCCAATGCATTGGGTAATGATTTTATATATCATGAGATAGAAATGGATGGAACAGCATGTTAAACCGGTTCAGTAATACATGACTGAAACGAGGAGTGAACTCGATTCAGAAAGGTACTTTGTCCACTAAGATGGTCTGGGAAGCAATGCCTTGGCTAATATGGAAATAATATCATGTGCTTAATGGTTTCCACAATTACATGTTTTATTCCCATGCTATTTTATCATTCTTAATGTTTCTTTATGATCTATGCCTTACGTAATTCCATGTTTTATGCTATTTCTCAAGATTTTGATGTTTAAACATTATGTTCATGTTTTTAAGTTCAAATGTATATGGTATGTTTTATTTTATCCATGATTACCCTTACTGAGCATTTGAGATCACCCTTTTTATGTTTTCTTTTCCCCAGGATATAAAGAAAGGTTTTAGGTAAGGAAAAAAAAGTGGAAGATCTTTACGAGAGATGTTGAAGATCTTTCACCACGATTAGAAGATTATATTCCGAGTTTCCAAAGACACTAAACTATTACGGTCCTTGTGTGTGTGTTTTGGTTATGTACTATGTATTCCGAAAAACTAATGTAATGTCCATGTATGTTAAGCTTCGGGTCTCTACAGTTGGTATCAGAGGAAATGTTTAGTCAACCTTTGGAAACTAGGATGCGAGAAATTTACTGAGATCTCTAGAGATATTTCTAAGGTATTTCTAGGGATGTACCTAAGGTTAAGTATAAGTATAGGTCATAGTACTAGAATTACAGTAACCCAAGATGTTATATATTAAAGGTACTCCCCCTTTATTATATTTTTTTCCTAGCATGATTTTTCCCTCTCACACTATTCTTTTGGGTTTTAGAAAATGGCTGGAAACAAGATGATTCATGATAATAAAGGATATGATGGACAATGGAAAGATATTATTCATGAGAAACCAAATGAAATGCGATTTGGAAGTCCAAACATCATTATTATGTTGAATCCAGAATCTCATAATAGGATCAATAAACTCAAATTTAGTATGTTTCCTAACTCCGCTAATAAGAGAAAGATGGAGTTTCATGATGATCATATAGGAAAGAAAGTTCAATTTACCCTATGTAAATCATGTGGGAAGAGGCATCAAGGAGAATGTTTCAATGGAACTAGAAGATGATTTCGGTGTGGAAAAGAAGGTCAAAAAGCTAGTAAGTTCAAATGAAGAGGTTCAGTTAACACCAGGGATGAGGATAATGGTATTGCTATGACATCAAAAATGGTTAAATGTAATAAATGTGGAATGTACGGGCATTATGAAAACCAATACCCTAAGGGAAAGTCTCATGAAGAGAATAAGTATGGTCGTATGGGTAGTATTTATGTTGATGATGATGAAGAGACTACAAATGATATGTGAGTTGAAATAATTGTTGAAGATCCATCAATGGTTTATGAATGTAGTGGAATGATTTCATGTTTATCAAGTGTAATGTTGTATAATTAATCTCATGGTACTGTGGAATAAAGAGAAATCTAAGGATTGTTACACTATTGTCTTTCCTTAAGTTTTGAAAGTGTATGATGAATGGTACCAGTAACCATGAATGGTTATTCATATTTTTTTGGAAAGTAGATGATATGCGCATAATGAAGGGATAAGAAGAAAATTAAATGTTTGAAATTATTCATGAGCTCATGATTGATATAAGGAATAAGTGATTTCATGGTTTGGGTATATAGAATTTTGAGGATTTTGGTTTGTGGAACGTGTTAACTTTTAACTGCATTCATGTTTTCACTATGGTTCAATGGGTATACATGATTAAGGTATTCACATGTTTTTTATTTGACCAAAAAGATGTATCTTATGATATATGGGGGATAAATGTTGACATTCACGTGATTGTTATGTGACATTTTAAGTAATCATTTTCTTTATACTATGATCTTGGACCGAATTATTTTAGATAAGCCTAAAGAATGGAATGGATTATATTGAACATAAGTTAGTATTGTTTAAGGATAGATGTTTTTTCGATATTATATACGGGATGTTATATTAATGTAGTTTTAGAAAAAGGACAACCTGCAGGATGGGCGACAACCCATCACGTCAGACAAGGCTGTGGGAATCGAACCCACAACTGAAGTGTGACTGGCCTTTATCGCCTACCACTGGCCTACATGAAGTCCTTGTTTTGTAGAAACTAGATTTATTATATTAAGAAGTATGATATGTGAAGTATAAGTCCATTTTAGGAACCATATATGATTAATCTCACTATAGATAGACTTATGTAATTTTTGATAACATTTCTAACCTTTTATTTGAGAGAGATGGAATGACCCATCATTTTATCACCTGATCTACTAACACATCACGAATGAAAAATTCAACTTCATTTCTTTAAGAGATGAAGTGGAAATTGTCCAAATAACGACCAATGGTGAGACTGTACCAAAATCACAAAGGTATTTCTTCTCATTCCAATTTCATCAACTTTAGGGAAATGATCTTGAAAACAAAAAATGTGTTCCTAGTGCCCTTATATCCGATGAATCAGATTTTACCTTAGATCATCACAAATCTATGGATTTGTGATTGCTGGATTTTCCATATCCATGTTCTCTACCACTCTCCATCAGAACATGATGGTTAGATTTCTCTTCCATATCCATATTTTCATCTATGTGGAAACCCAGTGATTATTTTATTTGGGTAACCATTACGTTTCATACTTTTGTTTTTAATGATTGGTTTTGGTATTCATTTTTACGATGTGGGTTTTTATTAAAGAAACTTTCACGGAGTAAACCATTTATAACCCCGATGAATTTTGAGGGCGAAATTCATTTTAAGGGGGGTAGAATGTAACACCCTGAGATTTTATGAAAAATATTATTTTTAATTTCATTAATGTCTTGTGTTGTAGGCTACACCAAAAGGAGCTTGCACAACACACATCATTGAGTTTCCTTTCATTACACGCATTCACGAACTTCCTCGATAGTGTGTTTAGTACGCAATAACGAGTTTCACTAAACAACAATATGCTATTAAAATATTATTAAAAATAGCCGTTATGAATAGTAATAACCACTTTTTGAAATTTTGTAAATTTTATTTTTCAAAATGGACTTCATTTTTGGATTTGGAATATCGAAATTATCTTAGGGTGAAATTTTGGTACTTTTCGGAAAACTTTCATTTTCTGAAGAATAGTGAAAATTACTAAATTTTAATAAAAAACCAATTTTAATAGAAATAATTAATTGTGATAAATTATTAATTTTAGTGGTTTTAAAGTATATTTAGAATATATTTTAACAATTTAATACAATGTTGGTCATTGGATGTAATTTCACATTTAAACCAGACATAAACAAGTTTCAATCTTTTGATAGTTATTATCTCTTAAAAACACGCTATTTGTTTTGACAACGGTATTTAATTTTTAAATTAATTAATGCAACTGATATGTTTTGATTTTGGTAAAATAGACATCATTTTTTAATTCATAATATAAAATATAGCTTAGGCCTGATTTTTGGTATTTTTCTGGAAACTTTAATTCTTTGATGAATAGTGAAAGCACTAAGTGGTAGTTAAAAAAAATGAATTTTTCATTAAACGTAATTTTACCGCTTCTGTGAGTGGAATTTCAAAAATCTGAGAGACACGGTTGATGTCAGTAAATAAATGTGGTTCAATGAGATGAAAATAATTTTTGGTGAATAGTACCTTTTTACTTTTTTTAACACGGTTAAAAGTAAATAGGGTAATTAAGGGAAAAAATGATATTATTATTACCCTAACACATGTCCTAATTCTATTGGATAAGTGCAATTCGACCAAAAAACAACCTTAGAAATAACATATGACCATTTAGGCCCACTTGGATTAGATTAGGACATTTATTATTAATTTATTTAAAGAAGGGTTAAAATAGTTAAAATCAAAGTTTAATAAGTAAATAATTTATAATATAAGGTTATACATAAGATAAATTGGACTATAAATATTTATTAAATGATAAAAATATTTACTACATAATGTTATTTTATTTATAATTTTTAAACATTAAATAATTTAATTTATTTATGACACAATGATGATGCCGTAATTATCTTATTAATGAAATATTGACATAATTGTTGTTATAAATACCCAAATAAATGTAATTTGAGACTTTTTATGAATTATACTAATTTTATAGGTTAATATTACATGTTCTAACTAATCATTCTGTTATGACTTTCACAAAAATCAATTACTAAATAGTGTCAAAATTGACATAAAATAGTTTTTAAAACAAATAGTATATTAATAATTGTTATTTTATTCCTAAAAATCTAAGGTTCGGCCAAATGAATTAGATAAGGCAATATATATTAATAATAAACAACTTGGGGTTTGTTTGGCTTCTTATAGTAAGTTTATTAACCATATAGTGTAAGAACACAAAAAGACACACTAAAAGTAAAATTATCTAACTTAATGTTAAATCTAAATGATAAGGTTAAAATAGGAACTTAAACTTGTCTAAATTCTATTTGATGAGAGGATTTCGACCCATCCCCACCTTATCTTCTAAATAAATCAATTTTGAGCTATTTAAAACCGAATTTGGCTTTATAATAAAATAATATTTTTAGTTATTCCAAAGGTGCCCCTCTCCTCCCTTATAAAAGGGCACCTCCTCCCTCTCTTCCTCACACCACTTTGAGCCTTCAATCTCAGCGAACCCCTGCCAAATTATCTTCTCCACTTCCCTAGATACATTATAGAGGTCTTGGTCTTCTTCAAAGACCAATTTTAGTTCCCTAAGAGAAGGACTCAAAGAGGCACTTCAAAGAAGAGGTAATGTCCGTTATCGATTCTTTCAACTTTATTTCTTATTCAACTTCTTATTCTTAGGTTGTTTCATTATGAAGTAATAACATCAGTATCACTCATATACTTATATGTTATTATATGCATGAAACAACCATATTTCAATATCTATCAATCCTACGGAAAATGAAATCACTGCGCGTGCGTACGTACGAAATACTATCTCCACGTCGTGGTGTAATCTATTTTCCACCACCACCTTACTTGGATGGGTATAATGGTGTAAATAATAACTATATATGATTATATTAAAGTGATATTGATTCTGAAATATTATACATACACTCCAATAAAATTCCACGATCATGAGAACGATATCATCGCTCGTGCGTACGTACGGACTACCGTCTCCACGACACGATGAGATTCATTCTCCACATTAATAACTCATGAATGATTATAAAGTATATATAATAAGTACTCATGAAATATATGAAATAATAATGATACTGGATTTATGTGTATATATATGTATGTCGTCTACTTAATTCCATTCAACTCAATAAGGAAACGAAAACAGTGTTCATGCGTACGTACGACCTACCAACTCCATGAACGGTGTATTTCATTCCATTTACTGATCTATTATATATATATATATATATTATGAATATATATTATATATAAATCATGATTTATATTGTGGAATTAAGTAATCATGATCTAAGTAATCATATGAATAATTACAAGTCAAAACACGGACTACAAAAGAACCGATTTTACCCAAAACGCTATTTAACATGTAATTTACAAAAGAACGGGTAATATAAAGTAATAAGTGAACCATATATGATATCATAACAATGAGTATGATTCTGGAATAAGTCAATGACATTATTTAAATCATTATACATGAGGTTCAGACACTTACACTGAAAATCAGACCTAAGGTAAGGGATAATTTTGCAAATCTCATTTTTATCCGAGATTGCTTATTCCAAAGTATTTACGTGGGATATTTCTATCATGTCCGCGTTTAATAAAAGTGTATTCATGTATTTTTAAATTCCATTTTACCCATTTTGGACTTTTACTACATGGTATGTATGGAATCTTTCTTTTATTTACGTTACGAGGTACTTTTTGACTTTTCTGACAAAATACGAGGAGAATGATATTTTTAACTTATACGATGTGAACAGATTTTTACGGTTTTATAAAGCCTTATTTTCTTGAAGCTTCCTCTGAAAGATTTCATTAATATTTTCAACAAAAACCATTTCTTCTAAAATTTCATGAAATTTTGCGAAAAGAAAATGATTTTGAGGAAAAAAGGGTATTTTCCTCAAGAATTCATTTCAAGTGTTTTATCAAAACCATTTTCATCTAAGATGAAATTATTTCACATGTGTACGTTTCAAGTATCATGTCTCAATTGTTTACGCGGTTTCACTTTTCTTATTATGAAATGACATCCATTTCTTTTATATGGATTATGTGATGATGTGACGATGTTTATGAAAACCATTTTATTTATTGGGTTATTATGAATGATGTATGTTTATTTTGTGGCACAAGTAAGAATGATTTCATTATGAGATGGGTGGGACCTATATCTCCCTCCAATTAATTGTGTAAAGATTTTATATCTCATGAGATAGAAATGGCTGGAACAGAAAGTTAAACAGGTTCAGTAATACAGGACTAGAAGGAGGAGTGAACTCGATTCAGAAAGGGACTTTGTCCACTAAGATGGTCTTCGAAGCAATGCCTTCGCTAATATAGAAATCATATCATGTGCTTAATGGTTTCCACAATTACATGTTTTATTCACATGCTATTTTATCATTCTTAATGTTTCTTTATAATCTATGCCTTACGTACTTCCATGTTTTATTCCATTTCTCAAGCTGTTGATGTTTAAACATTATGTTCATATTTTTAAGCTCAAATGTATATGGTATGTTTTATTTTTTCCATGCTTACCCTTACTGAGCATTTGAGCTCACTCGTTTTATGTTTTCTTTTCCCCATGATATAAAGAAAAGTTTTAGGTAAGGAAAAAAAAGTGGAAGGACTTTATGGGAGATGTTGAAGATCTTTCACCATGATTAGAAGATTATATTCCGAGTTTCCAAAGACACTAAACTATTACGGTCCTTGTGTGTGTGTTTTTGTTATGTACTAAGTATTCCACAAAACTAATGTAATTTCCATGTACGTTAAGATTCTGGTCTCTACAATCCTCCTATAGTTTCAGTTATATCATAGACTCTCTAATTAAGCTCACTCAATCTATTCATCCTCTAGCCTGGAATGGTTTAAGGAAAATTCAAACAAGTAAAGACTCTCTATGGAAGCTCACTCAGTATACCATCTTGTAGTATATAATATCCAAGACTCTCTGGAAATCTCACTCGGTCTATCCCCTCTAGTCTATAATGTTCAAGACTCTCTGGGAAGCTCCCTCAGTCTATCCCCTATAGTCTATAATGACAATGACTCTCTGGGAAGCTCATTCAGTCTATCCCTTATAGTATATAGCACTAGGTTCTCATGGTATCGTGCCAGTCAACGCATAATAATTCTATAAGGTCAAAGAAAACCTACATAGCTATTTGGAAAACTAGTCTACTGAAACAAGTATGTCATGAATATCATCCCATCCTACGGTCATAAGGCATGGAAACAATCATAACTACCAAAGGCTAAACAAGACCCGATGTTCGTAAACAGAACAAGGCATGGGAAAAACATATAAGCATAAAAAAATTATCCTCATATATGATTGAATTACATCTAAACTATAACACAAGATAGGCAGGAAAGCAATAGGGGAAAAATGGTAAACACACAATACCTTGTTCATGGGTATTGGTGAAATTTGAACATAATACTCAAAGACATCGAAAGGTAAGTAACAAAAAACAGACCGTGATGGTAGGAGATCAATATACTTGAACCACTGGGATTGATTCTCCACAAAATGGTGTAAATCTATAGAAACACACAAAACATTAAACCCATGATATCTTGAGAAAGAGGGAATGTCATGGAATGAAACTCAAGAAGAACAAATTGCTCACCGCTGTGGCTCCAACACAATCTACGGTGGTCGATTCGTCAAACAGACGTAGGATTGGGGGCTCAGAGTACGTTTGCAGCCGTACGGGTGCTCTCGGTCGATAAACCTAGAGAAGAAGGTGTTTCTGTCCATTAGGCGTGACCCCGGTCCGTTTAATGAAAAAAAAAGAAAGTACATGGCGTGCACTTATGGATTATATAGTGTGTACTAGGATTTTCCATAATCCACTTTAAGTGGCCTCCACATCGCCCTACACACCATGTGTGTGGCCTGGACACAGACAATACATGGCCTTGTGCAGTATCAAAGTACACGGCATGTTCATATAATGTACATGATGTGTATTTGGAAAATTTTCATAATTTCCTCTTTTTCAAAAAAATGACCAAAATGGAAAAATATAACTAAAACGAAGATCTGGGTTCTTAAAAAAATTCTTCCTTAATGAAATTCATCACTGAATTTCCCTAGCGAGGATTAGAAGAGGAAACCTCGAAGAGCTCCGGGAACTATGATCATACATCAGCCTCCCTCTCCCAGGTCTCATCCTGTAATCGCTCATGGTTCCATAACACTGATACCAGAGGAACATACATGCCACAAAGAATGTTCATACTGTGATCGATAATCCAGATAGGATGATCCTAAAACGATGCATTCGATTTGAGCTCAACCTCCTAGGGTTGGAAGACATGAGACAAGTCTGAAAAGTAACATCAGAGCTGAGAAACATGGAAGACATCATGCATATCCCAGTACCTCAGAGGCAACTGCAACCGATAGGAAACTGTCCCAACTCTCTCCAACCCCACAAATTGCATGACGTATAGTGGTGAAATCATACCCTGTCTCTAAATACTCTTGTGTACCAACCTCGGTGCGTGACACAGGAAAACCTAATCCCCAACCTCGAACTCCAGAGGTCATCTCTACTGATCAGCATAAGACTTCTGTCAAGACTGTGTTGTAGCCATCCTTTTCAGAATCAACTCTATCTGCTCTGAGGTCTCCTGAACAAGACGAGGTCCCAGAAATGTTTCTTCTCCTACCTATAGATAGTAAAAAGGTGATCGGCATGGCTTACTGTAAAAAGTCTCGTAAGGTGCCATTTGAATAGTCACCTGAAAACTGTTGTTCTAGGAAAAATCCACAAGATGGATATGCTTCTCCCAAGAACCGCCAAAGTTTAGAATGCAAGCTCGGGGCATATCCTCAAGAACCTAGATTGTACGCTCAGACTGGCCATCTGTCTGGGGATTGTAAGCTATACTCAAAAGTACCTGTGTACCAAAAGCCTTATGAAGCCCCTACTAGAACCGAGAAGTAAAATGTGCATCCCTGTCTGAAACAATGGAGTGTGGAACACCATGAAGACATACAATCTATTGGATGTACAACTGTCCAAGCTTATCAACACAGAATGTATCCTTGGTTATAAATAAGTGAGAAACCTTCCTAAACCTATCGACGACAACCCAAAGTGTGTCACTTCCTCGAGGTGACCTCGGTAACCCATTAACGAATTCCATCGCGACATCGTTCCATTTCCATTTGGGAATGGGTAACTGCTATTAAATCCTTACTAGTCGTTGATGCTCCTCTTTCACCTGCTAACAAGTGGAAAACCTCAACAAAAAACAAGCGCCATCCCTCTTTATACCTGGCCACCTATATTGGCAGTGTATTTCACGATACATCTTGGTGATTCCAAGACGAACTACCCATACTGATGAATAAAAATCCTACATCAGTTCCTCGCGTATTTCTATTGGCACCCACAAATTTCATTGGAAATGAAAGATCTCATCCTCTCTGACTATCCATCTAGGAAGAGGTTCCTCTCCTGACACACTCTCCCGCAGGTCTAGTTCTTCTGAGTATGATTGCTACCTCATCCATACCCATTCATGAAGGGTAGAGGTAACAACTACATAAGAAAGAAAAGTTTGTCCTTGTCTGTTGTGCTCCTCCAAGTGAATCTCAGAGAACAAATCCATATGTTGCCATTCACAGCTGGCCTCCTGAATACCTAAATCTATGTTCTCCTGCTCAACACATCTGCCAATACGTTTCCCTTTCCCAGCGTATAGGCAAGCTCAAATTCAAAATACAGAAGTTACTTGACCCACCTACGATGTCTCAGATTCTGATCATGCTGAATGAAGATATAATTGAGACTCTTGGGGTCTGTAATCACCACAAAGTGCTCTCCCAGAAGATAGTTTCTCCAACAGCGTAAGGCATGAACAATAGATGCCAACTCCAGATCATGTGTTGGGTAGTTACTCTCATGTGGCATAAACTTTCGAGACCCGTACACAATTACTCCCTCTCCCGGTAGAAGCAAAGCTCCCAGTACGACACCTAAAGCATCACAATATAATTTATAAACCTTGCCCGACTCTGGAAAGACTAGTATCGGTGCTGATGTCAACCTCCCTTTCAACACTTGAAATGCTGTCTCACAAGAATCTGACCATAAGAACTCTGCACCTTTCTTGGTCAGACATGTCAGCGGTGCTGCAAGGTGAAAAAATTATTGTATGAAACACATGTAGTATCCAGCTAGCCCTAGAAAACTTCGCACATCATAGACATTCCTGGGCTGCTCCCAGGAAACTACAGCTCTCACTTTCTCTGGGTCTACTGATAATCCTGTCTCTTAGATAACGTGAACTAAGAAGTGAATCTGATCCTCCCCAAAGTGTAATTTCAAGAGCATAGCATATAAAGGATGCTATCTCAGTGTACTCAGAATGATCTCAAGATGGGTAGCGTGGTTATGTCGTGTGTGAGAGTACACCAAGATGTCATCCATGAAAACCACCACGAAGGAATCCAATTATGGATAGAACACTTGGATTATCAGTTCCATGAAAACTACTGGCGCATTCATGAGACCGAATGGCACGACCATATACTAGTATAGACCATACCTGCTCCTGAAGGCTGTAAGAGGTATATATGATGGTCTAACGTGCGACTGATGATAACCAGACCTCAAATCAATCTTTGAAAACACTCGGGCTCCTTGAAGAAGATCAAAAATGTCATTGATCCTGAGCAAGAGACATCATATCTTGACCGTCAAGTAGTTCAGCTTCTGATAATCCACAAAAATCCTATGGGTGTCGTCTACCTTCTTCTCAAACAGGACAGGAGAACCCCAAGGAGAGGTACTGGGTCGGATGAAAACCTTTGCATGCAACTCCTCCAACATCTTCTTGAGCTCCTGCAACTCAGGTTTAGCCACCCTATAAGGAGGAATGGACACCGGTGCCGATCCAGGGATGAGCTCAATCAAGAAGTCCACCACTTGATCCAGAGGAAAACTCAAAAAGTCTTATGGAAAGACATCCGTAAAACTATCCACCACTAGAGGAATGTCTAACTGTGGATTCCCTTGGTCATCTAGATACAGACTGGAAATATAGTATGTAACTCCTCTTATCCCATGATGCTCTGGTCCAGCTCTACCTGCATAGACATCCCACTCACCTCTATGAAGTAAATATCTACCCTCTGGTGATAAACAGATCACCCTGCGGTGATAGTAATCGACGACTTCCTGGAAGGGAACTAACCAGTCCATCCCGAGAATGATATCATAGCCTGTCATCTCTAGGAAATAGAGGTCTCAAAAGAAGTGACACCCTGCATCCTCAAGATGTAACTCTCAACACTGACGTGTGCTAGCTGTCCTGGTTCCCAACGGTGTATCATGAGTCGACATGTCGGCAGGCGAAAAGGTACAGAGCCCAAGGCACTCCACAACAACAACAGAGATAAAATTATTCGAAGCACCAGTATTGAAATGTTCTTAAGATAAAACTGAGGCTACTAAGTTCATATCTCGATCTATGGAAGGGTCGGGATCCTGCTCCTGATGGGTCTGCTCTATACCTAAAGTATAGCTTGTGCCGCGACCTTGTGCCCCTGGCTAACCACTCTGAGTTGATCCACTCTACTGTCACTGGTAACCTAGTGAGTGAACACCACGGGCGTGACCTCCACCTCGGCTCGAATAGCCGGAAGAACTCCAATTCCTAGACTGGTGAGAAACTGGTGATACATCACCTGAATGCGGGGTCATAGAATAACCCCTACCCCCATTTGTAGGTGATAAGATCTGACAAAAATGCTGAAAATGGCCCATCTTTTCGGAAGATCAGCACTTCATCGGGTCTCTCTGACACTGAGGCCTAGTATTCCCACTGCTACCACATTGGTTGCATAAAACCTGGGTGCCTAAAGATACATTCCACATACCCTAATCTCTTCGAGAAGACTCCCTATGGCCATTCCTTCTATCAGTAGGAGGACCACTGACACTAGATGTCGAACCGCCCTGGCCCACTACCCCAGAATCTCAACGATTCTGCTCAGTGATCTATGCCTGGTTGATGATAGAAGAAATCAGAGTCAACCTAAAGATATTCACCTGGGAATGGATTTCGTGCCTGAGACCATCCTCAAACATCATAGCAAGGAATAAATCATCACATGCTGTAATCGGCAAGAAGCACTTCAACTCAGTAAAGTTAGTAGAGTACTTCATAAAAGAAAGAGTAACCAGCTCCAAACTCATAAAATCATGGGCTCAATAAGCCCACAAGGTCTACGGGTAGAAGAAATCATAGAAGATGTGCCGAAACTCATCCCAAGTCATACTCTGCTGGCGCCCTGACTGTGAGAGCACAACCCACCACCACTTGGAGGTGTCTTAGAGAATATAAGTAGCCAACATTACCCTTTTCTCTAGAGATATATCCAGGTGCTTGAAGATCGTCAGTGTGGCCTCTATCCAGGACTCGAGAGCCTGGGGTCCTCTATCCCCAGAGAAAGTAGAAGGATGCTGCTGCTGGAAAACCCACGTCAACTCATCCATCGATGGGGAAGGAGGAGGTTCTACCTAAAAGGTCTAAACCATCCTCATGAAGTCCTCCCTGAACTGTGCACCGGCGCCTGCAATGGGTATAACTGTTGGTGCCAAGGCTGGAACAGCAAGAGGATCTGTAGGAGGTCCCTAATTGGCCATATCCTTGGTCAGATCACCGTCTGGAAGCTGACGTACAACCAGAGGACGTCTTGGTGGCATGGATCTGGAAGATTAAAACCATACCTTAGACTCGGATTATTAAGGACAGAGAACACAATAGTACAAAACGGGAATTGGAAATACAAATATTCATGTTTTACCAAACAAGACTACACGGTGTGTATAAAAACTACACGACGTGGTCCTTAAATCCATACACATGGGCATGTACTTCTGCCACCTCTGGTCATGTAACACCCCAGACTATACGACATGTTGCCCCCAGACAAAGCATGGACTTGAACTCCATTCCCCTACCCGAGTCTCTTTACACGGCTAACATACATTGTCCTCATAATCCTAGACTACACGGCGTGTTATAGAAGAACACAGCGTGTACTAGACAAGGTTTTTCTTACCCGTGATGTTAATTTCATGGCCGGATACATGGCGAACCCTTACACGGAGTGTTTCGAACAAACACGACATGTATAGGTGAAGATAACACTGACTCGTGCTATTCATCACATGGTCGGGCACCTAGAACAAGGCTATAAGGCATGTTCATACCGAAAATTGTGTGTACTACATGAACATCCTCGACTCGTGTTGTTAGTGACACGGTCGGGTACACGGCTCACTACTACACGACGTGTTCCTTCCGTACACAGCGTGTTCTTGAAAACTTTTCACAACATCGTGTTTCTACTAACACAGTCAGTGACATGGTTTGAAAACTATACGACATGTAAAAATAAATCACACACCGTTTTTTTTGGGTTTTTCTATGCAGTAGCTTAGAAACTGCACCAAAACCCAAAAATCACAGAAAAACCAGCAAGGAGGTGCCAAATTATGATCCGTGAGGGGCCATACTCCCCACGAATCAAATCTTCACATCTTATACAAGTAATATACAGGAGAAAAATGTCAATAATCCACAATGTTTTGATTCATTAGGGCCCATGACACCTCAAGAACAAACATTTCGCATCCATTTAAGCAAGGAACAAAACAAAAAATCTCTCTATCAAATTGTAGGGATTTGAAAAAGCATCTATCCCAACAACATGAATAATCTACAAAACATCTATAAAACATGCAATCTCTAATGCATCCTAGATGGCATGGAATGAATGAATGGCATGTGATTTATAACAAGTTCTTATATGATGCAAGAGATGGCATACCCTCAACTCATCAATTTGTGACATAAATAGAACCGCAACAGCAACAACAATAACAACACAAGGCATGCGAATCACTCTAGGTGAAATCATATCAATTGTAAAACCTTAAAACTAGAAAACTGAAATAAACGAGGTAGATTGGATTTTCCCTATACATGGGATAGCTACTCCCGAGCACAGCTTATTTCCAAGTACAGAATACATCCTATCCCGGGATAAAGGCTCCAAATAGTAAATTAAGAGAAAAGAATTCCCTTGATACCACTTTCTAACATCTCGGTTCCGAAAGACACCCAGAGGCACCTCATACCCAGTTGGTCACATGGCCTCAAGCGCATTTCCACAAATGCCAGAGGCTGCCGACATGATGTGAGGACCTTTTGTGTGAGAGTGGGGAAACAATGCCCTCTTTGGCAAAGTACACAGTGGAAGTAAACAAATAATACAATGGGGTAAGCAGTAAATATCCAACAACAATAATCAGCGGAAGACTAAAACAGTAAACAAATGGAGCACATATGTATAAATGAAAGGATTCATGATACATATCTAGCAAAGTAGTCAAACAAGTCACAATGCTAGAAATACAAACAGTACCAAAACAAGTACAAAAAAATATATAAATAGCTCCTTAGCATCGTAATCCTATACTTGGTCCCCAGCTCTCCTGCACCAAAGCAATCAAGAACCCGAATTCAAAGGGAACTTTCCCTTGTCTATACCTACAACAAAATAGTCTGTTTGGGCCCAAAAGCATTGTCCAAATAGGGCGTGAGACTAAATCCCAGTAGGCAACCACCCAATGACCTGTGCCTTACAGTCAGTGAGTATATGGCAGGTAAAAGTACAGTAAGCAGTAAACAGCAATCAGTAAACAGTAGGTAGTAAACAGGATGATATACAAAAGAAACCAGTCCACAGAACAACAAGCACTAGTGAAGCAAACAGCTAACCACAACAGGAACCCCTCAGGGTAGTACTCGTAGCCAAACCCTCTGATCATATCCAATAATTATCAACAACCCCCTGGGTAGTTCACTCCGAGAAACCCCTTTGGTTTGGTCATAAAAAAATATAAGGCTCTCTAGGGAAGTTCGCTTGGTCAATTACCCTTATAACGTAGGGTAGTCAGGGACTCTATGAGGAAGATCACACGGTATAACCCTATTATAGACAAAAGGTCTAGAAACCCTCTGAGGAATCACACTAGGTCTAACTTCCTATATTCTCAGGTCTATCACAGACTCTATGAGGAAGCTCGCTCGGTCAATACTTCCTCTGGCCTGGAATTGTATGAAGGAAAATCAAACAAGTAAAGACTCTTTGAGGAAGCTCACTCGGTCTACCCTCCAATAGGCTATAATATCCAAGACTCTCTTGGAATCTCACTCATTCTATCCCCTCTAGTCTATAGTGTCCATGACTCTATAAGAAGATCACTTTGTCTATCCTCTGTAGCCTATATAGTCCAAGTCTCTCTGGGAAGCTCACTCAGTCAATCCGTTATAGTCTATAGCACAAGTTTGTCATGGTCTCGTGCGACTCAGTGCATAATAATTCTATAAGGTCAAAGTAAACCTATAGAGATACTTAGATAACCAGTCTACAACAACAAGAATATCAAGAATATCATCCTATCCTATGGTCACAAGGCATGGAGACTAGCATAACGACCAAAGGCTAAACAAGAGCCAAAGGTCGTTAACAGAACAAGGCATGAGAAAAATATCCAAGCACAAAAAAATTATCCTCATACATGATTTAATTACACCTACACAAGCATAAAATCTTCGTAGAAAGGAAACAGGGGCAAAATGGTAAACACTGAATACCCTGTTCATAGGTATTGGTGGAATTTGCACATAAAACTCAAATACTTCGAAATATAAGTCAAAATCCACCTACCTTGATGATAAGATATGAATATACATGAACTACAAGTCTTGATTCTCGTTAGAACATCGTAGATCTACGGAAACATAAAAACGTTCTCCCCATGATATCTTGATAATGAGGGAAAATCATGGAATGAAACTTAAGAAGAAGGAAGATCTCACCTATGTGGTTCCAACGCAATCGATGGTGGTAGATTCGGAAAAAAGATGGAGGTTCAGGGTCTCGGAGGATATTTGTGGACATACGGGCTCTCTTGGTCAAAGAACCTAGAGAAAAGATGTTTTTGTTGATTAGGCACGACCCCAAACCATTTAATGAAAAAAAAGAAAGTACATGGTGTGTACTTCTGGAGTACACGGCGTGTACTAGGATTTTCCGTACTCCTCTTTTAGTGGCCTCTACATCGCCCTTACACACCGTGTGTGCGGCCCAAACACGGCCATCACACAGCCTTGCACGACATCAATGTATAGGGTGTGTACTTATAAAGTACAGGACGTGTAGTTTGAAAATTTCTAGATAGAAACGGAAAAACATACCTGAAACGAAGATCCGGGTTCTTACATTGGTTTTCGGTGAACATTACCAAGTGATCAAAGATTTTAAATCCCCATTACACTTTCTTCATTTTATTATATTTGGTGATTGAGTTGTAGATTTCAAAAGTTTGTTTGACCAGATTTTTATGGTCAAATAATTTTTTATTGGTTGATTCAAAATTTTATTATGTGGTTTTGGGTTATAGTTTTCTTCGTCTTCACGATATAGAGAAAAATAAGACTTGATATCCTTATTGAGGTACATGATCCTCATTCTCTCATAATTTAAGTTCTATGGGATTAAATTTCCTGATTTTTATTCCTCTTTAGTGGATATTAATTGTTTTTGTAATAATATAATAATTGGAATAATTAAAATTGAAGTATGAAGGGTATTAATTTCATATTTATCATTAATTGATTTTGTTTATAATATGTATATTCTATGTTAACCATTTCGAATATATAATATAATTGGGGATCCATTTTTTGATATTATGGGTATGAAATGATGAACCTTGTTATGATTTTATGTAATTACATCATGAATAAATTGGTCAAAGAATATACATTTGGAAATTAAAATGTTTTTCAATGGAATATTGTTTTTGAGATAAAACCCAACATAAATTATGAGGTTTTGCATTAGATGACCCAGAATAAATTTTGGAATCTTGAATGTCCCCATATTATTTATGGTTCCCTTATTGATTTTTAGTTGCATGGTTCCTTCAATTATTTTTTTATGGTTGTTTCTTTATGGGATATTCATTTCTTCGTTTTGTCATGTTATATTTACTGGAATAGATAATAATTTGGTAGTTTTTGAAAAATATTCAGTGTTCAGTTGTTAATTCATAGTGGTTATGATTTGTGGTGACTGTCAGGTTTTTTCAATGTGTAGTGGATTTATTATGAGTTGTGTCTAGGATATGGATAACTAGTTTTAATGGTGCATTGGTTTGATAATTTTTTTTTGAGATTGTGGTTGATATGAGATGGTTGAGTATTCATGTGGTGGGTTTGGTAGTTTCTTGGTTAACCATGTAATACATTTTTATGAACTAAATAAACTAAATAAGCTAGTAAATAAATGAGAAGGGATTTAATTTAAAATGTGATAGATGGAAGAAATGATTTAATAAAATAATGACTGTCTAATTTTGAATGTTTTTTAATTTCCAATAATTGATATTAGTAACATGTTATATCTATAATTTTGTGAATCCTATTATTTAATTTTGATGATTGTTTTTCATGTGTTGGTTTTATGGTTTGGTCCTTATATTGGTAGTACAAATAGTTCTAATTGAGCTATAGTAGGGTGGTTGTGATACAGATTATGAAAGTGTAGTTTATTTGAACCCATTGGTCGACACAATAGTGATATGTATATATCATTTATTTTATTTTAATTATATATACACCCCACTTAGATTATATAACCCAACAATTTCTTAGATGATCTGGGTTCATAATTTTCTTAAAAAATCATGGCTGGTTGTGATGTGGAAGGCTGAATACCCATTATTCACCACACATTATTCATTAGTAGTGATAAGAAGTGCTAGTGTTTGATATTACCCATAATTTATAGAACATGTGTTTTTATGATATATGTGTTGTGATAAAGACATGATATGATGTGATGTGGTGGGGTTTATCTACTATCGGAGGAAGGAACAAGGTTTACTAACATCATTTTCATGAAACTCTACTAATTTAGTTTTTTGAATACTTATGGTGTGATATTCCATGAGTGTGTAAGAAATCTGAGATGTGATATGTTCTCAATTATATATTACTATAATGGATTCTTTATTGTGTGAGTGATCCACGATGAGGTGGGGTTCGATTAGTTGACCTATAAATGTTCTTCTTAGATTGGTATTTTATTATTTTATTAGCATGTTCATTTCTGAAATGCATAAAAATAGTGTGTATGACCCTATATGGTATACTTTAATTCTACCTTTTCTATAGAAACTCTTTTTCAAGGTTCTAGGAGGTCATTGGGAATATAGATAGATATTTCTTTCTTGAATATGTTGTTATCCTTGATTAACTATTGTAGAATTTTATTTTTTAATTTATTTTTATTACTTTAATTTCATTTTTTCATATTTTTGATCATGTGATGGGGGAATGTTTTGGTTTTTCACATATATTATCTTCTATATTAGTTTTCTTTTAGTTTTTCTTTTCCTTTAATATTGTTTTCCATTATTGGAAATTACTCACATTTTTAAAATAGTTATACCCCTAGTTTTTATCTACAACCTAATGCCTATTAAATGGAAGATTTGATTTTCATTTTATATCTTCCAACATTATAGCATATTTGGAGGGATGGGTTCATGAAAATGTGTACTCAACGAATGGTGGTTTAGATATAGTTTGGATTTTTTTTTTGGAATAGAAAAGATTTAATGGGTTGGAATAGAAATTGTTTAATTTTATCTAGTAACATAACATAATAAAGAGATTGTGCTAGGATAAATTATTTTAGGCCCCTATTTGGGGTACTTAATTGGATATGAGACTATTGAACAACCATGTGAGTTGGAATGATGTGGGGGGAAGGCCGAAACAGTAGTTGTAATAATTATAATTATGTATGTTCACATGTAAGTGTGGGATTTTTTGGGGAATATAAATGTAAATATAAAAAAACATTAATTAATATTAATGTTATCATACATAGGAGTTCTCCTTGATTTTCACGAATGTATCATGTTCATCATCCAAGAGAGGATAAGGTAGTCGAGGTTCAATAGTATGATTTAGTTGGTGATGAGAGGATTAATTCTATTTGGTAGAAAAAGGTTTGTTAAATATTTTTATTTGCCATTAAGGAATAATGTTTGGTTAAGTATGAGTGGATCATACTTTAGAATGATATAGAGTGGTGTTTGGAGGATCACCATATCGATTTTGGTGAGATATGAGTACGGGATGAGTTCTAGAATACATTGGAAGAAATTTATTGTGGGTACATAGGCATTAACTATTTACTATATTACATGGTGCATAAGTAGATGATGATATGTAGTGGCTAGATGTTTTGAGGGAGTTATGTTCATAATTCCTTTCATCAATGATTTATATAGAACAATAGCTTGAGTTTTCTCGTATTTAAAAAGGAATCCTATGTGTGTTCGATCATGGGATCATCTTCAAGGACCTATTTATCTTTTCACTATATTATTTTTTCATATGAGGGGTCATATATGTGGTGTATGGTGGGGGGTTTTATGTAGTGATCAGGTATTCAGTCACCCAATGTATGACTCCATGGTATATAGAGATTTTGAACAAAATATATATTATAGAGTAGATGATTTATTATGAATTGTAATGACAATAGAGTTTTCAGTAAGGTTTTTTGGGGAGAAAGTATTTAAGAAGTTGGTCTTATGTGTTCATATTGTTAGGTTTTTGGCCTGTGGGAGGAGAAATGTGATACATATTTTTATATTATTATATGGAAGTAGTATTTTTATCACCTCTCAGAGGATTCTAATTATTTTTCTATATCTATGGAGGACATCTTTATTTATAGGATTAATGTCTTACTACTAGGAACCCTTTGGATTTTCAGCTGTACTTGCCTCCTAGGCAGTTTCAGCATAAGGCATTGCTAGAACTTTTTCAGAAGCCTAGTAAATTCTGGATTAATATAGATTTTCGACATAATGGTCTTCGTTAATAGGGACCTAGTTCATGACATATAAAAAATGATTGATAATAAGAGGTAATATTACTATGTGTTAGTGCATGCCCTCATTAGACTTATGAACTCTAGCATTGATAGTTGTTGTTTGAGGTATGGTTAGTTTATTGTTTTCCCCTGTGTGTGCATTACTTCATTTAGGATCCCCATACTTATTTTTTCCATCATTTTAATTCGTTAATTGAGACTAGATGTTTATTGGCTTCTTTTATCCCTACCATTATCCATGCTAGTTGGAGATTTGGGTTCTTCATTTGATGTTTCCTAGATATTTTGGATGGTGATGTGGAAGTTGTAGTTTGTTGTGTACTTAAACATTACCCAGATATAATAGTATGATATTATCAAATGACTATATTAAACATACACCATGTGAGTGTCCATCATCATTTTTTTGGGCATGTGTACTTTTCTGATTCTCAGGGTTAGTGTGTGGTATTAGATGTTGAAAAGGTTAATCTGATGAATAGTAGGAGCGGGGATAAATTTTTTTCTTACATGATACATCTATAAGGGAAATATCAGGTTGGAAATATTATTGGGGATGTGGAATAGTTTTTGGATATTTTTTCTAGAGGTGGTCATGACTCTATACCATCGATGTGATATGTATTTTAGGGTAATGTTTCTATCAAGAATGCCTTTTTTTAATTTCTCCCATCTGAAAGGTGGATATATATTTATGGTACATGAGGTTAATAGTGGATATTATGAAGTAAATGGGTTTTATAGAACCCAGTGTCTCTCCTTGGGGTGCCCCAATGCTGTTAAACCAAAAGGATGATTGTAGTATGAGGATTTGTGAAGACTATAGATGTTTAAATAAAGATAAATTAAAGAACTATTATCCACATTAAAGGATTGATTATACATTAGACACATTGATAGGATAAATTTGGTACTTGTAGATGTATCTACAAGGTAAAATATGCTGATATCCCAATGATATCCTTCTGGTGTAGGTACGGAAAATAATTATTCGTTTTCAATATTTTTAATGTTATAAATAAACATTAAATGTTCAAGGGGACAATTTAAACTATCATCAATGAAATAATAGATATATTCATAATCATATATATCAATGATATATTATTTTACATGAATTTATAGGAGGATTACATTGGGCATCTCACAGTTTTGTTTCATTCATTATATGCTACCATCTACATTGGATGTAGTCCAAATGTATATTTCAGATTCCAAAGCTATATTTCCTTAATGAAGATTCGTCTTATTATAGTGTAGGAGTAGACCATTCAATGATAAAGGTGGTTTTTTCTTGGGAATAACCCATTAATACAACATAGTATTGTAGTTTCTTTAAACTCATAGGATATTATCTGAGGTTTTTATCAGATTTTACTAAATTTTTATCTATATTGATATTATATCCCATGAAATACAAGGATTGTTAATGTGATTATTAGAGGAAGTAATTGATCAATTACTTGACATAAAATAAGTTTAGTTATCTAGTGATTCAGTTTCCTAAGAAGATTGTGAAACTAGAAGTTTACTTTGAGGATTCTTTCTTAGGATTGAGATCCTTGTCGATACATTAGAGAAAATAGATCTATTAATTGTATATGAATTTACATGTAAGGGAGTGTAATTATTCCACCCATGATTTAGTGTGGGAAAAAAAGATGTGTTTCACTAATGAGTTGGTAGAAATATAGTATCAATGATTTATTTTAGTTTTTATATATCATAAGTTATTAAGATGTGTTTTTTATTAGAATGATATCAATCTATGTTAGTGTTAGAAGATTTATTTTTATTAAGAAAATTATTACGAGATATCATTGACTCAGAAAAATGAGAATGTGGTTTTAAATGCATTGGTTTGACTTCAATAATGATATTTGGTTCGTGAGTCATCAGACATGTATAATGGTATAAATTAGATCTATGAGATTTGTAATGTAAATTGAGAGGGAGATGACCATGGTCATTTTCAAATGACTATTGATTAAACCTTAATGTGGTATACAAAAGATTCTATATTGGGATAATCATAGTTATAGGTGGTGTGTGATCATTTTGGTTATAGCGATGCTCTAGATGGATGGTCAGACGATGGTATATAGTGAATTTTATTCGTGTGGTGGATGTTCGTTCTATAGAAGATGCATGGAGGAGTTCTCCATGTTCTTCATGGATGTTCGTTATTTTTACATCACATTCTGTGAAATATGTATCATGGATTGAGGAGATTGTTGTGGTAGTTGAGAAATTAATGTTTAGTAGAAACTTTTGTTGCGAGGTTATATATTTGTCAGTAGGTAAAATAGAAGAACCATTAAACAGGAGGATTTTTACTATTCATTGATGTTATAAAGTGTAAAAGGGAGGAAATATAGATGGAAATCATCATTGGGTGACATTCGGATGATGCAATTTGTGATGTATTTTGAGTTATAGTAGAATGACTAATAGAGTCATCTCATTTCCAGGCGATCCACCGGTTATGTGTCATTAATGTTTTGGGAAGGAAGTATAATGATTATGTGGTTAGGCTTCAAGGGGTATCATGAACCATCTTTTCATATCACAATCCTTAATTTACATTATGGTTGTAATAAGAATTTCATGATTTTTTTGGATCTCATTTTCACATTAACACATATTTCTCTCAACATACTGATGGAAATATAGAGTAGACAACCATGATGCTACAGAATATGTTTTAGGATTACAGTAGAGACATTTCTGGATTTTGGGTAAGTGACCTATCTCCCTTTGAGTTTGAATACATAAATATCTATCACTCATCCACTGGTAAGGATAAATTTGAGGGTTTCTACAAAATAACATATCATTATTCATTTTACTAGATAAAGGATGGAGAATCAGCAATTATCAGTCATGATGTGTTGCAGAGAACAACTAAGAACAAATTTTTTGGTTCATAAGAGGATAAGGGCAGGACATGTCCATAATATGCCTTATAATTATTGTTGATATTGTCTTATAGTTTAAGATGTCAGATACGTTGTTTTCATGATATTCTCATCTTGATGTTGGAAGAAGATGATTGGTAGGGGAGTAAGAAATCACCCATTTTTGTTGGGAACTTTTAGTTATTTGGTTTTGTAATAAAGGTAGAGTATCATTTGACATTGCCACCATGGCTGAACATGATCCAATAAAACTTACATATTTCCTATGTCCATCAGAATCTTCATTACAAATCCCATATTATTCACATGGAAGAGTTGGATAATAATGTTTACGATACGTTCATGGAGTTTCTAGTAGAGATCACTGATCATCTATAGGGTATGTTGTGTGAAAAAACCATTCCAGATGTTTTCATGTTATGGTGGCGTGGTAGAATGGAAAAATGTTCTTAGGAGAGACAAAAATAGATGAATTCCGTATACCAAGATCTTTTTTCCGTATCTCCTTACATTATTCTATTTTGATGATGTGATGTTCGATCTAGTGTTTTTTGATACAATATTTTTATTGATGAATGATGTGTTTTGTGTGATAATTATTCCAAAATAGGAAGTGGTGATGACCTGAATCCGAATAAAAACACATTAGTTTTTTTTGATGAAATCCATGTGGGTGAGTCAGGGTATCAAAAATCTTATAATATCATTCAATTTAATATTTAATTAACTAATTTATGTAAATTGGTTAGAGTTTAATTAGGTTGGGGATGTTTTTTGGTTTGTTCAATTTGGAGGTTTTAATGTTGATGTGGGTGGTTTTGTGGAATGAAAAGTCTTTTTGTTGAAACTGAATTTGTATTTTTTTGCATGATAAAAGGAATTGATATAGTTGCATTGGGATGATGTTGTGTGGGTTTTTTTGGATGTTTGGAATTGTCTTGTTTTGATAAAGGTTATGTTGAGATTTATTGAGATCCTTGAGGTGAATTTCATGTTGTGGTTTTTTAGACCACATTTTTTGTATTAGTTTAATTTTTTACTCTCTAGGGATAGATTCAGTTGTATTATTATACATTAATTGTTTTCCCCTTCATATCCCTTTAGGTTTTATTTTTTATGGTTGGATAGAATATAAATATTGAAATAGGAGGCCATGTGATGTAATATTTGGTGTTGTGTATAAGACATAACATTATACTATAAAAGAGATGTTTCTTAGAATAGGAATGTGGTTTGTGGGTCTAGTCTCTAGTGTTTACATATTGTGTGATACTAAGATACAGAGTGTAATGTGATTTAATGTTATAAAATTGACGAATTTTTTGTATGTTAATTCAACACGAAGGCACAAGGAATTTGGATGGGTGTAGTTGTTTTGATGGATTTTATTCTTATAAGGGGGTTCATACAATAGAAATATATGAAATCATGAAACTTATTAGGTAAGGAAGTTTATTATTACATATGTCAGTTCTATTTAATCATATTTATTAATGTAACTTTTTTGATGATTTTTTTATTCATCCATTGCTACATATAGGTTTTTGGAAAACCATAGACAATTGTAAATGATCATCAGACTATAACACCCTGACCCCAGTTAACTAGAGTCTGTGAATTATTACATAACATTGATATGATCACAAAAGATAAATTCTCGAAAGACGATTAGATTAGTATCCTTTGAACACTAGATATATTCATAAAGTTTACATTACATCATAATGTGAAAAACTACAACAATATATTTTCTTAATATCCCTTCATACTATCCCTGTAGGTCATTCATAAAATACTTATTCGCATCCTGGGAAAAATAAAACATAGAATGGGGTGAGCTGAAACGCTCAGCATGTGTAAGCAATACATAGGAAACATTCAAAAATTAGCATAAACATTTAAGGAAATGTATAAAACTAAAACAAAAGCCTTTTAAACATGAACATCAGCATAATATGGAAGAAATATAATGAAATAATTTCATTTAATTATTCACGTGGATATTCTGCTAATCAAATAATCACATTCAATATTAATAACCACTTTCATAATGACGGAATGCATAATTCTAGACTATAATGACCACATAGCCAAGGCCTCATGCCCATACTACAAATAAGATTTTTTCAAAGGCCACGTGCCAAGACCCAAGTTAGTCTCATGAGTCCTACCGATGCATCGAGGATCTATAGCGGGCTCCACCCATCACTTAATAAGTCCAAAACATTCCTCATATAAATAGGTTTAAACATAACATAACCATTCATATTAAAACTAGTATACGAAATTTCAATACTTTCTCCATAAACCATGAATGGTATAAAAATAACACATCCACAGTCAAACATATCACAAAACCTTCAATAAAATATGGATGTTTTGTATCATAATAAATCAAGTTCAAATAAGCATAAAAATCCATCAATGTATTTTTAAATAGATGAAATCAAAACTATTTGAGAGAAATATCTCTTTTTTTAAATCATTTAAAAGTCGCACATTAATAAAAGATGTAATTTGAAAGTGATTTTTGAATCAAGGTGTCCCATAAAACTTTGAAACTATTGAAAAGAAATATCATTTCAAAACATTCATGTACATATAAATAAATCCTTAAATTCATTTTGAAAACATGGACATTAATTAAAAATATTTGGGAAGATAAATCATTAAAACATTTAAAATTATGATCTTGATAAAGAGTACCTTTCAAAAATTCATAAAATTTTGAAATCATTTAAAATTAACATAATTATAAAATAAAACATTTAATTTCAAAATATTCTTATAATCTTGTAAGGGATACTTTGAATATTTTATAATGGTGGAAAATAGTCGCACCCACCGTATAAGTTAAAAAAGACATTCTTACCTTAATTATTTTGAAAATGTTAAAAAGGACCTTGTTTGGAAAACGATGGAAAGATTCCTTTAAAAAAATATTATAAAAAGTCAAAAGGGTAAAAATGACATTAACCTATATTATGTAAAATATTAAGAATGTTTTGAAAACGTTTCTAAGAAACATGGATGTGGATGATAAAGAGGTCCCAGTAAATAATTACATATAAACATCCTTGGATAATGAAGAGATTTTGAAATAAACCCTTACCTTGTAATTTTCATTAATTGAGGGTAGAATATCCTCCCATATAATGGTGAAATAATTTTTATTAAATTATACAAGAATCATATACATTAATATGATATCATATATGATCTTTTAACATTTCTTTGTTACTAATATCTTAGAATTATCGTCGTTTCGGGTGTTAACATACTCATTTTCTTTTATATGTTTTGTTAAATAAGCCATGTTTTTTATAGATAGGTTGTATCTTATTCATATCCAGAATGATATCAAGTCTTTAAAAATTATTTTTAATCATCATATAAAATTTAGTCTTGAATGGAAACGATGGGGAATGAATCTCTTCGTGTTTGTGGAGACGGTAGTCCGTACGTACGCACGAGCAACAATATCATTCTTTTTATATTAAAATAATATATAATTGGATGTTATATCATATATACACAGTAATTATCATGTTATATTTATAATTTACATGAATTACAAATCATTATTATACCCATCCAAATAATAGTGTATTGAATAACAATTACACCACGACGTGGAGACGGTAGGCCGTACGTACGCACGTATGGTGACAAGCAATTCAAAGGATGGATAGAATACTGAATATGGTGGAACCATATTTATAATAACATCACAGTATATAGAATATACTAGAGTTATTATTTTATAATAGAAATAACAAGGAAATAAGAAGTTGAAGACGAAAAGAACTTGATAGAGGGTGGTAAAATCATTTCATCTTCATCGGGTTCTTCCTTTTGATTTGATCAAAAGGGCTCCTTAAGTTGGCTTTCTGATCATCTTAAGGCCTCTAGGTTGAAGTGAGGGAAGTTAAAATAGTATTTTGGCAGGTTTTGGCTGAACCAAAAGGCTTTTTAGTTGTGAAGAATTGGATAGAAGTTGTGTCATTTTATAAGGTGGATGAGATGCTCTTTAGGAAAAACTTAAAGTATTAATTTATAATAAATTCATATTCAGTTTATAATGGATCCAAAGTGAATTATTAAAAGTATATGGTGGGTATGGGACATAATCCATTCATCCAATATATTTTATACATGTTTGGGTCTTTATATTAACCATATATTTTAGTTTTAACTCTGGGTTAATTATTTTAACACTTACCATGTCACTTTGTATTTTTATAATATATAGTTAATAAACACACTATATACATCCAAGAGACCCCCCATGTGGTCTATTAATAATATACATATTATTATATATGTCCTTTGGCTGAACCTTTGATTTTTTTGGAATATAATATCAATTAATAATATAATATTTGTTTTAAAAACACTTTTATGTCAATTTTGACAATATTTAATAATTGATTTCTTTTAAAGTCATAGAAACTTTATTAATTCAAAAAAATTAATTTAAGCAATCCTAACATGTCATATTAACCAATAAAATTCGTGGATGTCATAAAAACTTTCAAATCATATTTATTGTAACATTTATAATATCAATTATTTGATTCATTCATTAATAAGGAAAATATTGCATCATTATTGTGTCATTTATATTTTTAATTTTTTCAATTCCTAAAAATTATAAAAAAAATTCCATTATGTATTTAATAATTATAAATTTATAATTAATATTTATTGTGTAAAATATAATATATATAACCATATCTAAACATTTTTATGTTAAAAGAAATATGGTTATATCATTTTTGTATTTACATTAACTAAATTAATATAAAGGGTGATTATCACGTACACATGGATTCATGGGGTCCCAAAAACAACCCAAAGATGCCCATGGATGGACATGTATCAACCAATAGGGTTAAGACACGTTTTAGGGTAATTTATTATTATTATAATATTATTTGTTACCCATATTTACCGGATTACCCTTTAACCATGGTAAATAAAATATTTACCAAAATAATTATTCAAAATGTCTAAAAATAAGAGTTTTCTATTTACAAAATTTGGACATATTGATTGATAATATGGTGTCCATTTTTCCAAATTCAAAACAAAGAAGTGGTAGAAATTAATTTAAAATTAATTCCTACTGTCCAAACAAAAAGCGTGTTTTTATGAAATAATAACTATAAAAAGATTGACACTTGTTTATGTCCGGTTTAAATGTGAAATTATGTCCAATGAAAACAATTGTATGAAATGGTAAAAATATATTCTAAATATACTTTAAAACCACTAAAATTCATGATTTATCACTGTTAATTATTTTTATTAAAAAAGTTGTTTTTAATTAAAATTTATTAATTTTCACTATTCATCAAAATATAAAAGTTATTTGAAAAATAAAAACATTTCACCCTAGGATAAATTAGATATTATGAATCAAAAAAGGATTTCCATTTTGAGAGGTAAAATTTATAAAATTTTAAAAATTGGGTATTACTATTCATAACAGCTACTTTGATTGGTTGTGGTGTGTTAGAATCTCGAAGTTGCGTACCACACATGCTACTATATTATTCAAAGAGAAACATATCGTGGAAGCATAGAGTGTTACATTGTAAATTGTTTATGTCCCCATTCTAAAGACTAAATTTATTTAGTCAAAATGAATATATAAAAGTTTAAAATATTTATTTTAAAAAGGTTTCACCATTAAAAGTTGGTAAAAATGAATTTTTTTAAAAATACTTCTTTTATCTGAAAAAAATGAATTTGTTTTTACATTATGTCTAAAAAAATCATAATATGGATTATAAAATTATATGGATTTTATAATGTTCAAAATCTATTAATACTATTAATAACCTCTTTTGAACAGCTTGTTTGGTAAGTAATGGTGCGCTTGAACTCGGTGTTGTGTGTAGTGAAAGTTATTGAATTATTTCGAAGAAATAACGCACTATGAAATCACGGGGTGTTACATTATTCCCTCCATAAGTAAATTGCATCCTCTCAATTTGAAATTGTTCTTCTAAATGAAAGGTTGATAATAAATAATATCATTGTGGGAAAAACCACATCAGAAATTGGGTTAATAAAATTTAGTATTAATAAGAGGAGAAGAGAAATGAAAGGGTCACCACCCAATTATGATCTTGATTAGGAGAAAATTGGTGGAAATTAGAGATATATAATTGGAGGAAAAACCTAAATATTTATAGGTATTGATTGAGGTCATAAATCACAAACACGTGTAAAATTGAGGTCATTAAATTCATCAATCTATGATGATTTAAAATACCATCGGTTCAACAAAACATAAGGTATTAGGATAACAAATTTTTTGTTTTAATATCCCATCAATAAATTATAATAATTAAATTATTCATATAATAATAGGAGAATAAAAATATATAATTGACATGTAGAGTTCCATCCTTTAACTAATTTCTACCACAAACTCATCTTTCACTCTAAATGATAATATAACTTAATGATATTCTATTTATCCTAACCATATAGGGTTCCAAAAATAATGAATTTATAATTCACATATCAGACACATAAAAAAACAAAATTATTCAATCCAGGACATCATGTGGGTCAGTGATAGGTGATACAACCTTGCCTCCCTTCAGTTGCGGGTTCAAGTCTCGTGGCCTTGCCGGACGTGACGGGTTGCCGCCTGACCTCCTGTTTGTCCTTTTTATGTCAATTCAAAAATAACCTTAACAATAGTATCTAATTTCAAAATTTATCCATTCCAACCTTTTGAATTATCCAAAACACATATATCCAAACTCTCAATCCAATGTTTATAAGGAAGATAAACATAATGAGGATCCTTTTATCGACGTAATAACATGTGAACAACTTCATCATGTGTTATTTTAAAACATGGTAACACCTTGAATCACCATAAAACCTTATTAATTAAATTCATGATCCTTTATTCCTTATATAATAATGGAAATATTCCTTCTATCCAAAAATTTTGTAAACTCCAAAAATTGTGGGATTATAAATCATTAATTTGTTTCAAGGTAGGGAAGAATATCCAATATAATTTCTTCAAATCAATAACCTCTTATTCCAAAATCACTACCTCATAATCAGAACCACATTATGTTTTATCTTTCTCTCAACCATATATTTTCCAGAAATTTAACCTGTTATTGAGCTACTTTTCTTGGTTCCACACAATCTCATGTCATTAATGAAATAGAACTGCAATACAATCCTTATATACTCCATAATTATATTAACCAGAACATTATTGATACAACCCTCAAATGACATAATTCTTTAATAACAACATAAGAACTCTAATCAATCCTCTTCATTTGTGGTAGTATCATAACTTTATTATTATCCTATAGCATTATTTGGGGCATACTCTGATAATTTAAAAATTGGTTCGCGTAGTGTCCCAAATCCTTACAGATGAAGAATTGTAAATTTGAAACCTTTTTCATACCCTTACAATCACTCACATAGTGTCCTCTTTCTCCACACTTATAACAAAATCCCATTCCCTT
Source organism: Viscum album (assembly GCA_963277665.1). Lineage (NCBI taxonomy): Eukaryota > Viridiplantae > Streptophyta > Magnoliopsida > Santalales > Viscaceae > Viscum > Viscum album. The sequence continues at coordinate 790,169,903 of OY728157.1, forward strand.
CATGCACGTTCCGGGGTGTTTCATCCCACAGTTATCACATATGGGAAAATTCATCTTTTCCCCCTTCCCTTTATCCATCTTTCTCTCTTCCATCCTTTTCTTCGCTTTCTTCCCTTCAAAGCCATATGACTTAGTGAACTCTTTACTTATGTTATCAAAACATGATACTATTTCTTCATAGGATTATAATACGTGGGAAACTATTTCCCTTCTAAATGATTGATCAATACCATGAAATATATAATCTTTTTTATTATTTGGATCATACGTATGGCTGGAGTTCACATTCCTTCTACTGGGCGCCATTTCTATACAATGGCATAAATTAGGTCAGTTTAGGAATTGCATTGAGTAATTACAAAAATATAAAATAACTAACGTAAATTGAATGATTTGTGGATATAATCTGTAATCATAAAGATGTTTTCATTGAATAATTATATACTCATAAACCCTTTCATAATGGTTTGTAATGAAAATGATAATTATCCTAAGCATATCCCTCGGGAGTGTCGTAACCAAGAGTGAAGAAAGGCTCATTGTCGTGCACCTGTTGCTGTTCGATTCTAGCTCAAATGGGTGTTTTCTGATTTTACCCCTTGGTACATCTGTGCCATAGCCTCCTCTGCCTACTTGTATCCAGAAAGTGATTTATTTCTCAGAATACTCACAAAATCTCTACAATACCAAAATTTGAGGAAGTTATTCTATACAAATCCTCAAAGTCAATCCTAAGTCTATATGCTCTAATAAGAGTTTATCTATATCTATATTCCAAGGTTTGTACTAAAATTCCTCTGATACCAGATGTAATGCCCCGACCCTAGTAACCCCGAGTCAGTGGAGTATTATATAACATTGAATGATCACAAATGATCAAGTCTCGAAAGACCGATTAGTTTAGTAGCCTTGGGAACAATAGATATAATAATAAAGTTTTCATTACATCATAAAGTGAAAAACTAAAACAACATATAGTCTTTATATCCCCTCATACTATCCCTGTAGGTCATTCATATAATACATCATCACATCCTGGGAAAAAAATAGAAATGGGTGAGCTCAAACACTCAGTAAGGGTAAGAAATACCGCATAAACTTTCAAAAATAAGCATAAACATATAAGGCAGTGTATAAAACTAAAACAAAAGCCTTTTATACATGAACATCAGCATAATATGGATGAAATAAAATGAAATAATTCCATTTAGTTATTCACATGGATATACAACTAATCGTATAATCACATTCAATATCAATAACCACTTCCATAATGAAGGAATGCATAATTCCAGACTATCATAACCACATAGCCAATTCCTCGTGCCAAGACTACAAATAAGATTTTGGCAAGGCCTCTTGCAAAATCCCAAGTCCGTCTAAGGAGACCTACCGATGCATCGAGGAGCTATAGCGGGCTCCACCCGTCACTTACTAAGTTCAACACATTCTTCATATGAATAGGTTTAAACATAACATAAACATTCATATTAAAACTAGCATACGAAATGTCAAAACATTCTCCATAAACCATGAATGGTATAAAAATAACACATCCACAGTCAAACATATTACAAAACCTTCAATACAATATGGAAATTTTTTATCATAACAAATCAACTTCAAATAAGATTAAAATCTATAAAAGTATTTTGACAGAGATAAAATCAAAACTATTTGCGAGAAATATCTCTTTTTTTGAAATCATGGAATAGTCACACATTTTTAAAGGAAGTAATTTAAATGAGATTTTTGAATCAAAGTGTCCCATACCACTTTGAAACATTTGAAAAGAAATATCATTTCAAAACATTCATTTCCATATAAATAAGTCCTTAAAATCATTTTGAAAACATGGAAATTAATTAAAAATATTTAGAAAGATAAATCTTTAAAACATTTAAAATTCTGATCTTCATAAAGAGTACCATTCAAAAATTCTTAAAAATTTTAAATCCTATTAAAGTCACATAATTATAATATAAATCATTTACATTCAAAATATTCTTATAAACTTGTATGGGAAGCTTTGGAAATTTTATAACGGCAGAAAATAGCCGCACCTGCCATATAAGTTAAAAAAAGACATTCTTACCTTCATTCATTCGAAAAGGATAAAGAGGACGTTGTTTGGAAAACGATGGAAATTTTCCATTATGAACATCTTATAACAAGTAAAAAATGGTAAAAATTACTTTAACCAATATTATCTAAAATAGTAAGAATGTTTTGAAAACATTTTTAAGAAACATGGATGTGGATGATACAGAGGCTCCAGTAGATAATTACGTATAAACAACCTCGGATAATGAAGAGATTGTGAAAGAACCCCTTACCTTGTACTTTTACTTGGTTGAGGGTAGGTTATCCTCCTGAATAACGGTGTAATAAATTTTATTAAATTATACATTAATCATATACATTAATATGTTATCATATTTGATCTTTTAATATTTCTTTGTTACTAATATCTTAGTATTATCGTCATTTCCGATGTTAACTTACTCATTTTATTTTATATGTTTTGATACATAAGCCATGTATGTTATGGATAGGTTGTATCTTATTCATATCCTGAATGATATCATGTCTTTAAACATTATTTTTAATCATCAAATAAAATTATTCTTGAATGGATACGATGGGGAATGAATCTCATCGCGTTAGTGGAGACGGTAATCCGTACGTACGCACGAGCGACAATATCATTCTTTTGATATTAAAATAATATATAATTGGATGGTATATCATATATAAAGAATAATTATCATGTTATATTTATTATTTACATGAATTGAACATCATTATTATACCCATCCAAATAATTGTGTATTCAATAACAATTACACCACGACGTGGAGACTGTAGGTCGTACATACGCACCTATAGTGACATTCCATTCAAGGGATGGATAGAATACATAATATGGTAGAACCATATTAATAATAAAATCATATTATATAGAAGATATTGTATTTAATATTTTAGAATAGAAATAAAAAGGAAACAATATGTTGAAAAAGAAAGGAACATGAAAGAGGGTGGTGAAATCATTACCTCTTCTTCGGGTTCTTCCTTTTGATTTGATCAAAATGTCTCCTTTGGATGAATTTCTGATAAACATGAGGCCTCTAGGTTGGAGTGAAGTAATTTTAGAGAGTATTTGGGCCATATTTTTCCAATCCAAAAGGCATTTAAGGTGTGAAAAATTGGTTAGAAGTTGTGTCCTTTTATAAGGGGGAGGAGGGGCTCTTTAGGAAAAACTTAAAATATAAATTTATAATAAATTCATAATCGGTTTCTATTGGCTCCAAAGTGGATTATTTTAAGTATAAAGTGAGTATGGGTCTAAATCCTTTCAACCAATATATTTTAGACAGGTTTGGGTCAATATATTAACCTTAGCTTGTAGTTTTAACTCTTGGTTAATTAGTTTAACACTTACCATGTCAATTTGTATTTTTATAATATATAGTTAATATATACACTATATACATCCATGATACACCCAAGTGGTCAATTAATAATAAAAATATCATTATATAAGTCCTTTTTCAGGACCTTATATTTGTAGGAATAGAATATCAATTAATAATATAATATTTGTTTTAAGAACTCTTTTATGTCAATTTTGACAATATTTAATATTTTTTTAAAGTCATAAAACATTATTAATTGGAATAAAATTAATTTAAGCAATCCTATAATGTCATATTAACCAATAAAATTCGTGTATGTTATCAAAAATTTCAAATTATAATTATTTTAACATTTATAATATCAATTATTTGATTCATTCATTAATAAGGAAAATATTGCATCATTATTGTGTCATATATATTTTTACTTTTTTAAATGTTTAAAAATTATAAATAAAATACCATATTGTATGAAATCTTTTTATCTTTCTAATGAATATTTATAGTCAAAAATATATTATATATAACCCTATGTAAATTTTTTTTACTAAAATATATATGCTTATGTCATTTTTGTATTTACTTTAACTTAATTAATATAAAATGTGATTATCAAATACAAGTGGATCCATGGGGTCCCAAAACCGACCCAAATATGACCATGGTCTGACATGTATCAACCAATAGGGTTAAGACATGGTTTAGGGAAATCTATTATTATTATTATAATATTATTGTTTACCCTTATTTACAGGACTTACCCTTTAACCATGGTAAATAAAATATTTACCGAAGAAATTATTCAAAATGTCTAAAAATAAAATTTTTCTATTTATTCAATTTGGAAATTCTAATTAAAAATTTGAATTCCATTTTTAAAAATTCAAAACAGAGAAGTTTCAGAAATTAATTTAAAATTAATTCCCGTTGTCAAAACAAAAAGCATGTTTTTAAGAAATAATAACTATCAAAACATTGACACTTGTTTATGTCCAGTTTAAATGTGAAATTATTTTTTAATGACCAAAATTGTATTAAATGGTAAAAATATATTGTAAATATACATCAAAACCACTCAAATTCATAATTTATCACTAATAATTATTTTGATTAAAAAAGTTGTTTTTAATTAAAATTTAGTAATTTTCACAATTCATCAAAATATAAAAGTTATCTGCAAAGTTCCAAAATTTCACCCTAGGATAATTTCAATATTCTGAATCCAAAAAGGATGTCCATTTTGAGAGATAAAATTTATAAAATTTCAATAAGTGGGTATTACTATTCATAACAGCTACTTTGATTGGTTGCGGTGTGTTAGAATCTCAATGTTGTGTACCACACACGCAAATGTATTATTCAAGGTGAAGCATATCGTGGAAGCTTGGGGTGTTAAATTATAAATTTTTGAAGTCCCAATTCTGAAGAAATAATTTATTTAGTCAAATTGAATATATAAAAGTTTAAAATATTGTATTTAAAAAGGGCTCACCATTAAAATTCGTTAAAAGAGCATTTTTTGAAAAATAGTTCTTTTATCTGAATAAAATAAATTTGTTCTTACATTATGTCTAAGAAACTAATAATATGGATTGTAAAATTTTAAGGAATATATAATGTTTAAAATTCAGTTAATACTATTCATAACTTCTTTTGAACGGCTTGTTTGGTAAGTCATGGTGCACTTGAACTCAGTGTTACATGTAGTGCAAGTTATTGAATTATTTTAAAGAAATAACTCACTATGAAATCTTGGGTGTTACATAGACCACATTACTCTTGATTTTATATATGCATTATAGGGATTGAGTTTTGGTTCTTAATACTGAATTTTCATCAATCCCCATTGTTTTCCTTGACTTTTCTTGTGAGTATCCTCTGTGACTTTGGGGGTTCATTTTGCGTGGATATAAACAATTATTTGATGCCCCATTTAACGAGTATAGGTTGACATTTAATATAATTGTTCAATTATAGGTAATTTTTTATTTCTTCTTCAGCATGTGATGCACAACATTATCAGAAAGATTATTTTATCATCTTTTCCCCCATTATATCCCTATTTAAATACTATGTGTGGGAATATCCTGATTATTCCTTCCACTCGGTGGATCATTTTTGTTGGTGTAATGATATAATAATTGGAATAATTGAAATTGATGGGTATTTTAATGTAATGACATGTTTGATCTATATTGATTCTATTTATGATAATTTTATGCAATGTTGATTCCTTGCTGAAAATATTGGCTGTTAGGAGCATTTTTCCAATACGTTGGATATTATTTGATGACTCATGTTGTGTTTCTTCAGGATATCACCTGAAATAAAAATCTAATGAACATATATATTGTACATAAATTGTAGTCACATGAAATATGTACTATGTGGTAAAAAAAATTCAAAATTATGAATTTTATTTTGTCAAATTCCCTAAATAAATTTAAGATGCCAAAATAATTTGTTTTTTTGTGAGTTTCCTTGATATGCTTTCCTTGTGTGGTTGGAGTTGTTGTTTTCTGATAATGGTGACTAAATTGGAAGTGTTTTGTGTTGGGATATAATGTAATGTAAGGTTAGAAAGCATGATATATGGGACATTTTATTTGGTTCTGGTGTTTAGTTTTTTTATCCATGGTGTTGGTATGTGAGCTTATTCGAGGGGTTGTTGTGTGTGGAAATATTGTTGTGATATTTTTTTTAATGAGGATATAGAGTTGTTGTGGATGGATGGATTGGTTAGTGGGACACATAGTTTATGATTGATGTGATATGTGGAGGTTTATGTAGTGTGTTTTTTCAATTAATGGTTATCCATTGAATAAATTTTCATTATAAAGGAAAATATAATCGGTTGTTATATAAATCATATGGGATATAAATTTAAATTTGGAAAATTTGTTAATTTAATTGACTTAAATATTTTTTTCGGTAAATTATAATGTATATGAATAGTAAATGAATAATAGTGGACATGTGTCATATCTATAATGTGTTAAAATTTTCAATTGGAAATTTTTATGTGTGGTTAGTGTGGCGGTTTCGTGTTTTGTTTCATATAGTCATAGAATTTATTCTTATGTCTGATGTGTGATGTGGTTATATTGATGGGGGGTACACTATAGTAGTTGATGTGAACTCGTAGGTTGTGTAATTCATTATATATATATCATGTATTTTATGTTCATTAAAAAAAATCCTCCTGAGATGGATAAATATACCAATAATAATATGTTATGGTTTATGGGTGTCTTCACCGACATCCATGATAGATATGATATGGATGAACTTATACCCCCACATACTTGTTTGTCATGCTTGTTAGGGGGGAGGGTAAGACGATAATGTCAATAATGATCATGGTAGCCTCTTACTCATGTTATTTACTGGATTTTTTTGTGGCGTAAAAGGTTTTATAATGTGAGATGAAATGTGACATGATGAACCCTGATGCTAGAACTGAATATGGGGCCATGTAATGGTGGGGTATGAAGGGATGCATTCTAACCCACATCAATGAATATCATCCATATTTCAGAGATATTTGAGGTTTTTAGTATGAGAAGTAAAATTTATGGAAGCGTTAAGAACATATTTTTTTTATGTTGATGCGTGAGGAAGAAAAATAGTTTTTAATATTAAGTGTGATACCATTATATTTTTGATCTAAATGACATACTACTATATTGAATGTATGATTTTATTAGTGATCCATATTAATGTGTGGTTTCATTAGTTGGCCTTTTCTTGTCCTTGTTGGATCATTTGTTAGTTCTTGGGAGAATTTGAATACTCTTTTCATATGCGGACATGAAACATTAGGTATGAACTTATTGAGTATATATAAATTATAAACGTACATATATAAACTATTTTTCTTATTTCCATGATGAATTTTTGGACCCTGATGACCATTTCAAGATTTTATATGGAATTGTTTTTGTGTATATAGTATAAATTTTTCTTTGCTACTTTATATCAGATACTTTTATTAATATTATTTTATTTATTCTCATTAATTTTTAGATGGTTTTGGGATTATGATTATTCTATACAGTAGTTTTTTTTGTTTCTATCTCATTACATCATCTAATTTTCTATAATAGGGAAATTCCTCCCATTTAATTTTTTTTGAACCCATGTTTCCAGTCACCAACCTGGGTTCTTCTGGTGTCATGAAACATGGGACCATTTACAATATTCCATAATTGTGACATATTTTGAGGGAGGGGTGATGAAATTATTAATAACATTATCATTGAGCTGTATTTCGACAATATTTAAATCATAAAAATAAATGTTATAAAATAACTCAAAACTTGACGTCACACATTTTTTTTTGTTTTGATGAAAAATCGTTTTCAAGAAAATTATAGCAAGAAACATTATTTCATTAGACACATAGTGAATCACATTTAGAAATCACAAAATTTAATTACTATATAATCACCCCTAATAAATAAAGCTATAAATCATGTTATAGAATTTTTTAATATAATATGGAAGAACATATCTTCCGGGATAAGCGGGGACTTCCATAATTAAACAGAATCAGGTAACTATATGTGCTTAGGTTTTAATAATAACTCTAAACTACACAATATTTAGTTGGAGGTGTATTTACATAGAGAAATCAGGATTGGGAAAGTTAATATCCATGGGTTCATTTTAAATTCACCATGTTTGGTGATATATTATTTTATATGATTAAAAAAATCAATTTAGAAAATCTAAATGTTAAGAGGAAATGATTTATATTATCATATAAATTCAGATCGAGATTGTATATTTGAAAATCTAGGTTTTTATATATGCGTGTTATATAATTGAAGAAATATTATTTGATAGTATTTAAGAATTAACTATAAATAAATTTTAATATTGGTATTCATAAAAAATTATGGGTGAGTTAATGTTTGATGGAAGTTTTAGGAATGATCTATTTCAAATCCTTTTCACCCTTTTTCATTCCAAAATTCGACATATTATACTTATCTTAGAAAATTATTATAATAATTTCATTTTTAAAATTGGTGTTAAGACAAAATTCAAAAATGAATACCCTATGGAATATTTAAATATTATATAACTATGTGGAAAATGGAAACTAATGAATTAATATATTCTATGAATGTTGGAGAGAATTATTTTTAAATTTAGGAAAACATAATGATCGTGGAATATTTATTCCATAGAATTATCAATATATATTTGATATATCATGAATCAATATGATCCATTTGTATTCTAGAGGTTTGTGAGAGTGATGTAGTTTTACTAGTTTAATATGATAATGGTATATAAAATCATATCTTTATTCATATAATTAAGTAAAAAGAAGATAAATGTACATATATAAGGATGAGTTTATTTATCAATATATGTTTCTCGGGAAAAACAACTAGTAAAATAGATCATTGGGGATGAATATAAAATTTTTTATTCTATAAAATCACTTTGTATAGAAATATACATGGATGAATAATTCATTATTGAATTATCACCAATATCATAAGGCATAAAATATCTCAATGTAAATTAAAACCATTGATGGAGATAATTACGCATGGAATTCCGCATGACTAAATATAAAGAATATATCTTATATTCCATGATATATTCAAATTTTTTGGATTAATTATACATAAAATATAATGGTAAAATATCAAATAGAACTTGTAAAATGTATGAGTTAAGAGTAAGAAAATTATATCAATATTTGATAATGAGTGAACCTAATTTATATAGAACAAGTACTATAAGTTATCATGTGTGTAGAAGATCGTTTTTTATATATTAAAATATTGCTTTTTAAATATTCATGAAATTTAGTATTCTAGGGTTATATATATATAATATGATTATGTAATAGTTTTATTTGAAATATAAGAAGTTTTATTATAATTTATTTATTATAGAACTATGAGTTGTACAAATATAGAAAACTAAAATCATGTATATCACAACCAAGAGAGAAATCTTGAGCCAAATGTTTTAAAAAAACTTAAAACTTATTTTTTTATAAAAATTAATAGTTTTATTGTCCTCAAATTATATATGGAGAAGAAATTAAAAAAATATTTTTTCTCTCCCACTCTTACATTGATATAGAGCTCAAAAACTCTATTTCAATCCATAATTTTATGTGAAACTATAAATCATTTTTCTTAAAATATTTCATGATATCCAATAAAGATACTACTAATATCAGTGAAGGGGAGGCAATGAGTAGATTTATAACATGAAGTATGAATTTGGAATCTTCCACAAAATAATTATGTATTCATTTCAAATTATTATCTATCTGGATTTCTAGAATGATACCACCTAGATCAAAATCAATAGACTATTTTAGGGAAAATTTTTTTAGAAACATAATATATCTTCTTTATTATAGTTTATGAATATCATGTACCATCCTTGTAGTTCTTGCCTACCCTTACCAACCATTTATCAGTACATTTGAATCTGAATAACATAAGTTGGATTGAAAATAGTAGTAAGATATTCATTATATGTAATGAAATTTCTACAAATACACAGTCCATAATACATATTTACATAAATAATGTTTTTCAGATCATAACCTAGTTTAATAGGTATATCCAATTTCATGGATGACTGAGTACTTATCCATGTATCTAGTAAGATGAAAGCATTACCATTGAACAATAAATGATTTTTATTCAAATATATAATATAAAATCTTTATGAAATGACCATATATGAAGAAATTTTGAATTTCACTCAGCCTGAATGGTCGTATCAGATTGTAGACAAACCAGAAATATTGTTTCCGCAAAGCCCACAGAATCACACATGTTTCATAATAAATTTAAAACATTATAATAATATATATCTTAATTAAGAAATATTGGATTGATTCTTCATATGGGTTGTAGAAACTCTTCGATGAGAAATAAAAATATAAAAATGTGTCATTCGAAAAAATATACCCAAACCTCGGTATAAGATTTTTTTCTAAGTGAGATATAAAAATATGATAGTTAGTAGTTTTATTTAGTGGAAACCAAATTCTGTTGGAGTATTATTCATTTTAAAGAATAAATATTTGATGTCCATTATAATAATATTAATAAACATCATTTCACATGATGATGATTATTATATGCCGTATTAATTCGAAAGTGTCCATAGAATATTTTTCACACTTAATGGCTATATAATTTACCCTTTATAATGAGAACTAAATGATTTTAAAAATAAATATTATGTAAAATTTTATATAGAATATTTTTCTAAGTGGGAATAAATGTGGAGTAACAATCAATTGTTTAGGGGACATAACACATTGTGAATTATTCCCCTTAAGTTCACACCAGGAAATCTCTAACAAGGGAGGTTACAATGAAAAATTCACTGAATATATTTACATTTTATAATATTTTATTATATCATTTGGTATATATATTTTGATATTCGTCCTTATACTTATTATTTTTTAATGTATATCATGAATGATAGAAAATTATATAAAGATGAAAAGTTGTTTGAAAAACTCTCACAATGAGGAAGAATATGCATGGGGAATTATGATTTCTATATAATTAATTGAATAAATCAGAAATTGATTTTACCCATTAGAGTTATTATATGAGAATTTCATTATCAATTTAATTAAAATGAATCTATTAGATTAAATTAATGGTTATGATAGTTAATCTGTTTGATTATTTTTGAATGATAACGAATGATAAATATAATATTTAAGGTGATGAAGCAAGTGTAAGTCCTACATGTTGAGATAATGACACAAAATGGATAATATTAAATATCATCATTCATAAGAAGGTTGTAACCATTGAGGAATTACATAATGGGTGTATTTACGTATTGTAATATGCTAATCATAAATCTGTTTAAGATCACCTAATTAAGGAAAAAATTATTCTTAGAGGGTCAAGACCTAAGTGTATTAAGAATTTCATTATATTATATTTAATTTAATTTGAAAAATAAATATTATTCTGATCATGTAGAATTATAATTAACATAGTTACATTCAATGTATAAACACAGTCACAATATAATCATGATTAAAATATGTGAGCTGAATTTTATATTTTTTATTCAAATGTTAATAAAGAAATATGGGTTCATTCACATGTTTAGTGAATATATTATTAGAAAGCATTTTTTATGTTATGTGAATATAAAAATAAAAATTTATTCAAGAGTTTATTGAATATGGTATTTATTTTTAAATTGGTCAATATTTATTATGATGATATGAAAATAATTATTCATTGATAAATACCATGGATAATTTTGGGGGGAGTTAAGGTATTAATATAAATTTAAATTTATATGTTAACAAATATTATTTTCAGAAAAATATATCTTGGGATATTATAATATTATATTTATTATTGAACATGTGGAATGATAAAGAAATAATTTTTCATAATGGTGTGTTGTTTAATTATGGAATATTAACCCTTAGAATATGTTCCATATTATAACATTTTAAATGAAGAGTGTTTTTGTGAAAAAATGAAGATAGTCTATATACTTAAACCATTCCCCAGAAATAAAATGCACCACCATCCATCCCATGAACACTATGAGAAGAAGGTAATACCTTGAAATGATATAAAATGAACACTGAAAATATATAGGTTCCTTCCCACTATCACAGAAAATGGAAATCATTTGTATATTCATGTAACACATGTGGATGCAATTTTAAGTCTCAATATTTTTATTCTTAAGGTCAAAGACAATGACACGAGGGAATAATTTGAAAATTCTAAAAAAATTATCAATAATGATTCCATCGATGATTTAAATTAATTGTATTAAAAATTTATAAGATCGTATCTAAGCGATATTTCAATTTCAAAAAACACTTTGGCTAAATTTATCCTTTTAAATAAAATAAAAAATGGTTACTTGGTCACAACATATATTGCTCCATTAAAACCATTAGGGTGATTATTTTCCGAAAATAATCTTCTATAAGAATTTTTATAATCGTCCAATAATTTATAAAATTTGTAAGATATAATTTTCTGAAAATATAAATATATAAAATTAAAATAAAATGATATTTATTATTATAACAATTTAATTAGTGAGAAATAAATAATAGTAAAAATTAATTTCATTATATTTCTATTATATTATTAATTAATATTTCATATTATACCTGATCTAAATTTATTGTCGGTCCACTTTAATATTTATTTCATTATAACAATCCATGGTTTCTTAACTTGTATCCATTTTCCAATAAATAGTGTGTCAATGAAATGGATATGGATTTTATAAAATCATTATATTTTACCATAAAATCATTTTGGTTAACAAACTCATTTTTCTCATAGTCAACCAGTTTAAGATAGGATATGTATTTTAGGCATATGTAGAATAATCCAGTTCCTTATGAACTAGATTTTTGGAATTATTCATTCTTATTTATAAAATCTCATCCAATCAACATTTTATAAATATCATAATAATACCAATAAGAAAATTAATTATATATATTTATCATTGGAAAAAAATTAATTAAAAATATATATTGTTGAAGAATATATAAATTCACTAAACACTAAATTTATACATGATCTGAGAGAATGTACTGGTTCATTTAAAATTATTATATAAATGTAACAAGTCGAAAACATATGATATATTCCCTTTTAAATAAATTAAATCTGTTTGAAAACATATGATACATGCAACCTTGTGTCAAAATGAACTATAACAAATTATAAGACTATAATATAGCCTCTAAATTGTATGGTATGAATAGGAATATTTATAATATAAACAACATATTTTTAAAACATTTATTGTAAAAATTAATTTGTTATTAATTGATTGGAATTGAAAATAAAAATAATTTGAAAATAAATGAAATGCATCCTGAAAAACCTTTTTATATGCATGTAATGTGTTTTTACATTAACAAATTATGATAATTAATATTGGTTATTTATTTTAAAAATTCATATATATTATAAAATCAATAATTTTTTTCTATTTTTCTTAAGCTTTTTTCTAGGCTTGGAATAAGAATAAATCATGTTTTATGCCTACAAAATTTATTATTCTAAAAGGAAGTTTCATAGTTTTTTGTCGCCTATTATAAAATTAATTTTTTAAAATTTTGTGAAATATATTTTAAAGATATTAACATAAGTTTTTTTAAAAAAAAAATTATAATTTGCAGTGTTTTTTTAGTTTTTTTATATTAAAGTTTCTATAAGAAGAGATAAACTAATAATTTTATTAAGATTTTTTTTAAATCATTTAAAAAGTTTTAATTTTTTAAAAAATAATTTAAAAGATAATTTAATTGAAATAAATTATTATAAATACGAGTTTCTTTCATTTGATCCAATATTTTCAAAACTATTTAAAAAATATGTCATTATACTCGTGAAAACCTATTCTTTTTAAAACCATTTTTCATCACACTTCCATGTTTAACATCAAATTAAATTAATAAAATTATATGAATGTAAATTGATAAAATACATTATATATTTGGAAAAAAAATAATTAGTATTATGTACTAAAGAAGAATTATTGTTTCCATAATTAATAGTAAAAACAATAACAATTTGTTACCAATATTAAACATAGAATAGTATAGTGGGGGTTAAACAAAAGATATCATGGTTAAAAAGAAATAAAAATATTAATATATTCTTTTAAAAAAAATTCAACCCTATATCACTTAATCATTGTTAATGGTGAATTTTGGTTCTTTTTTATACTATTATTTTAATATTATTTATTAATTTTTTAAATTATAATTTGGTCATCTTCCAGACCTACAAAATAACACCCACTAACCCCCTCCTCACCAATTAATGATCTATTTTTATAAAAATATATATAAAATTAAATTCCAAATATCAACACCCAATACCTAGATTCATTTTATTTTTTATAAAACCATAATGTGACGGATTTGGGTATAAACGAAAAGAGGTTTTCTAAAAGAAATGTATAGGTCATAACCATGAATTTTAATTCCATTTCACATTCACCATCAATTTAATATTCCTTAACGGTGATTAAATAAAGAATATATTACATATACTGATATATTATTTTGTTAATTTCATAACTAACATCCGATTACTCTTCCATAAATGGGGAAACAAAACCATCAATTGAGTGTAAGGTGAACTACTACCTCACAAACTGATACCAATTTATTTCCCAATTCCTCTTCTCATATAAGAATTTAAATACTTATTTAATATAAATATATATGATATTTGTTTAATAATTATATATATAATTATAATTTCCAATCTTTCTTCTTACCTTCAAATCTGCTTGAAAATGATAAAATCGGCCGTGCATATTTGTAGAAAACCGCCTCAACGAAGTGGTGCAAATCATTTTCCTTATCTATGTTACATAGATGGTAATAATTATTAGGTTGAGTAAAATATTTTATTAATATAATTAATTATAATCATTTAAATTTAAATTATTATTTAACATAATTTTTCCCAGTTGAAAATTGAAAACAACCCTAAGGCATACGTACAACGTACCGTCTATGTGAATTCTGTAATTCATTTTTCTATATATAAATTTTATTAAAGGATATATATATATAATGGGTATATATAATTTTAATATTTTAATTATAATTTTGAGATTATGGAATCTTGATCAATTTTGAATGAATAAAACTACAAAACTTATACATTCATGAAAAAAATAAATCAATAACCGAAATGGGGATTTTTATAATGAATTGTTAAAAAAATGTGATATAATATTATAATAAATAATATATTGTAATAAATATATGAGTATGGATATATAATATATGTATTATATATATATTATTAATTTTTTGAACATGTATGACAGAATGCAGTCATTAGATAAAAGAAATATGATTCAATAATAATTTAATCAGGATTATTTCTGTTTGAATCCCTATTAAGTAAATTGTATGAACCTTATCTAATAAATTTATATATTTTTATTTTCATATATTTATTAATATAAATTGAATGAATCCATTTAATTTCTTCTAGTTATGAACTCAGGAGACCAATAGATTTTTTTAATGAAACATGAATTTAGATATCTCTTTAGTCAAAAACCCATTTTATTCCATATCCATATTTTTTGAAACCTTCATCTAGAATATTATAAAATTAAATTAGAAATGTAATTTTTTTAAACATAATTTTCTTTTTAAAAAGTAATATATAAAATTAATCAATTTTTGGTTTTTGGAATGAGGAATTTTTGTCTTTTTCTTCAAAAGTGTGATATAAATTTTTCCTTTTAGCTTAGAAGACATGAAAAGAATATAAAAAAGTAAATACCACTCCACTATATGAAGCATATTATATTAGTTTATTGGGTATGTTTCCAAGAATGTATTTTCAATAAAATTTAAGAAATTAATATATTTTAATTATGTGATCTCAAGGTGCAAATGTTATTTTAAATAAGAAATATTCCAAGTGATCATTATTTTAATTTTCTTCTATGATGATATCATATAATGTTACAATTTCATTTCTAGTTATATGATCTAATTATAATATACATATTATTGCTTTGTATAGTTTTTATTATAATAAAATTACTATTATAAAACGCATTCCTTCTTAATTTGTCATGCTTTGATGAATTGATGAAATTATTATGACACCCATTAATTTTCCAGATGCTATTCAAGGATGATATGTTTAGGAAATTAAATTACTTTTCATGGAATTTGATAATTTTAATATTTTATGATCTTCTAAAATATATATATTTATATGATTTTAAGTATGTGATAAATGGGACTGGAATTATATACCCCTATAATACCTTCAGTAATGATGGATATACCATGATATTAATAGGGCTAGAGGGGAGAGTATACCATTTCAGTAAGTGACTATTTCTTTTATGATAATATACTGTGTAAACCATAGGTAATATTATGGAAGGGGAGTAGACAAAATACACTATCATCATCATTATGTAAACCTTTACTTCAAATGATACGATTTTTTTTTAATTAAATGTATACCAAAAAACATGAATTATACTTCTGTTAATTTTTCATTTATTATGTTATTTGATTTATTTATTTTTATTTTATTACAAAATTCCATGAATTCATCTATGGACCAATATTATTATATTGGATATACTGGTTATAGCTTTTATATTTTTTGAAAATGTTCTCATACCCATTTTCTCGATTTATGTTTATGTCAACATTAAAATGAAAATTGCTATCCCATATTGAGAATCAAATTTCACCATTTCATATTTTATCTATCCCCCATTTTGTAGAATTTTATTATGTATGATATTTCTAGGAATAATGTCTTTTAAGAATAAAATTTTGAGAAATGGTCTAGTTCACATATGAACTAGTTGTTTTTATCCAATCATCCAATGAAACTATACATATAATATTATAACATGGTACATTATGTTACTTTAGTGAATATTGTTTTGTCAAAATTTAGTTTTATGATTGAAATATATGGGTCACAATAGTTGGTATTAGATTATTTTTTAGTTAAAATTATGAAACTAGGGAGTGAAAACTATACTTAAAACACATAGGATAATCCAATTAATAGAATAATGTCTTATATTATCTTTAATAAAGGGTTATGTTTTCCATAAAAAATATATCTATCTAGATATACCTATGGATATTCTTATAAGAGATATTAATATTTCCCAAAAATAATTGTTAGATTACATCTCTTCTATCATTCAGGTTCACAGTGAGTGTGCCCTTACAGTGAACCTAGTTTGAATCACTTGAGATACAATCATCATTTATTTTACATTTTCATTATGAACCATCCTAAAAAATTTGAATGGATAATTATCATGTATGACCTAGGAAAATCATATGGTTAAAACTAAAATATACGGTTATATGATTTAGGAATCCTGGAAAATACAATTCTTGATTATATGATTTTCTACTATGATTATTGTTTCCCACACTATAATTTTTTATTTTAGTCAGTAGAAAGAACTTGAAGAAACAATGTTAATTAAAAAATTAACAAAAAATGAAATTATTTTACTCTAAGGAAACCAACTTTTTTGTGATATAGAATGAAAAATCTTATTTCTAAAATTATAAAACGTTCTCTTTCTATGAATAAAGTATTAGTGAAAAAATAATAAGTGGGGGATCAATTTTATCATAACTCATTCAAGATAAAACATACTGCATCATTTAGTTGGACCATTGACCCACTAGTATCTAATCAATGTACTAGTAATACGTAAAAGACACTTTCCGTATCCCATTTATTATAAAATTAATAACATATTTTCTTTTTTCTATCAGTTGGAAGGAGAATAATATCAATAGTGGCGTCTTATAAAAAATATGAGGAAATTGGGGGAAATTTAATCTATTAACTATAACGATTTTAAATTATTATGTTTCAATAATTATAGTCCATATATTCATCATAATAAAAATCAAGAGGAATTCCTTGAGCTAGAGATAATGGTTGATGATCCATTTGTTACATATGAGGAAGATTTTTCAAGACGTGAGAGGTATGCCATATCTATTTTCATCCAAAGATAATGTAATTTTGGATTATTCTTCTATGGATTAAATCCATTTATTTTGTGGTACTTATCTATACAAGAAATCATTAGTAATGAATAAATCATTCAATTTACTATTAATGTTTAAATGAATATTGTATGTATACATAAATCATATGGTTTAAATAAGAATCAAATTACGAAAGTCCATGAAAAATATAATAAATATAGATTGATAAATATTTTCTATTATTTATACTCAATGTGGGGAACTAAACAAAAATAATTATTAAATAAAGGTATTGGAAAATTTAATATTATTTAATTCATATTCATTTCAAAATTGAATGCTGATGTGATGGGATGAATTTAGCTAATGATACGAATAGAGTGAATAATCCAAAAAATTACAACCCATAAAACATTGATTAAAATGAAATGAGTATGGTAATTATTTTATATTGTGCACAAATATGGTGGTTAATGATGATGATTGATGTCAACGAACTCTAATTCCTAATGATAATGGTAAATCTCATGTGATTAATATATTTGATAAGGGTTAAAATAACTACATAGTGAATGGTACCCTCACCATCCACTCTAAAACATATAATTTCTTATTTGAATCTGAATTAATCAACACATATATATTTGAATAATCTATAACTTTTATCGAAATTCCACATCATGATTTAGATATTGAATTAGTGAAGGAAACCCAAAATGAAATTGCTATCCCATCTCAATTCTATGATTCTTCTCGAGTTTATGTTTGTGAGAATGTTCTTACCATAAATCTAAATTTTCTCCAGATAGTTTAAATTGATTTTATCATAGCTGTGGATTATATTTCTCTATATAAATTACTTAAAAAAGTTTTATGTAACGGAATTCATGTTTTCTATTTTGAAAGAAAAATATGATTTTCCATTTGTGACATAATAAATATAATAAAAAAATGGAATTAAAATACACCATATGGGCCTTGATTTATATTCTTATATGGTGTCATTATTATAAGGATCAGTATAAAGTCAACTTTTATGGAATACATTTTTTGTGATTTTTTTACTTTTTCTATTGAATAATTTTCTATTTTTCCGCTTAATCATGAATTTGGATTATAAATAGAACTCATAATTGTTAATAACAATATTTCAAATTCTCCAGATAGAATGGTCTTTATTGTGTTTCATTAATTTTATAAATGACACTATTGGAATCTTTAAAACATATTTCATTATCCAATTTCATTACATTGGGGAGTTCTATATCATTTTATTAATATTAGATACAGATAAATCAAAATCAATATTGATTATGGAGAATATAAACAGATCACTATCATTAAAAAGAATTTTATACACTATAATGATGACATTATAGATCAACATTGTAGATATAAACTAAATTATTTGTTTGATCTTCATTATGGATATCATTAAATGAGGGTCAAGCATAGTGGTATTCCCAAAACTACATTATTTACATGGTTAGATGCCATGAATTTATACTGAATCCATTTTTTCATTATTAAAAGCTCAGTGTCTGTATGGAGTTATAGAATAATGAATTCAATGATTACCTTGAATTTTTTTCATAGTTTTATAGATGATAATATTATGAGTTCCATGTTAATGGAATTCCATGAAGACAATTGTGGATTGTATTAACTATATTATAGAAGAAGAATATATTTATGAAATTTTAAATATGTAAATTTTTGATAAATTAAGACCATTTTTGGCCTATATAATATAATGCGAGGTTTTATCAAAATATCAATAAAAGATAATAGTAATTTGACGTTGTTCTATACCAACCAATGTAAATGAAAAATGTAGTTTTCCAGGGATGGAAGGTTATTATTAGTCCATTTTCAAGAATCATTCAACGCTATATAATCCACTTAACTTGATTAATTTTATGGGAGACACATTCCAATGGTCACCCAAATTCTAAGAAGATTTTAAGGATCTAAATAGGTTGTTATATAATAATATGTTATTATATTACAATGTACTGGATAAGGGTTTCTAATCTATACTGATTCATCAATGATGGAACTGGGATGAGTTCTCATGTAGAGTTATATGGTGATAACATATGTGTCATGAAAAGAATATTTTAATAAGGAAATCTGCATAACTCGGGATTTGGATTTATAAGTGGTAATTTTGGAATTAATTATATTAAGGAATTAACATTATGAAAAGATATGTGACAAATATACTAATCATATAATTTTAGTGTATATTTTTTCGTAGATATAGTTTAATATTCATCATAGATGTTGGTTGGATATAATTAAGTACTATGACTTCTTAATACAATACCACACTATAAAAGAGAATAAGGACGTACATTCTTTAAATCAAAATTCTCATGATATCTTATCTATGATGAGGATTATGAAAATAATCAGTATTTATTGGTTTCCAAAAGATAGATCATGAAATATTGAAGTACGAGGATAAATATTATCATTATTAAATGAGTGTTATACTATCTGTCCTTAGAAAATTCTTATAATAATGTCATTTTCAAAAATCGGTGTCAAGAAAAAATTATAAAATGAATACTGTATGGAATATTTATATAAGATATAACTATGTGGGAAATAGAAACTAATGAATTAATATATTCAATGAATATTGGAGAGAATTATTTTTAAATTTAGGAAAACATAATGATCATGGAATATTTATTACATAGAATTATCAATATAGTTTTGATGAATCATGAATCAATATGATCCATGTGTATTTAAGTGGTTTGTGGGAGTGTTTTAGTTTTACTAGTATAATATTATAATGGTATATAAAAACATATCTTTATTCTTATACTTAGTTAAAAAGAAGTTAAATGTACATATGTAAGGATGAATTTATGTAGCAATATATGTTTCTCAGGAAAAATAACTGGTAAAATAGATCATTGGGGATGAATATAATTTTTTTTTATTATATAATATAAATTTTTATAGTAATAAATGTGGGTGAATAATTCATTATTGAATTATCACCTATGTCATAAGGCATAAAATCTATCAATGTAAATTAAAACCATTGATGGAGACAATTACGTTTGGAATTCTACATGACTAAATGTAAGGAATATATCCTATATTAAACGATATATTCAATTTTTGGGTATAATTATACATAAATTATAATGGTAAAATATCAAATAGAACTTGGAAAATGTGTGAGTTAAGAGTAAGAAAATTCTAACAATACTTGAGAACGAGAAAACCTAATATAAGTAGTACATGGAATATAAGTTATAATGTGTATAGAAGAACATTTTTTATCTATCAAAATATTGTTATTTAAATATTCCTGAAATTTAGTATTCTAAAGTAATATATATATATATAAACCGATTATGTAATAGTTTTATTTGAAATATAATAAGTTTTTTAGAATTTATTTATTCTAGAACTGTGATTTGTACAAAGATAGAAAACTAAAATCATGAATATCACACCCAAGATATAAATCTAGGGCCAATATTTTTTTAAAAAAATTTAAAACTACTATTTTATAAACAAATTTAATTTTGTCGTCCTCAAATTATATATGGAGAAGAAAATAAAAATATATATTTCTCTTACACTCTTACATTGATACAGAATTCAAAAACTATATTTCAATCCATAACTTAATCTGAATATATAATTCATTTTCTTAAAATATTTCATGATGTCTAATAAATATACTTCGAATATCAGTTAAGAGGAGTCAACGAATATATTTATAATATGAACTGTGAATTTGGAATCTACCACAAGATAATTCTGTTTCCATTTCAAATTCTTATCTATCTGGATTTCTAGAATGATATCACCCAGATCAAAATCAAAAGAATATTTTAGGTAATATTTTTTTAGAAACATAATATATCCTCCTTATTATAGTTTATGAATACCAGGTACCATCCTTGCAGTTCTTGGCTACCCTTAACAACCATTTATCATTAAATTTTGATCGGAATGACATAAGTTAGATTGAAAATAGTAGTAAGATATTCATTATATCTAATGAAATTTCTACAAATATACAATATATAATAAATATTAACTTAAATAATGTTTTTCAAATCATAACCTACTTTAATAGGTATATACAATTTCATGGATGAATGAGTACTTATCCATGTATCTAGTAAGAGGATAGCATTATCATTGAACAATCAATTATTTTTATTCAAATAGATAATATAACATCTTTATGAATTGACCATCTATGAAGAAATTTTGAATTGCACTGAGCCTGAATGGTCATATCAGTTAGTAGACAAACCCGAAATGTTGTATCCCCAAAGCCCACAAAATCACACATGTTTAATAATAAATTCAAAACATTACAAGAAAATATATCTTAATTAAGAAATATTGGGTGGATTCTTCATATGTGTTTCAAAAACTCATCAATGAGGAATACAAATAAAAAAACGTGTCATTCCAAAAAATATACCCAATCCTCAGTATAAGATTTTTTCCACGTGATAGATAAAAATATGATAGTTAGTAGTTCAATCTACTTGATACCAAATATTATGGGAGTATTATCCATTTTAAAAATATTTATTTTATATCCATTATAATAATATTAATAAACATCATTTCACATGATGATTATTATTATATGTGAAATTAATTCGAAGGATTCAATAGAATATTTTTCACACTGCATGGCTATAGAATTTACCCCCGACAATGAGAACTAAAAGATATTAAAATGAAATACTATGTATAATTTTATATAAAATTTTTTTCTAATAGGGAATAAATGTGGAATAACAATCATTTGTTTATGGGACATAACACATTGTGAATTATTCCCATTAAGTTCACACCAAGAAATATCTAACAAGGGAGGTTACAATGAAAAATTCACCAAATATATTTACATTTTATTATATTTAATTATATCATTTGTTATATAGATTTTTTTTATTAGTCCTTATAATTAATAATTTTTAATGTATATCATAAATGATATAAAATTACATATAGATGAAAATTTGGTTGAAATATTCAAACAATGAGGTATAATATGCATGGGGAATTCTAATTTCTATATAATTAATTGAAAAATTCAAAATTGGATTTTACCCATTTTATTTATTATATTAGAATGTCATTATCCAATTGATTAAAATTTATTATTGGATTAAATTAATGGTTAGGATAGTTTATCCATGTGATAATTTTGGAATGATAGTGATTGATAAATAAAATATATAAAGTCATGAAGCATGTGTATATCCTACATGATGAGATAATGAAACAAAATGGATAATATTAAATATCAATATTCATAGGAAGGTTGTAATCATTGAGGCATTACAAATTTTTTTTTATATACGTATTGTAATATTCTAATCATCAATCTTTTTAAGATAACATAATTAAGGAAAAAATGATTCCTAGAGGGTCAAGACCTATGTGTATTAAGAATTTCATTATATTCTATTTAATTTAATGTGAATAATAAATATTATTATCATTATGTAGAATTATAATTAACATAGTCACATTCAATGTATAAACACATTCACAATATAATCACAATTAAAATATGTGAGCTAAATTTTATATTTTTTATTCAAATGTTAATAATGAAATATGGGTTTATTCACATGTTTAGTGAATATTTTAATAGAAGAATTTGTTATGTTATTTGAATATAAAAATAAATATTTAGTCAAGAATTTATCGAATAGGGTATTTATTTTTAAATTTGTTAATATTTATTATGATGATATTAAAATAATTATTAATTGATAAATACCATGGGTAATTCATGGGTGGAGTTAAGGTATTAATATAAATTATAGATGATTTTTAGTATCATTAATATAAATTTAAAATTATATGTTAACAAATATTATTTTCAGAAAAATATATCATGGGGTATAATTATATTATTTTTATTATTGAACATTTGGAATGATAAATAAATAATTTTTCATAATGGTGTGTTGTTTAATTGTGGAATATTAACCCTAAAAAAATATTCCATATTATAACATTTTATATGAATAGTGTTTTTGTTCAATATAAAGAAACTCTTTAAACTTAAACCATTCTACAGAAATCAAATGCACCACCATCCATCCCATGAACAATAAGAAAAGAAGGTAATACCTTGATATGATAAAAAATTAACAATGAAAATCTATAGGTTCCTCCTCACTATAACAAAAAAATGGAAATTATTTATATATTCATATAACACTTGTCGATGAAATTTGAAGTGTCCATATTTTTATTCTTAAGGTCAACGACAATGACACATGGAATAATTTGAAAATTCTAAAAAAAATTATTAATATTGAATCCATCAATGATTTAAATTAATTGAATTAAAAATTTATAAGATCATATCTAAACGGTATTTGGATTTCCTAAAACACATTGTTTAAATTTATCCATTGAAATAAAATAAAAAATCTGTACTTGGTGACAACATCTATTGCGCCATTAAAACCATTCGGGTGATTATTGGCCGAAAATAATCCTTTATAAGAATTTTTTTAATGGTCCAATCATTTATAAAATTTGTAATATATAATTTTCAGAAAAAATGAACATATAAAATTATAATAAAATGATATTTATTATTATAACACATGAATTAGTGAGAAATAAATATTAGTAAAAATTAATTTCATTGTATTTCTATTATATAATTAATTAATATTTCATATTATACCTGTTATAAATTTATTTTCTACCCACTTAAGATTTATTTTATTATAACAATCCATGGTTCCCTAACTTGTATACATTTTCCAATAAATATTGTGTCAATGAAATGGATATGGATTTTAGCAGTTCATTATATTTTACCGTAGAATCATTTTGGTTAACAAACTCATTTTTTCTCAAAGTCAACCAGTTTATGTCATGATTTGTATTTTAGGCATATGTTGAATAATCCAGTTCGTAATGAACTATATTGTTGGAATTATACATTCTTATTTATAAAATATCATCCAATCAACATGTTATAAATATCTAATAGTACTAAAAAGAAAGTTAATTATATATATTTATCATTGAAAAAAATATTAATTAAAAAAGTATATTGTTGAAGAATATATTAATTAACTAAACAATAAATTTATACATGATCTGAAATAATGTTATGGTTCATTTAATATTATAATATAATTGTAACAAGTCGAAAACATATGATATATTCCCTTTTAAATAAATTTAATCTATTTAACAACATATGATACATGCAACCATGAGTCTAAATAAACTATAATAAAGTATACCATTATAATCAAGCCTTTAAATTTTATAGTATGAATAGGAATATTTATTATATAAATAATATATTTTAAAACATTTATAGTAAAAAATCATTTGTCATTAATTGATTAGAATTAAAAATAATAATAATTTGAAAATAAATGAAATGCTTCCCAAAAAACATTTTATATGCATGTAATGTGTTTTTACATTGACAAATTATGATAATTATAATTTTTTATTTATTTTAAAGAAGCATATATATTATAAAATCAATAATTTTTTTCATTTTTCTTAAAATTTATTCTATGCATGGCATAAGAATAAATCAATTTTTATGCATAAAAAATTCATTATTCTAAAAGGAAGTTTCATAGTTTTTGTGCACCTATTATAAAAATAATTTTTTAAAATTTTATGAAATATATTTTAAAGATATTAAAATAAATTTTAAGTATTTTTTTATATTAATTTTAAGTGATTTTATAGTTCTTTTTGATATTTATGTTTCTATAAAAAGTTATAAACTAATAATTTTATTAAAATTTTTATTTTTTAAATCATTTAAAAAGTTTTAATTTTTTAAAAAATAATTTTAAAAGTTTCATTAACTGATATAAATTATTTTCAATGCTAGGTTTCTCATTTGAACTAATATTTTAAAAAATATATTAAAAATATATCATTACACTCGTGAAAACCTATTCTTTTGAAAACAATTTTTCATTACACTTGCGTGTTTAATTTGAAATTAAATTAATAAAATTATATGAGTGTAAATTGATAAAATACACTATATATTTGGAATAAAAATAATTAATATTATGTACTAAAGAAAAATTATTATTTCTATAATTAATAGTAAAAACAGTAAATATTTGTTACCAATATTTAAGATAAAATAGTTTAGTGGGGGTTAAACTAAAGAGTTTATGGTAAAAAGGACATAAAATTATTAATATATTCTATTAGAATAATAAATTTCAACCCTATATCACTTAATCATTTTTAATGTTAAATTTTGGTTCTTTTTTTGTTATACTATTATTTTATTATTATTTATTCTTTTATTAAATTATAAGTGGGTCATCTCCCTGACCTACAAAATGACATCCCTTAAGCCCCACATCACTAATTAATGATCTATTTGTATATAAATATATATATAATTAAATTAAAAAGATCAGCACCCAATACCTAGATTCATTTTATTTATTATAAAACCATAATATGACAGATTTGGGTATAAATGAAAAGAGGTTTTCCAAAAGAAATGAATAGTTCATAGTCCTGAATTTTAATGCCATTTCACATTCACCCTCAATTGAATATTCCTCAACCATGATTAAATAAGGAATATATTACATATAATGATATATTATTTTGTTAATTTCATAACAAACATCCTATTACTCTTCCTTCAATGGGGAAACAAAACCATTAATTGAGTGTAAGGTGAACTACTACCGCTCAATCCGACAAAAATTTATTTCCCAATGCCTCTGCTCATATAAAAATTTAATTTTTTATTTAATATAAATATATAATATATTTTTTGATTAAATTTATTTATAAAATTATAATATCCAATCTTTTTTCTTACATTAAAATCTACTTGAAAATGATAACATCGCTCGTGCATACGTGTAAAAAACTACCTCAACAAAGTGGTGCAAATATTTTTCCATCTCTATGTTATATGGATGGTAATTATTATTGGGTTGAATAAGATAATTTATTTATATAATTAATAATAATTATTTAAATTTAAATTATTATTTAACTTATTTTTTCCATGTTGTTAATTGAAAACAACC
Source organism: Viscum album (assembly GCA_963277665.1). NCBI lineage: Eukaryota > Viridiplantae > Streptophyta > Magnoliopsida > Santalales > Viscaceae > Viscum > Viscum album. The sequence goes on from OY728157.1 coordinate 790,196,956, forward strand.
CTAAGGCATACATACAACGTACCGTCTATCGAATGGTGTAATTCATTTGTCTATATATAAATTTTATTGAAGGATATATATAATGGGTATATATAACATTAATATCAGGATTATCATTTTGAGATGATGGAACCTTGATCAAATTTGAATGAATAAAACTACCAAACTAATACATTCACGAAAAAAATAAATCATCAACCGAAATGGGGATTTTAATAATGAATTGTTAAAAAATGTGATATAAGATTATATAAATCATATATGGTAATAAATATATGAATATGGTTATATAATATAGGTATTATATAGATATTATTAATTTTTTGAACATGTATAATGGAATGCAGTCATTAGATAAAAGATTTATGATTCAATAATAATTTAATCAGGATTTTTTATATTTGAATCCCTATTGAGGAAATTGTATGACACTTATCTAATAAATTTATATATTTTTATTTTCATATAAATATTTATATAAATTTAATGAATCCATTTTATTTACAATAATTATGAACCCAATAGGCCAATAGAATTTTTTAAAGAAAAATGAATTTAGATATCTCTTTAGTCAAATACCAATTTTATTCCATATCCATGTTTTTTTAAACATTCATCAATAATTTTTTCAAATTATATTACGAATGTAATTTTTTTAAACATAATTTAATTTTTAAAAAGTAAAATATTAAATAAATCATTTTTGGTTTTTGTAATGTGGCATTTTTGTCTTTTTTTTCAAAAGTGTGAAATATATTTTTTTCTTTTAGCTTATAAGACATGAGTATAATATCAAAAATTAATTACCACTCCACTATATGAAGCATATTATATTAGTTTATTGGGTATGTTCCCCATAATCTATTTTCAATAAAATTTACAAAATTAATATTTTTTAATTATGTGATCTTAATGTGCACATGTTATTTTCCACAATAAATATTCCAAGTGATCATTATTTTAATTTTATTCTATGATGATATCTTATAATGTTACACATTTATTTCTAGTTATATGATCTAATGATAAGATACTTATTATTTCTTTGGATAGTTTTTATTCTAATGAAATGACAATTATAAAACCCATTCCTTCTTCATCTGTCATGCTTTGATGAATTGATGAAATGATTATGACACCCATTAATTTTCCATATACTATTCATGGATGATATGTTTAGGAAATTAAATTCTTTTTCATGGGATTTGATAATTTTAATATTTTATGATCTTCTACAATATATATATTTATATGATTTTAATTATGTGATAAATGGGACTAGAATTATATACCCCTCTAATACATTCAGTAATGATGGATATATCATCATATTAATAGGGCTAGTGCGGGGAGTATCCCATTTTAGTGAGGGACTATTTTTCTGTGATAGTATACGGTGTAATCCATAGGTAAGATTATGGAAGGGGAGTAGACACAATACAATATCATCATCATTGTATAAACCTTGAATACAAAGGATGTGTTTTTTTAATTATGTGTATACCAAAAAACATGTATTATCCTCATGTTAAGTTTTCATTTATAATGTTATTTGATTTATTTATTTTTATTATATTTCAAAATTCAATGAATTCTTCCACAGACCAAAATTATTAACATGGATGTACTGGTTATAGCTTTTATATTTTATTCTAATGTTCTCATACCCATATTCTCAATTTATGTTTATGTAAACATTTAAATGTTAATTTCTTACCAATATTGAGCATCAAATTGCACCATTTCTAATTTTACCGATCCCCCATTTTGTAGAATTTTATTATGTATAATATTTCTATAAGTAATGTCTTTTATGAATAAAATTTTGGGAAATGGTGTAGTTCACATTTGAACTAGTTGTATTTATCCAATCATCCAATTAAACTATACTTATAATATTATAAAATGGTCCATTATGTTATTCTAATGAATATTCTTCTGACAAATGTAGTTTTTATGTATGAAATATATGGGTCACAATAGTTGGTATCAGATTAATTTTTAGTTGAAATTAGGAAACTAGGGTGTAAAAATGATAGTTATAACACATAGGATAAGCCAATTAATAGATGAATGTCTTATATTATCATTAATAAAGGGTTATGTTTTCCATAAAAAATATATCTATCTAGATATACCTATGGATGTTATTATAAGAGATTAATATTTCCCAAAAATAATTTTTTGATTTTATCTCTTCTATCATTCAGGTTCACGGTGAGTGTGCCCTTACTATGCACCTAGTTGTGATCACTTGAGATATAATCATAGGTTATTTCACATTTTCATTATGAATCATCTTAAAAAATTTGAATGGATAATTATAATGAATGGCCTAGGAAAAAAATATGATTCAAACAAAAAAAATAAGGTTTTATGATTTAGGAATACTAGAAAAGATAATTCTTAATTTTATGATTTTTTACTATGATTATTTTTTCCCACACTATAATTTTTTAATTTAGTCAGTAGAAAGACTCAAAAAAATGTTAATTAAAAATTTAATGAAAAATGAAATTATTTTCCTTTAGGGAAACCAAATTTTTTGTGATATAGAATGAAAAATATTATTTCTAAAATTAGAAAAATTTATCTTTCTACGAATAAAGTAAAAGTAAAAAATAAGATGTGGGTGAGCAATTTTATAATGACTCATTCAAGAGGAAACATACTGCATCATTTATTTGATCCATGAAACCACTAGTATCTAATTAATGTACTAGTAACACATAAAATACTCTCTCTATTTCCCATTGATTAAAAAATTATAAACATATTTTCTTTTTTCAATCATTTGGAAAGAGAATCAGATCAATAGTCGTATTATCAACAATATGTGGAAATTGGAAGAAATTTAATCTATTAATTTTAAAGATTTTAAATTACTATGATTCAATAAGTACATTCCCTAAATTCATCATAAGAAAAATCAAGAGGAATTCCTTAAGCTAAAGATAATGGTTGGTGATCTATTTGTTACATATGTGGAAGCTTTTACAAGACGTGAGATGTATGCCATAGCAATTTTCATCCAAAGATAATGTAATATTGGTTGATTATTATGTGGATTAAATCCATTTATTTTGTGCTATTTACTTATACGAGAAATCAATAGTAATGAATAAATCATTCAATGTACTATTAATGTTTAAATTAATAATGTATTTATACATAAATCATAGGGATTATATAAGAAAACAATTATGGAAGTCCATGAAAAATATAATAAGTATAGATTAAAGAATTTTTTCCATTGTTTATACTCAATTTGGAAAACTAAACAAAGATAAATATTCAATAAGGGGATCAGTAAATTTAATATTATTGAATTTATAGTCATTTTGAAATTGAATTCTTATGTGATGGGAAGAATTTAGCTAATGATACGAATAGAGAGAATAATCCACAAAATTACCACCCAAAAAAATTTATTAAAATGAAATGAGAATGGTAATTATGTTATCTTGTGCACATATATGATGGTTAATGATGATGATTGATGTCAAAAAACTCTAATTCCTAATGATAATGGGAAATATCATGTTATTAATATATTTTTTAAGGTGTAAAATAACTAAATAGTGAATGGTACCCTCACCAACCACTGTAAAACATATAATTTATTATTTGACTCTATATTAATCAACACATATATATTTGAATAATCTGTTACATTTATAGAAATTCCACACCAAGATTTAGATATTGAATTAGTAAAGGAAGACCAAAATCAAATTTCGATCCCATCTCAATTCTACGATTCATCTCAAGTTTAGTTGTGAGAATGTTCTTACTATAAATCTAGATTTTCACCATATAGTTTAAATTGATTTTATCATAGGTGTGGATTACATTTCTATATATAAATTATTTAAAATGTTTCAATTATAGTAATTCATGATTTATATTTTGAACAAACATATGATTTTCTATAAGTGAAATGATAAATATAATCAAAAAATTGAATTTAAATACACTAAATGGGCCTTGATTTATATTATGAAGTGGTTTCTTTCTCATATAGATCTGTAGAAAGTCAACTTTGATGGAATACAATTTTTGATATTTTTTTACTTTTTTTATCAAATATTTTTCTATTTTCCACTTAATCATGAAGTTGAGTTATAAATTGAACACATAACTATTGATAAAAATAATTCAAATTCTCCGAATAGAATGGTCTTTATTGTGTTTCAATAATATTATAAACGACACTATTGGAATCGTGAAAACTTATTTATTCACCCAATTTCATTACATTGGTGAGTGCTATATCATTTTATTAATATGAAACACAGATAAATGTCAATCTATATTGATTATGGAGAATATAAAAAGATCACTATAACTACAAAGAATTCGATACACTATACTAATGAACTTCAAGATCAACATTGTAGATCTAAACTAACTTCTATGTTTGATATGCATTCTGGATATCATTAATTTAGGGTCATTAATATTGGTATTCCCAAAATGATATTATTTACATGGGTAGATGTCATGAATTTACAGTGAATAAATTTTTTATTATTAATACCTCAGTGTCTTTATGGAGTTATAGAATTGTGAATTCAATTATTACCTTGAATATTTTGTCGTAGTTTTATAGATGATAATATTATTTGTTCCAGGTTAATGTAATTCCATGATGATAATTGTGGATTATATTAACTATCTTATTGAAGAAGAATATATTTATGAAATTTTAAATATTTATATTTTGGATAAAGTAAGACCATTTTTGGTTTATATAATATAACTCGAGGTTGTATCAACAGATCCATAAAAGATAATTGTAATTTTACTTTATTCCATACCATCCAATGTAAATGATAAATGTATTATTCTTGGGTTGGAAGGTTATTATTAGTCCTTTTTGAAGAATCATTCAATGCTATTCAATCCACTTAACTTTATTACTTGTATGGGATACACATTCCAATGATCACACGAATTATAATAATATTTTAAGGATCTAAAGAGAATGTTATATAATAATATGTATTATATTACCATGTAGTGGATAAGGGTTTTTAATATATAGTGATTAATCTAAGATGGAACTGGGATTAAATCTAATGTAGTGTTTTATGGGGATAAAATATGTGTCATGGAAAGAAGATTTTAATAAGATAATTTTCATAACTAGTGATTTGTATTCATATGTGGTAATTTTGGAATTAATTATATTGAGGAATTAACATTATGAAAAAATATGAGACACATATACTAATCGTAAAATTTTAATGTATATTTTTTCATAGATATATTTTAATATTCATCATAGATGTTGGTTGGATCTAATTAAGTACTATGCCTTCTTAATACATTACATCACTATAAAAGAGAACAAGGATATACATTCTTAAAATAAAAAGCATCATGATATATTATCTATGATGAGGGTCATGAAAATAATATGTATTTATTTGTTTTCAAAAGATAGATCACAAAATATTGAAGGAAGGGGATAAATATTATCATTATTAAATGAGTGTTCTACTATCTTTCCTTAGTATTATTAATGATATTTTGAATAAATATGTAGATCTATAAAGAAGATGAGGATTTTTTATGGGTTAAAATTTCATTGTGATAGAATTATTTTGTTCAAGAATCATGTTCCGGTTACATCCGTAGTAGATACAAATAAGGATCTATTAATGGAGGATCATAGTAATTTATTCTCTCTAAATCATGGATTTATGAAGATGTGTCTAGATTTAAAATAGTATTTTTGATGGAATAAAATAAAAATAGATATTCATGGGTATGTATCTCCGTGGATGGTATGCCATATTTTTAATGGAATAAGAGAAATATATAAGAGGATTTTAGAAAAATTTCCCACACCACATTGAAAATGGAAGAAAATTACCATAAATATTTCCATTTGACTCGCCAAAATGATTAAAATCCATTATGCTATTTGGGTTGTAGTAGACAGCCTAAAAAAGATAGCACACTTCATTTTTATTAGATAATATTTCTCTGTTGATCAGATTCCATGAATATATATTAATAAATTATTATGGATTCATGGTGTCCCACACTCTATTTTATATCATCTGGATTTGAGGTTCACATAAAAATTATGGCGACATCCTCATTTGCCTCTAGATACATAGTTTAGTTTTATCATGGGATATCATCCATCAAAATATGGTTAGTGTGGGAGAAACATTCATACACTATCACATATTTCAAGATCATATTTTATGGATTTCAATTGGGTTTAGGATAAACACTAAAATCGTTTTGAACACTCTTATAATAATACCATTCAGTCAATAATTTTTATAGATCCCTATACAACCCTATATGTAAATATGTTTAGAACATTATTTTAATTGGATAATATTGAACAATGTATGTTATTGGATCCTGAGAAATCTAATTAAATGGTGGATAATGTTGGAACCATTCATCTACACATCAATGTAGATCAGAGTCGACATAATAGTCACATTTATTGTCATTAGTTATATAGAGATTTTTATTTTATTTAAATGTTGTTTAATAGAATATCTCTACAGAATAATTTTAAGAGATTCAGATAGAAAGTAAATATGTACATTTGGAATATTTTCTTTATTAAGATTTTGGATCATGTAGGGATCTTACTTATTTTCATGGATCTTCCAAAAATATTCTCTCAAGTTTATGGTGTGTTCCATGAATATCCCTTGAGAAAATATATACCCAATACATTACGTGTACTAAAAATAGAGTTCATACAAGTAAATTATGGTCATTATTATAAATCAAAACCTCTATTAATATAGTAATTTATAGATAATTTGTTATAGAACAAAGACACTCAACAGTTTAATATTACTAGGGAGAATATTATCTTCAAATAATATACCTATGAACATTATGAATTGATGAGACAATGATATACACATTTTTTATCAAATTGATGGACATTAATTGGATAAATATATTTTATGATGTGTAGAATGTAACCCCATTATTTTTTAAATTATTTTTCTATATAAATAAATTTTATCTCTTTAATAGATAGTGATACATGTAACCCTGAGTCTAAATGAACTCAAATATAGTATAGTTTTAGAACCTATCAATAATTCGGTTGGTTTGAAAATGAATAATGAAAAATGGTTATTATATGTTTTATAAATTTATATAATAAATTCAATTTTTTTAGTTGATTTGAAATGATAAAAATATTTATTGAATATAAAAAAACTTTTTCTCTGAAATAATATTTTTATGTGAGATATATTTTTCAATATTAATAAATTAAATTAAATAATATTTTATATAAATTTAAATAAAATTATAAATTATATGGTCAATCAATTGTTTTATAATTAATTTTAATTTTTTTCCAATGCATTGGAATAGTGTAAATTCAGTTTTATGCTTTAAAATATATTTTTTCTAAAAAGTGGTATCATCACATTTTGATGATTAAACATGAAATATGTTGTTACCAATATAATGATTTTTATTAAGAAAATGATCATATTTTTACACAACAACATGTAAAAATAATGTTTGAGGGATTTTTTTATAAATTTTTAAAAGTAATAATTATTCAATGTATAGTGAAAAATACTAAATTTGATTGAAAAAAAGACATTTCATTAAAAAAAATTTGAATGAAAATTATTTTGTAATATTTTTTTAATCAATAATCGTCATATAATGTTATTATTAAACCAATTTATGGATTTAGATTCAATTTTATATGGAATTTTCATATAAATATTTTTTATTTTTTGGAAACCTTTTCTTGGGAAAAATAGTTTTCACTGTATATGGTCAATAAGTTTTAAATAAAACATTTCACATTAAATAAATTAAATTTTATAAAATAAATTTCATGTTTTGAATAAAAATAATAAATACAATGTTATATTGGAATTTTATTTGTTGTCTTCATGCATAATAACAACAGTAAAAATAGGTTTGTATGGTTAAAGTTATAACATGTTTACATGGGTTAAAGTAAAGAGATAATAGAAAAAATGGCCCCAAAACATTTATAATGTATATTATATGGCCATATATAAACTATATATTATCAAATTTATTTTAATAGTATATATTGGTCCTTGTTTTGAAAAATTACAAAATCTATTATATTCATTTTGAAAAGAATTCATTTGTGTCCTCTCCCCCACTTATCAAGGTATACTGGATCTCCTCACATATCCACATTTAAAATTCATTTGGTTAATAAAATTACTAAAAAACACCTTACATACATAATAAATTTGAAATAGGGTCCTAGTTTGTATTGTAATAGTACCCCAGTAATGATTGAGTCATAAAAATAATGTAGTTTGTTGAATAAGGGATATAATGCTAAAGAATGTGATTTCGTTTTTTAATTTACCAACATCAAATATTTGTAAACAAGGATGAGATAAAAAACATTATATTTTATTTAATAATATGTTATTAACTTAATGAAATAACCTATATCAATATCCTCATCCATCAAATTGGAAATAAAAAAATTGACCTTGTGTAAGGTGGACTACCACCCCCCCAACTGATTATTTCATATTCAATCACCACCTCTCAGGGAAAGATATAATGTTTGTTTTAATTTCTATATAAAATATATATTGAAATATTTATACCCTTATAATTAGAATACCACATTTACCTTTTTCCCATCAAATATAATTGAAAACAATAATGTCTCCTGTGTATACATGGGGACATTAGCCTCCACGAATTGATGTGAATAATTTTTCATTTATATTTTACATGTAGGGTAATAATAATTATTGGATCAATATATATTATTAATATGATAAAATAATAATTTATTAATGAGAATTATTATTGAAAATTATTTCATTACGTACATGAATAAATGTAAAAAATGATCATGCGTATATACGACCTACCGTCTCCAAGAATGGAGTAATTTATTATATATATATATAACATTTATGGATGAATATAAATATTATAATAATAATATAAATATTATATTTATATTATTATTACCATTATTTAAATGATTTAATGTTGATCAAAGTACATGTACGAAAACTAAAAAACCATAATATTCAAAAAAATGAATCAGTTATAACCCTAAGTAATGATTTTAGTAAAGAACAATTAATAAATGGGTGATTAATGGATATAAGTAATCATATATGAATATATAATATATTTTTAATATATATATAATTATTATACATGAGGCTGTAATACGTATGAATGATGTGATACCTGAGGTAAGGGATTTTATTTTAGTCCAATTTTTATCAGGCTTATTTGTACTTGAATTTACATTAATGAAGCATTATGGTCGTTTAAGACAAAAACATATAATTTTAAACACTTATATTTTATAATATATATTAATTTTTACCGGATCATATTCCTCTGCTTATTACTCAAGTTTCCAAAATATTATTTTTTACGGAAAGCCTACGTAATTTCTATTTCTAGTTGAAAATCATATGTCTGCAATGTTGTTATTTTCGAAAAATGGGTTCAATGATGTTTTAGTTTTCTCCAATGATTATTTATATTCAATATTACCAATAATTAATTTTGACATTGTTTCTTAAGAGTAATCTTCCATTCATTTCCAAAATGATTTACTCTTAATGTTTTTATGAAATTGAAAAATTGATTTATTATATTATCCTATATGATAAGAATTGGATTTACCAGCATCAAATATATTCGAGGATCTGTATATCCCTTTACTATAATAAAAGATTCCAATAAAAAAATTTCCCAAAAAAGTTTGGATATTTATATATTATAAAAAATTTATTTGAATGTGAAAAGGATATTTTCAACCAGAAATATTCCAATGAATCTTTAATGTAATTTTAATATAAGATGAAATATAATGATGTTACTAATGGTTAAATGGAGATATAATTTAATGATAACATATTTATTTTTTTCTAGATGGATTATTATTTTCATAAAATGTGTTTTATTATTCTTTACCCTTTTCCACGAGTAATGATATGATGAATTGGTGAAATGTTTATGAATCAGGTTTCTTTTAGATGGGAATTTTCATGATGAAATATTTATGAAACCATTTTTCACATGTTTTGATATGATTAATTATTTATTAACTTTATTAATACATAAAAATATGTATATATATGATTTTAATAATTTTATGGTTGTGACTATAATTATATATCCCTATAATTCATTAGGTTAATATGAACATATCATGTGATAATGAGGAGTAGAATAAGGATTGAATCTAGTGTTATAGGGGACTCTGGCCACTATGAAAGTCTCATGGGTGAACCTATATACTACGATTATTATTTATGTAGTGAGCCCAATCCACTAGGATAGTCTTACCCTTAATCCTTGAATATTAATGAAATTAATTTCTTGGGTTTTCTCTATGACATAATCGAATGTACTATGCATATGTTATGCTCTTATAGCTCATTTTATTTGATTAATTCATGATTATTGTATTATAAAGATACAATATTTATTCCATGATTCCTGATTATGCTATATTTTTTACAAGGCATAGTTTTAAAATTTTATTCACATGTTCTCATACACATATTATCATTATTTGATTTTTTGATCACCAATATATCCCTTGTAGAACCATACTAGGCATAAATGCTCACACATTCTGATGTTTCCTTTCCATAGGATGTGCAGAAAGGTTTTCTGTATGAAATTATAATGAAGGGTGATATTTATGAAGAATTTAGTGGTTAATAATTTAGCCCACCTATGAACCATTTTTATGTGTCCAGTCTTTCAAATCCATTATAATGATATACTTATCGTATGGAGTATTATTCTATTTTAATGAATATTAATATATTAGGATAATATATATGTATGAAAGCATTTGGACACTATCATAATGACTAATAGAAAAAATATTCTTATAAAAATAAACAAAATATGTATATATTAATTATATTAACAATAACTTTTTGTTAAAAACATAAAAATATAATCATTTACCCATTTAATGAGTTCAAATTTTTGTATTCCCACTGAAAAATTGGATTAAAATATTTTATATTTTTGAGATTAATGGAGGGTTTTGTGGAATAATATAATAAATATCATTATATATTTTTTGAACCAATATTTTACAATGGTCTCATTCACATCAATTAATATGGTAATTCAAAGATTCTATTAACAACACAAATTTAATATATATTGTTGAATCATGGTGTCATACCGCATAAACATTATTGGGATAAAAATTATATTACTATATAATTATTGAAAACATATATAATGTGGTCTAGTTCATCAATAGATAAATCATTGTTCAAACCATTATTATTTCATAGAGGGAATTATGGTGTGAATTTGGTTTTGAATTCGGTTGTGGCCATTATGCTCACCAATCGTATCAACAAACTATTTGAAAGATTGAATTTTTGTGTGATATTTTTCATAACACCATGATGTAGATATAGTTCACACACTTTTATGAAGTATAATATATTTTTATTTCAATCTACACATCCAATTAGTCCATTATTAAATATAAATTCTTGATTATAAATATTTTAAAATTTTCAAAAAAAGAGTTACCCCATCGAACTTACATTAATGATGTTTTATTATTCTAGTGGAATAAAAAATATTATTATAATAAAAGAGAATATAAAAAAGCATTACTAACATAATTTTATCTCAATCAATGATTCAATTTCCAAACTAATTATTTAAAATGAACAAGATTTTTTTAATAGATATGTATATTGGATAAATATCTATAAGAGTGATCATCAAAAATTATTTAAGGGTTTAATCATTTCACATAAATATCTATTAGTAACTATAAATTTTGAAAATATATTAAAATAATAAACCCATTTTTTATTCTGGAAATTTAATATATATTTTTCTATAAACCACGACATTATAATATTTGAACATTCTCTTCAAATATAAATAATTTGACCATCGAAATTAATCTTCCGTTTAACATCATTTTCAGTAAAATATTGACCATAAAATATATCTAATATAAATAAATTCATGTATCAGATAAACTATATTTCACATTAAATATTTGGATTATCCTCGGTCATCATTTTTTAGAAATGGTTCCCACTGTGGTTGGTCCATGAACATAACTTGGTGGCATTACTCAAGTTTGTTTTCTATCTCTATGAACCATGATTTAAATATTTTAATGTCTACGATTTTTTATCATTTTTTATTTTAAAATAACTACATACATCAATCCATTATAGTTTGGTACACCCTGTAGCATAAAATAGTCACTACTGTCCAGAACAATTGATACAATTATCATTTCCATGTTATGTTATCTTGTTTTACATATAAAATGGATGAAACAAATATCATTGGACAACATGTGATTTATTTAATTTGAGGGCCCATCTATGCTAATGATATGGCATATATCAGTTTCATAATATCAAAAGGAAAGATAATAGATCTTGTGAATGAAAAATAACATTATTGGGAACATGTTATCTGGATAAAAAATTAAAAATATTTTAAAGGCTTTATCTATTAATTCTTGAATGATATCTATGTAATATAGAAATAAAAACATATACCAGTATGAAGATTGATTATAAGAAAAAAAGGAATAAAATATATCATAACACATCAATCAAATATAAAAATTAATACTAAAACAATTAAATATAACCATATATGAAATATATTACAATAACTATCATAAACAATGATACATTGGAATGTGAATTACCCTATTTCATATTGAATAATAAAAATAAAATACTAAATATATAATAAGGATAACATCTAGAAATCACCATTTTCTAATAAAATTGTTTCATATCTTATAACCACCACCTAACATGAATCAATATCTAAAAATAATTTATATTTCAATGAATAACCATTTACATAACATATAACAACAAAATGTTGAAAAATACATATTTATGTGTACTAATCACATAATATTCATAACAATTCATTATTAAATCACATAAATGGTAGATATAAAATACTACAATCAAATTCTTATTTTCATCTTAATTAAAACAAAACAAAGAGGATCATCACATTAATTCATTTATCCTTGGTTAAAAATTTACCATTAATAAACTATCATGAATTAATATTATAATGAATGGATGATATTAAAAATAAATGAAATGGGTTTTAAATTAAGAATTTTTAAATATTCATATTGAGGAAGTAGTAGTAATATTCAAGATATTAACAACACTATCATGTTATAAAAATAGTAAATAGTATAAATAACTTTTTATTTTGATAATATATAACCAATGATAAAAAACACAAATATTATAACCTTTATAAAACTGTAATTAATATTTATTACAAATATTATTAACAAAACAAATTAAAATAAATATGAACGGGAATACTATAGAAATATGTTTTTAAAAAAGAAACCAACATCATGGGAACAAGACAAAGGTGAATAGGTTCTAGATACAGAACTATTCATGGACTAATTAATATCCATATTTCCTAGCTGGTAAGATAATAGAATCTAGGTAGTAATAGTAAACTTTTTGTTAAAATAACAATCCTATGGAAAATAATATAAAAGATATGAAATCTCAAATTTTCTATCCCTAAGATGAAATATTTCCTTGGGGTAATCATCCTATGTTTCTTCATAAGTATATGAAGATCCCAATATAAACCGAATAAAGTAGAGTTATATTATGCATAACCATGAACATAAAAATATATATAATATATAACAACATATTAAGAAACCAAAAATCATAACACTTATTATAAAAGAAACCACTTTATTAGGAATAAAAAAATAAAATCAACTCCTTATTGGGATAATTCTCTCATCACAATATATTATTATTATAAAAGGTGATTTTAGATAATTTAACAACGTATCTCATTTCATAGGTAAAAATAAACTAGAAATAACTTATTATTAACTACTAAGTTGGATTTCACACAATATTTATAGAAAATATGTCATAAAATAAACATTTAAAACTAAATCAAGGAATCATTATCAAATCATTCAAGTAAATAGAAAAAAACCAGAATAACCATTACATTTGAGTAATTGTATTAAAATGTGTTTATTTTATTTAAAAAAAAATATGATAAAAACATCCCTTGATTATTAAGATTCCAATGCAAAGATACTGTATGAAATTTATATAGTCACATGATGAATGAAATATATATGAAAAATGATTTTGATAATAGAAACTCTTTATGTACCCGTTGATCTTGGAGAACCCAATGGATTATGATGGAATGTTTTTATTAAATATTATATCCATATTTTTGGGGTTGTGAGGAATATCTAATTAAATAAAAACATTGATGAAACCCATAATTGATAAAGATAATCATGGAAATGGAGAACATGAATTGTTGTATTTAGTTTGCAGTTCTAATGGGTCATATACACACAAGATACAAGAAATTGTTAACAAGAGATTTAATAATAAATTTTAAAATGGTTATACATGATTTCATGTAGTTATTAATGAACTATTGTACTTAATATTCATGATATATTAAATATGTGGAAATATATAATTATTAATCATATAAAAAACAAATTAAATTTTATTTATATACTATTTTGAATTATATTATATACATTTTTAGTAGATAGGAAAAAATATATCTGATGATTGATGTGATAGATTATAATGATGAAAATTAAATGTTTTGTGGGAAAAAATAAATTTTGTTACATTTTAAAATGATAAAACATCATGAGGTTAACATGATCCATAATCATATATTTAGTGCTGAAATTGAAACATTACACATCTGATTAGATTCAAAATGAAGTAATATTAGAGTAAAAATCAAATATCAAATTTATAAATTAAAATTATTTCTCAAAAAAATTAAATAACCTAGAACTCAAAGGATTAATGTATATAGATATTAAATACACACACACCTTATTTTTAAAAAATGTGAATATTTTCTATAGTCACAACACACTAGACCCCTTCAATAACTTCCAAACATATATTATTTGTCATATCATTGGGAATAGTGACATAAGATAGGGGTCAAATTAGAACCATAGTGTGATTAAAAATCATATATAATAGTCATTGATCACAAGTGATAATATTTGAAGAATATTTTTTTGACAAAATATTCAACATAAAAAGTCATAACGTATATGGTTATTAAGAATTACCATTAGGAATAATTTTTCTTCAAATAACCTGAAACAAAGAAATGAATAAATTTAATTATGTGGTATAACAGTAAAATTTAACAAAATATATGTATCGTAACCCATAAAAACATGTACCTTCATACATTAAAACATGCAATGTGCTAAAAAATTGTAAAAACCAAATTCCATGTGACAAGATTTCAAATCTAGGGATTCATATTTTATCACCAAAATACATTAACATATTTTAAATAGAGAATAATTTAAATATTCTTATATCTTTCAAAAAACAAAATAAGGAGTAAGATTGCAATGCATGAACCAACTGGTTTAAACAAAACACTACTTATTAAAATTTTACAAAGTTAGTTATATTCTATCACTATAAGAAAAAATTTATAGAATGTTTATATTATATATATCCAATAAAATAATTTTACATTCATTAAATATATTTTATAGTGATAAGATAAGAAAATTCAAAATTTTACACAAAAAACCACATTTTAATTATGTTAGTTTGGTCGTCTTTTAATGGAAAACCTATTCTATTTTTTTTTGGAAATTGTATAAATTTTACATGTCCATAACATTTTATAAGAAATATTAATGTTAAATTTAATTTTGAGTAAATTTTGAGTATTTTTTTAGAAATAATTAATTTTTTTTGATGAATAGACAAAAAAATTAATTTGAATTAAGGAATTTAATTTTCAACTATTTTATTTAAATGTATAAATTATATTTATGGTTACATTGAAATTTAAGTAGATAATTTTTCATCTATTTATCCAATTTATGTCATTGTAATGAATTTTATATTGAAATTGGATATATATTCATTGAAATCATATTAATATTTTTAATTAAAAAACAGTTTTCTCACTTCTAAATGATTAATTTTAAATTAATATCTACCTCATATATGATTTGTATTTTTAAAAATGGATTGTATATTTTATTATCTGATTAATTAATAATTTATAATAATTTAAACTTGATTTCTTCCAAAAAAACTAGTAGTGAATGTGAAAAACAATAATTTCAGTGATTCGGAAAAATATTGGGTTAAAAATGGACTAAAAGATAAATATAATGCAAAAAATAACATAAAATAATTTAAAAAATAAATTTTATATCCATATATGAAGTATATAATTTATTATATCAAATTTGGTTCCTTATTTGAGACACATGAAATGGATAAAACATTGGTGTAATTCCCTATTCAATATTTACAAAAACAGTCACTCCCCCACAACAGTAAAAAGACACTCACCACTCCCACTTATTTACACATCATAATAACATTGAAATCTGAGAATATGGTAAATAATAATCATCCAAGATTACAGACATAAACATAGAGTCCTATATTTATGATTAAATTCATCTAAGGATTAATTTTGGAATAAACAAGAAGCAGTTACCACAAAAGATGTAACATTCTCCAAAAATAGCTTTTCTTTCATTTATTTATAAAAAGTATAATTTATTTTTAAATATTTAATATATAATATATTAGTTAAAGTAAATCTTATGATAATTCTCATTCTAAAATTTTAATGAACAATTTTGAACACATCCATCAAATGGGACATGCAATCATCATTCCTGTGTACGGAATACTACCACACCACGAACCGATGTTATTCGTTCATCAATTTAACACTTTTAATGGAAGGATATAATTTTGGATTTATATTATATATATAATATATATATGGTATTTAAAATATATTTATTGTTTTTTGATTACTATGATACTCGTACCTTTATTCTTTCTATTATGTGGCAATACGTTCACATATTTTTAGGAGGTGACAACTATGACTTCTCAAAGCGATGTCAAACGTTCACACTCTAAATAGAATATATAATTGATGGTCTTAATAAATATAGTGAACATATATGACATAAAAATGATACAGTAATTATAACACACACACACACATATATATTTATTTTAGTTACATTTCACTATGTTAATAATGAAAAAGAGATGGATGTAACGTTAATGTGTATGTATGGAATACCATCTTTGTGAATAATTTATTTTATTTGATTTGTCAAAATATAATGGATTTTAAAAAATTAACATATATTAAAAATATATATGAAAATATAATAATGGTTTACAATATAAATTTTAACAAACCACGATCTATGTAATATTAATAATAATAACATGTTACTATATACTCAAAAAAACAATGAAATTAGCACCTCTAACTGTAATATTAATAATTGAAAATTAGAAAATGGATAATAAGATTTTACAAGAAGATAATATATGATACTATAAATATGAATATGGTTCTATTATAAGTTAATAACATTATTAAAACCATAATAAATTATTTTAAACAATGTTCAACCAAAAGAGACTGTGTTGTTTAGGATTCTTATATCACTTTTTCTTCAATGAGGCATAAACCATTTTAACAAATACTTTATTTTGGGTGTTGTCTATACGTACCGAATTTTATTTAATTTCCTAAATAATAATATATTCAGATTATTTGGATTATTATTTGGATTTTTTTCTTTCTTGGGGATTATAATTCCAAAGATACCATGTAGTAAGGTATTTTTATCTCACATTTTACATATGTGATAAATATGTCTTATTCACCTCTTACTTCTTGTTTCTGGTGTATATACTTCACCTTTTGGTATATTAAATCATGAATCATTCTAAATTAATGTTATTTAAGGATTTAATTTTAACTATCACATTCATGAGGTTTATACTTTAAAATTACCATGTAGAAAAAAGGTATTATTCAAAAATAACATACTTTTATGATTGATAACATTCTATCGAAACATTCATTTAATTTTTTTTCACTTTTTTTGTAAATAAAATTTATATTAAATATCCATATTATTGTGAAATGGATGTAATTATTTCGTAAACTATAAATCTATTTAAATACAATTTTTCACTATGAAGGTTACTTGATTTACATGGGAATATTGAAATATATGTAACTTTTACCAAATAAAAGTATTTGGTAAGGAACTTTTTTTTATGAATTTAAGTTAATTATTAAATATATGTTGATTTATTTTGAAATGTAAGACATGTTTTTGGGGACCATTTATTGCATGAAATTCTTTTTGGGGGCCATTTATTTTAAGCCCCACAGTGCAATGATAGTATCATGTGACGAATTAGTTGGAAAAATCAATTTTCATTGAAATATATTGTTAATAAATATTGATGGAAATGGTTTCTTGTTACTAATAAAAATCATTTCTAATAATTTATAATATGCATTAATGAGAATTCAGTTATTATTACGATATATTTATGATTTTGTATTTCACATATACATAGATTCTTTTAATTCATTTCTTAATGATAAAATGAGAAGTGTTTCACTTATTTATTATGCCACGTTGACATGGAGTTATCAATATATTTAAATGGATTTTTTATTGAGTTATTTATCATTTTAGGATGATTATTATAAATTTTATAATTATTTCATCCATTTATCTTATACTTATTAATCATTTAAACTCATCCTTATTTTGTTTCCTTTATACAAGTTATGAATAGTAAAACATTTAATGATAATTCAATGATACATTTTATTTCAATTTATTATGTATCATTTTTTTTCTATTTTCCAGTGTAATATTGGTATCATGAATGTAATATGGTATTCTTAAACATATAAACAGACATGAACATCATGTATTGATTCATTGTAATCATTCTTATGTGATATAGTAATGCACTTTCTCTGGGCATACTAGGGTTGGGTCAATATTGTTTGTATCCAATAATGTTTAGTAGAAACCATTGAAATTAGATT
The DNA here is from genome assembly GCA_963277665.1 of Viscum album. Classification (NCBI taxonomy): domain Eukaryota; kingdom Viridiplantae; phylum Streptophyta; class Magnoliopsida; order Santalales; family Viscaceae; genus Viscum; species Viscum album. The sequence continues at coordinate 790,215,922 of OY728157.1, forward strand.
TAGGATAAAATATATTATAAAACATAAAATTAAAGTATAATTTAAGGATATGTATATAAAAACATCATAATCTTTGAGTTAGATATATATTATTTGGTATTTCCTAGAAAAACAACCATGAATGGATACTACACATTGACATGGTTTTGGCATAGATGCACCTAGGGGTAACTACTATATAAATTTGTATCAGTAAAAACATGATCATAATATGGGACATTAAAATGATCCTTACTATATAGTTGGTTTATAGTCCTGGGTGATATGCTTCAGATAATTATGATTTTATTTATAAATGATAATGAAGGATTTAATGTAAGTATATACACAATGAAATCAAATTTTATTTTTCTATTCTTCACATGAAATAATTATTTTATGTGACATAACATAATTGAAATTATACATAATAATATTAAAGAAAGATATAGTAGATGTAGAAATTTAGAAATGAAATATGGAATGATTAATGGTATTAATATTCATCAAAAAATGTATATATTTCCCTTCTGAATAATCCAATATAGCCTATATAAGATTTCAGAAAACTATAAAAATATTAGGGTAACATAATCTGGTGATAAAGAATGACCTTTCCCGAGGTGATCAATAAAGTAGATAGATAGATTCTCTAATGTTGGAAGTATTTGTGTAGTAGAAACCCCCATCATATACGGGTACTACTAATGTAATTATTTTTGAGAAATGTATTCAGACTCTAGATATGATATACTTGGCCATATAATATAGTCTAATGTACAACGATAGACTTCCATTTTTTTATAAATGGAGATAATTAACTATGGTGGTTCGTGATCTAGATTACTAGAAGAATTTAATAAATATAACTGATGGAATATATGACTTTTAAGGATAAATTATTAAATAAATAAATCTATGGTGATCAAGATTTTTAGATATAGATAATTATCCATATATTATAACAAAAGGAATAAGAAATAGTTGTAGATGATGAAGATAAAACTACATGGTTATCCCGGTATTCTACATATTATATATGCAATATGAAGTGAAATATTGGACACTTCATTAAAGGCCTTAAGATAACTATTATAAGGGATCTGGTTTGTCACACTTTTTCATTATATGATCAAATATATTCATATTCCATTAATATCTATAAGGAATTCACAATATCCTACACATTAAAAGGGTGAAAAGATAACATTAGGTTTTCTAAACATCATGAAAAAGGGATTACGTCAATGAAGAAAATGTTAATAATGAATTCCCTTTCTTTGGAGAACTGTGGAAGAAATCACTCTTTGAAATAAATAAAGAGACTGAAATTTTTTTATAGGTGTAGAGGAAATGGTCATCATATTAAAGAATACAACATGACAATGAAAGGACTGATATTTAGTGTTTCACCTATATATTTATGGGGAACTCCTAAAATGAATTCCCCATGCATCAAGTGAATCTACTATAATAGCAGCTAAGGGTAGATGGATAGGAATACACAATCACTATAATAGAGGTATAAGTACTAAATAATGCGGTGGAAGGTAAATTAATCATTTCATAAAATTTACATAATATCATATTTCATTCTAGATCATTATTGTAATGGCCCGGACCTCTCTGGTCCATTACTTTGTGAAAATGTGGTGTTGGAGGTGTTCTGGGAGTTCAAGGTGACTTATCCCCAACATTTTTCCAAATTTCCCTTTCTGTGAATAGTATTTCCAGTTTTATGAACAATAGCGGTAGGTGAACAGTATTCTTTCAGTGAGGTTCAGTGAATAGTGTTCTAAAGGTGAGGTCTCACAGTGACGTTTTCTTTTATTTTCCGAATTTCGAGTATGTGAACAGTGTTTCCAGCTTTCTACTGTTTCACCCCATTGATGTTTCCATTGACATAAAATGCATTTAAAGCCTTATTTTAAATACTCTAAGGCCAATTCAAAGGCCATAACTCCTAAATTAATTATTCCTATGGCTTAGGATGTTTATACTTGGTCAAATAGTGTGGGTTAATGTGTTCTGCTTTTATTGGGGAATTAAGTGTATCTTAAATCGTCGCCCCATTAAATCTTCAAAAAGGGACAAGATATCTTCATCTCTTGTTCTTACTCATTTTTATTGGCTATGAGACGCTAGAACCTTTCACTACTTCCCATAGGATTTGCACAGGAAATCATTACTCCTAGGATTTTTTCTGTCCTGTTTTGACACTACCAAGCTGTATTGATCAATCTTTGATATAATGTATGTTGTATCATTCTTTTAGGGTTCATCTTCTCTTATTTCTCCTTTCCATATTATATCATGTAATATCCATGCAACTAATGGTGTTTTATTGGGGTTTGGTTGGTGTTGTGGTACCATGTCATCCTTGGTGGATGTCATTTTCGCGAGAGGAGGATTGTGACCGATTGTGTGGATAAAGAACATCAAGAACTGTTAAGGTAGCGGATTCATTACGTTCTTTTTATTTTAGGTGCAATTTTATTGTTAGCATGTTTAATCCTATTGGATCACAATGGAATTGACATAATAAATATTTGAACTAGATAAATAAATTGATATCTATCATATGTTATTGGATCTTGTTTTGCTAGATAGTGTGATATCTATGCTTGCTTTGTTTAGCTTTCTGTTCTTGATGGAAATCGGTTAAGAACATAAACTAGGATTATTTAATAATTGTTGTCTAATGATAAGAGTCATGAAAACGAATCTGGTTCTTTTTGTAATTTGATGATTATCAAATTAGTGCAATAATAATGCTTATTTATTTGTGATAACTTACTAATTAGGTTCTCCAAATTTGGAACCTACGTTTAATAAATATTTTAATTCAAGATGGATTAAATAACTTCTTGTTCGATAATTTCTAATAGGATTCTATGTTACCCTCTTGACTACTAAAGGGCCAAGAGCCCATTGATGTGATGTTTCTTTTCCTGCTGCTTGTGCTGTGATGTGAGCCTGGATGGCTGTTGTGATATGTGGAGGCATGAAGACATTTAGTTGTGGCAGTAGATGACGCCTAGAGTGCCGAGATGCATCAGTTTATGCATGTGGGTGTCAGGGAGGACACCATGGATGATGGAATGGGATAGATGTGATTGTTGGATGCTTGCTGATTCTCCTTGGATGTTTATATTCTTTACTATTACACACTTCTCAAGGTAGCTGGTCTTACTTACCCTTCTTCCAAAAGAGGCGATGACACGCGGGGTATTCCACATGCTTTCCGTGATTATATTCTCAAGGAAGGATGGTTATATGCTCTTGCTATAAGCAGAAAATACTCGACGAGTATTACATATACTCACCGCGTTGAGACCCTTTGAGTTAGTTGCATTGGATGTTTTTGTAGAATACCAGGGAATATGGGAAAGTAATTATGTAATAAATATTTGAATAAATGGTGTTTACTCATGGGTTTGGAGTTCGCTGGAACTTAATGATGAAGTTTTACTTTTCAAATGGATAGTTGACCTGGGTGTGTTTCTAATGAAATTTAAAGTGCAATTGTTCATGGTTAATTATTGAAAAAGAATTAATTAACGTATAGTGGAACTGACAAAAAGGGAATTATGTATTCTAATAAATCACTTTAAATGGTTGTGTTCTTATAGGATACATAATATTAGAAGTAGCAGCCCAGAGTCTGAGAGACGTTAGCTGTAGTTGTGTTTAAGACTAGGTAATTCCCATAGCGTGGTTGTGAGATATAATATATACTGTAATTTTTGTGTTTCTATACGCTACTCCACCCTGTCAGTAAGGGAAACTAACACCCTAGGCATTCTGAACCCTATGGGTGTTTTCCCCAACATTCTGGTGGGAGGATGAATGGCTTAATACCACCTTTGGCCCCGCTCTATTCTCTTGGTAGTTTCTTGTGCTGATAGGAACATTGGTTAGTTTTCACCGTATCTATGTGTATAGGGCTGTAATAGATTGTGGTTATTCACACACATATATTCTTGGATATAGTATCTTATGGACTACTATAGGTGTAACGTGTATAGGTTTTGATGGCTTGAGGATTCTTACTCTTTGTATGGGCTGTAATGGTTTGATGTATAATACCCGACGTATGAAACATGTTATGCGAGCTATGGTGGCACCGATGAAACTACCCGGTTACTTTTGGTTGTGAGGATGGTGTGGTGCTTTTCCCATGTGTCTGCGGCCAAGCCTTTGTAGTGCACAAGGTGCATATTTTGGTGCTTCACCCAAGTGTCTGCGGGAAAGCCTTTTTGGTGAGATATGCTTAGGACATGAGACGTTCGGGAAAAGCGGAAAACCCGTGGGGAAGTAGTAGCAGGGTACCCTTGATATTATTTATTATATGATATATTCTTATATGTGTTACTTAGTGAGAGTGGCCATGGTGAGGTTGGGAACTTAGTATACCTGTTTAGGTGACAAGTTAGTTTCACATGTAGTTCAATGTGCTTTAGCATGCCTTCATTACTTTTGCACAAGAGCTTTGGGGATGATCCTACTGAGTATACTGTTATAATCACCCTATGTATATCTAACTATTTTTCAGTTCACTTTTATCAGGTTGGAGATTAGGCTAGTAACTACTAGCTTGTGGTTGGAGGAGCTGTTCGGGCTTGTGGTTGCTGTTGTTTTACTTTATTTTGGGTACTTGCAGTTTTTCCCTTCAAGTTGCACTACTTTTTCATGAAATGTTATATGTGTACTTGAGTTGCTTTTATATTCCAGTTCTTTGTTGGATTTGATTGGTGTCTTTATTATCTCTCTCTTCTGCTTGTGTTCTCTTAGAGGGTAATGCCTCCCATTTCTATGTTTACTATACTCTCAGTGCTAGTCGCCAACCCAGGGCCTACTCGAGGTGGGACATGGGAGTCATTATCTCCCTTCTCACATTGCCATCCCAGGAGGGGTACACATTGTGGGGAGGGGGTGGTGACAGAGTGGTATCAATGGTCTGGTTGAAGTATAGGATGGAGTTTCGAGTTATGAATAGGTGAGGTTGCATGGGTTGGTAGGGAAACAATGTCATTCATGTTTAGAAATTGTGGTAAACACTGGAGATCGACTATGACATAGGATTTTGGGTCCCCCTATGATATGATGTACAGACCTTTACGTTTACAATGGCTACTAAACAAGGTGATACTAGTTACAGGGTAGATACCAAGTGAAGGATCATGCACCATTCTTCTTGTTTCTATGTTTGAATGGGTACACCTTGTGATATGTTATCATAAAATTAATTAATGTTGTGTCTTCCATATTCCAGGTTTGAGAGATCTAAATTTTTTTTATTTTACTGGTATGGCTCTTGGTCGACGTCCTCGTCAGGTTTGCGTAGAAAATGTCCAACAGGATGTTCCAGCAGATCTCCGTAGGGTAGAGGTTAATGACGACGACACTTGGAGGAAGACACTCCGAGAGTTTCATCACCAGAGTCTACAGATGTATGAGGGCTCAGTTTTGGATGCAGTCATAGAAGACTGGTTAGAGGATGTCCAGATCAGCTTCAGTTTGATTCATTCTTATAAGGAGAACTCCATGTCCTTGGTTGTGACAATGCTTCATGGAGCAGCGAGGCAGTGGTGGTTCTTGTTCCTTGGGGATTGGGAGGAGTCAGTGATCTCATGGGGGGAGTTCCGAGACAGGTTTATAGTCGAGTTTCTTTCTTCCACTGTGAAGGCGTCCAGTCCTCAGGAGCTTCTTACCCTTTGATAAGGGAGATCCAATGTATGAGAGTTTGGAATCCACTTCAAGAACCTTTTACAATATGATTCAGAACTACTTCTAGATGGGGAGGCTAGAGCGAGGCATTTTGAGGAGGCATTGTGTCCAGAGATCCAGTGCCAGGTCACCCCTTTTATGCTGAAAAGATATCTTGAGGTGCTGGTGAGGGCAGAGGGTGTCGAAAGGACTTTGGCCAGGAATAGATCATCATAAGGGGGAATCAACATGATTACTCATGAAGCAGAGATATGCTCTGGGATTATCGGTTTTCAGGGCAGAAGAGTTTCCGTTCACCCGGGGGTAGATCCCAGCCCTTCACATCTCGTTTCTCTAGAGGCAGCAACTCTCAGGCCTATGCAAAGGGGTCAGGTGCTTGTTTTTCATGTGGTCGTTGTGGCTATATGCAGTGGGAGTTCCTGACCTTTTTGAGTGGCCATTGTGCCCCAGGATCTATGCTCCAGGTTCCTCTGTTGAGGCAGTTCCATCCGTGGTAGCAGTATCCAGTTGCACTAGCTTTAGATCAGCAGAGTGTAGATGGGGAAGGAATAGGATAGCCCCATGACGCTCCTCTTCCTCAGATAGCAAAGCACGGCCATGGAGGTGGTCATCGTCAGGGTCAGAGAGGCCATGGAGGAGGTCTTGGTCAGCTTCATGCTCTAGAGTTACCCGCTCTAGGTGATCCAGACATTATTAGAGGTAGCCTTTTCTTGTTATAAACTTGGTGTATTCCTTTTATGATTGAGGAGCGACACACTCCTTCATATAACCTACCCTTGTCCATGATTTGGGACTTGAGGTAGAGAGGATCCTGGTGCCCTTGGTGTTGACTACGCCAGTTAGAGGTCGAGCTAACTTGTTTGAATTATGTAAAGAGTGTGGGCTAGTTTTGGGGAAACACCGCTCTTGGGGAGATTTCTTATGTTTATGAATAATAAAATATGATGTCATCATCGACAAGGATTGGTTGTATTATGTGCAAGAAATTGTGGATTTCTTCATGAAAAAGGTCGTCTTCATTGCTGCAGATGGAAAGAAAGTGGTGTTTGTTGGTGAGTGAGACCCTCAGATGGGTCATAGGCGTGTTTCATAATTATCATCCATGAGGCGAATTTGATGCTGAGTTCTTCAGAGGTTCAGTAGTTGGAATTTCCTAGGGTCCTAGAGGAGTACCATGATGTATTTACAGAAGAGGTTGTGGCATTACCCCCTCAACGAGAGATCAAGTTCGAGATCGAGCTGAAACTAGGATCGTCTTCTTTCTCTATGTCTCCATATAGGATTTCCCCTCCTGAGTTACAAGAGCTACGTATACATCTTGATGGTCTATTGTAGTGCAGTTTTGTTCGGACAAGTATGCCACCATGGGGTGCACTAGTTTTGTTTGTGAAGAAGGCCGATGACAGTTTGCGGTTGTGTGTCTATTATCATCATTTAAACAAACTGTCAATAATGATTCGCTATCCTCTTCTGTGAATTGATGATTTATTCGATCAACTAAAGGGTGGAAGTTGGTTCTCAAAGATTGATTAGCGGTCAGAATATAATCAAATGCATGTAAAGGATGAGGATATCCCAAAGACTACTTTCTGTTGTTATCAAGGGCATTATGAGTTCGTTGTAATGCCATTTGGCATGACGAATGCTCCAGCTTTATTCATGGGATTGATAAATTTTGTGTTCCATGAGTTCTTGAACATGTTTTTGGTGGTTTTCATCGACGACATCCTTGTGTACTCCACATCTGAAGAGTAGAATGCAGAGTTTCTACATGCTGTTTTGGGAGTTCTTCGTAAACATCAGCTGTTTGGGAAGTTTTCTAGGTGTGAGTTTTGGGATCGAGGGGTCCATTTCTTCGGGCATGTTGTGTCCCAAAAGGGAGTAGTTGTGGATCCATTGAAGATAGAAGGAGTTTTCTCTTGGGCATCCCCCAAGACAGTTTTAGAGGTGAGAAGTTTCCTTGGTCTCGCAGGCTACTACAGGGGGTTTGTAGTCAATTTTTCCTAATTTGAGACTCCTCTAACAGCTTTGACTAGGAAGGATCAAGCATTCATATGGACTGATCAGTGTCAAGCATCTTTCGAGTATCTAAAGGAGATGTAAGTAAGTGCTCCAGTTCATTGTCTTCTAGCTGAGGTGGTTCAGTTTGATGTTTATTGTGATTCTTGGCATCTGGGGTTAGGGTGTGTCGTCATGTAGTAGAGGTAAGTTGTTTCTTATGGGTCTCCACAGTTACGTTCCCATGAACTTAACTATGCCACCCATGATCTTGAGTTGGTATCCATGGTGTTTGCGCTAATGTTTTGGAAACATAACCTCATTGGTGAGGACTTTGTGGTTTTCACTGATCATAAGAGTTTGAGGTATGTTTTCACTCACTGTGAAGTGAACTTATGAAATCATCAGTGGATGGAGTTCTTACAGGAATACAACATTGAAATATCTTATACACCTAGAAAGGGGAATGTTGTAGCTGATGCACTGAGTCGAAAGTCATGTAGTGAAGATGTAAGTGAATCCGGAGATTCACGGAGAGTAAGGGAAGAACTGTCAGCGTTACATCTTGATATGGGAGAAGTTGGGGTAGATGTTGTCTTTTTCAAATGATGGTACAGTCATCCCTGGTGTAGAAGGTGGAAGAGTCCCAGTTGTAAGATCTAGAGGTGGTGGTTTGGAGAGACTAAGTTTTTTTAGGCAAGGCCCCTGATGGTTGGATGGAGGACGAACAACAACAATTGTTTCATCCTGGAAGGCTTTTTGTTCCCTTGGAGATTTGCGAGACGGTTCTCAGATAGTTCCATAGTTCTCTTTTAGTATTGTATCCTGGTGTTACAATGATGTACCAATCCTTGAGGAGTCAACTTTGGTGTCCTGGGCTGAAGCGGGCATTTGCGGAGTTTCTATCTCTATTATTTGTATGCGAGAAGGTGAAGGCTTGACACCGTGTTCCTGGTGGTCTTCTCTAGCCATTATCTATTCCATAGTGGAAGTGGGAGGACATCTCAATGAAATATTTTGTAGGTTTACCTTGAACTCTGGGAGGACATGAATCTATTTGGATGGTAATGGATCGTTTAACAAAATTGGCCCACTTCATAACAATAAAGGATTCGAGCTCAGTAGAAGTTTTGTTGAGGCAGTATCTCAAGGAGATGGTGAGACTTCATGGAGTCCCTAGGACAATCATTTCTGATCATGACTCTTATTTTAACTCCAGGGTGTAGAGAGGTCTCCAACATTCTTTCAGTTCTCAATTATTCCTTAGCACTGCTTTTCATCCACAAACAGATGGTCAGAAATAGTGAACCATTCGGACTCTTGAAGACATGTTACGCTCTTGTGTTCTTGATTTTGTAGGTTCATGGATGAGGCACTTACCCTTGGTAGAGTTCACTTAAAATTATATTTTTCACTCAACCATCAGTATGGAGCCGTTTGAAGCCTTGTATGGTCGGCCTTTCCGTTCTCTGTTGTGCTGGACTAGGGTCGGAGAGTAAGCAATTCTCGGACTGGAACTAGTGTAGAATACAATAGAGATGGTTCAGGTGATTCGTGAGAGGATGAAGACAACTCAAGATCGTCAGAAATCATATGCTGATCAAAGGATGATACCCGTAGAGTATAATTTTGGGGATCATGTGTTTTTGAAGGTGACTCCCTGTCATGGGTAGCGAAGGTTTGGTCATGGAAGTAATCTTCCTCCCCGGTTTGTTGGGCCTTTCGAGGTGTTAGCTCGTTTTGGAGTAGTGGCGTATCGAGTAGCACTTCCCCTACAGATGAGTCGGATACATGATGTTTTCCATGTATTACATCTCCGTCATTATCTCCATGATGACACTCACAATATCGATTAGGGATAGATAGATTTTGATGGTGATGCATACATTGAGGAGCGACCTGTGGAGATCTATGTCCGCAAGGACAAGGTGTTGTGTGGGCGTTCTATCCCCTTACTTTGTGTCTTCTAGTGACATGGTGGCCTGGAAGAGAGTACCTAGGAATGTGAGGCACATATACGTGCTCAGTACCCAGAGTTGTTTGATGTTTAACTCTTTTCATTTAATGATGTTCCCTTCTTGGTTAGACCTTTCATGATTTATTTATGATTTTATTTTGTTTCTTTTGTGGCTTTCTCTCTTTTGATAGGTATATCGATGGGTGGTTTTTTGGACCCCGTTTCTTTTTTCTCACATTAGGTGGCTTTTGAATTCTCGATGACGAGAAGTATTTTGACAGTTATCTTATGTAATGCACCAGACCTCTTTGATCCATTACTTTTTGAAAATGTGGTGTTGGAGGTGTTCTAGGAGGTCAAGGTGACTTATCCCCAACATTTTGCCAAATTTCCAGTTCTGTGAATAGTGTTTCCAGTTTTATGAACAGTAACTGTAAGTGAACAATATTCTATCAATGAGGTTCAGTGAACATTGTTCTAATGGTGCGGTCTCACAGTGACCTTTTCTTTCCTTCTCCAAATTTCGAGTATCTGAAAAGTGTTTCCAGCTTCCTACAGTTTCGGCCGTTTGACATTTTCTTTGACATAAAATGCATTTAAAGCCTTGTTTTAAGGACTCTAAGGCCTATTCAAAGGCCATAACTCCTACATTAATTATTCATATGGCTCAGGATGTTTTTACTAGGTCAAACCACATTGGTTAATGCGATACTCTTTTAATGGGGAATTAAGTGTATCTTAAATCATCACCACATTGAATCTTTAAAAAGGGAAACAATATCATCCTATCTTGTTCTTCCTCTTTGTTATTGGCTATGAGATTCCAGAACCTTTCAATCCATCCCATAGGAGTTGGAAAATAATAATTTACTCTTAGGATTGGTTATGCTATGTTTTGATACAACCAAGTTATACTGATCAATCTTCGATATAAGGTATGTTGTATCTTTATTTTAGGGTTCATCTTCTCTTATTTCTCCTTTCCATATTATATCATGTAATCTCCATGGTTTTAATGGGGTCTTCTTGGGGTTAGGTTGGTAATGTCGTACAGTGGCATCCTTGGGTGGATGTAGTTGTCACGAGAGGAGGATCGTGACCCGTTGTGTGGATAAAGAACGTCATGAACTGTTGAGGTAGGGGATTCGTTGCTCCTCTTTTATTTTATGTGAAACTATAATGTTAGCATGTTTTATCCAAGTGGATCATAATGGAATTGACATAATAAATATTTGAACATGATAAATAAATTGATATCTATTATATGCTATTTTCACTTTTTTTCTAGATAGTGTGATTACTATGCTTTCTTTGTTTAGCTGTTTGTTCATGATGGATATCGGTAAAGAACATAAACCAGTATTATTTAATTATTGTTAGCTAATGATAAGGGGGATGAAAACATATATGGTTCATGATGTAATTTGATGTTAATCAAATTAGTGTAGGAAGCATGATTATTAATTTGTGTTAACTTACTGATTAGGTATCTCGAATTTGGAAAGTACATTTAATAAATCTGTTAATTCAAGATTGATTAAAGAACTGCTTGTTCGATAATTTATAAAAGGGTTCTAAGTTAACCATTTAATTGTTAAATGGCCAAGTTCACATTGATGTGATATTTTTTTCCTGCTTCTTGTGCTGTGATATGAGCCTGGATGGCTGTTGTGATATGTGGCGGCATGGAGACTTTTAGTTGTGGCAGCAGATGACTCCTAGAGTGGTGATATGCATCAGTTTATGCATGTGCGTGTCAGGGAGGACCCTAGGGGTGATGGAATGGGATGGATGTGATTTTTGGATGCTTGATGAATCTCTTTGTTTGTTTATCTACTTTACATTCCCCCACAGCTGAAGGCATCCGGTCTTACTTACCCTTCTTCTGAAAAAGGTGAAGATACACAAGTTATGTCGCTTTCTTTCTATGTTTATCTTCTCAAGGAAGGATGAGTATATACTCTTGCTATAAGCAGAAATGAATCGAAGGGTAGTTCATCTACTCACGGTTTTGATCCCCTTTGTGTTAGTTGCATTGGATGTTTTCCTAGAATACCTGGGAATATGGGAAAGTAATTCTGTAATGAATATTTGAATAAATTTTGTTAACTCATGGGGTTAGAGTTCACTGGAACATAATGATGAAGTTTTAATTTTCAAAGAGACAGTTGACCTTGGGTGTGTTGCTAATGAAATTTAATGTGGAATTGTTCATGGTTAATTACTGTTAAAGAATTAATTATCTTATAGTGTAACTCATAAAAAGGGAATGATGTAATATAATAAAGCTTTTTAAATTTTTGTGTGATTATATGATACCTAGTCTTAGATGTAGCAGCCTAGAGTCTGAGAGACGTTAGTTGTAGATGTGTCTAAGAATAGGTAATTACCATAGTGGGTTTTTGATATATAATATATCCTATACTTTTTTTGTTTCTATATGCAACTCCACCCTGTTAGTAAGTAAAACTGACACCCTGGGGATTCTGAGCCAGGGGGGGTGTTTCCCCAACATTCTGGTGGGAGGATGAATGGCTGACTACCCCCTTTGGTCACACCCTCTTCTTTTGGTAGTTACTTGTGCTGATAGGAATATAGGTTAGTTTTCACTTTATATGTGTGTAGAGGGATGTAATGGATTGTGGTTATTCACACACATATATTCTGGATATAGTATCCTATGGACTACTATAGGTGTAACGTGTATAGGTTGTGATGGCTTGAGGATCCTTACTATGTGTATGGGCTGTAATGGCTTGAGGTATAATACCCGACAAATGATACACGTAATGCGAGTTGTGGTGGATCACAAGATACTACCTGGTTACATTTGGTTGTGAGGATGGTGTGGTGCTTTTCCAAGGTGTTTATGGGAATGCCTTTGTTGTGCACGATGGGCAGATTGTGGTGCTTCGGCCAGGTGTCTGCTGGCAATCCTTTTTGGAGACAGATTCTTAGGATGTGCGACGTTCAGGAAAATTGGAAAACTAGTGGAGAAGTAGTAGCAAGGTACCCTTTATATTATTTATTATATGATATATTATTGTATGCATTACTTGGTGAGTGTAGACATGGTGAGGTTGGGAACATAGTATACCTGTTTAGGTGACGAGTTAGTTTCACTTGATGTTCACTATGCTTTAGCATTCTTTCATTACTTTTTCAAGAGAGGCTTTGGGGAGGATCCTACTGAGTATACTTTTATACTCACCCTATGTATATAAATATTTTTTCCAAATCAATTGGAGCAGGTTGGAGATCATTCTGGTTACTACTAGCATGTGGTTGTAGGAGCTGTTCGAGCTTGTGGTTGTTGTTTTACTTTCTTTTGGGTACATGAAGTTTTTCCCTTCTTGTTGTAGTAATTTTGCATGACATTTTATATGTGTACCTGGGTTTCTATTATATTCTAGTTTTGAGTTGGAGTTGATTGGTGTCTATCTTATCTCTCTCTTCTACATGTGTTCTCTTATAGGGTAATGCCTCCCATTTGTGTGTTTACTATACCCTTGGTTCTAGTCACCAACCTGGGGCCTACTGGAGGTGGGACTCGGGGGTCATTATCTCCCTTATCACAATTCCGGCCCAATAGGGCTACACTTTTCGGGGAGGGGGTCATTAAAATCACACTATTTTATATCAACCCATATTGAGAGGAAAATTATACAATTATATTTTCGATGTAATGAAAATGTTGTAACTCCAAAGAGAAGTCTAATTGAAACAATGATGTGTTGGGAAGCCGCCATTATTATCCATTTACATGATTTACTTACTGACCTAATTTTCATACCATTGGATGACTTTGATATAATACTTTATATGAACTGGCTCTCAAAATATTATTCAAAAATTTATTATAAGTGTAAGGAAATTACGATTTGTGATGATGGTGTAAAGTCCCCCATATATTGAGAAGAAGACTCCTCACCAGATTCTTATCTAGATCCACCCCTAGAAGTAGTACTAATTAAAATTATTTAGGATGTAGATTAAAAGACATAGTGATTAAGAAGGAAATATTAAAATTAATGATATTCCTATTCTGAAGGAATACATTGATTTATTTCTTAAGGAATTACCTAGACATTACCCAGAATGTGATGTTTAATTATTCATTCATTTAGTCCCTCATTAAAGGCCAATATCATATAATCCCTATAGAAGGACCTTTGGAAATTTAATGGATTTCATGGAATAACTAGAGGAATTAGGAAATAAGTTATTTATTCTTCTGAGTGTTTCATCCTAGGGAAATCCCGTTAAATTTAATATTTTGTATTATCGATCCATAAGTGTTTGTCCTGATTATGGTGATATAAATGATTTTAAAATTAATAAAAAGTACCAAATTCGACATAGTCATAATTATTTTGATTAAAATCATAGAACATAACATTTTCAATCATTTATCATTATTATGGGTATCACCAATTATGAGTGAATAAATAATTCATTCTAAAAATATCTTTGTAGATGAGGTGTGGAAATTATCATTTTCTAGTAATGCCATTTAAATTGACTAATGGACCCATTGTTTTCATGAAGTTATTTAAATTAAAATTCAATGAATATAATGGTTTTTTGTGGATGTAATAGATGATATTCTAGTGTATTATAAACGATCTGAGGACCATGATTATATCTTCCAGATCATTTTTATGCCACATATAACTGATTATGTTTATGGGAAAATTAATAAGTGTAATTTATAGCATCATAAAGTTTATATTCATGATCATATTGTCTCCATGGATTGTATATAAGTGGATCATAAAACAATCATCCAAAGAATGTCCCACACTAACAAAAATAATTTTTGTACATATTATCACTTATTTGGATGGTTATTATAGGTGATTCTTTTAGAATTTTTTTCGAATGGCTAACCCATTAACAAAGATTACAGTAAAAGGTGACATGTTTTTTTACAAATTTAATGGTAATAATACATTAATTAATTAAATATAATTTTATTCAATGTAATAAATTTGACTATAGCAACTAGAAGTGATGCGTTATTCATATATAGTGGTGCATCGAAGAAGGGACTTGGATGTTTCCTAATGAAAAATGGTAATGTTAGTACATATGAATCCAGGAAATTCAAGATAAAAAATAGAACTCTACAACCCATGACCTTTTGTAAGAATTTTTAATATTCCATTTAAAAATATGGATAAATTATCTCTATAGTGAAATATATGAATATACAAGAATCATAAAATACTGAAATAATTTTTATCATATAAAGAGATCGATATGAGACAATGACGATAGAACGATCTACTAATGTATTATGACTTCTCAATACACTACTACCCAAGGAAATAAAATAAGGTAGGGGATTCATTGATTAATAATGATGAAAGAGTTCAATCCCAAATAAGGATTAACAGGGGTCCTATTTTAAAGGATCTTGAAATGATGTATATGCTTATTTTTAAGGAAGCGGCGATATCAATCATTTTTTAAATTATTGTAATATAATATTTATTAAAGAATATAAAATATTTTCAATCTAATGATGTGAAATTTCAAAAAACAGTAATGTTATAATTGAAGGAAAATGTGAAAATATTTTTTATGAATATGGTGTTGTATTGTTTGGAAAAAGGATGTGTGTTCCATCTATACCTGATCTAAATATATAATTTCATATTTATTCCAGTAGTCAAAATTTTGGTATACACTCTAAAAAAATGTATATAGACATTAAGGAACATTTTTAATTGGATTACATGAAGTGGAAAATTACTGACTATCTATCCAGCTGTTTGACATGTCAATAAATGAGCGTTTTGAGGCCACTTGAGATTTCGGGCCACCTGTTTGTGCCTACGGTTCTCCAGGGCCTTCGGTTCTTCAAAGGCCTTAGGTACACAGGGCCTTCAGGTCACGTAGACCATGGAGTAGCCCAGTTCACACAGAACATGCCCTAGAAGAGGATCAGAGAAATAGGAGTAGCATCCACCAGATGTAGAGCTAACCATATTGGAAGAATGAGAGGGTATGGCAGCCGCCATCGGGACCAGGCACCGTGCAGCTTTGTACGGGGAAATGCTAGTCGATCAGAAATTCAAGGTGGGGAGTTAGGTGATCAATGATACAGAACGCTGGGGATGGTCAGTTCAAGTGGGATGGGCCTACGGGTCATGTATTGGACATGGTATGCCTCTTGGTCTTCGGGTCATGTATTATGAGTTTGTTGATCCTTATGCCATGGTCCTACGGGTCATGTACGGGTTCCCCTTAAACCCATAAAAGGGGAATTATCCATAATAAAATAAAAAAGAAGGCCTTCAGGCCATTCAGAGTAAACGTTTTGAGGCCACACACTAAAGGATTCCTCCAACATATTTCTAGTACTTTGATGAAATTGGATGAAATTACTATAATCATTTTAGCAGGACTACAAAATAATCTTATAAAGAATGGAGCAACGTGGGTTATCCTACATCGCCTAACCAAATATTCACATTTCCATGCTATAAGTGATGGTTTACCTCTTGAGTTCCACTAAAGGATCTATATTAATGATGTTGTAAAACATCATGGATAACATCTATAACATGTATCTAATTGATATCATTTCTTTAAAATATACTTTTGGAAGAGTCTTTAAAAGGATCTTTATATTGAGATTCATTTGAGAAGTGCTTACCATCATCAAACTATTGGACTATTTAAGTGAAATATTCAAACAATGGAAGGCATGATAAAATCCTGTTAACCTGAAATAAATGTTTTTTGGGATTAAACCATACCATTGGTAGAGTTTTCTTATGGTGAAGCAGTATGAAAGCTCAGAGTATGAATAAAATTCTGAGGATAAAACATTTTATCATGGATATGATGATAGTTATGATTTTTTCTGATATGTAATTCTGTTTTGTGGTGTGTTGTACTTTCTAGCTGCACATTTCCATTATTTTAATAAATGGTTAGAGGTCTCCCTCTGAATGAGATTTCCTGGTAGTTTAAATTCGATTATTCAAATGGCACCATATGAAGCATAATATTGAAATAGATTTCCTAATCAAATATTATGGGATGATGTTAGCAAAATGAAAGTAATATGGAGATAAATTTTTCAAGAGATGATAAAAAGTTTAAATCAATTCGTGATCATATTAAAGATTCCCAAAAAGGGATAAAGAGTTATGTCCATAACTAGAGGAAGCAATTTACAATTCCATCTGGGAGTTCATGTTTTCTTGAATGTTTCACCATTAAAGGGTATTATATGGTTCTTTAAGAAGGGTATGTTATACCCTAGATACATATTACCATTTGAGATTCATGAAATCGTTTCATTTATTTATTCTATTATCAAAAATTCCACGGAATCTCTAAACCTCAATTAATGTGTTCCATAATTATTTTTCAATGAAGTACATTCCTGATAAAACATATTTAATCTCTTCTAATGAAGTATAATTGGAACAAAAACATTCATACATTGATGAAAAAATGAAAATTAAGGATAACATATATAATTTATTGAGGAATAAGATGAGTCTTTTATATATGTACTCTTAGGTAATCTAAAAATGGAAGAAGAATCATGGGAACTAGATGAGTCTTTTGTAAATTTAATTTTTTTGATATCCTTTAAAACTGGTAATATTATGTATGATTCCAATCCATGCATCACCTTATATGAACATGACAATATTTAGTCATATTTTTCACACTAAATTAAATTTTAAAAATCATAGAAATTTTATATATAAATAATATATATTGCATATAAAATCATATATTGTTTCATTTATTAAATATATATTGTAGGCCAAAGATAAGAACAAGTCCAATTTTATGCATAAAAAGTATATTGTTATTATGTAATTTATTATCCTTTTAACAATGAAACTATTTCAATTAAAAACTATATATGAATTATATAATTTATATAGAAAAATAAATTCTTTTTTAAAATTGGAATGTAAAAATTATCTTTGGGTGAATATTTTATAAAATTCTGAAATATTTCATTTTAGATGAGTACTAAAAAATGAATTTTAATTCAATAATTATTTCACATTTTATTAATTTATAATATTGAAATATATTATTTATCGGTATCAAATATTATCTATATTATATATATATATATATATATTAGTACAATGTAGGGAATTTTATTCAATTTATCGTTGATATTAGATATAAACAAATTACATACTTTTAAACGTTTTTATATTAATCCCCCTCCCCACAAAATGCCATAACATATGTGGGATTAGTTTTAAATTAATTACTAACAATTATATGGATATAATTTGGAAAAATAAATTCCATATTTTTAACCATCATGATTTATAATTTATAATAAGTAAAAATGTAGTTTTTTATATGCAACGTTTGTGAGAGTGATTAATATTAATTTTAGCGATTTAAAAAAATTTCTTAAAAATTACTATCCCTTATATCTAAGGAACTAAATGACCAGGAATCATATCAATAAACCATTGGATAGAAATATTTCTACCCATGCATCCATTTAATCTTATTTTTTCATTATTAGAGAAAATTTTCATGGAAATAATTTGGGTCGAATTCCCATTTTAAAAATTTACATGAATCCCACTCCTACACCACTAAAAATAGGCACTCACCACTCTAAGTTATTTAAACCCATAAATACATTTGTCTTGACCAATGAGTCCTAAAATAATATCTCAAAATCTCTCTCCTCAACTAAGAAGCCAATTATTTGGAATAATTAAAACTAGGGATGTATTTTGGTATTATCCAAAATAATCTTTCCAAATGGAGGAAACACCCTACAACGATTGCGGTTGTTTAATTTATTTATACAGAAAATTATTTATTATTACATTATTCCTATATAATTACATATTTTCCAAAAATACTATGTGATGATTTCATTCAAATATATCGACCTAGACATTCACATGCATCCCTCAATTGGGATAGACAATAATCATTCATGTGTACGAGGAACTACCTCCTCAAAAACTGATGTATTTATAGTATATATATGATATATATGATATTTATAATGTATTTATTCTTTTGTAATTATTTTATAACCCATTAAATCTCAATTTTCAATATTTGAGAATATGATACAACATTTGTGAATGTTTGGACTACCACCTCCTCAAAACAATGTGATCCATTCACTCTATACTTGGAATCTGTCAAGGATTATTTTTATAAAAAAATAACTTATATGAAAGAAATATGATATTATAATAATAAAAATAATATTTTTCATTTTATTTTCGTTTCTAAAATAATAAAATGGAATCAAAGTAGCATTCATGTGCATGTATTATAAGGACCCAGCCTTATAACATTACAAAATCTTGAATTAAATGGATAATTTACATTAAGGATCTATTCAGGTATTGATTTATAAAGAATTAGTCTACAAATATTATATTAAATCACAAAAATTACGTGGTTGACCCTTCAACTCATATTCCATTTTTTCCATTAAATAAAAACTCTTGAAAAAAGAATCATGTCTAGTCACATGATTCAGACAACATGACTTCTCCTTTATTCCATCCTTGACCTTATTCATCTTTATGATCTGTAAAAAACTATTAAAAACATGGGATGAGTGTAAAAATAAAAGGGTTATAAAATGAATAAATAAAACATTAGTTCATCACAAAATATGATTTTTAGAATACCAAATAAAATTATAATATTTATAAATAACACATAGTAACAAAAAATAATAAAGGTAACTTGTGGAATTTATAACATAATTACATTGTATCTTTCATAGTCACTCAGGGAGTAACATTTGGAAGAACCATCATAGTATATTCCCTAAATTTCGTAGGAGAAACATTCATGTTTACCTACTTCACGTTAACCAATGCATTGGAGAGCATTCTCAGGCTCACCCGCCCTAGGTTTATCACACAACCAACCGTATAGGTAAACAATGACCAAGAACCATATCATATTCACAACACATAAAACAAACATAAAGGAAATAAAATATTTCAATATTTCAATCAAAATATATCATTTAAATATATTGATATAAAAATTACAATATCAAAACCATTTTAAATACCAATATTGGTAAAAGAGTACCTGGAATTTATTTTCCTTTGAAAAACATTACAGCTAGTTATGGAAGCCAAATATCAAATAATACTCGTGGTGGATAAATGGTCGTTGTCACCGCTTACATTAAAAGAAAAATTATAATTTTTAATTTAGTAAAACAACTCATCGAAAAAGATTCCATTTGAATGAAATTAAAATTCAATGGTGTTTACTCACCATAAAAAATAATGTCGTGTATAAATCAAAATATTCCTCAATGAAAGAACATTGAGACGAAGTCCCTTAACACATGTATGACATGAACCGTTATTACATTAATCTCATGTATAATAAACTAAATATAATTTCATCATTCATAAGAACCATTTCTAGTTTATTATTCCTTTTATATCACTTATTACCATGTTATAAACATTATATAATCATTTATGAAAATAATGGTCATTTTATCGATGTTTGGTACTTGAGTAAAAAATTAACTCCTTATAATTCCAAGTTGTCCATGTGGTAAAAATTGAAATATATTCAGAATTATATTAATTATTTAGATATCGTATATATCATATATATCCCATATATATATATATATATATTTAAAATAGTACATAACATTTGGGGTAAGAAGTGAAATGCACCATTCATTGAGACGGTAAGTCGTATGTATGCATGAACGCTACATTAATTTCTATTTAGTATTTTAATGGAAAAAAACATAATTATAAAATTATATATTATAATTACAGTATAACATCATATATAATTTTATTAACTATGTACTTTATACTCCCCACGTATGGTATGAATGAATAATATCACTTTGAGGGGTTGTAGTCCGCACTTCCTCAAATGAAATTATCACTTTTACCCATTATAGAAACCATAAAGTTATTATATAAATGAAAAATAACGATTTATAGAGACAATATAAATAATATATATATATTTATAATATAAATATATTTCAATCATAATGGCCACCATAAGAGGTGGTAGGATAACACTAAGCAATCATCGTTTTGTGAGATAGTAGTTCGCCATCCACAGAAACAGTATGTTCTTTAGCCATTAAATGGAGGAGTGTGTAAGTGTAGTTAGAATAAATCTCATATCCACAACCTAGTATATTTAGGAAACCGGTGTTGTTATAAATGAATAAAATAAAAATATTTAATGGGGTTGGAGAAGTAAAATAAAAGATAAGAACATAAGATAAGGCATTAACTTTAAATCGGGTATGTCCATTTTGTTTGATCCAAAAGGATTAAATGAATTTTCTGATGACTAGAGGAAGGATTATAGGGGGAATAGTGGGATTTAGGGATCCTAATTGGGCATAGGATGGATGACCCAATTGGATTTAAATGTGTGATTAATGGGATTGAGTTGAAGGATTTTTATAAGGTGGGAGGGTCACATTAAGAATGTTTGAAAATATTATTTTATTTTATAATAATTTTCAGTTTCGAACGGTCCAAAACATATTAAAGTTGAAGATAATATTACCATTGTTTGAAATAAAATCATCCAATAAGAATTGGAAAGGTTTCTATATATTTGTTTAATTTTTATAATAATATTTATTTAAACCATTTATTAATGAGGTAAACACCACATCAGAATTGTGTCATAAATCTGTTTTTTCATTTGATATATAAAATTATAAATAAAATACCATGACATAGGAAATAATTTCAGTTTTTAAATGAATATTTACAGTCAAATATGTCAATTTTATAACCAAAAATTAATTTTTTTAGAAAAATAATACATGTTTATGATATTTTCGCATTTACATTATAAAAAAAGTTATTAATGTCATTATCTTAACCAAATGAATTTAAAAGTCCAAAAATATCACCCAAGGATTTTATTAGTCCACCATGACTCATATAATAATTTTAGGACAAGTGTTAATTTTTTTTATAATTATAATATAATTTTTACGTTCAATTACCCCATTCACCTTTTACATCGTTAAATAAGTCAAATGATACTATTCACCAAAATATAATTTTATATTTTTAAACCACATTTTACTTAATAATAAAAACCATTAATATATTATATTTGAAATTCAATTTCTAAAAGTGGTAAAATTATATTTAAATGAAAAAGTTAGTTTTTTAATTACTACTCAGTGTTTTCACTATTCATCCAAAATAGAAGTTTTCAGAAAATTAACAAAAATTAAGCCTAAGCTATATTTGATATTACGATTTCAAAAATAATGTTTATTTTACCAAATTAAAAACATAGAAATTGAATTATTTAATTTATAATTAATTCACATTATCAAAACAAAATGAAAGTTTGTAAGACATATTAACTATCAAAAGATTGGCACTTATTTATGTCCAATTTCAAAGTGAAATTATTTCCAATGACAAACATTGGATGAAATGGTAAACATATAATATAATTAATCTTGAAATAAAAATAAAAATATATTCTATCCATAAAAATAAATTTTATTAAAAGGCAGTTTTGAATTAAAATATAGTATTTTTTACTATTCATTTAAAATTAAATTTTATCAGAAAAAAAAATTACCCAAAGAAAATTTTGATATCCCGATTTTAAAGATGAATTTATTTTTGTCAATTAAAATATATAAAAGTGACCAAAATTATATTTAAAAAGGTTTATCCAATAAAACATTGTAAATTGACTTTCTAATAAAATATTACAGTATTTATGCTTCAAATTAGATTCATTATAATTTTAAGCCACTAACTTATTTTTGGTTAAATTTAAAATAATTTAAAAAACATGAATAATCATATTGTATTTATTTATTGTCATTTCCAAAAATACAATTTCTTGGAATTAACTACCCATTAAATTAAATTAATGTTATTATTTTTTAGTATGACATTGCTTTGTGTGTAACAATAGACTTCAATGAAACTCATTGTTGTGTATTGGTTACACTATAAAACAAATCATATCCTTAAAAGTAAGATTAAAATTTAATTAAAAAATATTAATTAATATGAAAATGTATTATTCTTTGTTTTCTAGGGATGTTACATCCTTCCCCCTTTTGGAAATTGAGTCCTTGCAATTATTATTCACTAATCAAATAAGTGGGGAGTATTTATCCCTCATAGAAATTTAAGATTCCCAGGTTACCTCTTCAACCATAGAGGTTTTTCACAAACCATTTACCTAATGAACTACATTATTGCACAACACTTCCTATCATTGGTCAAGAATCTGGATCGATTCTTCCTCATCAGAAATATTCTCTTCCAACTAAACTAAATATAATCTCTAAACATGAGATGGATGTGGCGTATACTTTCTGAACTTTGAAACATGAAAACAATTGTGTACATGGGATAAACATGGAGGTAGATCCACTATATAGACAACTGATCCAACATTCACATGGATTTCATAAGGTACAATGAACCTCAGACTCATCTTTTACTTCTAACCAAAACAGATCACACTTTTCCATGGAGAAACATTGAGAGAGACATGATAAACTACTTTGAATGAATGTTACATCCTCCAGTTATTCACACAACTTTTCTAGCTGATATGAGCTGTTCTCATGTGGTTCTAAAGAAAATGATCCTTTTCTTCCGTCTCATTTACCCATTCTGGTCCCATCAGCTTCCATTCAACTACTTCATCCAAAAATCAAGAGTTCGACATTACTTCTCATATAATGCCTCTAATGGAGCCATCTGTATATAGGAATAAAAACTATTATTATAAGAAAAATCAAACACACAAATATGTTGGTCCGTACTTCCATCGTAATCTAGTGAACAAGCACGTAACATATCTTCCAAGGTATGAATTGTTCATTCTTATTTCCAATCTCATTGAGGATGGAAAGTTGTACTAAAATTTAATTGAGTACCCAAATAAATCTAAAGTGAATTAAAAAAGTTATACATAAACCTGGTTTCATGGTCAGATACAATCGAGAGGGTAACTCCATGAAACCTGAAAACCTCTTTAACAAACAATCGAGAAAGTTGATCTACTGTAAATGTATCTCGAATAATAATGAAATTGGAAGATTTTGTCAATCAACCGACAATAACCTTGATTTAATCGTTTCATTGAGATGTATTTGGTAATCCCACAATGATGTCCAAGTATTTATTTTCACATTTCCACTCTGGCAATGGTAATGACTGAAGCATCCCATTTGGTAACTGTCACTATGGTTTAACTTTTTTAAAAGTCATAGACTTAATAGTAAAGTCTAAAATAATGTTTCTCATTCCATCCCACCAGTAATAGTCCTGACGATGTATGTAAATCATCGTATGGCTAGGATGAACTGCAAAACTGAGAACTATGAGCTTCACATAATAATACTTTCTTCCACTGTGAATCAGGAGGCACACATAATCTATTCCCAAACCTCAAACCACAATCAATATCAATTTAAAATCCAGGTAACATACCCTTCACAACCATCTCTATTTTTTCTGCAACTCACTATCATCCTTATGTGCTTGCTTAATTATGTATTTTAGAGATGATTTCACTAACACCTAAAACAAAATTGAGTATTATTCTACTCCAACAACTTCTATTCTAATATTACTCAAATAAAAAAACCAAAGGATCTCATTCCAAACGTAGAATGGTTAATGAAGCATTACTTTTTTCCGACTCCAAGAATCAACCACTTTATTTGATTTTCACGGATTGAAATGGATCATGAAATCATAATCCTTGATTAATTCCATTCTTTTCCTCTATCTCTTATTTAATTTTTTCTGATTGAATATATAAATTAAAATTTTTTGGTCAGTATATAATTCACATTTTACTCCATAAAAATGATGCATCCATATTTTTAATGAAAAAACAAAATAATCTAATTCCAAATCTTGTGTAGGGAAATTTGACTCATGAGGTTTCAACTTATGTGCAACATACAAAATTACCTGATCATTATACATAATGACACATCCATGGACTTTCAATGAACCATCAATGTAGATAACAAACTCACCATTTCTGGAAGGTAATTCTAATAATGCAGAATTTTCCAAACTTCATTTCAATTCCTGAGAAAAATCATCAAATGTTTTTTTCCAAATGAACTTAACAACTTTTTGAGTTAATATAGTCAGTGGGAATGAAAAATGTGCCAACTTTTCAACAAACCTCGGGTAATAACCTGATAAAACTAGAAACTATGGATCTTGGTAATATTTGTGGGTATTGGCCATTTTGCAACAAATTTTGTTTTAGTAGGATCAAAATTTATGCCATTTTTTGAAACAATGTATCCATGGAATGAAATTAGTTGTAACCAAAACTCACACTTGCTATATTTCCCAAACAGTTTCTTTTCTTTTACAGTTTTCAAGACAACCTTAAATGACTCTCAATTTTTTCATTCCATTTGGAATAATCCAAAATATCATCAATTAAAAAAACTACAAACTTATCGAAGACCTCATAGAAAATTCAATTCATAAGACCTGTGAAGACAATAGGTGTATTGGTTAATCCAAAAGGCATTACAAAAATTTAAAAATGGACTTATCTAGTATGAAACATTGTCTTCACCATGAAAGTTTCTTTTAATTTTTTCTCATGGTACCTCATTTACAAGTAAATATTCGAAATATACACTGCACCTTGTAGCTGATCAAACAAATAGTGCACCTGGTACTACTTCATATGATGGCCAAACATCTGCTGAAGTAGTTGTAAAGTATTTAACCAGCCCTTTCTACTTTCAATATTGAGGCTTTCCCTCAGTTGTTTTTTTCGTTGGACAATGATATGCATAATGACCCATTTCATTGCACTTAAAACATTTTACTAATTGCAAACTAGATTTTTTTTTCTATGAACATGATATTTTTAAACATAATTAGGATCCTTACATACCATTTTACAACATTGGTAGAAGTTAACATAATTCAAAATACATTCCCCATCATAATTTTTACTACAATTTCCCAAAATACTAAAATTATGTTTCATAACATCAAACCATTTTTTAATATTTTTTCCTTTTCTTCTATAACCTCGACCTCTTATTCTGTTGTTTTAAAAAGATCTCCTGATCACCATAAAACTCCATTCCCACATTCTCCTCACATAGAACATGTTTTAATAACATTTAACCTCATGAGAAGATAATTCAATTTAATATATTGGCATTAATACTGACATAAATTTTTTTATTTTTTAATCAATATCTCATTTGAATTTTGATGTATACCTTTCCATTCGAGTAAATTTTGGTTCATGAGCAGCCACTGAGCCATCCACCTTCCTCAATTCAAGGAATTGTTTTTCTATCATAAGAGGAAACACCTTAGTTAAAATATATCTCAAGAAACATGCCTTTGAATTCATCCCAATCAAGAGAATCAATCTCATCATTATCCCTAATATTTTTTATATAGACCACCACTGATCACCTTCATCTTCAAAATAGTAAACAGAGAGACAATCCTTTTGATTTTCTGAACACCCCATTACATAAAAAATCATCTCCAGATCTTTATTCAAACATTCATCTAGAACATGTTCAGATGATTCTATAAATGATGGGGGTTGTTGCCTCATTAAATGCTCCACTACATACATGTTCTTCTATGGTTGGTCTAGATGATCTCGTGCCGGTATTCCACCATAATTTATATCTTCTGTAAACTGTGCCATCACTAGAAAAGCTACTTAGTTCATATTCCAACCATCTCAGTTTTTTGATTTGTAAGGTTGTCTTCCACCTGATGTCATCCCATCACAGCTTCCATGTCTCGTTTATGGAAAACCAGTCTAAACAGAGAAATATATAAGGCAAAGAAACATGGAAATATGTAAATTCTATATCCTTTCAATAATACCATAAATTAATTTATGGAAATTAATTTAAAAATATACTAACTCTTAATGTTATCTAATCCTACCTCTAATACCATCTATAATGACCATCCGGAAACCATTACATAATCTTGTATTAAATAGATAATTTACAATGAGGATCTTTTCAGGTATAGAGTTTCAGATAATTAGGACATAACTATTAAATCACATCTCAAAAATTACAAAGTAGACACGTGTACTCTATTATCATTATTTAATAAAATAAAAACTCTTGAAAAAAAGAGTCATGTCTAGTTCCATGTTTTAGACAGCGTGCCTTTTTCTTATCCCATCCTAGACACTTTCTATCTTTAATTCCTATGATTTTTTTTCAAAACATGGGATGAGCATAAAAATAGAAACAAGGGTAATAAAATAAAGAAAGAATAAATTATTTAATAAAAACATAATCTTTTTAAAATTTCTAATAAAAGAAAAAGATTTATGAATTACACATAGTAATCACAAATCAATAAGGTAACATGTGGCATTTATAACATACTAACGTTGCAGCTTTCACATCCACCTAGGGAGTTACATTTAGAATAACCCTCACAATATATTTCCTAAATTTCTTAGGAGAATCATTCACATTTACCTCCATCACATTACCCAATCCATTGGAGAGCTATCTCGGGCTCACCCAACATAGGTTTATTATGGAACCACATGTATATGAAAACAATGCCCAAGACCCATTACATTTTCACCACACATAAAACCAATATAGAGGAAAGATAACATTTCCAAATTTAAATCACAATATATCATTTCAATATATTGACCTAAAAAACCATTATCAAATATATTGTCAATAACAAAAATAAAAAAGGGTATATTTTATTTATTTTACTTTTAAATCATCACAACTTGTTATGAAACCCAATGACTAAATAATAACCACGTTGGGTGAAAGGTCGTTGTCTCTACTTACGTTAAAAAAACATTATTTTTTTCATTTAGTAAAAAACCTCATAGAAAATATTCCATTTTTATTGAATGAAATTTCAATGGATTTTATACCCCGTATAAAATAATTTCATGTATAAATCAAAATATGCCTCAATGAAAGGAGATTGTGACGAACTCCCATACCTCGTGTCCGACTTGAACTATTCATTTTTTAATCTACTGAATAATAAAATTACATTAATTTCTACTTTAGTAAGAACATTTTTCATGTTTATTATTCCTTTTATATCACTTATTATCATGTTATAAACATTATTTAATCAATTATGTTAATAAGGGCCATTTTGTCGAAGTTTGGTACTTGAGTCAAAAAATGAACCCCTTAGAATTACAAGTTGACCATGTGGTCAAAAGTCCATTATCTACAAAATGAAATTAATTATTTAGATTTCATATATATCATATATATTTAGTATATATATGTGTTTATTATAGTACATAACATTTGGAGGTAGGAAATGATGTGCACCGTTTAGGGAGACGGTAATCCATACGTACACATGAATGGTACATTCATTTATGTTTAGTATTTTAATGGAATGAAAACATAATTATTAATAAGTTATATTATAATTATCATACAATATCATATATAATTTCATTACCTCCTTAATTTATACACCCCATATATGACATGAATGAGTTATAACACTTTGAGGGGGTTGTGGTCCACACTTCCTCAAATGAAATTATCTCTTTTACCCATTATTTGAACAATAAAGGAATGATATAAATGAAAAATACAAAAGTAAAGAAAAAATATAAATATAATATATATCACATATAAATATATTTCAATCATAATGTCCATTATAGGAGGTTCTATGTGAATATTGAACAATCATCGTTTCATTAGGCAATAGTTCGTCTTTCATAGAAACAATATGTTCTTTACCAACTAGATGGAGGTGTGTGTAAGTGTAGTTAGAATACTTATCATACCAAAAAAAATTATATTAATAATACTGGTGTGTTTATAAATGAAAACGATAAAAGTAGTTTAGGGCGTTGGAGAAGTAAAATATAAGAAAAGAACTTAAGATAATATGTTACCTTTAAATCGGTATCTCCCTTGGGATTGAACCAAAAGGTTTACTTGTATTGCATTCTGCCAAGAGAAAGGCTTCTATGTGGAATATATGTATGTATAGAGATTAATTATGTAGAGTTTGGAAATGAAAATGGGGACTTAAAGGTGTGAGTAATCAGTTATATGTGAGGACTTTTTATAAGGGAAATGAGGGTCTTTTTAAGAAAGATTAATAATATTATTTTATTATATAATAAATTTTGGTTTCTAAATGTACAAAACTATTTAAAGTAGAAGATAAGATGACCCATTTTCCAAATAAAATCATCCAATAAAATTTGGTCTGGTTTTGGTTATTGGTTTAATTTTTATAATCTTATTTATTTAAATAATTAAATAATGATGTAAACATTGCATCAGTATTGTATCATAAATAATTTTGTTTATTTAATGTCTACAAATTTTAATTGAAATACCATGATGTAGGAAATATTTATTTCATTCAAATGAATATTTATAGTCAAATATATCAATTATATAACCACACATTAAAATTTATTTTGAAAAAAAACTTGTTTATGATATATTTATTTTTACTTGAAATGAAAAGTTATTACTGTTATTATCATACCCAAATGGATTTCGAAGGCCATAAATCCCACCCATGTATTTTATTAGTCATCCCTAACTCATCCAATAAGGTTAGGACGTGTCTTATGATAATTTTGTATTATTATAATATTAATTTTACCATTATTACTTAATTTACCTTTAACCGCGGTAAATAAAAGTCAAAAGTTACTATTCAACTAATTTTATTTTCATATTATTGAACCAAAATTTACTTAATAAAAAAAACATGTTTGTCAGATTTTTGAAAATAAATTCAACATACCATTTAGATATACCATATCATGAACCTCTATATCATCATGGTATTTATTTTATTTCTATGAACCATCTCACTCCTGGTTTTTTTATTCAAAATTTGTAACTTTAAAAAGTTATCTTTGCAATATCACCTTATTTTATGATTGTTAAAATTATTTTGGAAAATTATATTCCTTTTGATCACATTTATTATAAATTAAATTTATCATAAACATTCATATTTTTATTAAATTTAAATTAATATTTAATAAACTATATTCCATGATTACATAAGTTTCTCCCATTGACGGTTTCTTGAATTATTGGGAAAATATTGATAAATAATTATCCACTACTCTATACAGATATTTGATAAGGAAATTTGATTATGAAATTTAATGGATTATTCCGTATATTATGAATTCTTTTGATATGAATGTAGTGGTTCATGGACCATTTAATGATACGCCTATGGGTTGGGGATAAATTAGTGCAATCCCCATAATGCATCAGTAGTCTCATAAGATAAATTAGTTGTCCAAATAAAAGTAGTTAAAACTATATTTTGAATAAATCATAATGGTAATGATATCATGTGCCTGGGGAAAATTATGTACAATAAATAATCATTTAGTTAATTATGAATTTTGTTATTATTAAAATCTAGGATATTTTTTCATTGAAAATTTATTGATGCATTTCATTATTATTTTTTGATAAAATGGAGTGTGTTTCATTTATTAACTATTCCATATTGATTATTTTGTATCGAGATATTTACATGTAATGTGTGCTTAATTATTTACCATTACATAATAATTAAACTCGTTGATTTATTGTTAATTATAATTTTTATATCATTATAGTGAAATTCAAATCACACTTCTTTTTTTCTATTCAATTGTATATGAAGAAGAAATCATTAATGTGATTACTACGAAGAATTTCATTTAATTTTATTATATATTTAGTTTTATTTTATATTTACCAAAACCATATGGGTATCATGTACGTAATCTGGTTTTCCAAAACATCTAATATGATCATTCATTTGTGAATTTATTCCTTGTAATCATGTAAATATGATATAGTAATGCATCAGATATGGTTTTATGAGGTCAGGGAATTACACACACATACTCATAAAAGACAAAACATCCACCTCCCTATAGTGAAATCTGTTCCTTGTAACTGATATAAATAGAAATTAAAACACAAAATGGTGAATATATATTTTAAGAAAAATATACAAGTATGATAACATAATGTTTATTATAAGTATAATTTTAACCAAATCCCATTATGAGAAGATAATTTAATACAATTAATTAGATAATGATTAACATAAAATATAGATAAAAATATACTTTTATTATATCATGAATTATTCAAATAAATAGGTTTCCAAATAATTTTGTTAAACTCGCAAAATAAATTACTTCAAATTGAAACAATTTGAGAAATAAGCCTGTGATTAGAAAACAAATCCTGGTTAATGAGGACCTGCCTTGCCATATCGTTATTTGTGATCATCCAGGAGTGTACATGACATATGTATAATTAGTTTATGTGTAATAATAAACTCCCATATGAATATCCTTACTAATAACATAGGAAGCTCGTTATACAAGTTTATCTAGAAGAATAGATAAAAGGGGAATGATTTCATCCCCATGCACGGATCCATTCCTCATCATTGATGACTATTGGGTTTACCAAAATAATATTCATTAATGGAATATCGTCATTGGAAACACGAATATAAGTCCCCGGCCTTAAACCTTACTTAATAAAGAATTAAATTAATAATTCACATTGAGAATCTTTTCGGTTTTATAGTTTTAGAGAATTAGGACATAACTATTACATCTCAAAAGATTACAAAGTCGACACTTCTAATAAGATTCCATAAAATAAAAACTCTTAAAAAGAAACATGTCAAGTTCCATGTTTTAGATAACATGACTTTTCCTTGATCCCATCCTTGACCATATTCCACATTAAGTCATGTGAAAAACATTTCAAAAACATGGGGTGAGCATAAAAATCTCAGTAAGGGATACACAAAGAATGAAAAATTTTTGTTTTTCAAAACAACAAGTAAACCATGTATACATTATAAAATAATACCTTTCACCTTTATGAAGTATTAAAAACTCTTCACTGAATAAAAGATCATTACTTACCCTTTTGTAACCAAAATTTTACCATAAAACCCATATAAAGAACACATAACATATAAAGGTATCTTAGGACATAAACATACATAACTGGAATAACCATCTGTTTAACTTCCATATATATCACCAAATGGAATAGCCATACGACTGACTTCCATACCCAATTCATTGGAGGTTATAACATATCCACCCATCCTGGTATTCACGGCACCACCCGTCATATGGTTTATCACGTAACCACCCCTTAAATGTCCAAGTACCATTATAAAATCATATGATATAAAAAAATATAATGGAAGGAAAACATTTCCACACTTTGATCACAATATATCACTTAAATATATTTACATAACAAATCCATTATAAAAACCATTTTCAATACCAAAATACATAAATGTGTATATGGTATTTATTTCATTTTAAAAACATTACGGCTTGTTGAGGAAGCCAAACACCAAATAATACTCGCAGCGGTGGAAAATGTCGTTGTCACCGCATAGGTCAAAAGAAACATTCCTTTTTTTCGTTTTGTAAAACACTTCATAAAAAAAGATTCTTTTTGTATAAAATTAAAAGTCAAAGGGGGTTTATTCACCATATAAAATAAATCCTTGTATTAGAACAAAATATGCCTCAATGAAACAAGATTGAGACGAAGTCCATTACCTCGTGTCCAACGTGACTTGATTGATCTTTAATCTCCTGAATAATTAACTAGTTTTAATTTATACTTGCATAAAAAACTTTTCCAATCTTACTATTCCTTTTATATCAGTTATTTCCATGTTATAAGCATTATGTAATAATTTAAGTTAATAATGTTCGTTTTGTCGATATCTGGTTCATAAGACAAAAATGGACTTCTTACTATTACATGTTGTTCATGTGGTCAAAGTTTCATTATATCAAGAATTATATTCATGATTTGGATATCATATATATCCAGAATATACATGTATTTATAATAGTACATAACATTTAGATGTAAGAAATGAAATGCACCGTTCATGGAGACGGTAAACTGTACGTACGCATGAACGCTAATTTCATTTCTATTTCATATTTAATGGAGTGAAATCATAATGATATAAGGGTATATTATAATTCTATTATAACATCATATATAATAACATTAACTCAATCCATTATACATTCCACATATGGCATTAACGAATCAAATCACTTTGAGGGGGCGGTAGTCCGCACTTCCTAAAATAAACTTTTCATGTTTACGCATAATGGAAACCATAAAGGTATTACATAAATGAAAAATAAAGAAGAATAAGGAAAACATAAACATAATATAAATCATATATAAATAGTGTTACATCTTAATGGCCACCATTAAATGTGGTAAAAGAAGATTGAACAATCATTGTTTCGTGAGGCAGAAAATCACCAACCACAGAAACAATATGTTCATTAACCATTAGATGAAGGTGTGTATAGGTGGAGCTCTAATACTTCTCATATGAACATACTAGTATATTTAATTTACTGGTTTTGTTACAAAATAAAGTAATAAAAACAGCTTAGGGGGTTGGAGAAGCAAAATAAAACATAAGAACGCAAGAGAAGACACTACCTTTAAATTGCGTAACTCTATTTGATTTGAGCTCAAAGGATTCCTTCAAAAGACATATGCCAAAAATGATGCTTCTAGGAGTCATAGAGGGATGTGGAGAGAAAAAATGGGTAGGGGTTGGCCGATCCAAAGTCTTGAGAGGTGTGGGTATGGTGGTAGAGAAGGGGGACATTTATAAGAGGAGAGGAGGGGCACTCTTGGAAAGTTAAAAAAGTTTACTTTATTATAAAATGCTTTTCTAATTTTAAAGGTCCTAAAATTATATATTTCTATGATAAGGTGATAAGAGTTCAAAATCCACCCATCCAATAGGTTTTTCACAAGTTTAGGTCTTATATTTTACATTATATTTTCATTTTATTTAAATCGTTAAATAATGAGGTAATCGCTGCATCATCATGGTGTCATAAATAATTTAATTTATTTAATTTATAAAAATTGTAAAAAAATATCATTATGTAAGAAATATTTTTAGCTTTATAATGAATATTTATAGTCAAAAAGATGACATGTATAACACAATTTAAAAATCGTTTTAGTAAAACAACACATGTTTGTGACATTCTAATTTTAACTTTAATTAAAAAGTTATTAATGTCATTTTCCTACCAAAGTGGCTCCATGGGGTCCCCAGTTGACCCATGGATTTTCTTGGTCGGCCATGACACATAAAATAATGTCAGGACATGTTTCAAGTTCATTTCATATTATTAAGTCATTATTTTTACCTTAAATTACACTAATTACCTTTAATCGTGATTAAAAACTTAAAAGTTACTATTCAACAAAAAATAATTTTAATCCCTTTAAACCACATTTAACTTCTTAGTGACAACCATGTATGTAGGATTTTTGAAATTCAAAACACAGAGGTTGTAAAATTTCATTTAAACAAAAAAAATCAGTTTTTTAAGTTCCACTTAGTGGTTTCACTATTCATCAAAAATTGCTTTTTTTCGAAAAATTCAAAAAATTCACCCGGACATATATTTTATATTCCAAATTCAAAAATGATGTCTATTTTAAAAAATTCAAAACATATAAGTTTCATTAATTAATTTAATAATTAATTCTCACTGTCAAAACAAATAGCGTGTTTTTATGAAACAAAATGTATCAAAAGATTGACACTAGTTTAAGTCTGATTTCAAAGTGAAATGAATTCCAACAACCACTATTGGATTAAATAGTAAAAATATATTCTAATTTCACTTTAAAACCAATTAAAAATATAATCTAATCATATTATAAAATTATATTAATAAGAGGTTTTTAATTAAAATATAACATTTTTCACTATTCATTAAAAAAATGATCTTTATCGGAAAAATACCAAAAAATTACACAAAGTAAATTTTAATGTCCCAATTATAAAGAAGAATTTTATTTGACCCATATAGAATGTATAAGAGTGACCAAAACTATATTTAATGACGGTTCTCCATCAAACGACGATAAGTGGACCTTTAGTGAAAATTAAAGTATATATACCTAAAATTGAATTATTTTCGTATTTTAAGCCTTTATCCTTTATTGGAAAAATTTAAAAACATTTAAAAAACATATATAATCATATATTAGTTATTTATATTCATTAATGCCAATAAAACGGCTACGTGTTAACTACCATTAAAAATAATATTATTTTATTACTGGTGTGTAA
The DNA here is from genome assembly GCA_963277665.1 of Viscum album. Taxonomy (NCBI): domain Eukaryota; kingdom Viridiplantae; phylum Streptophyta; class Magnoliopsida; order Santalales; family Viscaceae; genus Viscum; species Viscum album. Next base: position 790,250,812 of record OY728157.1, read on the forward strand.
TGTAAGATTTCAAAGAAACTCTTTGTTGCGTATCGGGTACGCTATCAAACATAGCAACCCCTTTAAAGTAAAAAAATATTTAATTATTAAATATTAATAAATATGAAAAAAATTTATTCTTTATTTACCTGGGATGTTACATCGTTCCCGTCTTTTGAAAATTTCATCCTCGCAATTTTATTCACTTATCAAAATAAGTGGGGGTATTTATCCATTATAGCATTTTCAGATTCCCACGTTTCCTCTTAAACCATATGGTTTTTCCACAAAACCTCTACCTGATGAATTACCTTATTTCACAACACTTGCTCTCTTTGTTCAAGAATCTGGACTGGTTGTTCTTTATAAGAGATATTCTCTTCCAACTGAACTACCTCTGGGCTCAAAACATGAGATGGATCTAGAATATACATTCTCAACATCAAAACATGAAAAACATTGTATACCTGAGATAAACTCGGAGGTAATTCCACTCGTTAAGCAACTGATCCAACTTTCTCCGGAATTTCATATGGTCTAATGAACCTTGAACTCAGCATTCCTTTCTTACCAAATCACATCACACTTTTCCATCGTGAAACTTTGAGAAAAACATGATCACCTACCTCGAAAGATAGATCCTTCCTCCGGTTATCCGCATAACTCTTCTGCCTGCTCTGAGCTGTTCTCATGTGTTTCTAAATAAACTGAATTTTTTTTGCCATCTCTCCTACCAATTCTTGTCCAATCAACTTCCTTTCACCCACTTCATCCCAAAAAGCAGGAGTTCAACACCGCTTCACATATAATGCCTCAAATGGTGACATCTATATACTAGAATGAAAACTGTTATTATAGAAAACTCAAACAAAGAAATATGTTGGTCCCAAATTCCATGATAGTCCATCGAACAAGCTCGAAGCATATCCTCCATGTTCTGAATTGTTCGTTCTGACGTCCCATCTAATTGCGGATGAAAAGCTATAATAAAATTTAATTCAGTACCCAACGACTATTGAAGTCCTTTCCAAAAGTTAGAAGTAAACCTGGGATCACGATCAGATACAATGGAGAGGGGAACTCCCTGAAACCTAACTAATCTCTTTAAGATAAAACCAATAAAGTTGATCTAGAGACAAAGTATCTAAAATAGGAAGGAAATGAGTAGATTTAGTCAATCGATCAACATTAACCCAGATTCCATTATTACCTCTAGATATCTTCGGTAATCCCACAAAAAAGTCCATGGATATATTTTCCCATTTCCACTCTGGCACTGGTAAAGGCTGAAGCATCCCATTCAGTAACTGCGGCTATGCTTTAGCCTACGGACAAGTCAAACACATCATAGTAAAATAAGCAATATCTCTTTTCATTCCATCCCACCATCAATACTCCTGAAGATCTCTATACTTCTTAGTACTGCTTGGATGAACTGAAAACGGGGAACTATGAGCCTCATATAAAAAAAAATTCTTCAATTGTGAATCACCAGGAACACATAATCTCTTTCTAAACCTCAAAACACAATCATTATCAATATTAAATTTAGGAAACTTATTCTTCTGAACCAGCTCTACATTCTTCTACAACCCACTATCTTTCCTCACTGCTTTCTTAATTATTTATGATAGGGACGATCTCATGTGTAGGGTAATTTACCTCATTAGTTTTCAAATGACGTAAAGAATAATAAATTACCTGATCATTCTGTATAAGGACACAACCAAATCCCTTCAATGAAGCATCACTATAGATAACAAACTCACCATTCCAGGAAGGAAGTTCCAAAACTGGAGCATTCACCAATATTCTTTTCAACTCCTGAAAACAATCATCACATTCTTTTGTCCAGTTAAACTTAACAACCTTATGAGTTAGCTTAGTCATTGGACTAGATAACCATGAATATTTTTCAACAAACCATCTATAGTAACCATCCAATCCAAGAAAACTATGTATCCTTGTTACATTTGTGGGTCATGGCCATTCTTTAATAACTTTTGTTTTAGAAGGATCAACTGTTATACCATCTTTTGAAATAATGTGACCAAGGAATTAATTTGTTGTAACCAAAACTCACACTTGCTAAATTTTCCATGTAGTTTATTTTCTTTTAAGGTTTTCATGATAACCCTTAAATGGATTTCATGCTCCTCTTTGCTTTTAAAAAACACCAAAATATCATTGAAAAAAACCACCACAAACATATCCAAGATCTCATGGAAAATTATATTCATAAGGTCAATGAATACAACAGGTGCATTGGTTATCCCAAAAGGAATAACTACAAATTCATAATGCCCATATCTAGTACGGAACACAATCTTCGGAACATCTGCTTATTTTACTTTCAACAGATGGTACCCCGACCTCAATTCAATCTTCGAAAAATACTGAGCTCCCGGGATCTGATCAAACAAATCATCGATATGAGGTAAAGGATACTTGTTCTTAATAGTGATATTATTCAAGGCTCTATAATCAATGAAATGTCTCATTTAACCAACTTTCTTTTTAAAAAACAAGACAAGGGAACCCAATGGTGATGTGCTAGGTTGAATGGAACCTTTATCTAATAACTCATTCAATTGATTCTATAACTCTAAAAGTTCAACTTGAGCCATTCGGTAAGGGGGTATTGAAATTGGATTAGAATTAGGTACTAAGTCAACAGTAAATTCAACTTCCCGATCATGAATAATACGAGGTATCTCATCAGAAAAAACATCAAGATACTCATTTACCACTCGCACATCATTAATCTGAATAGTTTTTTATTTTCAACAATATGTGAATGATAACATTCATTTCTATCTTCTATTAGTTTCTCAGCATCTTGATATGTTATCAAAAGAAAGGGTTCATTTATGTACACAAACTAAAAATCATTCTTAAAAGAAACCAGTTTAGCTCTATAGTCAATCTTAGCATGATAAATAGAAAGCCAATCCATGCCCAAAATAACATCAAACTCTACTAGAGGCAAAACAATAAGGTTTGCAGGTAGATTCTTTCCGCACAAAATGATATGAAGGTTCTTATAATTATTCTTTGTCTCAATGTTTCCTCCGAGTGTTTTTACCATATGTTTAGGATTAATATCTTGAGATGTAATTTCCAATTTACTAGAAAACTACACAGAAATGACAGAATGTGTAGACCCTGAATCAAACACTACATTGGCATAATCCGAACAAAAAAACAGTGTACCTGATACTACTTCATTCAATGGACCAACATCTGCTGAAGTAGTTTCAAAGGATTTAACCACCCCTTTCTACTTGTAGTCTGGCTGCTTTCCCCCAGTTGTGTTCATTGTTAGAAACTCATTTTCAGAATGACCCATTTCATTACACAAAAAACAACTTACCGCTAACCTTTCATTACCTGCTTAATCATCTTCCTTATAGTTACAAGGAATATAAAAAGACTTACCACACCGAAAGTACTTTCCAGACTTGGATAAACATTCTCCAGGATAAATTTTACCACACTTCTCATAGGATAAATATTTGGTTTACTTAACTCCTTACTTCTTTGATGAATTCTTCCCCTATGCCTGCCAACTGGGCCTCTTATTCTCTTGTTTGACAAAGAACACCTGATCATCGGCAAACTCCATTTCCACCATCTGCGCACATCGATCATGTTTTTCATAACTTTTAACTCATGAGAATCTAAAGCCCTTAGAAACTTTGGCTTTTACCCTGACTAAAAAATGGTTGATTTTACTATCAAGATCTCATATAAAGTTTGGAGCATACCTTGCCAGTCGAGTGAACTTTTCTTCATAAGCAGCCACTGAGTCATCCTCCTGCCTCAATTCTATAAATTGTTTTTCCATCCTATGACGAACCACCTTAGGAAAATATTTCCCAAGAAACATACCTTTGAATTCGTCCCAGTGAAGATCATCAATCTCATCACTATCCCTGATATTTTTCATCATCGACCAACACTGATCTGCTTCACCTTCAAAACGGTAAACATAAAGACTAACCATTTGATGCTATGAACACCCCATGACATCAAAAATCTTATCCAGTTCTTTAATACACCCTTCAGATAGAACAAAGTTAGATGGTCCTCTGAATGATGGGGGATGTTGCCTCACGAAATGTTCCACCACTAACACGTTTCTCTGTGGTTGATCTGGCTGATCTCATGCATGGATACCGCCAAAATTTATAGCCTGAGTCAATTGTTCCATCACTGCAACAAACTGTTCAGTTCCAATTCCAACCCTCTCAGGTTTCTGATTTTGAAGGTTGTCTTCCTCCTGATGTCATCCCAACATAGCTGCCTTGTCTCCTCTATGGAAAACCATTCTGAACACAGAAATATCTTGGGTAATGCAACATGATAATCTTTAAATGCTATACCATTTCAGTCATAACATAAATTAATTTATAATTTAACAATTTTCCGACTCCTAAATTTGTCTAAACCGACCACTGATAACAACTATAAGGCCCCGGCCTTAAACCTTAATTAATATTGAAATAAATGAATAATTCACATTGAGGATCTTTTCAGGTTTATAGTTTTAGAGAATTAGGACATAACTATTACATCTCAAAAGATTACAAAGTATACACTTCTACAAAGTTTCCATAAAATACAAACGCTTAAAAGGAAACACGTCTAGTTCCATGCTTTAGATAGCATGAATTTTCCATGATCTCATCCATGACCCTATTCCACATTATGTCCTGTGAAAAACATTTCAAAAACATGGGGTGAGCATAAAAAGCTCAGTAAAGGATACACAAAGAATGAAAACTATTAGTTTTCCAAAACAATAAGTAAACCATGTATACTTTATCAATGTAATAAGATTCACATTTATGAAGTAGTAAAAACTCTTCAATGAATAAAAGATCATTACATACCCTTTTGTAACCAAAAGACTACCATAAAACCCATATAAAGAACACATAACATATAAAGGTAACATGGGACATAAACATACTTAAGTGGAATAACCATCCGGTCGACTTCCACACATATCACTTAATGGAATAGCCATACGGCCGACTTCCATACCCAATGAATTGGAGGTTATAACGTAACCACCCGTCCTGGTATTCACGACACCACCTGTCATATGGTTTATCATGTAACCACCTGTCAAATGTCCATGTACCATTATAAAATCAAAAGACACAAAACAAATATAATGGATAGAAAACATTTCCACACTTTGATCACAATATATCACTTAAATATATTGGAAAAACAAATCCATTATAAAAACCATTTTCAATACCAAAATACATAAAAGAGTATAAGGTATTTAATTCATTTTAAAAACATTACGTCTTGTTGAGGAATCCAAATACCAAATAATACTCGCGGTGGTGGAAGAGGTCGTTTTCACCGCGTACATTAAAAGAAGAATTACTTTTTTTCGTTTTGCAAAACCCATCGTAGATTAAGATTCCTTTTGTATAAAATTAAAAGTAAAAGGGTTTTATACACTGTATAAATGAAATCCTTGTATTAGAACAAAATATGCCTCAATAAAAGGAGATTGAGACGAAGTCCCTTGCCTGTGTCCGACGTGACTCGATTTCTCTTTAATATCCTAAATAATAAACTAGTGTTAATTTCTACTTGATTGAGAACCTTTTTAAAGATTACTATTCCTCTCAAATCAATTATTTCCATGTTATAAGCATTATGTAATCATTTAAGTTAATAATGTTCGTTTTGTCGATATCTGGTTCATAAGTCGAAAATGGACTTCATACAATTACATGTTGTTCATGTGGTCAAAGCTTAATTATATCCAGAATGATATTCATGATTTGGATATCATATATATCATATATATCCAGCATATAAATGTATTTATAATAGTACATAACATTTAGAGGTAAGAAATGAAATGCACCGTTCATGGACGGTAAGCCGTACGTACGCATGAATGCTACTTTCATTTCTATTTCGTATTTAATGTAGTGAAAACATAATAATATAAGGGTATATTATAATTCTAGTATAAAATCATATATAATAACATTATCTCCATCCTTTATATGTTCCACATAAGGAATTAACGAATCAAATCACTTTGTGAGGGCGTTAGTCCGCACTTTCTAAAATGAAATTATCGTGTTTACCCATAATGGAAACCATAAAGGTATTCCATAAATGAAAAATACAGAAGCATAAGGAAAACAGAAACATAATATAAATCATATATAAATAGAGTGACATATTAATGGCCATCATGAAAGGAGTTAAAATAATATTGAACAATCATCGTTTCGTGAGGAAGAAAATCTCCAACCACAGAAACAGTATGTTCTTTAAGCATTAAACGAAGGTGTGTGTAGGTTTAGCTCTAATACTTATCATAAAAATATCCTAGTATATTGAAGATACAGGTGTTGTTACAAAAGAAAGGAACAAAAAGAGATTAGGGGATTGGTGAATCAAAATAAAACATAAGAACACAAGAGAAGACACTGCCTTTAAATTGGGTAACTCTTATTGATTTGAGCACAAATGCTTCCTTGGAAAGACTTCTACCAAAAGTGAGGCTACTACGTGTAAGAGAGGGATTTGCGGAGACAAAATGGGCAGAGTTTGGCCGAGCCAAATGCTTGAGAGATGTGGGTAATGTGGTAGAGGTGGGGGCCTTTTATAAGAGGAGAGGAGGGGCAATCTTGGAAAGTTATAAAAGTTTACCTTATTATGAAACGCTTTTTGGATTTTAAAGGTCCCAAAATAATATATTTCGAGGTTAAGGTGATAAGAGTTCGAAAACCACCCATCCAATTGGTTTTTTGACATGTGTAGGTCTTAGATTTTACATTATCTTTTAATTTTATTTAAATCATTAAATAATGAGGTAATCACTGCATCATCATAGTGTCATAAATAATTTAATTTATTTAATTTTAAGAAATTATAAAAAAATCATGATGTAGGAAATCATTTTATCTTTCTAATTAATATTTATAGTCAAAAATATGAATTTTATAACCACATTTAAAAATTGTTTTAGTAAAAAAACACATGTTTGTGACATTTTAATTTTAACTTTAAATAAAAAGTTATTAATGTCATTTTCCTACCAAAGCGGCTCCATGGGGTCTCCAGGTTGACTCATGGATTTTCTTGGTCTTCCATGACACATCCAATAAGGGTAGGACATGTGTCATGTTCATTTCATATTATTAAAACATTATTATCACCTTAAATTACACTAATTACCTCTAATCGCGATTAAGAACTTAAAGGTTACTATTCATCAAAAAAATTATTATAATCCCATTAGACCAAATTTTACTTCTTAATGACAACCATGTATGCCAGATTTTTAAAATTCAAAACACAGAGGTGGTAAAATTTCATTTAAAAAAAATCAGTTTTTATGTACCACTTAGTAGTTTCACTATTCATCAAAAATTGACGTTTTTCAGAAAAATACCAAAAATTCACCCTAAGATATATTTGATATTCCAAATTAAAAAATGATGTCTATTTTACAAAATTCAAAACATAGAAGATGTATTAATTAATTTAATAATTAATTACCGCTGTCAAAACAAATAGCGTGTTTTTATGAAACAAAATGTATCAAAAGATTGACACTAGTTTAAGTCCAATTTCAAAGTGAAATTAATTCCAACGACCACTATTGGATTAAATGGTAAAAATATATTCTAATTTAAATTTAACACCAATTAAAAAGTTAATCTAATAATATTAATATATTATATTAAAAAGTGGTTTTGTATTAAAATACAACATTTATCACTATTCATTAAAAATGATCTTTATCGGAAAAATACCAAAAATTTACACAAAGTAAATTTTGATGTCCCGATTATAAAGAGGAATTTTAGTTGGTCCAATAGAATGTATAAGAGTGGCCAAAACTATATTTAATGACGGTTCACCATCAAAAGGTGATAAGTGGACCTTTAGTGAAAATTAGAGTATATGTACCTAAAATTGAATTATTTTCGTATTTTAAGCCTTTATCCATTATTGGATAAATGTAAAAACAATTAAATAACATATATAATCATATTTTAGTTATTTATATTCATTCCCGCCAATACAACATCTTCGTGTTAACTAACATTTAAAATAATATTATTTTATTACAAGTGTGCAATGTAAGATTTCAAAGAAACTCTTTATTGCGTATCAGGTATGCTATCGAACATAGAAACCCATTTAAAGTAAAATTACTATTTAATTCGTAAATATTAATAAATATGAAAATGTTTTATTCTTTATTTACCTGGGATGTTACAACAGAAGTCATGCTTTATAACCATTTACATAAAAAAGGTATATACCTTTTTTCAAATCATATTAACCATTACATTTTATTAAAATATTTTATATTCTCTTAATCAAAAATTTAAATCATTATAGAACATAATGGATGAACTTTTCATTGATATAAGAATAATCATGAAAAGAAATACATGCAAACATATAGAATATAAACATCCATGGGTATGAAAGAATACATTATTAGTTATGGTCCATTAAAAATGATATGGGATCCATGAAAAAAACCCTAGATCATATATCTCATAGTAGATATGTTCTATAAAGATGAATAACCATAGGGGTAACATACCACCACAATTCCAATCTACACACAACATGAATTGAAGATCTAATAAAGATCCATCAATTCAATAATATGAATTCAAATTTGAATATTATAATCCTAAAAAAAATTATAGTAATTAAAGTAAAAAATTAACAATTATATATATTAAGAATTATATGGAGTAGGATAACCATGATTATAATGGTGTATAACATATCTATAGTTATCTATGTCATTAATCATTACATTGATCCAAAAAAGTGGGTTTTAAAGAGAAAATATCACATATGGAGGGATTGTAAGTGAAGTGGGGAAGAATATTATCGCATAAGATGGATTATATAGTCAATATATTGATTATATAGGTGAAAATTTTATATAATCCCTTATTTTCCTTTTCCACAAGGGCACCACAACATTTTCAATTGTGCCAGGGAATGTACCTACAATAGTAGAAACCCCATTAACTATACAATGAAAGTCTACAAGATACCTATAGAAGTCCTTGATGAATTTATTACTATAAAACTTCTAAAGGAGGATCATTAACCTTCAAATTCTATTCATTCGAAAACCCATTATTCATATAACTATTTTCCCATTTCCACAACTAGAACAACCTATATTTATCATATTTAAAAAATAAAACATAAAATAAGGCATTTACTCAACCATTAATAAAAAATTAATCCAACCATAACAAAATAAACAAGATTTAATGTACTAATTAAAATGTAAATATAATATCATGAATAGTGTAGTAGCTAAAATCAATATGGTTTTGTTGAATTCACCCTATAATATATTTATCAACCCAAGGAATTAAATTATTAGGAATGATGGTCTCCAAATTGGTGTGTTCACTTATCTACACTCAATGAATCTTAGTCCCCATTCTATTAAGGGTTATTAGAATGCCTCCAAAAAACTTGTACCAAGGGTAAATAATTCCCATATAAAACCATTAGTTGAAAATAAATTACCTAAATCCTTTTCATAGTCATAGTAATATTAAGTTTCAATTTTATATCCTCATAATTGTGAACATGATATGGGATTATTTTTATTCATTTTCATCTATGAAATATAGAATATACAATGAAAAGTAGAATATTATGTAGGAAAATATTTGTGGCTCTCTAATTTCCCAACCCTTCCCTTGATTTGAAACGGTCATTATTATCATGATGTGATATTTCTTTTATTTCATAGACACTATGACCCAAACATGGATATAATTTCAAAAACCCCTAATCAAACATGGAATATTTCAAAGGAGGACTATGTCTATCATAATAAGTCTTGTATTGGTATTAATGTATCATGAAAAATTTATGAACAAACAAAATCATCATCATTGTCTCATAAAAAAATGTCAAATCAAGGAAGGATCATTGACCATATATTAATAAATAGGATATTTCCATGGATGTCCATATAACGCCTCACAGTGTTCCATTTTAATGGTTAATTGGTAACTATTATTATAACAAAATTAAACTACATGAAAAATAATATCGCATTAATCTCCAAGTTCAAACAAATTGGAAAAAGTATATAATCCAGAATCAGATTATCCCTTTCATTCAATTCGTATTTTTGAGGATGATATGTTGTACTCAATATTATATGAGGGACTATAAACTTTTGAAGGCCCTTCAAAAAAATAGGTAAAATGAAGGAACCTATCAAATAAAATAGAAAACAGAATCCCATGTATCCATATAATCCCATATACATACAACATCACTTGTTCCTCAACATTAGTCATGTCATGGATAATCATGAAATGAGTTTACCAGGTCAACATATTAATAACCACTGAAATGGAATTCATATATTTTAGAAATTGAGGTAACCTAAAAATGATATATATTGACATTTCATTCCACTTCCATGTCGGTATAGGTAGAGGGTAAATAAACGTTGAAGTATTATAGTTATCAATATTAATATTTTGGAAAGTATAACAATTAGATGAAAAGATAGTTGTGTCGAATTTTATAAGAGGGTTCTATAAATTACTTTTCATCTCATATAATATCACTTTTGTTATGGTGAAAATACCAAAAATAATACTAAAAATTTACCATAGTGGTCTATATTATAGAATGAAAGATAACATAATGGATCTTATATAATCTTTTCCCCTCATAAGAGAGAGAAAACTCATTGATGGACACCCCATAATATAATGATTCAATGATACTCTAGAACTCATACACTTTTTTATCCTAATGTATCATTTTCATGAAAATGGATACCACCCAAACACTTCCTAGGACATTACCAGGCACATCCTCCTTGAATACCAAGTGCATATATGCCAAATATCCCACCATGTTCCACAAACCTATCATTTAAATCATAACATTAGAAGGTAATTTACTTCTATGTAAATCAACAATAATGTCACATTCACTCTGTCTATTGAACATTTCAATCCGAGATAACTAATATTACATCACCCATCACCTCTTCTGGGGTTAATTGAAGTTGAGAAAATAAATATCCTAAAATTTTATGTCGATGTAATGTGTAATCCTTTCCCCAAAATTATATTCATGAAATAATTTCATGTTATTAAAAACCATTTATAGTTTCATGTCATGAATAATATACTACCCTCAAGGTATTTTATTAGAAATTATCCATAAACTAAAACTCAAATCCCAGGAATATATTCATATCAAAATATTAAATTAGAATTATCATTGTAAAGTACATATACTTTACTAGACTCTGGTAAAGTAAGAATTACTGTATTGGTCAGGAATCACTTAAGTTCTTTAAAAGATTCCAACCAAATTGAATCTCATAATAAAATCACCCCCTTAATGTTTATAATAGTCAATGGATGTGGATGCTTCATGAAATCCATTATAAAACAACGAGAGTGTCCTTACAATCCTAATGTGGTACATATGTTGAATACATGTTGTGGTTATCTTGACGATATAAACCATCCCATTAGTAGGATCAATTGAGATTTTTTTGAAATTATTAGTCCCAAGAACATATAATTCAATATTTATAATTTGAAATTAAATGATAGATATAAAATAAGGATCTCAATTCAATATCATAAGACATAAAACACAAAGAACACATGATTTTCTTATTCCTCAGTATACATAGATATGTCACCCAGAAACACTGTGGTAAAAGTGTCTAGAACCTTATGAATGTTTTTTTAATAAATTATATAGATAAAAAAGTGTTTTAGTTTGTTGGAATTATGTTTTCAGGTAGTCAATGTTTCTATACCATCTCCTCAATTGGGTATTCAGAATATAAGTCTCCTTGATTCTATGTTGGTGATACCAAGGATGAATAAAATTTTTAGAAACCCACTTAGACACATCAAATATAATGAATAAATAATCTTTTTGAAGATTTTTTTTAAAATCTCTGGATTGATATTAAAATAATTGATTCCAAAATGTAGAGTTATATCCAAATAATTAGAAATAAATGGGTGAATATAAGGTTACACCCATTATAATAAAAATTATTCTTCTCTAAAATAATACAAGATACTTTTTATCTCCCTAAACTCATGTGGATCTATATAGTATGATGACATTGAGATCAGTTGAGTTACAAGAACAAAAAAAATTATGAATTACACATCATTATTTAGAGTAAAAACCAACATATTATTTTGAAATATGGTATCTTATATTGGAAGAATTAAAAGACACCCACCAATGAAAAAAATTGATCCCTATGAGAGATAGATCAATTTATCCATATAAACTCATAAAAAATTTCTATTTCATTATCTAAGAAAATAAAATATATATTATAGTCAAACATAATGAAGTTGTACATGGGATGTTGAAAACCCATATCCATACCTATTAATCTAGTTATCACAAAATTCATATTTAATTAAATTATATATTCTAGATGTTTTTGATGATGCGTCATATAGGTTGTTTAAAAGGATTGATGTGATCCTATATAAAATAATGTAGTTAATGGTGTATTTGTAAAATAATGTATATCTCACATTCACAAGATTAATATCTAATTCCATTGGAAACTCTACACTTTTATTTAATTTATTCATTATGGACCCCCATAGATAGGACCCTCTAGATTGGGAATCATCTAGTGGTTCCAAGTGTAATATATATTCTAATTAGGTTGAATTATATACATGATAAGAGAGACCTCAACAAAATAAATGCATTTCACAATGCTTCCCACATTTGTACCAAACAATTATAGGTGTCGATCTTAGATTAATCATCTTGGGACACTTAGAGGGGAGGGGGAATCAGTAAACCCAACATTTTACCAAGGATATATATTATATTCAATTGGATCCTCTTAATATTGAACATGTTCTCTAGTTATATGTTGTACAAAGTGTAATTCATATGAAATATTGAAAATAAAAAAATACAATGAATTTTTGAAGTTCAAATCAAAGACCAAATACTTGTCATGTTCAACCTATGTGGTTTTCATGGATAACGATATATATAAAACCACTCAGTCATTTAAATTCCTTGAATTGGAATAATAATTTTTGGCATGGAATTATAAATATTCTTATGTATTGTTTGTTATCTATACTAGAATCAGCAGTCATTAATATTTTTTTATAGTAGAACCTCTAGTTCATTAAATATATTCAATGAATAGTTTTAACATTACCTATCTACTTCACTGGACATCATTGCACCATCAGAATAATATTTTTCTACTACTTATAGTACTCAATTTATTTTGAACCTATAAAATATTAAGAACATTGGTATAATATTTTTAAATTTATTAATGAAGAAACATCAAATTAATAATACAGAAATCTTATAATGCATAACTAAACATTCCTTCTACACAATTCAACATATCTTGTAATCAAATTTTCAAATTCATGGAAATTCTCTACATTTGTAATGATTTTTCCAACCTCAATAATTAGTGAAGGTGGTGAATATAACCTTCTTCATTATTTATGCAAGATGTACATCCACAACATCAATACATAGTTAACTAAAATATAAAACCTTCTAATATTGTTCATAGCATCAGTCATGTGTTTACAGTAACAATTTACTATAAACCATATAACATGTGCATTTATCAATTCAATTTATGCATGGTATAGTTAGTTTATAAACTCCAACACATATAAATTATCCATTTATTTTTTTATATGTTCTATGAACATAAATCATATATCCTTATTCATGCACACTAATCATTCAAGTATATAATATATACTCCTCGATCATTTTGTTTTCATCATGTGATCATATATGGATCTCATGGATATATTTCTATTCCATTATGTGTTTGATTCATATGACCATGAAAAGATTGTAAGATGAATTCTTTTCCTTCACAGAAGACAATTGAGGCTTTCAAGTTATCCTCCTTTTATTATGTCATGTGATATTTATATCCTCAAGTGTTCATTACGAGAGGAATCATAGTAATCCAGGAAGTTTGTATGTGTTCCTTAATGTGAAAAAGCTCTATTTTCTGGTGTCTTATCATGAGACATAATAAGAGAAACACAGTATTATGTGATAAAGATCATATTAAAAGGGATTTGTTGTATCCATTCATACATCAGTTGAATTATCAATTAAAGATCATGGTTTTTCTCCCACATGAATAAGTTCATGTGAGATGACAACCTCTATTTTAATCATTCATGTGAAAGTATTTTTCCTTCACATGAATAGATAACATTTTTTTATCACTATACAATGTATGATCAAGGAATGTATATTCAATATTTCAATGAGAAATAATACATATATTGATTCTTGAATTGAAAATAAGCTCCATACATTTCCTTTGTTTATATATGCATATCTACACCACTTCTCTCTAATAAATGTATAATTTCTTATAAAAAAATACAAAAACTTCGATTTAAAACTTATAAAGATATTTGGATATCAATTAATTCCCATACTATCAACTTCTATATGCAGCATCGTGGTGGTCGTGATGTCATATGAATGCTTCCCTAGATAATGTGGAAGCTCAATGATTCAAGTGATTATATATTCTTCATGTGATTCCGCATTGGATAGAAAAATGGTAATCACAGAATACATTATGCAATAATAAATGGAAATTATTGAACTATATTGAGAAAATATATATTTTCTTATTCAAAAAATTCTATCATTGGTAATATATATGTTCATGCTATGTCATATGACTATTTTCATTCCTCAATTTATTAACTAGAATTTATCACATGATAACTATTTCATTGCATAATGAATTTATATATCAAATAATAATTCAGGTGATAGATTCATCTTCTCACTTATTTATAATTAAATGGATATAATACTATGGTTTCATGAAAATAAAAGGATTGATATACTTTTACATGAACTCTCATGCGGATATCAAGTTATGGATTACATACGATGGAGATAGAATCGATGATAAAAAATATTCAAGACCATGCACAGACAATCCATAGTTTGATGAGTATTAAGATGATAATATTATCTGAATATTTGTAGTGTGGCAGCCATTTGGCGGTGACAATTTTATTGATCATATTCCCAATGTTCTATTTATAATTTTATTGATGAAGGAATAATGTGTCATTCCTTCGAGTCCCAAATCTATTATTCCTTTCACGAAATCCACAATTTCATTGATCATTTTCCCCATCACCATTTTGAGCTATCAAGGATGGATTATCACTAACACACGCATGTACAAAAAAGTCCTCATGAGCCTAATTGGATGGTTTCTACCCATTTTGGTCCACAAGAACTAGCCTATAAATTTGTTATATTGTTAGACCATACTCTACATAAACATATGCAAGGCCCAAACATTTATTCTGCATTGTATCCTCCTTGGGTATTCTCTCTTATGAGGTTGACACTTTGGTCCCTCGAGTGTGGTTGACAGTTATCTGTTAAGGGCTTTGGTGGTAAGAAATATTTCATATATAAATAAAATTCATTTACAACATAGAAATTATATATATTAAATGGAATTTTAAATATTCCAAATAAGGTCATTTGGGCATTATAGAAGGATATTTTATTCTTTGACTACATTAATTATTGTGAGTAAATAAACGTTTACCCAAACTACTTCAAATTCATCATACCATCATGAATTTTTCCTTCATGACATGTTTCTTGTATATAATGATTATTCTTAATATAATAAAATAAAAAAAAGATAATTTCCCATGTATAACAACTAATTAACTAAAGTAATTTCATAAAATGTTTCCCAAAGTCATCACTTCATCAACCACCATATATTGGCTCATTGATAAAAAAAAGAAACAAAAAATAAAAATGGATTTAATAATTTCAACCATTGAATTATTTTTCCAAAATAAACACTCTTGATTTTTCAATAAGTGGTGAAAATTTTCTCCCATATATTTAAAATTAAGTAAAATTAATATGGGGTGTCTTCTAATGATGTCTATATTCTAAAACCATGTTCTCTCAATTATATTAATAATTCATGTACACTATATAGAATGGGATGATATCATGTGTTCTAAAAGAAATTAAACATTACTTAATTAACTCAAAGACTTCATGGGTGAACCCAGTGTAGAACTCAAAAGATTAATAACCAAGAATGGATATGTTTTCCATAAGACACCATATATGTGATATCATATTCATAAATTCTCAATACTCATTTAAAGGAATACAAAGAGAACTCCATATTTTTCTCCTACTAGTTACCCCTATTTTTAATCATAACCACAACATTAGATTTAGAAACCACTCTCTTTACAAGATGAATAATAAACATTTTCACTTTTTTTGACATTATAATTTAATGTCTTGTGGGTTTTTTTAAAAACAAGATTATCAATAATCATGTACTACAAAACTGTTTGTAAAAAAATATAAACATAAACTGAAAGAATATTTTACTACCCATCTATAAGAGAATATGAATGAACCAACACTCTTCCTTATTCCAAATATTTTACAATGTAAAGATAATTTAAATAATTTTAATTTGGATAAAACCACTTTTAACCTATATAGAGATTACATGATCATCCTTCTATTCATTTAACAAACCTTGATAACATCTCCAATATGGTTTCTCCATGTCATAGGGTAACCTCCATTCATTTAAAATTAAGAATATTTTTATCAATCAATTTACAATATATTAAATTTTTTGTTCCAACATTGATGATCAATTCATTTTTTTGTTTAGTCTTACACAATAATTTCATATTTCTTTCATCAAAATTATTAAAAAAATATATCACATTCATAATAATCATCACCTTAAATTCCTATAATATTATGAAAAAATGATATATAAGAAGTATATTGATAAGGTGGATGACTTGAGAGATTCATAATATATGAAATAGGGCTTAGATTGTTTTCTCAACTGATACTCATTTCTATGTAGATCTTAATTTTATAATACTATTCATTTTTATGTTTGTTCTTAATTTCACATTATAATATATATTTCTTATCATGGATGTTTTACTTCCATTAACCATCATATTGTTTGGATTTTTAATATTAAAATATTCTTATTTCAAAATTTGATTCCATTGTTGTTGTTTTTATATTTTTAGAATCTCTTTATATGTAGGGAGAATATTCGTACATTTATTATCATTAGGTTTACCCTATATGGACAATCCTCAAAATTATTTTGAGAAACAAAATTAAAAAATTTTTATTACCTCTCATGAAATTTGAGTTATTCTTGATGTGGAGTATATTTTTTCACTTTTAAATTGGTATTCCTAGTACATCATCTTCATGTTTTTTTATTTTTATTGTAGATTTTTGATGATTAGGAAAATTGATTGAAAATTCCTTGTTAAAATTATTTTTTGATCTTCCACATAACTTGCTCAATTTTTTTCAGTTAACATTCTCCGATATCTTTTTAAAGTACTCATCATGAATGTATTCATTCAATATAATCAAGTTGTTTCACTACATGGTTTTATTTCATGGAGAATTCAACCTGATTATATTGGTATTAATTTATCTAGATTGTTAATAGTATTACACTGTATGAAATATATTCCATATTTGATGATTATTTTATTGGTTTCTATGAAATAATTAGAATTCATCATCACAATCATCATAGGAGGGGTCAGTTTAGTTTTTTGTAATTTGATGAATTTTTTTTCACATTTTCATCTCCCAAGGAATCATGCTAAATTTATTTTCATATAACTATCTATATTGATTTTGGTATTCTATTTAAATAATCATATGAGTAGTACCATGTATGTGAATTCTAGTACTTTCCATCTATCTGAACAAATGTGTTATAGTATTTAAAAAAATATTCATGGCACATGAATCTATTTCTAGTGTAAACATGTATAAACTTCTGTAGACTATAGTTCTTTTTCGCATCTTATATAATTTTTTCACAACTATTCCACCTAAATCTTGGCCTCCTATATTTTTTATACATTCCCATGTTGTCATAAAATCTAGTAGAATTATTTAAAAACCATTAGAAGTAATAATATTACCTAGTGAATGTCATTATTTTCCCTATAATGGTACTCTTGATTGATTTATTACCATAAAATTTTTGGTATTGTATTTACATTAATAGGGAATCATTTTCATATATATTTTTCTTGATCTTATAAGTATCCATCTTTGGTGTTTTTTTATTTTCATCATTTTTTATTTACCCACATATTCCAAGATTTTGGAATTAAACCTGCACTATTAGATAAAACTACATTAATATAAAATGAATTAACATGGTTATGGGTTACCTTCATCCATGATGTTCAATAAAACTCATTAAGATTGGTACATGAGGTATTATATCCATATATATGAGTCTAGTTCAAGAATTGATAGTAATTAACAATTTGTAATTCATAATCACATATTTAGAGGTGAATCTATTCATATGTTTGGATGGTAATTTTTTTTTCTGAGTTGCTTAGGATTTTCCAACCTCTGTATCCATAAAATTTATAAATTTTACATCACTTTTATATAATTTTATACTATTGTAAAACTTATAATTATAAAATGACATCATCTAACCTTATTACTCAATTTTCATTTTATTAATTTGATATTCACGTTTTCTATAACATTTTTAGAGAGTATTCAAGGGAATTGACTTTGTTTTATATAACAACCAATTTGGATTCCTTGAAACTTATTTTAGCTTTATGTGATTATACTAGAGAATTGATATTTTGAAAATACTCATTATTCATATTATTGTTTTCATGGATTAACATGTCATTCTCATTGATGTTAAATAATTTTTCTTCAAGTTTAAAAACACTACCATTCATGGATTCATGGAAATATATTTCATGTGAATAAATTAATCCACAAGAAAATATTGTTACTGAATGAGATACCCCATGAAAACAATTAAAATTTAATTATATTTAGAGGATTATTTTAATTGAAAAGTGTCATAATTTCTTCATGTTATTCAATGAGGTATGTGATAACGTTGTACCCCATGAAACATTCTCCAACAGCATCATCTTGACTAATAATTTCCTCTTCAATATGTGTTTTCTGAATAAAAATATCGTTGAATTAAGAAAATATATATGAAATCACATCATCATAATCCTTATTCATATATATTTCAAATTAATAGTAATATTATTCAACAATTTTATAGTCTCATAGTTCGTATAATCTCTATTATTTGAGAAAGTTTCTAAAAAACATTTTTATAAATTGATATGAAAAAAGAGAAGTCATTTATTCTTATATATATGATATTATTCCAAATTTATTTTCTAACCAATTCATCTTATTTTTTAGAGTCTTAGCAGATACATTTATATTTTATTTGACAAGCATAGAAATTTTGATTTATTATTAAGGTAATACATTTTATCATTAAAATAAGAACTTGAAATAAAACTAGTAAAAATATCTATGAATGAAATTGATCAAAATAGAGGAATAACTACTAATTAATACCACAAGAAGAGCCCATATGAATCTTGAATTATAACTGGGGGTTAATCAGTGTACCCCTTATTTTACATATTTTAGACATTATTTTTTATTAGTTATTCAACAAAAAAACATTATTAATGGATAATTTGGATGGATATCTTTGGAGATAAAAATAATAACCCTATATTCAATGAAGATAAAAATAAAAATATAAGAACAAAAATATGTGTGCCTGATTTTGTATAAATAAATACACCTTCACAAAATCAATACGTCGTTGTTTCATGAATTCTAATATCACTATATCATTGTAGTGATTAAATATTATATGAATTGGAACACAATAATCATGAATAAAATTAGAAATCGTATAGATTTAGTGTCATTATTAATATATGTACCAAATTTCTCCGTTGATTTATTTATATTGACACCAACACTCGTTCACAAATATTCATTGAACATTGTAAACAACATCTCTTTGTGGTACATTATGTCTTTTCATAAACTAGAAAGTATTGTTCCTAAACTGACGGTCTTAAACATTCAATAAATCAATAATATTTTAGTAATTTAGACTTGTACTCTTCAGAAAAAGATGATTAGGAATTCAATTCATCTCAGTTATTTCTCAAAATGACGTACTAAATAATAATTCAAAAAAATGAAATTTATAATAATCCTATATTTTTTAAATGATTAGGTAAATACAAATTCTTTGATAAATTTTCCATAATCAATAATATAAACATTTTTTTCAATACATCCTCCTTTAGAATTTTTGAATGTGGAACTTGCACAATCATATTAAAATTTCAACTCAGATATAAACTCTTATGAAATTCATCATTGATTATATCTCAAGAAAACTATAGACTATTCATGAAAATAATATCACATATTCATTTCTTAATTCACATTATACCATATATAGTCACTTTGTAAACCCTTGTAAATATACATTATTTCTTTATTATTTTCTGTTTGGTGTCACTAGAACAGATATTTCCTGACTATTCATGCACATAAATCATTCATTTATGCAATATCCACTCCTCAAGAACATAGTTTTCATCACATGACCATATATGGTAAACATAATCCTCTTCATCTTGATTCAGGTATGGGATTCATTTTACCAAGTAAGGTTCTTATGATAAATCATTCATACCTTATCATAATCCATATACGGCCTTTTGGTTATTTCTATTCCTTAAAATAAATTAAATATGTTATCATCAAGGGTTATTTTAGAGATCCATTTCATGATGAAGTCACTTATGATGGGTTACATTTTATGAAATGATTATGTCTCTGTGTGTCTCCAATAGTCCATTCGCATAAATAATAAGGTACTTCGTGGGATATAATGAATGTGAAAACAAATTATCAATAGTGTCACCTCATTTAATTCATATAACAAAAGAGTTTCATAAGACAACATTCATGTGAATAGGTATATAGAATATTACAAAATTTTCCTGAATGAATAATGATAAATGGTTCTTATTTAGTATTCATATTATAATTTTCTTTCATGTAATCAAGAAACATGTAGGATATATTTTATAGAGAAAATAGATCTATTTTTATATTATAAATAGAAGAAAGACTCACAACATTCACTTCTTTATAAAGGAAAACTTTTACCACCATTGTTTGATTAAGGTGTCATATCCAATAAGTGGAGATATGGGGATGTTTTGAAGCTCATATAGATCATATGTTCTCTTTGAATTATGTGAATTTCATCTTTTCTAAGAACAATTGAGGTTAAAATAATTTTTTCATTATCTCTTTTCATGATCATGCATCTCATTATATATTTGAGTGGTCTTATTTTATTTACAAGATACCACATATGATTATCTATCGATAATCAAATAATTAATGACATGATAATAAAATAAATTGATATAATCTTATCATTATAGAATATAATTTTTATTGTTATTGCATCATGTGATGTGTCTATGTTCGTGTGATATAGAAATGATATTATTTGTGTCTCAGTTGATTATCTATTTCGACCACCTGATCTATAGATCATCATGTGATGGATTCATATAATATATTTTGAGGAAGATTCTTCTTCTAAATTATTTGTTATCAAATTTATGATATATATTTAATGTATACTATTAAAAGGGTTGGTCAAGGATGATGACATATGATTTAGTTGTGATCTGTAATCATCAGTTTTCAAGGGCATGTGAGAACAATCCAAAGGTATTAATGGATAAAGATGATTTTTATATTTGAATATTCACTACATAGTATCCGTCAGTCAGAAATGGTATTAATTATTTGATGAAAAGAATTTGTTTTATATTTTTATTGATGGAGGAAAAGTGTGACCCATATGGGAGTCCCACATCGATTATTCCAATTTTATGGACCACAATATATTAGTTAACAGATCCAATGACCACATAATTATTGAGGTGGGGGTTAATATGGGAAGATATATTTACCAAATGGGCCTCCTAGGTTGGTGGATACACATGGTATCCAACTGGAACTAGAACAAAACCATACCCTCTTCATAGAGTGTGTTCCTTAAGTACTTGTATATGGGCCACCACTCTCCTTACAAAATGCTGCAATCTTGGTATGTATCTACCATAAGGTTGACCCTAAATCCTCTTAATATTGGTTGATTTATATCCCTTAAAAACTTCTGAATTTTTACATATTTTTTATATGAACACAATTCAAATATTACATATAAATTCTATATATTAAATATAATTCCACCACTCTCAAATACAGTTATCATAATTTTAAAGAAGAAAAAATATTTTTTATCATAAAATTTTAATTCACATATGATGATAAATATTATCTTGGACTTCATATAATTCATCACAACTTCTTGTACTAAAATATATTTCCAGGATTTAATCCAATTCAAACTCTTATCTAAACTATAATGTGAACTTATTTTCATTCATAACATATGTCATGGAACTTAAGATTAGTCCACTAATCATCACATTAATAACATGTATAATTTTTCATTTAAAACATATAATAAACCCTAGTAGGTCTATATTCATACTCCAATCATCACTGTATCATCAACCACTACATAAAGACACATTGACCACAAATACAACATATTTTATACTTTCGGTCAACCTGAGGAAAAAAAATCATTTCGTATGTCCTTTCATGATAAATTGGTAATATATTATGAGAATCTACACTAATTATATTTCTATATATATTCTGACATACATTAAAACCCACTATTTAACAAATGAAAATCATTTTTGTTCATTTTAGAATTGAACTGACCATCATAGATACATCTAGAGGAAATTTAATCTCTGGTTAAACATCTATAACTAGTCAGGTCATGCTCTTCAACCAATTTCTTATACACTACTTAATTATTGGTAGTGATGTTTAACATTAATACTTATTATTGTATATTAGTTTACCAACCAATTTAAAACTTCTAATACATCAACTTCTCAGTAGACACAAACACTGAAGAAAACACAATTTTCTTAGAAGAGTGTTTGTTAGGATCCATCACTGAGTAATTTTATTTTTGGATCATGAGAAGCCCCATGGAATTTTCATTGTTTGGTGATTTTAGTTATACCAAATCAGTGAAAATGGAATTTATGCCTTTCCAATATATGACCTCATTCTTATTATACATGAAAACTAAGTAACACTATCTTCTATATATACTTTCATGCATGGAGAAGATGCACAATAACATGAATCAATAATAGTATATTCAAAAATATGAAAATCCTATCAATATTTTCAAACCAACCCTCCACCACATAATGATAATTTCTACCTCATAATTATTTTTGATTATAGTGATGGATTTCTTTCCACTCATGTCCATTCATCTCCCCTTCATGGTTCCTCAAATCCAGATTTATCATGGGAATGTTTCAATCCATGGTCATTAGAATGGATTATTTTTAAGACAATATTACAAAAAATAATTATTAATCATAAAATTTTCTTAACATGGTTCATTGAAAATTTACTTTTGGGAAATCATTGGATGCATTGTTTAAAAAGTTATACTACCCTTCAATATAAAAATATACACGCAAACATGAGATATCTGAATAAATATTCTTTTATAATTGAATAAATAAAATTAAATTATAGATAAATAATATAAAATATTCCATGGTATTAAAAGAATAAAAATATTGAATGACTCAATTCATTTCATCCTATTATTACATTAAGCTCATTGAGATGATTTTTATCCAAACATGAACTCATAACATGCCATATAAGTCCCTATTTTCAAATATATTGTCTTCCAATACAGTCCAAGTTGCATACTTATAATGAAAATGAGAAAAGATGCATATTTATACAATTTAATTGAGAATAAATATGGGATACCAAATTGTAACCTAAACATTACACAAAATTCTTAAATTGTGTTCATGATCCCCTTGGGTGGGTGACAGGTTCTTATTAATTATGAACAACCACTAATAAAGATTTTTTCACAATGAACATGAAATGTAGATGTAAATATACCTGATATATTGATTTTTTATAAACAATAAAACAATATATAGTTCAATTCAGTGTGAATAACATGTTACCGTATATATATAAATAACTAACATACTCAAAAAGTTAATAGCTAATCTTTATGGAACATAATGGAAGATTTTGACTTCCACAACATACAAAAGAAAAAACATGATACCTCAATTTGGTTCCTTACAGTTACCTGAATCATATATAATATGATCTACAAACACTAAAATGTGTATTCATGATTTTAAAAAAAATATCCTAATTGAATCCTTATAATTGGTTAATATGAGGAAATCGTAAAATGAACAAGTAATGAATATTAAATTTGAAAAAGGGAATGATATATATTTTAACGTAAATAAAAAAAACACCCCTATTAATATTTCAAAAAATTTAACAACAAATAAATATCCAAATAATTTTTTTTCTCAAACAAAATTAACCATTTCTATGAAAACTAATATAGAAAAAAACCCCATGAATACAAAATATACCTAATGAATAATGATCCTTGATACATTATCATGATTAGTAAGTCACTTGGGTAGAATTGGTCTAGTGGTTATGAATATTCTCCTAAGAGATTACCCTTACCACATCATTAGAAAAATGGTTCAAATAATTCTCTAACCGAGGATGTCTACGGTAAAAGGGTTAATCCTCAGGGATGGATCCATTCCACAAAATCAATCACTACATGATTTAAAACAAAAATATAATTCCATAAAATTTCTACTAAAAAAAGAAATCATTATTTAAAACCATTTCCATTAAGATCATCATAAGTGGATTCCATTTTCAATACCATATTAAATCTACAATATTTAATCAATCCCATTTTTTCCATTTACCAATTTTAGAAATTAATTTATAAATTCAAAAAATAAAGGTTCTTTTCATACACATAAATCATAAAACAACATACATGGAAACATTTTAAATGTCAACACACATAGGTAATGAACATGGAATGATATTTTTAGAGACTTATGAATATAAATGTGATGTTATAACAAGAATTCCCGGTCAAAAATCCATTAATTTTCTTGTACTACATTGAATAAAAACAGAATACATAAGATAAAATCACAAAACCCAATCTACACTTCTTGAGGATTAATGATTTGAGTTGGACCCTTCAATTAATAAATAGATCAATAATGAATAAGACTATTATTCTGAACCCAAAAATATTGATCATTTATGAATGTGATCCCTAAATAAGAAAATGGGAATTATATGAAGAATAAGGAGATCCATGACTAATATAGTGGCCTAATTTCTATGTGATCTATATATATTTGATTAACAGATAAATCCAAAAAATAATTTTTATGAGTGTTCCATAAACACCCTAATTGTCTTTCCTTGTAAAAATGGATATATTATATTTAATTTACTAGAATTAGATTTTTAATAATTTTTTGAGTGGAGGAAATACTATATTTCCCCACAGCATATCATCCTAGAATGATGCATTGAATGAGATGGTGGAGGCCACTATTGGGGTAGTTGAATATATGATCATGAAGAATCTACTAGATGTACTACCATCATGAAATTGGTTCTAGGAATATTTTTTACACGAAACTATATACAATTATATGAATGGTAAGATTTCCATATCTTTTAAATAGATTTTATATGCACAATCCATACTTCCAACCTTCCACTTACTGATCTGTGCCCCTAATTGGAAAGTAGATGGGAATCATATAGATCATCTCGTAATATTATCATGTTTGGACCTATACAAACTTTACATTAAACCTCTAAAAGACACAAATAAATATAATAAATCAACCTCAACCATTCATAAAAATTTAAACCAACACAACCCACAAAATGATGGATATTTTAAAAAAAGTATAATGTCTATAGCAAGATTTATACAGTACCAAAAATGATCCCAGAATTTCACAGTTATTTATAAAATAAAAATAAACCACTTCCTATAAAATGTGTATGGAAAAAATATATAATGATTCATATGAATAATGGTGAAGATCTGGACTTTTTAAAAAAACCTGAAAATAAAAAGGGATTAAAAAATACTATAAGGAATAAATATTAAAAACATCCAAATGAATAGTAATAGATGATTTTGATGCAGAATAATAGTCTTTATCATATATATTGAAAACAAAACATGATTATTAAACCTATAGGAATATGATTATGTGTTAAGGAGAATAAACAAAAGTGATAAGTAACTGTATATGATTTTTAGATGACATATATTGATCAAGAATTCAAGTCACCAGAATATTTTCCACTAGATATTATTGAGGACACTCATGACAAATCATGTTTAAAACCCATGAAATATAATATTATACAAAAATTATTATGTAAAATTTTCTAGCTATATTGTAAATGGATATAACGAATGTTATATTGTAAGATATTGAATTTTATTAATGAAAATACGTGATCTGTAATGAATGTGAACTTGAATTTCAATATAGTATGTCAATAAATTCTTACCCCAATAGTTCATGGGATTATATATTAAATTTAAAAACATTTAAGACACACATTTAGTCATTTTAATGCATAGATACTAGAATACATGTAGTTATGATAGAAGAAATAATACTATATTAATTGTATATTCATTTATTATCTACATATAAAAATTCAATTTTCATAAAAAGAATGCGTAAGAATTGAAGAATAATTTTCTTTCCAATGTTTATAAACGTCTGAAAGTCAATGGTGAGGCTAGAATGAATATTTCACTAATATGGATCTAGAAATAATATTATTTATTTTATTATAAAATAACAACATCACTAGGGAAATAAATGAGATGAAAAATAAGTTCACCATTATCTTATATATTTTATATTTGTGTTTATTTCATTTAAATTTATGGTGATGTATAAAAATAAACGATAAGATAATTTTAGTCATAGTAAATCTCAGATAAAAAGTTATCCCAATTTATTTTATGCACTATATTCTCCCAACATATCTATTTTTTTCTTATCAAATATTCATTGAGTTCACATTGAAAAAGATAAACCAGGATGAAGTGGTAATTGAGTGTTCCCTTTAGGGGGGACAAAAACAAGAGAGGTATATAAAATATATTTTCATTATAAATATATACCATTTTATAATAATTAAATGGGTAAAATATACATTATAAAAATCACATTTTCCATCATCATTCTTGATTTATAAATTAATGGTTTTTACGGGTAAAACATGATGACTAAAAATGTGGGGAATAAATTATTTCACAGGATTATTTCTATTGTTTTTTTGGAAATTTATTGTAGGATGGAATTGAACATTAAATATATATGAATATCCCTTGATAAGAAATAATTCTTATTGGCTCGCATACTAAATTGTTTAATGTAAAAATAATATTTCAATATTTATCACTATTGTATTCCACAACAATTTATCACAAGTTGTTTAGTTTTTATTAATTGTTTCCCCATTACTTTGTGAAATGTGATTCCTCTGATCCCATTAGATTATTAAATATTAAATATCATGAAATGGGGACAATATAGAATAGATAACAAAATATTCAATTCCAAAAAACAAAATTTGATATAAGAAATAATTATTACATACATTTATAGCTTTCCATTCTAAAATATTAAAGAAATATTAAATAATATGAAACGTTTTATGGAAAAAATTAATGGATTTATATTTATTGATGTTATTTAAAAATTATTATCAATAAAATATACTTTTTTAGTAAGGGCCTAATGGATTAATATAATTGAATAAATTAATAAGTGATTACAGAGTTCTTATAAAATTTGAGATTTATGTTTTAGTAATAGTTTGGGGTCTCACTGGATCTTTTTAATTGATGTTTCTCCAAATTTGTCTTTAGATATTCATTCATATTTTGAAAAAGTGTAATACTCTAGTTTTCATCATTTTTAATAAATGTCATTAAATAATAAGTTTATGTTAAATATATTATATATTTTGGGAATTATATATTTAAGGAGATTCTTACACATCTGATAAATTTGGAGTCGTAGCTAATTTTAATCCTAAAATACATTGTTTTAGAAGAGATAAGAATGGGAATATTCTTAATTTCAAGCTGGTCTATAAAGATTCATATATTTGTTCAATCGTTACTAAAATCCCAATCTACTATATACATTCAAAATTTGAATGTGATAATTGCAATCAATTAACATTCATGTTATTACTACTAAAATTGAATTAAATGAATAGATATTTAAGAAATATTCATGGAGACTGATAATTTGGTTACTAAATATCTTAATAAGATATATTTTCTTGAAAATATCAACATAAATTAAATTTGGAGTACCAAAATAGTAGTATTTGTAATAAATAATCCAATGAAATTTTATGATGATGGGTATATTATTTGGTTGATAATATATATTTTTTATAAAGACTTTAAATTGTAATCTTATTTGGGATTTTAATGTGGGAATGGAATATTATTGAAAATCAAAAATTTAATATTACATTAATTATAAATAGTTACAACTATATTGAATATCTTTACAAATATTCCTATATTTTCCAATATTATTTAATGCGTTTTCTAGTATTCTGACTTGATATAAAATTCTATATAGAGTTTATACAAGAATTGATATTTTTATATTTAAGACATAGACATGATGATTTTTGAGAAAATTTTACAACTGAAAATTTCATACATGAGTTTAAATATTGAGTAGAAAATATGAAATTGAAAAAGAACTAATTACATATTATTAAATATGATTCATAATTAAATTTTATTCAGAAGACTAGGATGAAATGGGCATAGGGAGTGTATATTAAATATTCACATCCAAACTAAGTGAAACTAATGATTAATAAAACTATGCTGCAACACAAAGATATATGTGTGATAATATTCTTCTTCTATAATCATATTTGATAATTTCATTTAATATTTTGAAAATTAATTACATATGTAAGGGTACCACTAAAAGAAATAATTATTAATTCCAAGAGCGACGTAATATGTGATGTTAGAATTTAATGGATAATTAGAGAGGTATTAATTCAACTATAATGAAATAGAAAAAATAAATCGATATGAAATAATATTTATAGAGGATGTGTAATGTAAACATAATGAGTATCCTAAAATTTGGTAATGTGTTGAATTTTCATATGTGATAATAAAGAGACTCTTAATATAACTTAATGGCTACTATAGGGATTTAAAAAAATTCAAAAAATTCTATTGAAGTGTAAGAGTTAAATTTATTTTTTAATGATTTATGAGGTGATAAATACTGGTCTACTATTTGGAGAAATGTAAAGTTGACCTTATCCAAAAATATTTTCTAAAGTAAAAAAAAACAATTTTTTTGTTTCTATTCAATTAAAAAATAAAAAATTATTCCATGTGAAATAATTATTTTATCTGTTATTCAATAGGAATTAAAGAAGTATATTTTATTCTAGGAATTAGGATTCCATAAAACATCACTTAATACACAATGTAATATATGATTTTAGTGATTCCTTTATGTCACAAATGATAATTATATACTTATTATATTGTCATATGGGTAAAATTAAATATAGTTATTTTAGATAATTAACTGAATGTTTTCTTGACAATAAAGGGAGATAATTTAGACAATAATTATTGTGTTTTATGGATCGGGTTAAATAAAAACTAAAATAAAATAAAACTTTGATGTTATTTCAAAAAGTATTAAAAATAAAACATATCATTATGCCTCTATTTAATGAAACATATCCATATTAAATTATAGAAAATATATTCATATGATGAATTATTTAATAGTAAAATAATTAAAGAGAGATAAATGATTGATCACCCGATATATAATTTCTAAAGGAATTTTATTAATATTAAGAAAATATGAAAATTATTTTATGTGTTAGTAAATTCATTTTATCAATGAAAAATTTAAACCATGGAAAGTGGTGAAGGGGTAGAAGGGAATTTATTACATACTATATCTATATTATTGGAAACATATTAGGGAGAAGAAAAGAAATATCCAAAGAAATGGAAAAGTATATCTAATATATTTTATGTATGTTAAAATTAGAGAAGATTGAGTATGAATAGAATCAAAATATAATGGAATATTTAGAATCTTGATAAGTTGTACAGACCTACGTTCATGAACTAAATAATACTAACCATCAATTGTTAAAGACCCACATTTCCCAATGTATTCTAGAATCTTGATGTTATCAAACCACGACATAAAATTAATAAATTTATTATACTATTTAATGGGAGACCTTGGAATAGTAAAGTGATTTGGTATAAAAATATCCATAACAATAAAGAGATATTTTGAACTTATGGTGAATATCAACTACCATGAGGTGGAATTGGGATAGAGTGATTCATACATAATGTTTAAAAATTATTCCACCAATCCCAATTTATCATTTATTTTAGGATATTAAGTTTTGCATATTTTATATTCATTATAATGAATTAGTGACGATTTATGTCTCAAAATGGTCCCAAACACAATGAAGAATAAGTTCCCCCAATTGAAGAAAACTTTGTAAAAAAATTTTATTATCAATTCTGTATTTTAATTTTTTTATGTATAAACATTACATGATTAATTTTTATCTTGAATGATAGTTGATGGTTGAATCTGATTGGAAATTTAAATTGACTAAAAATAAATTTTCTAAAAAGGCCACATTTATTAAACCCAACTCTAATGATTGCATATATTTGTTGGCCCATAAATACCAATTTCAAATCTGTTGAATGAAAGATTCCAATAGATATGATAAATTTATAAAAATAATATAATTTCAACTGGCATTACACACGATGTATATAGATGTATGAAATTTATGGCTTTAAATTTAAAATTATATGAATAGAGAAACATACCTTAATACATTGTACTCACAAGATGTGGATTTATTCCAATATTAAGAGGAAAACCCCCACAAATGATGATTAATATATTTAAAAATGCAAATAACATATTAAAATCCATATTCAATAGCTGTTATGAAACACCCTAGATACCCTAGTATGTTGATACTCTAGATAGCACAGAAATGATCCAAAAGGAATTCCTGATACCCATAGGATTGTGACTCAAACATAGAATCATACCAAAATCATGAGGGATATATTTATTAAAAAAAATCAGAACACAAAAGATACATGTAATTATTATCAACACTCCAATGTGATAATGTAACAGAAAAATGTAGAATAATACTGAAAGTTTAAGTCATAAAAATACTCACAATCTCTCAATATATAGATAAAAATAAATCGTAGTTATCAAATTGAATACATCTCCACTAGTATCCTACGTCACTCCTGACATAAATGATCAATTACATTCTCCACATGAACATGGTTACATTATTTTTCATATAACTAGAAATAAGAAATCTACATACACAAGAACACAAAGGTAGGGTGTGTGTTATAAAGACTATTAGGGTCTCACCATGTGTTCTGTAATCAATTCCATAAAGACTAAACCAAATATTCATTAAAATTATATTATAAAAATATTTCATGGAATTAAAATATTTGTAAAAAATGGATTCAAATTCAAAAGAGAATGAAGTAATAAAATAATACTAAATGAGAAGTTTATATATATACATTATATAAAATAGTTGGTGTAATAAAATGTTTCATAAATAATTGGAATGTAATCATAAAATCAATAATTTCATATATCCATGCATCAATACCTGTGGTGTGTTTTTTTTCTCATAATATCCACCACACACTACTCAGTTAGTGATATCGGCTCAATGTGTCAACAAATACCCTAAATCATGTATTCATAACTGAACTCCCCAACAAAAAAAAATCATGAAATAATATCACTATGATATTTTATCATCATCATTCTAGTGATAGGGATCAGAAACTAGCATTATTACACTATATTCCACAAACTACCCAAAAGTACATGTGATAAGTAAAATAAAAAAAATCAATCCAAAGAAAAATGTCACATCATGTTAGATCAATAATACAATTTCCTACATTTAATTTTAAAAATGAAAAATTAATTTCAATAAAAATTTAGGATTTCATAAAAATCATTCCCTATTTAAATATACTAGATATTTATAAAATATTTATCAAATCAGGGAAAATAAATTAACCATACAATTTCCATCATAGGACATCATTTATCTAACCATTCAAAATATAAAAACAAGAGGCAATGTGGTTTTATTTCAAAAAACATTCATTTCAACTAATAATATATATATATATATATTAATTAAAAGAATAGAAATTTTCTTCAACTTGAAAAAAATTAATTATGAATGTTTGTATCAATTCTTTGAATGAAATAGTATGGAACCACAAAACATTAATTAGTGACCAATTCTTAAAACACTAGAAACTGGTATGATAAATAAGTATTTCATGCATGATGTATCAAGATAAAATGCATTTGAAATAAACATTAAAATGTAGATCCAGTCCAATACCCACATGATGGTTCATCACTCTCAATGAATAAATGATTTGAAAATAGGGAAATTGGAAATGAGGATAGTTCACTTAACAAATATGAATCAAATGCATCCCTTACAATATTGATTTATTAATTACTTATTTATGAGAATTTTAGATGCCTCAAGGGTGACTTAAATATCCAATAGTTCAAATGGGAGTCAAGGGGGAGGAAAAAATATAAAATTGGGATAACAATGGAATAGTCTACCAAAAAACATGTAAGTCCACAACCTTAGTATATATGGTGTAGAAAGGCTGAAAATAACCAGATCAAGGTACCAAATCCTCAAACAATCTCACAACCACACCAGGTCAAATTTTATCCAAAAAATGTATAATCCCTCATCCAAATTAAAATAAATTATGTTAAAAGTTGTGGTGAAACACACGAACTATGCCGACACTATTACCTAAAAGGAAGTAGAAAAAAATGGACTAACCGTGACTTCATGGATAATTCATCCCACCATATAATAGAAATTTTAATATTCACTGTATCTTTGTAAAATTACATTAGGGGATACATTGTGTATCCAGAATACCTCGTAATATCCCTGTCTGACCCCAAAATCACTAAATCCATTACTTAATAGTATGTGTTGCAGTAGGTAATCTCTAAGTTGAAACCATTATACCATAGTGTAGCTATTTTTTTAACATTTATATATATAACCTATTAATATTAAAAATATACATCCAAAAAATTTGGTTATATTCACGGAAAAGAGACCTCCATCCTTGAAAATCCTGAATCTCCCCCTAAAAAAGGAAAATAAAAAAGAGTCAAGAAGTTCCTGAGAAAAAGAAATGGGTTGATAGAATATAAAAAAAATTACATTATATCCATTTAAATATTATCAATGATAATCTATATAAAGAGAAGATGAAACTGCTCAATCACTATTTTCTCATGGTCCCATGAATTTTGTGAAATAGAACCATCCTTCTATTGAACCCAGACAAATATATAATCAACCTATGATATACATTTCTCCCAGAATAAAAAATGAATTCAAGATTGACTATAATGGATAAATTAGGCTCATCATAATGATCCTCCACACTCCGAACATGAGTAGGCCCAGAATGTTACTTTCAATGAAATGATACATTGAACATATGTAGCAATGTAAACTATGGTAGAAATGTCACACGGTAGCCCACAATCCCCATGCACTAAACAATCCCAAATGACCGACAATCCCCATCTTATGTTTTCCCTATTTCCTATGACATCGATTCCACAACAGATGAGAAACTCTAAAAAATTATTTGTCACTAATATAACACCACATCTATCATTTAGGATGATCAAAATAAGGCTTATACCGCTTTATGGAAACAAACTCCCATAGTGAATCAAATAAATCAAAATAAGGCTTATACCTCGATGGGGATTAGCAGATTTGACCATAGAATTCATAAAGGGTATAGTTTTTCTACTAGGTTGTTAAATATTGATATAGTAAAACTCAACTATTCCTCTATGGTAATTACATGTTCCACTAATGTAAAGACATAAAGAACGTATAATTTCCTAAAAAATATCTATTGCTTGATATATCTTGTCAAATGTCTATGGATGATATGTCATTATCAAATATATCTAGGATTGAATATCCTCCTTGTTGGCTCTCAATAGGAGGTATGGGATATAATGATCCCTATGAGGTACTATATATGGAACTCCCTGAAATATGAAAATATCCTAAACATAGAGATTTTAAAAGTCCCCAAAATTTGTTATTTATTAAATGGTTAAAGACTGAGTTGATTTCATATTTATATCAATCAAACCCATATAACATTATCACCTCAAGGGGTATATGGAAACACATCCAAAATTTCCAATGAAACAATATCCCAATTACATGTGAGTACAAGTTTCATAAAATTAAAACCCAAAGGTCTCTAGTTCTCATCCTAGAATATTTATATCATATAATAATGAGATATTTTGGTTTTGATGCATTTTATCCAAGTATTCCCCTAAAATAATCTCCAAAATTCAGATAACATATTTATTAGATTATGGGATCACCATCCATTCGGAACTATAAAATTTTCTCATCACTACATTTCTCAAAAGAACAGCTACAAAAATCCATTTCTATATACATAGGATACCCTACAATTATAATGAACACATACTAATGGTCTCCCACGCCAATTTGAGTCCCTAATTCCATTGAAATTATCATAAATATATTTCACCTAAAAATCATATCTTGAAGAGTATATATCAATTTCATGAACATTAAAAATAACATAGAATAATTCTAACATAGCAACAAATGAATCTAAGAAAGGATTTTCATAAGGTCTTAATTTTCTAATGATTATATCACAATATAGAAAATATGTTTCTTAATCAAGGAATATTAAGTGAAATTTTCATTACTAGGGTTGTAGGTATTGTAAAAAATCAGTTGACTATTTGTACCTCACACCAAACCCTTGACCGTGGTTCCAATATTTTTCAAAGAAGATATAAGATATTATTTTTTTAAGAATAAATGATAAACATTTCACCAAAATGTAATCATAATAAACTATTAAGAGTATTCATCTAATATAAGGGGTTTTTATTATGTTCCTCATAATTGATCACATGTGGACTATGAAATCAAGAACCATTGGCTATCATTTGATCAACATACATAAAGACACATGCCTTAAACTATCCTGATGTGTCACATAATAATCCATAGCCCAAACATACCATTGGATGTTTCAACACTGAATAAAATGTCAAAATACATTTCAACAAGGAAAAATAATATATCATTTCTCATCCTAAATTATATTATGTACTTTCTATGTGAGAGTGGTTAATGGAGGATCTATCAATGAAAATTATCTTATGAATAAAAAAATCCTCCCTAAACCATTAATCTATTATTCTCCTTGATATGAGGAGGTTTTTGCAACGTCAAATGGGATTTCAAATTATTATGCTCAACAAAAACAACTTAATATGAGACCACTTATCCAATGAAAATAACTTCCTAAAAATAGATATTAAATATTTTATGATTCTCAAAAATTATATAATTCCTAAATATTTCAAAAACTAATCTCAAATTAGGTAGATATTTCTCCCTAGTTGGAGAGTGAATAATATTTATCCCAAAATACCACCATGAATGTGTCCAGGTAATCAATGAATATCCTATTCACTAATTCCAGGAAAACTAGAGGACCATTGATTAGAAAAAATGGAAAAAAAGACACTCGTAATGGTCGTACCATTTTATAAGAGTATATTGTAAATGTTATATTGTTTTATTCACACAAGGTGATATCCAAATCAATGATAAGTTTTAAAGAATCACTTATCTGGTTTTATCTATTTAAATAGATCATCATCATCTTGTAACTGATACTAGTTCTTCAAAAAAACTATATTGAATTTCCAGTAATAAATACATTGTACTAGTATCCCAATATTTTTCATTGAAAATAGAATGCATTCCACCAAAGGGGAAAATTAAATAATATAAATACTTTCCCAATAAAATCATCCAATCTATATTTTAACTATTCCACCTCCACACATGTTTTACGATAAGAGGAAATATACATTGGTTGAGTACCAGGAACCAAATAAATTGTAAAACTCTCCATCTATTACTAGTGAAAATCAAGATAAATAAAAGGAAAAAACATTAGGAAACTCTCTATCAAATGGATTTATATCATTCCCCAATGATTCTCAGATCAATAAAATAGAGATCACAAATATTTCATTGCTATACACTAAAATACAGGGTCCTAAACTACTCAATCTTGGTTCCCATTATCACTAAATTAAATGACACGTACCATCAAGTGTAACAAAGTGGTCTAGTCAAGGGTAACAGTCAAAATTGGAATTATTCGAAAACCTCCAATCTATCCAAAGATTCATCAAGTTGTTTCTTATTAAGAACAAGAAAAATCCAACTAAGATAAATATATAATAAATACAAACAATATTAAATAAATTTAAAATTTTACACTCCATTCAGTACAAGGGGTGTATTAATGTCCATCTTATAATAAAAAGATTCATGATACAGTGTATATAATTTAATGAATGATTGAATATTAATGAGTGATGATATATACAATAAAATAAATAATTCATTATTTATGATGTTATAGTGATGGAACCTCTCACAATTTCTGGAGCAATACCAGCATCCTTTAGAGACTCATCCAGTAAATGAAGATTATTTATTCTATATTATTATGGCTAAAAATCCATTGTACCTGATGAATTGTATTGGAAGATTGTAATTTTTTTGAGTGGATGATATACTTCCACCAGAGGGATGAATAAAATAAAAGGGATAAATTATGAAGGTGGCATGAGAGACAACATTGACTTATGATATTTGGTACATCAGTACAAACCTATAATGAATTCAAAAAGATAAAACATTAGAAGAAGGATAGTAGTATTATTCCAGGAACTATAGATGTTCGGGATGATTCCTACAATTTACAACCACCATTAGAATAATCTCAATTTTTATTTCATTTAACAAACCCCAAAAAGAATTCAATGAGAGAAAATGGAACTCTCATCAACTGTAACATACCATCGGAGATAATATCAAACACCAATTTTATATCCAAAAAACATGTATAAGAAGTGTGAAATATAATTAAAATATATAATTAGATATATAAAAGGAATACCCATATCTAATATTTGTTTCTCCTACTTCATTTTTGTCACAACATTAAGAATAAAATGAATAAGTTACGAAAATTGGTTTTCATCCAACATTATAGTAATGTATTCATATTATAGGTAATAAAACACCATGAAATTCTCCAATACCAATAGATGTGAATAGAAATGAATAATTAATAGAATAATAAAACTTTTAATGGCCCATGTTGCATTGCTGATTCCAAAACAGTGGGGGTTATGTTAAAAAATAATAATAATAAACTGCAATAGCTAAAAAGTATTAACACAGTTGTGGTATGTTGTTTAACCGACATGGACCAGTTTGAAAAATTGGATCATGTGGTAAGATAAAGTTTTAGAAAAATGAATTCCTTAATATTACATAGGATGAACCTATGGATTAGGTTGTATAGTAGTTTGAAGGTAACCAATACATTTTGGTCAAACTAATTGAATAAACCTAAAATATAAACTACACATTCTTATTGAGGTATTTTATAACCTAGGAAAAATAAGTTTATCATTAATGGGAAAAGGTTTCATATGCTATTAATCATTTAATTCTAATCAATAATAATTCCAAGGTCCTTCTATTATATCACATTCTATTAGGGTCATGTAATATAATATGACTAACATGATTTATTAAACTAAAAACTTTCAAATGTGTTATACATGTTTTTATTTTCGGATTCATTAAATATATGTTACTTTATCCATCGTACCCTATATTGGGTGGAAATGTAGAATATTATGGCAATGGATTTAGTTGAAATAAGAAGTGGTATCATGTATAGATTATTCCAAAATAATTTCAAAATAGATAAATTTGAAAATTAAAATAATGTAAAAAATAAATGCACATACAATGAATGAATGGAAAAAATAACACTTTTAGAATCACATTGAAAACAATAATTGAAATTGAAACTGAAATTGAAATCAAAATAGCATTTTAGCAATACATAATACCTTTTGTAATAATTAATGAAAAAGGAGATGAATAAAAAAGGAAATAAAATGAATACTTGTTTTAGAAATTTTATATAAGAGAGCATGAAAGAAAATATAATATAATTTTTTTTCATCCACTATCATCCATCGAGTACTAGAATATAAATATTCCTTCTTGAGTTCTGAAATTAAAAGGTTTCACATCATGAGAATTATATAATTCACATAATCTTAGAATGTTTCATTATGTGTAATGGTTATTAACACCATGTAATTTGATAATAAAATATCATGGGAAATTTATTATCTATTAGATTTCAAGTTTTTGTCTTTCATTGTGAATAGATATTGAATTTTCGACATCTAGTAATGGACTCCAATAATTTTTTTATTTGGATATTAGGATTCAAAACATTAAATTGGTTCATGGGATATCTTGTTTTCAATAGTATTGTAGTAATAGAAGATTAAAAACAAATAATATCCTCTATTATACATAATTTGTGGAATTATTGAGATTGCAGAAGAACCTCCTTAGAGAATTGAATTCTTATATCATTCCAAAACCAACCCATTTCCAATGAATTATATTTTAAATCACAAATAAATTCCAAATAGTTTTATTTAAAATATATAATTTACATCACTTATCAAATTTACTCTAACATGGACAAGATCTTGTCCTCATGAAAAAATAATATCAATAATAATTTCGAATAAAAAATTAATCATGAAAAATGAAATGAAAAACCAAATAAAACTGATTATTAGGGGGGAAAATATAGTCCCCCAAAATTATTCCTTGAAGAGAAGATGATTTTCACCTATCAAATGTTCAAATTTACAGTTCTCTTATAAGGTGTATATCAGCACTCTGGTTGAATCCTCTATGACTATACTATTATTTAGAGTGGATTTCTTGTTATTTTTATTTTAATTGTGGTATTTTTTATATCATTATTATATTAATTGATAGATGATTTCTGATTTTACAATTTAATAATTTTCGGGGTTATTTAAATTTTTTTATTTAAGATTATGATATCCTAGAACATTATATTATATTGAATTAACTGAACACCCAATCCATAAGACAATTATTATTGGAATTCACAATTGTTGAGGCTTCACTGCAAGAATTAACATAATTAGATTTATAACATATATAAATACTTGTTTATGGCTGCATATTTATGGTTTCTATAATACACGAAATCCATAAATTAAAAATAATTCATTCTTCCATGGAATTTTATTTTAATCATATAAAATGTTGTCCTAAATATTATTTAATGAGAAGAAGTTCAAATCGCTTAACATCACAAAATTTTTAAAAACCACACTAAATTATTTAATCAGATATTGATATAGTTACTAACATGGTTTATGATTCTGATGCTGATGAGTTATAAATAGTTAAAAAATATTGAGGTAAGAGTAGAGTTGAGCACCAAACAGACACAATACCATTAAAAAGAGTTAAAAACACACTTTTTATTGATCAATAAACTAAAATAGAATAGTTATCAATTTGGATTTTAATAATATATATAACATTAATATTAATAAATATATGATGGATTATTATAAGATAACATGAATATGAAACATGTATTAAAATTAAAATAAAATTAAAATCAACCTGCCCGATTATAATTGAAAAGAAATGATGTACACAAAAATAAATCGTGAAGGAATAGTCTCCCTAGTAGAAAATTTATTTAGTTAGGTGCTGAAAATTAAATTTTGTAGGAATTGTTCATGATAATGTACCCTCTTATATGCTGAAGTGAATTAATATTCATGAAATTTTGGGGGTGAATATATATCTAGTGGAGGTGGACTGTTTTCATTCTAAACCGACCTCCCAATTTCTTTGAAAATTATTCCACACAGATAGGAAAATATATGAGAAAATATATTCCTATAAAATAAGATAGGAATTTAGAAAATTCACTAAAATATTATTTTGTCTATTGGAATTTATAAGTTAGTTTCATGGTTTTGTTTATAAATCTTATGATGATAACATATTTTTAGTCAAATTTTTCATTATTCTAAATGTTAAGGATGTTATGGAATGCAATATTTCATCAATTTCAAAAAAAATTCATCTAAATATTCATTCAGGTATATCTTCAATTTCTCAATATATAATATTATGTCAAGTATTATATAGTATTTGGATTAAATTAATGAATGGTGGACTATTTTTAAATTGAATTTAGTATTTTGTGTTGTAATTGCATACAAAAATTTGGAAAAAAATTTATTGAGATGGGATGATAGTTTTTTTCAAAATGTAATGGAATATACCTGTAAATCTGATGGACTATATATGATTTTTAAAATCTCTACTAATCCCAAAAAATATAACATCAGAGCTGGTAAAGTATCTTTGACATATTCATTATGCCTTTTGTGGGATCTATATATCCATTCCAATCTCTTAATTGGCCAATGAAAATGATATATGATTTATTTGATTTTAAATTAGGAAAACTCAAAATGAATAATCACACAATATGGATTATTATTTTGAATTATCTTATGAAAAATAAACTATTGTGTAAATGAATATATTAAAACAATATCGTCCTTATGCGTTAATGAACAAAACATAATCATTGGGAGAAAATTAATTATTTTTCAATTAAAAGTAAGTGATAATTGTAATTAAAAATAAATAATGAATATGTATTATCAACACACCTAACATTATTTAGATCTTTTACATGGTGACAAATACACAATAAAACAACAATATCATATTCAATCACCAAATAATATTAAAATCGTTTTTTCTAATAGGCGGGGTCTAAAGTAGCTTATTTATTGATAAATAATTCCACCAAAAATATTTAAAATAATAATGTTTTATAAAAAATTAAATTTTCTTAATTAACCTTATAATTGGAAAATCTGGTAACCCAGAACTCACTCCTCTCAAGATGATGTCAATTTATAAAAGAGGACCACTAATTGACATTCCAAATGTGAAATCATGATGTTTTCAAGTTGAAACATCTTAAAATACATATTTTAAAATGTATAAGAAACAAGTGATATTTTTAGAACATTTTTACATGATATGGGATGATTGTAATATAATATTCAAAAGTTATGAAAATAGGGGTAAAACAGCAACATGGAAAAGAGGATCAATTTTTGAAATGAGACTCAAAAGGTTTTTGGAAACTCAAAATTTCATGGAATGCATATGTGAATAAAAACCAAATAAAGTGGAAGACATTGGATACAATGAAATGATAAAATATGTAAAAAACATAAAACTTATCCCAATAAAATTATAAAATATAGGGAATGTTTTTTTTGTTTTAGTTTTTTCTGTATTTCAGAAGATTAAATTTTAATTAGAATGAGAGGTGGGTTTTTTATATCCTTGAGAAACTAATTATAATAATTATAAAATGCTAAAACGAATTTGATGAATGATTTTTGACATTCCTAAGGCACAACCCATTTTTTATTTGGGTTTTTACATATTTATAATTTTTTCTAATTACTTTTCAGTAACATACAAAAAATTAGAAAAACAATAATCCATTCCCAAGTCACAGTTCATGAAAACCGAAAACTCACCAAATTTAATTCTCTCGGCCATGTTTATATATATTCATAGTATTAATAATATGATAACATGTGAAAAATCAAGAAAGTAGTACCCAAAATCAAATACATTACCAACTTTTAAATTTCAATAAATAATGAAATATAAATAAATATATATGTAGGGTGGGATATTTTTTCTTCCTTATAGTGGGTTAATCAAAGACATGTTTTCATTGTATTTAAGGGTATTTAAAAAGTGGGATTAATGGATTTGTAATAGAATTCTATAATGTTTTTATTGTCATGTGTTCTAGAAAATACCTCTATCATATTAATGTATGTTCTATTACAAATTTCATGTCGATGTACCACAAACTCAAGAAACACAATTGTGGTGAAACAACACTAAATATAAAAATATGTCCTTTGGTGACCATGTCATGATAGATAATTTTGTTCCACATGGTTGGGTAAGAATCATTCTCCGAATAAGAAATTGAGCACTCAAAATTTTTAAATCTTACCACAAACTTTTTTATACAAATTTTTTATAAAAATAAAAAAACATTTGTGTGAAAATATGTATTTTGAGTCCACAAATGGTTTGAGAAAAATAAAAATTTAATGTTCATTAATGAAGACAATTTTTTATTTTTCTTACATTTTTAAAAATATTCCCCCACAAATGAAGATAAATTTGAAAAAAATGTTTGATTGTGAATTTTAAAAAAAGTAATAATGGGAGTAGAGGAAGAAGAAATGAAGTAAAAGATATATGTACATATATAAGTGTACTATAAATAAAAAAATATAGGGTTAATAAATAATTGTATCCACCTTGTATGGATTTGGAGGGTCACCGTCTCTATCAAGTTGTGGGTCTACTATAGTAGTAGAAGATCAGGTGGATGTAAATGAGTTTCCAGGCGTATGTGTCCACTCATTGTGATTCTATAAGATATTAAAATTAAATACTAATATCCTTTTCAAAGAAATTATTTCACTATCACACCAATAAATGGGTAATCATTGGTAATTATTAAAGGTCATTCTGAATAAAAAATATGCTAACCAATTTGAAAAAAGAATTCAAAATATAAGATCATTACCTTTTCACCTTAATGAAATACCTTTCTTAGAAGTTTTTTTTCATGGAGTAATTTGGAATTTTCTTTTTAGTGATTTTAATTCTTATATGAATCAAGTTGATGCTCCTTCAATTCATTCAAATTCATCAACATATCTTCTCCAGAATTTTTACAATCAAAATTACAAGTTTTCACATCCTGAAATGGATTATTATGATAATAATCTTATAAATGACATTATATTTTAAATACTATTCTCAAATGATGCATCCCAGTTTCTATTTTTTTGGTAGTTCGATGAGAGAAATTAGCATAACCAAGTCCTTCATGCATCCCCTATCGTGTGAAATTATAATTTTTCTCAAGAAATATTTTTACATATATGTCAGAATATTCATTAATTTTATTTGGGGGGTTTTGATATGATATTGGTGTTTTATGTACCACACCACTCTATTTCAAAATCAATACCATGGTTTGATTATGGAAATTTTATCAAAAGTTCGTTATTAGGGTATAAAGTGTACCAAATCTATGGAATATATGGGTTTTGTGGAACTCACTGACAGTGTGTTCATCCTTCTTCCTAGTGGGATTAGGCTTGACCCACCTATAAACTTAATAAAATATAATAATAATGTATAAAAATCTATTATATGGGTAGAGACACAAAATGAAATATATTTCAAAAAGATTAAATATTATATAGAAGATTATGGGATTCTAGTGAATTTAATTTTATTTTAATGTAGTAACAATATTTTGGAAAGTTTTAAAACCTTTTTAGAACTCATTTGGGTCCTTGAAGATTGAAGGATTGAATAATCATGGGTCACATACCTTTCAAGAGGTCCTATTTTTCCAATTTGGTCACCACAAGGCATTGAGTGGCATAATTATATGATGGAGCTTTATTATTATTCATTAATACATTTCATAATTAAAATGTTTTCCCAACTATTTTAATAACTATTATCGTTAAAAAATGTAATTTTAATGGCTTTTTGATATCACTTTTCTCTCATTTGAACATTTCTCATGAAAAATACATGAAACTATGTAATTTATAAATAGCGAATACCATGGAAACTATGGAGTGGGATATAGGTGGTTCTCAATGTGAATATCAAGATTAAGAATTTCAAAATGAGAAGATCTTGAAATATTACCTTGGGGATCAACCAAAATTCTTTATTTTACTAGACTATAATTAATTTCTAGGAAAAACTATTATATCATTAGGATATTTATTATTATCCTCTATTTGGAAACACTTTGTATGAGAATTAGCCGTAAATATTCTTGGTATGTAAAGATGATGATTTTGGTATAAAACAGACAGGCCAATATTTATCAAGGTCATTACCTACTGTTAAATTTTCATTTTTAATAATAGTGTATATTTATTGTGCGTTATCCACTATAATAGGTAAAAATGATGACATGAGGAATTTTTTCTTTTCTTGGACCAGGGATGGATCTTATTCCCTTATCAAGAACATCACAGATAAATTATATGGTTAATGAATAATCCAGGGGTTTGATTATTTGGGTAGATGTTATATAATAATTTAGATCAATGATTGATTTCATGAATTAATAATTGAAATGTAAGGTAAAATAATTTTGTAGAAGATTATTGAGTTT
Organism: Viscum album; assembly: GCA_963277665.1. Classification (NCBI taxonomy): domain Eukaryota; kingdom Viridiplantae; phylum Streptophyta; class Magnoliopsida; order Santalales; family Viscaceae; genus Viscum; species Viscum album. The sequence continues at coordinate 790,295,306 of OY728157.1, forward strand.
AACAGTAATCATGAGTATGTTATAGATGAATCACAAATAGAAAACAAGCATGACCAAGGAATGGTTAGATACATCTAATTTATGTGGGTTTATGAAGGGATTGTGTCACATCAAGTTTTTATCAATCAACATGATTACCAACTTTATAAATTATATGACCTAGAATAGTACCATTTTTAAATTTGAAGTAAATTTTTTCAAAATTCAGCACAAGGTTACATTAGAAAAAATAAAATAGGACTAAAGACAGTAAATTAATGAATTATTCAAATAAATAACCATAAAAGGTAATGTGGTCTCTGAATACTATAAGGAAATGACCAAATAATTTAGAAGATATACTCATCATGCACCACTATAATGATTCCAAAGCATTGTAAAGAAAGAATGTCATATATTATATTCATACATTCCAAAAGTGAGTGAATGTAGTATTTTCTTAGTTTTGAGGTGAAATAGGGATTTTGATTTCACTTTGGTATCCATAAAGAAATCAAAAATGAGAATATACATATAATAATTCTGTCATTTTATAAATGAAAGGAGTAGGGTATTTTCCATTTTTATGTTTCAACATTAAATTTCATATAATTAATTCACACACACAGTTTTTCTCACAAGAGTGATTTCCACATCTCTATGTTCATTTGTGAGAAAAGTTATACAAAAATTATTATGCACCACATGAATCAAACAAATAAATTAGCTATAAAAAATTAGGTAGATAATACTATCTAGAAGAAGCTTAGGAATTTATTCCCTATCAAACTCATTTATATGTACATTGAGTGTTTTTTGAGGTTGTCATATTGGTTTGGATGACAATTCTAGAAGGATGTGTCATGTGAATAGGTAATAAATAATGCATGTTATGTTATCTCAAGTCCAACATAAGTACTATTCATTTTAATATAACATTATAATATGTTCATACTCTTTGGGTACATTATGTAAAACAAATTTAATGATGGGATAATAGTGATCAAGGAAGATTGATTAATAATTTAGGATTGTATGAAGTGTTTTTAGATCATTTTTATCATTCATTTTTGAGACAGACAACTCAAGAATAGATGAAGGGATTTTGGTTGGTTTGATTAATTTTATTCAATACATTCCTTGTTGGAGAAAGTGGTAATATTTGTGAGAGGATTCAAGACTGTTTTCATGATACATTAGATTTATAGAGTCTATGAATGAATGGCCAACATCAACATCACCATTTTGAGTTATTAAATAATTATTTAAAAAAAACTCCTATATCATTTGAACATGATGAAAATGATTTAATGGTGGTGAATCCACTGTCAAATGTTTCTTTGGATGCATGCATAGTGAATACAATGTGATCTTTAATTTGGAATTTTATTTCATGGAAAAATTTTAACATGGTCAGTGGGTCATGAAATTTCATGGTTAAAATGCCTAAAAGGACATAAAAATTATTTTTAGAATTTTTTGATGCACTCCGATTACTACATGCTAACTAATATGATCATGATACACCTAAAACAATTTTTCCAAAAATCAATAGAATGAAATTCCTTTCACAAAGAAAACATGAGTTTGAACAAAATTAAAAAAGCTCAATGATCTCATATTCACGGATCTATAAATATTTCTCACCATCTTCGTGCCCATGAATGTGTCAAAAGCTCACATATCAAATGACTATAGACTATGAATATTGAATGAAACCTTTAGTTTCGATATATTTTCCATATATTATTGATGGATACACCAAACTCTAAAATTCTACATGTTATTATCCAATTACAATATAAAAAATGTATTCTCATTATTATATAATCAATAAAAATATTCACTTACTATCTAATAGATTATCAATAAATTTTTTAAATTTCCTTTTATTAAATATCAATTTTTATTGAATGTTACTTCATGATCCAATTCACATAATTCATTTATAAATAGGAGATTATATCAAATATTATAACTATAAATACCATACATATTTGAAAACAAATTATTCCTAAATAAACCCTATCTTTAAAAAAATTAATATTATATAACTTTTGAGGAATATATACACATTATACAAATAGATTCCAAATGTCCATGATTGGTATAGATCCTTTGGACACATGGAAAACTAACACTAGTAAATATCTGTTCTATAACATCTATCACAAGATTATTCTTGACAAAAACCCATCTTAAAACTATTAATCATAGTATATCTCAACATACCCTGGAGAAAAGGAAAAAAAATAGGTGATATCAAATTACCAGAATGGGTAAACATGGGACACAAGTATGATTAATCATGAGCATAAGGGTATAAGAATTTGATCATTGAAATAGAAGATAATACCATTCATTTGAAAGATCATGGAATAAATATTTTTACATCACAACACATTAATCATAATATAATAAACTGTATAATACATGGAACAATAACATAAGATTACGACATGTCATTTCAAAACACATAATCATATATTGATTTTTATAGTCGCTAAGGTATCACTACTAAGACCATCTTAGAGGAAAATGATTTTTTACCAAACGAGGTAACCTCCATTCAGACCCTGTATTATTGAATTGAATGACCTTCATTCCAACCCTACAATACATAACTATGTAACCCTCATTTCAGCTCTATTTTACTGTATTCAGTAAACCCTCATTCCAGGCATATTTTATTTAACTAAGTAACCATCATTTTTTTACCTATAATACTGAAGTGAGTAAAACATTGTTCCATCCGTGTATTAATGATAAATTATACCCATCATTGCATCCATGTATTATTGAACTGAGTAAACCCTCATTCAAGACATGTCTTTCCAAAGTGATAGATATCTTTACCCTTGGAATTGGAGGGAGATATGTGTTCCACCTTTCAAAAATGAAATCATATATTCATGTTCCACTAGATCATAAATAAATATATAAATAACCATAAAATGAAATAATTATCATAAACATGTAAAAATATCATAGCCTATGGAAAGTGACATGTTTTATAATCAATTCATTATAAAAACAACCCATGAAATGAACTCAGTTTCAAAATCTTGTAACCCACGAAAGAGAAATGAGATTCATAAACATCATGCCATCTTAACAGAATACATTCAAAGAAAAAATATGAATGGAATAATTGAATAATTTCCCTATAAAATTATGAGTAACACCAATGTATGTTATCTTATATGGAATTTTTTTTTGAAATATTTCTAAAAACATGCCATGAATAAAATATCAATATTTCATTAAAATAATTTTTTACATAAAACGTTTTCAAAATGTTTTTCATTGAAAATTGAATTGAAAATATATAAATAATGATTTTAATAAAATAAAACATTTTTAAAATCCATTTTTTTCGAACTATCTTCATCTATCATTTTAAAACATTTTTAAAAATATGTTTTCTTTAATAAATAGATTTCCTACCCAAGAGAGTGGTGGTCATATTTTACTAAAAAACATTTTAGAAGTACTAAAAACAAAAAAAAATGGATTTAAAAAATTAGGGTTACTTAAATAAACATAGTATAAGTTAATTCATTAATATTCATTAGTGATGGATTATAATATTTCATCATTGGAACCCCAAATATAAACAAATTAAAAAATTGAGGTAATTGTCTCAATAAACACATAAAACATGGTGACTTGGGATCATACACTCCATGTTAGAAAAGGACATTAAATGATGCATAACATATAATAAAATACCTGATTTGTGATAAATTATTTAAAACAAAAGCATATAAACCTTCTTGATGTTTTTATGTGCATAACAAAACATGATTCTCAAAGAATGAAAATTAATAAAAAACTATTTTACTGATTTGGTATCTATTGAAAGATAAACCCCATGAATGAAGATTCATTGAAGGGATATGTGAATACCAATTAATTTAACTAAATGATACATATATCAAAATATATATTTCATTACATACACCATGAAAAAGGAATGATGGTTGAACATATCTACAATCCCATAGAATGAATCGTGACATGAAAATCCCATTACATTGTGTCTCCGTACTCATACAAGAATCCAGTATAATAAATATATGTTTAATATAAATATTTTATTGATGTATATTATTATATATATTACTATATATGGTTTTATTAAAACCTTAAATTACCTGCTTTTTAATGATCATATTTAAATATTTCACTTCAGATAATAGAAACTTTGTTCTTCGCATGTGTCTTAATTGTGTAAATCTTTTATCAATATACATATATCATGATTTGATAACGAAAAACATGATATAAATATATTTTAAATACATTATATATGTATTATAACAATTTATATAATATAAGAGTATGCTATTCAAAACATCTTTCATGGGCACTGTAAGACGTACATATAGATGAATAATATTTCTATATTTATTGTTTTATTAAAAAATGTTTGCAAATGGTAAATGTGTATATATATATAAGTATATATGTATGTATTTCTATTCTAGTAGAACTAATATATAATATATATCATATATGTTCTCGTAATCCATCCTTAATATATTTCATCTCATTTATGACTGAATAACATCACTTTTAGGGGGAGGTAGTCCACACATACTCAGACAATATTATCATATTAAAACAAAATTTTAAAGTAAAGATATGTGTTTTTTAAAAAAAATATTGAGGATTAAATTCATAGAAAATATATTATATTACATATATAAATGAATTTTCTATCATAATAGATATCATGTTTAGTGGTAAAGGAGAAATGAACAAATATCATTTCGTGAGGTAGTAGTTCAACGTACTGAGAAATAATATTTTTTAGATCAATTATATTAAGGTGTGAGTAAGTGTAAGTAAGGCCCATTTAATAAAATTATCCTAGTTTATTTAGGGTACTGTTATTGTCATATAATAATGTAATAAAGGGGGTTTAGGTGTTGGAGAAGGAAATTAAATTGAAGGAGCCGAAGAGTAGACAATTCCATTAAATATGGACACTCCTTTCAGTTTAAGCCAAAAATTTTCCTGGAAATGTTCTCTCCCTAAAGGGAGTATTCAAAGTAAAAAGTATAATTATTGGGAGGATACTTTGTTAGATATTGGATAAATAAAAATGGTTTGAGATGTGTGACGAATGAGTATATGTGGTGTCATTTTATAGGGATGGAAAATGACTCACCTGGAATTTCTAGAATCAAGTTAGGTGTTCACAAGTTTTAAAAAACAGAAGTAATTTAAAAAAAACTATACTCAAGAATAGAAGGATTATGGAAGATATATGAAAATAAATTTGTCTGTGAAAATTATCTATGTAACTTGGGGCCTTATGTTTAAGGATTAGTCTCTAATTAATCTTAATTTTTCACTAACACACGTGAAATAATTTTATCATTTTTACTATTAATTTCGGTCAGAAATTAATATAGTCTTTTTAGACACAAAAAAATTGACTGAATAAAATGAATTATGTTTTATTTTTTGAATTCCAAACATATATGTTGAAAAATTAAAAATACTACTAATCCTGGTGATGGGATGAATTAACAGTGTTTTAAATTATGATGATGTCGAGAATCTTACTATGATTTTATATTAAATATCAACCAGAAATTGATTATAATGAATTAAACTAAATTATTAGATTTATTATTTATCTAATGTGACCTTAATAAATATTTATAATATAATTTACAATTAATAAATAATTAAATGGAAAGAAAATTTTTTAACTAAAAAGTAGGATTTTTCAATAATTATCAAAAAATGTTGTTGCTCAGAAAATTCCAAAAAATTCACCGTTGGTTAATTTTGAAAACCTGAATTGAAAAATGATTTTTATTTTATCAATTTTAATTTCTAAATGTGTCCAAAATTACTTTTATTTTTCTAAACATATACATTTAATAAAATGATATTTTTAACCTTAATGGACTTTACCAAAACACTAATCGTTTTTTTATCAGTAAGTTTTATTTCTATAAAAATAATAAACAATATTTTGAAAGTATATATTACTTTTGATATAAATATTTTTAATGGTTATGTTATAATTATATAGTTTAATTAATTAAATATATATATATATATATATATAATGAAGTTTCATTAAAATTCAGTGTTGTGTGCATTGTATGCAAAGTTGGTGTTGCTTGAAGTGGATGAAAAGTTTGTATTTTTTGTAACGAAAGGCATGTCAGTATTTCCAATGAATGAAATTTTGAATTATTTTTTTAATATATATATATAAATAACTATTTTCAGTGTCATGTGAATTGATAAATATCAAGCAGAGAAATTATTTTGAAACAAATATTTTAGAAAATTTCATGGTGTCACAATGTTAGTATCATAAGTTAGCATACTTTAATATTTGGGGAAACATCATATAAAAATAACCTTATAACATTAAATATTGTTTAATATATTTCAAAGGTTTCAGGTTCTCATCAATGTTGGATGGCCACCCACTATTACGAATCAATGTGATACATTTCTCAAACACCATTATTAAAATAACTTGTTATGTTTAAGCCATATATGATTCTGAGTTCTCTAAAAAAATAACAACTAATTGATTCCCATTTGTACTATTTTTGGATATTTCTCATTCAAAACAAATTCCAATTTTACAAATATAGTTTTTTCATTGATAATTGTTCTCATTCTGAACACTTATTATGAATCTTTCATCCATTTTTGCTAGTTTTTAAACAATGAAAAATAAATTATATTTTTTTATTTAACAATTGTTTGGAATTCACAGTTATGAAATTTACTCAATGAAACAGTATTTTCATAAACATATAAGAAAAATTATAACTTCATAGTGCAAACATTGATGTAATTTTTTACCCAAACTCTTTCATCATTTTTTATTTTGATAACCATAACATCTATATGATTTTATTGATACTCCTTGATATTATATTATATTTAGTAATGGGGTGATTCCCTCCATTATATTTCAATATAGTAATATGATTATTTCAATATTCAACACTATAATTATTTATTTAAAAAATATTTTTTATCCTTGACATAATAGTAACCTTCACTATAAGATCAAAAATAGAAATTAGATGATTTACTAATAGTTTTTCTAATGGATCATGTTGAATTATCATAATGACATCACTCATAAAAAACAGAATAAATTCATCTTAACCTATTTATGAAAACAATCCTTCATAAATATTTTATACCCTATAACAACCTATTCCATTGAGACTTTATTCGTGATTTGTTCACTATTTTTATGTTTCATTTGGAAAAAAACATTATCTTATTTATGTAATTAATCAAAATATTCATTTTTCTTATTTGTATCCTAATACATCTTGTAGTGGTATGTATATCCTTTTCATATACAAATAAATCCAATGTCAACTTTCCATCAAATCATTCATTACCACAATAGAGGTTTAATAGCATAATAGTTTGGAACTCATCACATAATTATTTGTCTCCATCTCTATCTTCATGAAAAAAATACTCTTTATTAATATAAATCTCTCCCATTGGATGAATGACCCATTATTAATTTTTGAATTAAATATATTTTATAAATGGTAAAGTACCACTATTATTTGCAATATAAATATATATAATATTCTTCCAATTAATATTTTACTATATTAGATAATAAGAAGACTATAATATTATAATTATTAAATCTACTATCACAACAAAATTTATTTTATCTAATTAAACAGTAATAAATCTAATATCCTAAATTATATTATTGAATATTTAATTAATAAATTTTAATGGGTACACCATAAAATATATACTTATATTTCAACACCAAAAAAGTGAACTCATTCAAATTGTATTCTCATTCACATACATTTGAAAAAAATAAAATATTAATTTTTTATGTATTAGTTAATATGATCATATAAACTATATTTGGAAAGGACATAGTAATTTAATTTTTTTTCCTCTTTATATTTATTAATAAAAATCCTACCTAAAATAGTCCTTGAAAACATTTTATAATATCATATCATTATCCTACGATTGGAAAAGATGAACACAAATATATCGGGAGGCAGTTAATGTGACCTCATTTAGTTCCAAAAAATATCCTAAGTTCATCCTTAAAGGAATGGTATGCAATTAAAAGTTGATGAATTCTCAATAGAAATACACAATAACTAATAAATTCAACAAGAATAACCTTTTATATCTAATATCCCTTTTTTAATCAATGATCCCAAACACATGATGCAACGACATGTTTTTGAATTACCAATATTAGGAAATCATTAAATTATTAAGAGTGAATTTTCATAAATTAATGTACTCATCCATTTTAATATTTTGTTATAGTGTAGTAATAATTTTTTATCCAAATATTATGTAGTAGATTATGGTGTTTGTGGATAAAAATTGATGAATTATTTATTTTGTAGAGTTGTTTTATAGGTGGTCCATGAGGCAAGTTAAATATTGTGTTTTTATTAGGGAAGGAGCCCACATAAGGTGGTATTAGAAATTACGGAATTGAGTTTTAGTGGATTTCACATAAAATATAATATATTTGGTAAATTCCAACTATTATTCAGTTAAAATTATTGTGAAACCCCAAGAAAATTTAAGTGGGTGTCTGAAAAAACATGATAGATTTTAATTTTTAACTATTAATTTAAAACTAATAAGGGTTCATCAAATTAAACTTACCGAGTCTCATCCTCATTACTCAATATGTCTACTATGGATTTACTATTCTCTAAAAAAAATTCAACAATTAAATTAAACATTCAAGGGTGTCTTTATGTAGATACCCAAGGTATGTATCCCTTATCGTATTATTTAGAAACCCATATTCTCTCTTCCAATTTCACCATGTTACTGACCAATTTTAATGTGAATTCTAATGGATAATGGTGTAATTTTGCCTAAATTTTTATTTACTATCTTATTTTATCTAATGTAGTCTCATATTTCAAGGTTCAAAATCATGGTTCAATAATTATTTGTTAATGAATTGTATGTTGTGACTTATGATATGTTCTCAAATTCTCGATTGCATATTCCATTATGATTTCTAAACGGTATCTCATAATTTAGTTTTTTATTTTATTTATTTTATAGGTTGATTAAATTGTATTTTCTAGGATTTTTTATATATTGGTTATGGAGAATAAGTTTTTATGATCCTTTAGTGGTTGGATTTTTTTTCTACTTACAAGGTACTACTAAAAATTATACTTAATCAAAAGCCTTTATAGCGATATGAATAGAATTTTTTGACTCACTATGTTATTCTCATGATATTCCTATATCATGTATAAAATTGGGTTTTTAATTAATGACGATACATAATAGTATTTATCATTATATATATACATTGTTTTCAATTATATTTTTATATAAGGTAACACAACATTCAATCGGGTATAATTTTAGTTAAGTCATCTAATATCATTCCCTAATGTTTGTATGGTGATATTTTTTATAATATATTATATATTTTAATAAAATAAATTCAATGGGATTAATTATTGAGTTTACATTAATACTTTAGTTTATTAAACCATATCTATATATATATATAAAATTTTTTCACCAAGTGTTAGTCACTAATACGTATCCTATTTTATGATGTGTTTCTCATGGTTTCATTGATTTAACTCATGGTTCCTAAGATCATAGTATATTATTATTTATATTTCTTTTTTTTGATTTATAGAATTATAATATATATATATATATATATATCATTTCTTGATTTGGGTATCTTGGTTGATTTCATATTTTATAATTTTGGATGTAGGTATTATTAAAAACAAATATCTATTATCTACTAAAAGAACATGATGTTGTACTTTTGTGGAAATGTGATCACTGATACCATTGGATTAAATATTTTTATTATGTATAAAGAATTACTAAATGTATTGTGTTGTTTTTTTATCATGGGTATTATTTTGATAAATAATGATCATGATAAAATGAGTTCATAACTTTGTTATGTATGATTATTTTATATTTTATTAATATCTAATATTAGTTGTTTGACTATTAGAAAATATGGATATTGTTTTTTTATATTAAAATGGTATTGTAGGTCAACTTTATATTGAATTTTATATTTAACTACATGGGTTTTTTACCCAAGTTGTAAAATAACCCTACCCTCTAACCCCATTAAGGAATATTATCTTTGACATCCTAAACCTATTATAATAATTTCACATTCCCCCTTCATGGGATAGTTTTAATGAAATAAATTTGTGAAAATGGATTTAGGGTTTCCCTAATATGGGTTTATTCATCATATTTTATTTCATTATAAGGATCGATGAAAGAAGGTTATTTGTGGATTGTAACATCCCATTACTATTCTAACATGTATGTCTTAAATATTTATTTGGTTTTCCTTTTTATTGTTTGTGTAAGGGTTGAGTTTGGATTGAGAGGATCAAAAAATGGTTAATTATGAAACATGTTGTATTTTTCCACATTAAACATGATGTTTTAGTAAAATGGATGGATATTACACATTGAGTAACAATGATACATGCAAAGTAATTGTTTCCTTGTGCATGCTGTGAAACGTTGTTCATAGTGTGATGGGTACATGCCATGAATTTCCTTTACATGATGTGTAATATTCTATTGTCGGGTTATGTTGTGTAATGATCGGGGGTTATGTCAGTTGAAAATCTCAAGCATTAGAAGAGGTGAATAGGGGCTACACTTCATGTAATACTCTATCTTTAAATGGGTCCTACAAAATTCAATGTGTCTTTTCCATTATTAAATTTAACAAATCAATGTGTGTAACTGTATTTCACATCATGTGTTGCACCCCATCAATGGATATAAAAGGGAGACAATACATGGTTATATATTAATTTTATCCATTACAGTTACTCTTCTATTGACCCAAATCCTTCTGTAGTTAGTTTCAGAGATATCCATCTCTTCTAAATCCATTAATTTGGTGATAGATCATCATTTACATGGAGGGTGATATCCAGGTAAGCATTAATTATTAGTATTCAATTATATCCCTTTTTCCTCTCTTGGGTTTTCAATGTATAATCTTGAAATTTATGGATCTATGTATTATGGTGGTTTACTTCTTTTAGATTGGGTTTCAAGGTATTCCAAACCTTGGTTCTTATTGGAAGGTGATGTTGTGATTTACGGGATTCGAGACAAAGTTAGGTGGTTCCATCCGGAAAATCCAAAATGATTATTAATAAATTTATTTATTTATTTCAATAGTTTATTTCAATTCAATTTCATAAAAATTATATAAATGAAATTGTTAAAAACATGATTCTAGTGAATCATTATATATTAATGGTTTCAGAACAGATATTTGGAAAACACCTAATTCTATTGAATTGGGGCGTGTTTATTGATATTGTTCAATTTAAATTGTTGAATTTAAATTTTGGATTTTATATAAATTTTTCCATTAAATTATTTTAACTTTATTGTGGAAATTTATTTCTAATAATATGGAATTGGTTTTGAATAGATTTTAATATTTGGAAAATGGTTTAAAATTATTTAATAGAACCCTATAGGTTTTATCTTTTGAAAAGGGATTGTTTTTTATGAAATTTTTTTTTTAAAATGAAAAAAATTGGAATATTTGAAATCGAGTAATGGGATTTATATTTATTTTTAGTAGTCTTAATATAAATTTTTTATCATGTAAGAGAACATGAAATCTTTAAGAAGTTAGTGAGTTATTAGGATACACTCTTTTCTATTAGAAAATTTAAAAACATACCTGAGGGAGGTCACATACATGATCTGAGGGTTATGATTCCTCTCTTCACTATATCATGGGAATGTGAGTGTACTCATAATATTGTGATAACTTACAGAGTTTGGAATCCTATAGCTGGATAATACTATCGTATTTACTAGGGAGACAGCCATTTTGTTCACTTTTTTATTTATATTTGAGATATAAATGAGTTCCAACATTGTAAACTATAGTACCTGACTTTGTGGATTTAAATAAACTATTTTATGTTATAGTATTATTTAAGCCATTGTTTTTGAAATATATAATCAATTTTAATGTAATCCATGTGCTACAAAATAATTTCCTTCATTTTGAAAATTTAAAGAATGTTTTTTAAATATTCTTTTTGAGTATTCAAACCAATATATTATAAAAATTGAAATATTTTATTTGGATAATCAATATTTGATATATATTATGGATTTTTTGGTGGTATCATACTGGTATTACACTACCACTCTAATTTTTCCTTTGCTTGTTTATAGACAATTATCTTCTTGGTTCATGAAAAATGATGAGATCTCATGGTGGTGGATCCTACTATTGAGCTTGGGACCTAGTTAGTTGTTTCCATAGATTCCTTGGGTTTATTTTTATGATTTTGAAACATGGGTGGCAAATATTTTTGGGATCTTCATGACTTTTTGTATTCTGGTACTTCACTCATAGTGGAGGTTTCTTTTTTATACATATTGTCTTCTTTTATTTTCTTCCTCTTTGTTCTATTGAAAATTTGATCCCACATGCATTTTGTATGATTCGAGGTTCTAGTTTTTGAACCATGGATATGATGAACTCTCTTTAGTCTATGTCAGGCCCAACATAGTTATTCTGTTACCAGGCTACCCTGGAAGGTTCGTAAAAAGTTTTATCAAAGGGATGTAGTTGAAATTTTTATCTTTAAGTCAATATGATATTTTAATAAATATCATCCTGACATAGGATGTAGTTGTGACTGAGTTCCAAGATAGATCGCACCGCAATGAACCTTATGTTACCAAGGGTTGTTTGGGAAATATGTATTATAGATTAGTTTTGGTCATTTCTCTATTTTTATTTGGATGATGTGAAATCCAAATCTATTCAATTATTTCATTTGGGATTTATTTCCCTCGTTTTTCTGTTTGACCACTACCTATAGTCGTCAATGTTTTATGTAGATGTTTTTGGACATCATAGTGGTGAAAAGACAAGAAAATCATATCAATGAAGATGTTGTGGATGAGCCTTAATAAGAGGATACTGTTGTTGATCTATGTTTGGTTGTAGTTTTATATGTACTATCCATGCTCTGGGATATGAACGGACATTACATCACATTTAGCCTTCAGATGTGGATCCTAAGGATGATTTACATTGATATAAGTATCAAGAGCTTCTTATAATAATCTACTAGTTTTCAAAGGATCCAATGATCCTCAGAATTTTGAGAAATGGTTCGGAAAGATAGAACATATGTTTGAGTTCTTGGGGAAACCTAACATGATCAAGGTGAAGTGTTCCACATTCCTGAAAGATGTACATGTAAGAGATATTGAGTCATAATAGTGGTGAAATGAAACATGATGGACTTTTTTGGAAAGACTTCAAGGTTATTTTCACATACATGTTCTATCTAGAGTAAATGGTGTTGGAAAAGGATATGTAGATTCTAAATCTTGAGAAGGTTGGAATACATGTAAAAACTATTCAAATAATTTGGTTGTGTTTGTGTATCTTTCTCCCCAGATTTCATCTAATGAGAGAATGAAAACTCTAGGGTTGGAGTTGGGACATTGATCAAATATGCATTCTCATATTTTCTTTCAGAAGATACCCACTTCTGATGATGTGAAGGATATGGATATGATGGTTGAGATTGACCTATTAAAAAAGTCAGTGATATTAAGAGTTTATTTTTCTCATAGTGGTAGTGTTAGTTCCATCAATAGAGAAATTGAAGCATGATAATTATCATATATTTTCTAGATACTAGGGTCAATCCAGACCTCCTACAGCAGCAAGAGTATGTTCTCTGGTTTTTTACAAGTCTGTAAATCCATGAAAATCTAAGCGGATTTTCATTGTGGAAAAAAATAGCTGTAGCTCCAATTGACATTTAGGGAACTTTAATATATTCGTCCATCACCTATGTACTCCAATTAGTGTAATATGATCATATGCTCCTCCTAAAAGGATAGGTAACTCAAATGATTCATGTATAAAAGGGTTATTTCTATTTTCATCTTGGGAGAAGCTTCTTCATAGAGAGTAGGAGTCACTAGAGGAATCATACAAGGGTCTAGAAACCATGAGATGCACCATTCTGTTAGCAGCATCATTAGTGACTGTTCTATTTTGTACTATTGCATATAACTCAATTATTTCAACCCATGTTTTCATTCTTATTAATCATCATATGTACCATATATCTTGTACAATGGATATTACTACACCCATTGGTATGAAGAGAGATCAAGGTCATCGTAGTCTTTCTTCCACTATCTCTCTATAATATGTTTATCATTCTTGTAGTTTTCTAGTTCTAAACACGAAATGTCATGATGAAAAATTCAGGATGGGTTATCTCATTGAAAATAAAGTTCGTATTAATTTTTATCTTCAATGAGATTATAATTCAACAACTAGTGGTGTGCCTCTTGTCTTTCAAATGGAATGAGACTGGTGTTCGAGTCGATCTAGACCATCTTATCTATAGCTGGGGAAAGTGATATCAGGGTTTTATTATTTATATGGATTTGTATTCAATGTGTAGATATCTCCTTCTAGTTGTCTCTGTGTTTCCAAAAATGTTTCCTTCTGATTTATCTAGTTTTTTATGGTGATGAAGGTCGATTTTTCCATTAACATGATGCCTGGTACTCAACCAATTTCAATTCCCTATTATCTAATGGATCTAGTTGAACTAATGGAGGTGAATTCATAATATAAATATCATCTTTAGAAAGGATATATAAACCTATGTTTATCACCCTGTGTTTCACCAGTTCTATTTTCTATGAATAATGATGGGTTTCATTGCCTATGTATTGAATTCTGACTGATCATTCGAGTTATAGAAAAGATGAAATATTTATTAAAATGGATTTGTGATCTATTTGATCAATTTAATTTTTTTAAGTGGTTTTTAAAGATCACACATTTATCTAGTTCCCATCAGTTATGTCTATAAAAATCTGATATTCCAAAAACCACCTTTAATAGTAGGTACAACAATTTTGAGTTCATTTTTTTCTCATTGGTTTGAAAGAGGCTCCTTCAGTTTTCATGGATTTAATTGAATGGATTTTCCAT
Source organism: Viscum album (assembly GCA_963277665.1). Classification (NCBI taxonomy): domain Eukaryota; kingdom Viridiplantae; phylum Streptophyta; class Magnoliopsida; order Santalales; family Viscaceae; genus Viscum; species Viscum album. The sequence continues at coordinate 790,310,352 of OY728157.1, forward strand.
CTGTATATTATATATAGAGCATGTTTTTACAGATGGAATCCTCAATTACTCCATGTCTGAGATGGATTGGGTGCATCATCTCAGAATAGTTCCGAGTGTACTGAGAGATCACCTACTTTATACAATGCCTTCTAAATGTGATTTCTGGATTTAGGAATTGAATGTTTTGGGACATAAGGAGTTTGAATATGTTATATCAATTGACCCTGATATGATCAACACTATTATGAATGGAAAGAAACCATGAAACATATTCGAAATCCAGAGCTTCTTGGGAATATCAGACTACTAACGAAGGATCATGAAGGACATTACGAGATGGATTATCTAGTTACTTCTGTAACCTGAGAGGGAGTAATTTTTTCTTGGAAGGATAAATTTTGGAATTTTTTTGAGCTGAAATGACTTTTGACTACTATGATGGTGTTGACCATTATAGAGATCATGAAAGGCTATGTGGTATTTTTTTGATGCATTGGGATCACGATTGGGTGCTATTCTTATGTAGTGAAACAAAATAGTTTCTTTTGGATGTTGTTAGCTTAGGGAACATGAGAATAATTATCTTACAATGATCTTGAACAATAATTTGTGATGCATATTATTATGATTTGGACACATTACAAGTATGGTGGGAGGTTTATCTATCTTTTAGGAAACAAATCCAGAGTTATAACTTCTTTCATAAATATTTTATCCATCTCTAGAGGCTTCGGGTGAAGTACCTATAGTTATTCGACCTTGACATCAACTATACCCCGGGGAAAGTGAATTTTGTTATATATGTGTTGAGTATGGAACTACCAACCCATGTTGTGAAATAATATTTTGAGGATTATAGTATAATGGATTTTTTAGAGTTTCATTGTAGAGTCCCTAATAAATGGGAATATGTTTTTTTATCCATCACTCAGTTGGAATCTTCTCTTCCTGAGATGATTTTTCTAGAAAAAGATATTGAGGATGAATTATGTAGCATTATAGTATCTATTTTCTATAGAGATATTGATTTTCATTGGCCTCTCATCATGGAGGGTGTTCTATGTAATCATAATCATTAGGTATTTCCATTAGTAGAAATATAGGCTATAATGGGGGGTTTCCATAATTCCCAGTGGGCTATGCACTTAAGAACCAATAAGATTTTTTATAACATGATGTGGTAGTTCTGGTGGCTTGGTATGAGGCATGGAATTACTGAGTTAATTTCTCATTTCTATATGTGCCATCATGTGAATTTCTAGAAAGAAAAACCATCAGGTTTTCTTTGACCACTTATAGTCCTTAATTAGAAATGAGATGAAATATCTATGGACTTTGTGGTTTGGTGGCATCTTAACCAGAGAAAAAAATAATGTTTAATGGTTTATGATTGATGTGCTAAACACGTCATATCACTTCGTACCCATTTGAGATAAATCCAATGTTGTGGAGGTTGGAAATCGTTATAGGAATTTGATTGTACATTTTTATGTAGTTCTATCTGTTCTAGTTTCAAATTGGGATCCTCGGTTTACATCTCAATTTTTGAGATGCATTGAAGATAGATTGGGGCATTAGTTTCATTTTAGAATGGACTATCATCCACAGTAGGATGGACCGTTAGATAGAGATTTACAAATTCTAGAAGATCTGCTTCAAGCATGTGTTATTGAATATTGTGGGGCTTTGGATGATCACGTGGGAAATGATGAGTTCTTTTATGATAATAGATACTAGTCTATGATCATAATGTAATCATTTGTGGAATTTTTTGGACATCTATGTAAAAATATGTTTTGTTGTTGGAATTTGGTGAATGTTACCTGGTTGGACCATGTTTTGTCCAAGAGACAAAGACAATGTCTCAGTTTATTTTTGAGATGATGTTGTTAGAAAGGATCCAATATATGTCACACGCTAACCATCACCATAGGCCTTTTAAATTTTCTTGTTGGTAAAAATGGTATTCTCGAAGGATTCACCTTTGTTTTGACATTAATGTATTGAAAGAAATGGAAGCTTGTTCTGCATTTTGTGGGACTATTCAAGGTTGTGGAACTGGTGGGGAATGTTTATTAGTGTTTAACACTAATACCGCATCTGACATATATTCATAACACATTCCATGTATCACACGTGTGAATGTATCAATATGATGAATCACATATTTTGATATAATTTAATCTAGAAATTGAGCATAATTTATCTTTGACTAAATGTCTAGTTAGGGTAGTTGAATTTGAGACCATGATACTTTGTGGGAGGATGATACATTTGTTTCCTATACTATGTCATTAGTAATCTAATATTCATTAGACATGGGAACCCAATTCAGTGATGAGAGAGGTGTGACCTCAAATATTTGTAATCGATGTTTCTTCATAGAAATTTTATGGACATAATGGTTCTATTGAGTGGAGGTTGTAATATCTCATTACCATTTTGACAGGTATATCATAAACCATTTTGTGGTTTTCCTTATCATTGTTTGAATAAGGGTTGAGTTTATATTAGGGGTATTCAATTAATGGTAAAGTATAATATTATTTGGATTTTTAAACATTAAGCATCATTTTTTTTGTAATCTTCCTGGATATTAGATGACGTGTAACTAGGTCACACGCCTTGTAAGTAATGCTAGGTGAATGATGTGAAACTTCGTTCAAGGTGTGATGGGAATACACTGTGAATTCCCATTACACAACATGATATATTTTCATGTAATGTTTTAATTCATAATGATGGGGTTTTCAATGATTATGACTCTCAGGCACTACACAACATGAATAGGGGTAATAAATCATGTTACTCCTAGACTTTAAATGGAAGTTACAAAACTCAATGCGTCTTTACCATTATGAAATTAAAACATTCATGGTATGTAACATGATTTCAAGTCGTGTAACACCCCTAAGGAGGCCTAAAACTAGAGGTAGCACATTGATATTTCATTATTCAATCCTCTCTGAATCCTATTCATTGACCAATCTTTTTTTCTAGTTATCTTTGGATTCTTATTGTACTACCTGATCTATTCTAATGGAGTTCTATCATCATTAATTTGATAGGTGATTCTGGGTGAGCATTATTTATTATTCTTCATTAATCTCTCATTAAATAGTCATGATAATTCAATATGTCATCTGGGAATTTTGGGATCTATTCTTGGTGGTGTTGGATAATTCATCTAGTTTGGTTTTAGAGGTTTACTCCACCTTCATTATAATTTACTGGTGCTGTTGTGAATGTCAAAATTCAAGAAAATGGTAGGTGGTTCATCCCAAAATTTCCAAATTTATTATTCCTAAACTTATTTATTTATCTAAATAGTATATTTAGATTCAATTGTTCAAAATTTCTATCAATTATGTTTATTAGAAGATGATTCCAGTGAATTGAGATATTTGAAATGGTTCTAGCACTAAAATATAGAAAACCACCAATTCCATTGAATTGTGGACTGTTTATAGAAAATAGAAAATTTAAATTATTGAATTCAAATCGTGGATTTGAGGGAAATTTTTTAAAATAAATTGTTGAATTTAATTTTGTAAATGAATTTTGAAATGGATGGTATTGGTTTTGAATGGATGTTAAACATGAGAAAATGGAAAAAATGATTTTATAGAAACCTACTGGTTTTATCTTATAAAAATGACATGTTTTTTTATTAAAACCCATCATGGATAAAAATGAAATGAAATTATAATTTTTGAAATGGAACAATTGGACTTAATTCTATTTTATGTATTCCTAAAATCAATTTCTCTACATGTAAGTGTGAATTTAAGACTTAGGTAGTTGATGAGTTATCAATATACAGTATACACGATAACAACATTCTAAAAAACCATGTGGGGGTCACATCCCAGATTAGAGGGTGATAAGTCACCTCTAGCCTGTGTTAGGGAGACTTGATAATACTCATTATGCTATGATCACTTAGACTGTGTAGAATCATATAGATGGGAAATGAAATCTAAGCTAAATGGAAGATGAATATGTTGATTTCTATTTTATATATATTTGAGATATAAATGAATTTAAAATGTTGTAAAAATAATTAAGATGATTTGTTTGATTTACATAAACTATTTTATGTAATAGTTTTATTTTAGCCATTGTTTTAGAAATCATTCAAATATTTTAATTTAAATCCCCTACGTTAAAAGTGTTTTCAATCAAAGTAAAATTGTATATCATGTTTTGTTTAAATATTGTTTTTATTTTCAAAACATATTAATTTTATAAATTAAAATATTTAATTAGATAATATATATTTAGAATATTTTATTAAATCATTGGAGAAATCTTATAAGTCATAGGCTCACACCCTACATTCTCCATTATTTTTGTGTACAATATATTCTTCCGGGTTCAATCAGTATAAAGTGATCTTCTAGAGGTGGATCCTGCTACTGGGATTGAAATAGAGATAGTTGTGTCCATTGGGTTCTTAGGTCTATTTTTTGTATTTTGGAACTTGGTTTGTAGTGATTTTGGGCTCTTTATACCGTGTTGTATTCGAGTACTTTACTCCAAATAGAGATTCCTTTGTTATGCATATTGTCTTGTATTATTTTTCATCTACTGTGTTCTGTAGAAAATAAATTCTCACTTGAATTTTGAATGATACTAGTTTATAATCACTAAAAACTAGGGATCAAGAACACCATTATACCTATATCAAGGTCGACTCGGTTATCGGGTTACCAGGGTACCCGAACTGGTTCGTGAAATGAATTCTATGAGTATAAGATATTATTAGTTGTATACACTGCTATAATATGATTTAATTCACTATTGATATGCCGGTATTCCATTTTTTAATGAAAAAAATTAATATATATATATATATATTAGTATTATCTACACAAATACCCCCATTATTAATTATTCTATTGAAACACTATTATTTGTTACCTTTAATTTATTTAGTTCTCACAACCTTCATATATACTTCAATGTAATTTTAACAACCCTTGTTTGTTATTAAGTGTGTATAGATATAATTCTTTCTATTCGTTCATCTTGGAAATTTACATAGGTTTGATATTGAAGTTGGATCAGATCACTATTTAATATTATTGCTATTGAGGATGGATAGAGTTCATGTATGGCACATAACTTGTTCTAATTTATTTTTATTTTCATATGACTTATATTTCAATGAAATATATTATGATATTTTTTATGAATTTTTCAGTATAGTATGATTGTTTTTGTATGAAATGATTTTGATATAGTTTGGACTACATATAATTTTATCATTTTCCTTGTGATACGTTGTGTTTCATGATTTTTTTTGGAATGTATACATTAAAAATGATCCAAACTAGTTTTTTTATAGAATATGGATATTAAATTTAATTATCATAATTTGGGTAATTTGTCCATGAATTTTATACCAATAATCATGGTGATAGTCATTGTTCTCTATAGATAAGTGATTTTTCCTAGCATAATAACTCACACCATCAGTCCATAGACAAATTATTCATGTTATATATATTATAAAGTGATATTTAAGGGATTTAAGGATTAATGTTATTTCTAAATTCCATGAAAATGTGATTGTATAATCATATTATGAGATGTAACCGATAAATATCCATGACGTACTTTGTTATGACAGATTGTCAAGTTACCTTGAGATGTCAAGCTATGTAACATACACAATTAAATATGTAAGGGTATAATTTTCTTATCAATATAATGATTTAATAGAACATGATATATGAATTTAGGACTCAACATGGATTCAATATGTATTTCCATCATGCATATAGTTTCACATTGATAGATATGAACATGTGGGGTTCCATTCTGTTTATCAGGATTTTAAATAATAGTTTCCCTATCACCAAAACAAACAATGATTTCTTTTCACTGAAATATTATTATATATATTTATTTATTTACATGGTTTTCCCTATATATATAAATCAATATATATTAATATATTTGTTTTTATTTTTTCAAATTTTCACCTATTTTTAGGCTATTAATTAATAAATTTGATTAAAAAAATATATTTTGAATTATGTTTTTTCGAAATATGTTTAACGTATATAGGATGTCGATTCATATTATATATTATCTTTGGATAATGACTACTTATATCCATATTTAATTACCATTAATTCCTCAATTTTAATTCATGGTTAATTTCATAACATTTGGATTATTATTTTTCATATATTATTATTTTACAAAAGAAATTAATATCTTCATAGAGAACATGGTTTGTATTCCCAATATATTGATGTGATGCTAGAAATATTATTGTATATAATTATATGAAAAATTATGTAAAACTGAATTAGTTCATGTACTTGTGTAACTGATTCCCTTAGGAATAAGTGACTATTATTGGTATGTTAGTACTTTATTATAAAAGACCATATCTTATATCAATTTAATTTATGAATTTTAAAGGGAAATGTATTTTAAAATACAATAATTTTCTATGAATTGTTGTTGAGAATTTTTTTTGAGAACTGAATTTTTAAATTCATGTTTTGATGTAAAATAAGTTTATATGAAATTTAATTTTTGAATAATAATGTTTAGTAATATATTATTTTAGTATATAATTATACATTTAAATAGATAATTTTTAAAAGATATTGTAATGATATTTTATTATGTATTTTTTTTTATAATTTTAATGTGAAAAATAATTTAATTTGAATTTCATTTATAACAAACCATCAACAAGAAATGTTATTTTATTTTATGAATATAATCTGATTAACATGCTTCGTTATAATATAATTTTATCATGATTTAATGAAGTGCCATTATAATACATTTGAAATGGATCAGTATGATTTTTTTGAATTAAATAATGGTTTTATATAAATGTTTTTGTTATATTTATCAATTGATAAACTAATAAAATAATGGTAGATAATTTATAGAAATCCAATGAGTAGTTCATTAATGTGGAGTTCCAATATGTTTCTTTTGGAATATTTATATTAATTAGTTCATTATAATGGTGATTGTAAATATTTTATAATGGATCTATTTAATTTGTGTGTTGATTTATTTTTTTATAAAATATTTATGTTTTATGAGTGGTTTGTAATTCAGTTATGTTTTATATTGAATGTTAAGGATAAATAAATTATTTGGGTTTTTGTATTTTTTTGGTAGTTTGGATTTATATATTAAAAATTGGAATTAAGATATGATATATATTTTTTACTATGTTAGAGATAATACATTAATAAAATGGGTTTTTATTAGATATTTAGAATATAATTTTTTTTCATTATGACCTGATAAATAATATGAAGTTGGGTATCTTGAATTTAAAGGATGGTTTAGAGTATTAATTGGATGCTTAATTGATGTATAATCATTTGGTAAACATATCTGGGTTCTTCTCAAGGATGTGCAGTCTTGTGGAGTAAAGGTTATAATGATTTATTCTTATATTAACTTAATTTAATGATTCACTAAATAGTTAAGGGACAATTTTGTGTAATTAAAAGAAGGACATCATTAAATTTTTGTAATGTTTTAAGGGTTATTTTAAATTTTACGATTTAGAAATTTAAATAATTGTTTTTGGTCATTTGGTGGTATTTTTGTGTATGTCATCGTGTTTCATAAGGGGTTTTACGTGGTAAAATATAGATTTAGTTGCTATTTGTAGAATATAACCTAGATTGGAATAGAATTATGAAGCCATTGAGTTTGGTCATTAAATATAGATGTCCAATGGATGTGGAAGAAGCACACATGGATTCAACATTAGTCTGTAGAGATGACACAAGATTTTTTTATGTTTCTAAACATAATTTCTTAGAGGATAAAAGTAAATTGTCTCTTTATTCAATTAAATCTCGTATTTAGACATCCAATTAATAGTACAAATTACAAATTTTGGGTCTAGGATACTTTTTTTTGGATTTCCTCATCTCCTCCATTTTTTTCATGGATCCATGGTTATTCAACATGGCTATTCAAAATTATATACAAGGAATATATCTTTTTTCTTCTCGGTTTCCCTCTCTGTCACATCAATTTTAATTATACTTATGGTTTACGTCTTACAATGTTAATACAATTCATGAATCATGAAATTAAAAATAATAATTCGGGAATCCTTTTAATTTTCATCAATGATTCTCATGTTGGTTTTTTTCATATTTTTCATAAAACTTTTAGTTAATGGAAAATAATTGTACTTTAATTTAGGTTTTTTAGACACTAAAACATATTTTTAGATATTCATTATTAGGGATATTTTTTGACAAATTTTATCCAATTTTTGGGATAAGTTTTTTGGTTTATTCCAGAGTATTTTCATGGTTTGTAGTTATCATTTTAAATTTAGTGCTTTAATATTTGGGTTCCATTACTGATAGAATTTTAATCGGTAATTCACATGTTCTTCAAAAACATGATATAGAATGAGAAACCTCATTTATAATATTATAAGTTTGTCTAAAATAAATAACTAAATCCTGATATATGTTTTTAACATAGAATCATTCCTATTATTTCTCAATTAAAAATAAATCCTATTAATAATATAGAGGATATAAGGGGATGGTATTGAATGATTTTTTTTAAGACATGTAAAAAAATATACAATGAAATTTTTTTATTAAATGAAAGTAACTTAACATTAATTAATATTGTAATATTTATTTATATATGTTGTATTTATTGATCCCTTACAAACATGGGACATAGTTAACAAAATTCCCTTGTGACATTAGATGTGAAACCAATTTGTAAGCCATATTGCTGATTTGTTTTTAAAAATATATTATACACATTCCATGATATTTTATATGATGTATGATTGAATTATTTGGGTATTATTAGTATCAAAATATATAATTCATATCCTGAATTCAATGAGTTGTTCCTTGGCATTAATCTTCATGGTTTGTTATAAAATGAATATTGTATACAATGTGAGTCTGAATGTTCATATATTGTGGGTTGTCTCCAAATATTTAAAAAAATAATGTTATTTTTATTTCAATTTACCATGCATAAATCAATTTATTAATTTTATTTAAGCTAATTATGGTGGGTTTGTTGAGGTGGATGGACTAATGGGTCTTTCTTAAGAAAAAAATCATCTTAGTAATTATGTAATGATTAAATATATTTCCAATAAAATGTGTTTTAATATGAATCAATGGTGATAGTAATATTATTTAAATTATTTCTTAAATAAATTTATACTTTATGAAATAATTAATTAAAATTTCTTCTTATTTTTTCATTTAACATATATTCCCAGTACATGTTATCCAATGGTATTAACTATTCCTATTTTTATGAAATATTAAATGATGATTTGTAAAATATAAATGTATTTAAGGAATATAAAATTATAATAATAATTTTCAACCTTTCTTGAATAATTTTTCATATATATATATATTGTGTAGTCTTATATAAATATCGAATATGATCTTCATTGATATTTCTTATAACATGTTACAATGACTTATAATTTCACTCCCTATATCTTGTTTGGAATTTTCGTAATCTGTCTCATGAGAGTAGTATTTCTTATGTAATGATTCATGAGGATTGAAACTAGAATATTTGAAAGAATATATATGGTTTTATATTTATATTATGTTTTGTTATTTCAATATTATTATAATTGTTATAGATGGGGTTTTTATGAATAAACCAATATTTTATATTGAGATAAAAAGATTATTAACTTTTTATACAAATAATGATAAATGATATTGTTTTTTTTAAAAAAAATAGTATTGTTATAGCTTGACTAAAATCATTTTTCTTATTATTTATTGGGAAAAAAGATTTTTTATTTATCAAGTTTGGACGCCATCATCATAGAGAATATTTTAATAGATATTGAGCATGTTAGAATACGTTCTTACCTACATTAGGAAATATGAATCATGATTACAATTTAGTATAATGAATAATCATTATTTCACTAGTATTATAGGTAGATGGTATTATAATCTGTTAATATAATCATTTAATAAAGTTTCACTATCCATTAAAATGTATGATTTTATTGTATGAGTTTTGATCTTTGTACTTTTATACAATTTTTATGACTCCAAATTGAAATATAATCTTAGTTATCTGGAATGATGTTTAAAATATGACCTCCCCACACCTTAAAACATTATGCGTTTAACATAATTAATTTCATAAAGTTGAAGGTTTATTTTCCATAACATAATTTTACATTGTTTCATAAATTTTAAGTCAATGATTAGGTGAAGTAGTGTATATTTAGATCCTTTAAAAATAAGAATTTAACTATATCAAAAAAGTGAGATAGTGATTTTCTCCACTATATGTTTTTTGGTTTACCACAATTTTTAATATTAAAATGTTTTTACTATATATCTGTGATAATGAGTAGACATATTCATACCAAATAATATATTTAACTTTGTATTTGAGTCCGCATTGGTAGTTCCCATTGATATGTTTACATCAATATCCATTACAGATGCCTCAGAGAACATGTGACCTCACTTTTGTTGGTTTTCAGGCATGTATTGGTATACTGCATATTATTTGTTACACTTTATTAGTATTTCATGTTTGAAATGAAAGTACAACGGATTCTCAATTGAGATATATATATGTTTTGTATAGTACAAGGTTATACTTTTAAAATTGATTATTCCACTAGACTAACATGTCTTACAGCCTCTTTGATTGTGCTAGATAGTTTAGTTAATGTATATGTCATCCCCAGACTAGGTCACACTAAACTATAAATGTACAAGGACATCATGTGAAATAAAACAATACTCCATGAATTCAAATCTGATACAATATTAATTGGGCATATTTAATTTTATTTTAGGGAGACTATACTCTATTATAATAGTGTGAAATAATTATTAATAACCTAACATTGGATATAAAATATAATAATCTTTAATTGAACATTGAATTAATAAACATGATTCATCAATAATAAATAATTATTTTGGGAGCACAAGGTCAATAATGAAATGGATTTTAGACCCCTTAGATGGTCACATAAACCAATAAACAAATATATATATATATATGTGTGTGTGGCTCTAATACCACACTACTCAATAAATGAACTCAATATAAAAAAATAAAACTATGTGTTCATACTCTTTCATGAATATTATCACCAATAACCAATATGAAAATATAAAAAATGAATGATTCATGAGTACCCAAGTGTCCTGGAAACCTAATAATGGTGTGACTACAAATTAGTAGGGAACCAACAATAATGTCACATACATTAATATTAAATTCACTTTGTAAATATGAGATATACTAAAAATCATAAAATAAATTACATTTAAAGGGTAAATTATATAACAACTCTCAATCCTAAGGTTTTAACATGACACTTACGATTGACTATATAATTCTTTGAATCAGTAATTAGTTTCCCTAAGAATGTCATATAATTTCTCCATCCAATATCATTCCCTTTGATAATATGTAGGATAATGGCGTATGAAATATAGTTGTGTTACAGTCAATTTATATATACATTAAATACATCATTGGTATCCCATGGTAAAATTATCACACTGTGGGATGTGAAACCCTCTGGGTAGTCTCATTATACCACTCATTTGTGGTATTGCTCCTCTCATATAATATATCATATATATAAATAACTCGTGAGTTTGTGCATCGTTCTATGATCATCAAACATTTATTTTCATATGAGAGCATTGTATCCTTCTAATCAATATCATATATCTTAGTATTGTGGTTTGGTTCCCTATCATAAACTCATATATCATATCATGGAATGATTCTCCCTCTAATACATATATTCTATATCATTTTTATGTTATGATTCCCATTTATACATATCAAAGATCTCATTTTGGGTAATTTTACTTTTCTTAATCTCATATATAATGCATTAAGGATTTATCAAGGGAGGTTATCCAAGAAATCCCATATATCATAATACATATAGGTGTTCAGTTCATTATAACTAAATGTACTCATAATATGAATATATTAGGGGTCATTCATCATACCAATCATGTCTCACACATCTATAGTTGACCTATAAATTGTGAAATACATCACTTTTGTAGTGCACACAATCTCTTTGGATGATAAATCTATAGGTATCTCACTTGGACTCATAGAAAAATTTGTGTTTGGGGACCAATTATGGGAACCATAATAAAAACATTACATTTTGAGATAAAAAATCATTCAATCATAAGTATGTTATCCCTCCGCATAATCATAATCATTTCATATACATGTGATTCTTATAAAATAATCTATATTGAAATTTTACTATATAGAATGCATATGGACCATCTCAATACCAAAATAATCCTATGGTCAATTCCCTCACCAGACTTATCCATTATACTCAAAAAGGTTCTACCCGCATTTTTTCTCACATATTAGGTAACAGAATAATTAACTATATCTATAATCATCTATCATAATGGATACATCGAAAATCAATGTTTTATAATGTCCAACATGGGTCAGTCATGATAACCTAAAATTTGGGATCTATAAACATTATATACCTAAAAATTACATCCTATTAGATGAAAATTTATTCGATATCAGATGATCTATTCTATAATAAAAATGTTTTAGTGTATTTGGAAACATGGATACATAAAAAATGGTAAATAAAATATCTAAATAATTTCCCAATAATTTCTACCAAACTAGAACCCTTTATAGACAAATCACATGCGAAAAATTTCTTTATATAATATGGAAATGGACATATAATAGACAGTGTGATCATATTCTCCTTAAGGGGATACAATGGAAATTCATTTAATGACCATTTTTTATTATTACGCATGTATAAGGGTAATCTAACATGATATACACATTTAATATAATGGCTATAAATTCATAGATCATAATCATGATCCATTATATAAATAATTGCAGTTCAAAAGGCATAAATATTAAATAATAAACAAATATGAGAAATGAGACAAAATAATTAGGTTAAAATAAATATATAAAAACACATTAGTAATCAATGGAATAATCATAACATTAAAAAACATATATCATGTGTACAAATAAAATATCCATCCAATGTCAGGAATTGTATAACCACTAATGTACCTTATTAGGGCTCGGTAAACCATCTCATATACACTCTTTTAGGCTTTTTATATCCTCCCATGTACCCTATTTTGGGATTGGCATAACCACAAGAAATCCCTTGGATCTCATACAATAGTAATGGTTACACAATTTATTAGATGGAAATAACAGTACCAGCTATCTCATAATAAAATCCCCTTTATATGTATTCCATATGATCATGGGAACATTTATCATTTCTTCATAACTTTCCCCAGGATAAAGATAACATGTTATATAAATATTTCATCATAATATATATATATATATCTAATAATGTGATATAATAGTATCACATTCTTAGTTATTCTTATGTAATAGAAAACAATTTTATATTAGGTGATGACTTTTTTAGATGATAACAAGAATATATCATGGGAAATTGATTTTTTATATTGAAATTACATATTTATAATATAATAATTTTCGAAATATTTTGGAAAACAATTTCATAGAAAAGTTAAATGGAATTATGTAATGAAATAATGAAAGAAAATATTATCATTAATGAGGTGGCCATTTTTTCATGTTGTATAAATTAATATCATGATTTTGCTCACCCCTTTAGTAAAAAGGAAAAAATTTTAAAACAAAAAATAGTCTCCATATTAATAATATTATTTAAAGTCATATTTGGGATATTAATAAATTAAATAACAAGTATCAAATTACAATATGATATTTTAAAAACTTTACAGAAAATATGGACATGGAATAAAATATTACCAACCAGATATAAAAATACAGTCGGTTTCCCTTAAGAACCTTTATTCAAACATTTCTCAATAGATAGTGGTAAAAATAAATGTAAAACGTGTTATATTGAGAAAATATATATAGGATAATAAAATAAGTCAAATTTTTGAGATTTATATCATATAATTTCATCATTATAAATATAATTATATTTAATCACAGTAAAAATGAAATTTTATTGTAAAACATTAATGATTGTTTTATATATTGAGGCACAACACCCATTAAAAAAAACCTACAATGAACCATAAAATAAATTGGATATAAATATATAAATTATATAAAATATATAATGAATATTGTATACTTTACATTAAATAATATAGTTGATTTTCATAGCATAAGTTCTAAATAATAAATTTTAGATGACAAACCGTTACCAATTTTGTAACATTCAAATCAAACCCCCTTGGTTAAATTATATTGAATAGTAACATGAAATACAATGAATTAAGAATAATACATGATATAACATGTCAAAATAGAAGTATATAGACATCATATATAGAAATATGTGAATGAAATAAATCATGTACCAATGACACAATAATGAGATTATGAACCCTTACATTATGTGTAACATTATTTATACATCTTATAACCACATATAAATTGTAATATATCCTTCATATTAAACATTAAATCATATTAGGATTGTTATATAGTAATACTATGGGAACATGAATGAAGGTATGGATGTTATGAATTTTTTATAGTATTGATTGGATGAGTTAAAAAGCTAAAAGATAGTGACTAATGGAGGCAAAGTGGTGGCCTTTATAAGTTATTTGAAAGACACACGTGATATTTCATAAATGTTTTATATATTATAATGTAAAAATAAAGTGAATATGGAATTATATGGAAAATACCTCAAATGTATGATATTATTGAATTCAAATAGCCTAATAAAATTTGAATAGGCACATTTACATGGAATTCATACCATTTTCACTTATTTTGACCACCACCATTAAATGTAAACAAATTATATATTTTTTCTAGTAACAACAACTTAATAAATTATAGAATATTATATTTGATAATTTAAAATATATTAATTATGAGAATTAAAAACATTAAATCCATTTTATATGACTTAATTTCAATTTAGATGCATAAATCATCATTAAAATAATTGTGAAAAAGGAAATGAAAACTGTTTTTAGAAAATAGATTTTGAAAAGATTGAAATGAAATTACATTCATTTCATAAATATATTCAATTTTCAAATGAATAAGAATATATTTTATTGAATATATAAAAAAAATTTCATTAAAACCATTAATCAATAATTTTTTAATTATTTTATTTATTATAAAATAAAATCATTTTAATGAAAATGTTTTTTGGAAAATTTGTTTTTAGGCCTCTAAATGGTCTTTTACCAAAACTATATAGATTACTAACTGTTTTTTAATAAAATATGTCATTTATATTAAAAAATTAATTATATTACTTTTAGGCAAAACTGCACACAAAACAAGACATTTAAATTAATATATTTATTTTAAATAAATTATAGTTTAAAAAAATAAGTATTTATAATTATTTCCTCAAAAACAAACATTGTAATAAAAAACCAATAACAACTATGAAAATAAAGAAATGGTAATTTCAAAATCAATGATATTGGAATTGAATAAAATTTATTAAATTGTTATATTTTCTTTATAATTTCAATGCACAAAATATGATAAAATTTTTTTGACGACAACTTATTATTCCGACATAATCTATATTTTTCATAAAATGATTAATTATATATTCTATATTAATCGAAAAAATTATTACTGTAAAATTTTTTCATATACACTTTCACAACATGGTTATTAATAATAATAATGCTAATTGTATCTCTATTCTATAATAGTCACATATAAATATTATTATTTTATATTATATCAAAATTATTATAAAATTTTGTGTTTCTTATAATTAAAGATATTGACCTCAATGTTATTCTAAACTTTATTAATTGATTTTAAATTCTCCCCCACCATAACTGGATAATGTTATCACAATTTCTTCCTATTAATCAGAGTTTATCATTATAAAATATATTTTTTTAAAACCAACGTCATAAAAAGCGATAATTAAAACACCATTAAAAAAGAATAGTGAAAGGGAAAAGGCCAGCTAAAGTAACAAATAATTAGTTTCCCAACTATATATAAAAATAGAGGTATGTGAAATTATTTTTATTGAGCAAAAATAATATCATTAGAATAAAATATTAAAAAAAGAATATAATGATGAGGAAAATAATGACCAAATTACCATAAATCAGTATGGGATAATGAATACAGTTAATGAATAAGAAATTTTTCGTAAAAGGGTATCATCATTGTTTTAAGATCGTTTTCATATATTTTATTAATTATTTTACTATTAATATATTTAATAATAGAAAATATAATTATTGTGTTTCATTCAATTTCAAAAGCACTATTTAATTCTTTTTTGTGCTTCGTCTATTTATACTTATAAACTAAATCTTACGCAATTAAATATATAATCAAGATTCATTTTTCATTCCTAAAGAAATAAAATTAACTTTTAATAGATCATAATTTATATGAAATAATAACATGTCATTCTTTTCTTTTTAGGATTTCAACCAAACCAATAATGGTTAGTACAAGTTATCTTATACGGATAAATATTCAACAGGTGAAATAATATATTTATATCTAAACCCTAAATAATTACACCCAAATTTAAACATAAATCAGTATCAAAAAGTTATCCTCGATACTAGGCCAACAATATTATGAAAAAATTCAATTAAAAAATTAGATATTTTATTACATATATTTTTGGAATATCGAACATTAAAATAATCCCCTATAAAATACTGATAATAGTAATGTCAGTCACTAGACCAATAAGTCACTATAAACCATGTAAATAAAATCAAAAACTATAAAACCATAATGAAAACACATTTTCAACCAAAAAATTAAGTAGATACTTCTTACACTAAATAATCATTGGATGTTGAATACCTCAAATAAATGTAAAATTGTAACAAAATAAATTAAAATTCACTCTGTCATTATATCACTAATCGATTTATGGTCACTAATATAATATAATTTACATTATCAATTTCAATATAGTCTTTATCTCAAATAAAAATATTTATCTCATAATTTGGAATACATTAAATGATATCCATACGTTAATCATGTGTTTTGTAAATATATTATCACATTACATCTAAATCACCTTTATAATTTGATGGTACAAATCAAAAATTAATAAAAAATATTAAACAAAGACTATTATAAAATAATGCATAGGTGTTCCATAATTATTATAACTGGGTAATCATTGATAAATATTTTCAATAATTTAACCCTCAAATCCCAAAAAATAAAAATTTCAACCATTCTACATCAATTAAAAAAATTTCTTATGATCTTTCTTGGTGTTGGGGTTATCCCTTACTTTATTTATTTACCGTGAACTATTCATTATTTCCAATAAGTTATTTATTCTTTTCCGTTTTCTACACACCAAATATCTTCATGCTTTTTAGGCATTTCCATATGGGCTTCAAACCACATTCTGGACATATATGATGTTGAGTCTTCATTACTCTATGGTATTTAGAAGCTCTTTTCTTATCTAATTGGATCATCTAAAACTCAATAATATTTATTTTATTCATCACATTGTTTGACAGATAATAAACTATAATCATCTGTATTTTAATTTAACAATCACTTTGTCAATAATCACATTCAGTTAAAAAGTAATTCCTCTTTGTTCCATCCATTATTTAAAAATAAAAATAATAGTATGATAAAAAATTATTCTTTTTTGGTTGTCTAATAATTGGAAAAATTATTTATATATATGATAACATGATATTAAAATTTTAATTTCAAGGTAGATAATTCATAAATCATAGTCATGAGTCACCAAATTAATCATGTAATTTTAGAAGACATGAATCATAATGAATTCGTAAAACCTTTGTGATGAGAGAAAATCATTTGAAAAATATATTGTCATAAAAAAGTGGTATAAATTTTGGAATAATCATGATCATAAAATTATAATGAAAATAACACCACCAATATTTTCCTCACATGATAGGATTATCTAACAACCTATTTACCAGCATTGGACTTGGGATAACCATCCATATACACTTATTTGGGCTTCAGATAACATCTGTTGTACCATCTTTTAGGATTTGGCTGATATCCCATGTAACATATGATATACTTAGATAATAATCATTACCCAATTCACTATTGGGTTATAATGTTCCCACCAAACACATAATAATTTTCAAATTTTATATAATCCACAATTTCATGGAATGTTTTTTAATTTCATCATTGATTACATAGTGGAAATTAATATTTGTTTTATAAATTTTTTATCATAATAATAATAAACTACATAGTGAAATAATAAGGTTATTATCATATGATCATATCCTTAGTGATAAAAAATTAACATAAAAATATTTAATCATATATTAAGAATTCCATTAAAATGATCATTGATAAATTTTTTAAATATACCCTTTTAATTTTGAGATCACTTCTATAACATATAAATATTTTCTAAATATTTATAAATAAATTTTTACATAAAAAATAATTTGAATAATTCAAAGGAATATTTAATGAAAATATTATTCTTAATGAATCAAATATCCATTCATGTGGTGTACATTAAAAAATTATTTCATACAAACATTTGGTAAATGTATTTTATTTATATAATGATAAAAAATTTAACTTTTAAATTTTATATAGAAATAAAAAAATTGATAAAAATGGAATTAATAACTAAATAGGGAATATTAAAAATATTATTTATTAAATTTTACATAAAAAATACATTGTTGAAAAATTTCCAAATGAATAGAAAAGATGTTTAATTTTTCCTTAAATTATATTTATGATTCATGTATACAAAATTCAACACATAAATTTGTTTTATGTAAATAATTTAAATAAAGGATATAAAACTTTTTAAAAAATATCACTTTTTCTTATTTTCTTAAAATTATTCTTTTAAGAAAATTACCAAAAAAGCCTTGTAAGGTAATATTGAAATTATTATTTTGAAAGTGGTATTTATTTTTTAAAAAATTGTGATAATTTTAGAAATAAATTATAATATAAACCCTTAAAATGAAATAAAAATCATTATTAAAAAATATTATTGTGATGCATAAAATGAATTAAATAAAAATTGGGTACTTATTTTTTA
Source organism: Viscum album (assembly GCA_963277665.1). Classification (NCBI taxonomy): domain Eukaryota; kingdom Viridiplantae; phylum Streptophyta; class Magnoliopsida; order Santalales; family Viscaceae; genus Viscum; species Viscum album. The sequence goes on from OY728157.1 coordinate 790,329,463, forward strand.
TGAATTGAAACATTAATTTTGAATTTAGAAAACCTTCATAAATATTTCCTAATATTTTTATTATTCATATCATACCAATAATTTAATTGATATGTTGTAATTTTTGTATTTAAATTAAATTATTTTTATTATTCATATCATACCACTTTGTTTATCCTCTTCTTCTATGAATGAACCTCTCTCCACATTATGCCTTTTTACAATTTATATGGATAATGACCATTTAATATCCATTAAAATCTATCTAGATGATTATAAAACTATTTTTATGGTTATATAATATTGTAATATTTTATGTATTAAATAATTTATATTTTAGTACTATTAAGTGTATATAATGTTAAATAAAATGAAACTAGTTAGTGATAGTCTGTAAAAAAACATAAAATAATTAATTGTTAAACATTATTAATTCTAAATTAAAAATTCATATATCATAAAACATATATCTATCTAGGTAAATTGAAATTTATATTTGCAACATAGTAATAATTAATTAGAATTCTAGAGTTGTGGTCCCATTTTTAATGTTTTTAATTTAATTAATTAATTAATCTAATTTATTAATGAAGGACATTATATTCATGTTCACAATAATTATAGATCATATGGTTGGGTATCTCTTTGAATAACTTATTTCTATTGGGTTACACATTCTCACTGTTTTCCTTAATTTATGTAAAGACCCAAACTATAGAGGCATACATGGAAAGAGGATGTTTGGGATTCCATAACCGAAAGATCTCCCTTATTGGTCAGGGGCTTACTATAACCACTGATAAGGAATAACATAAATAGATTTCCATCGACTAAATTTTATTTACACACATGACCAACAATCTCCCTGAAACATTGTAGAAGAATCTAAAGAAAATAATATTAAGTCTATAGGTATACCAAGTATAAAAAATATGGAATACATCAGAGTATGATATAAAGAATCAAATTTAAAAAGGGTAAAATACATTTTCAGCCATAAATGATGTCCTAACCTCACATCAACTTAATTAAGTATGCTAAGAGAGCATTACACCTAATATCAAAGATCAGTATTCGTACATGGCCTATGAACAAGAGTATCCAAATGATCCATTTAAATCACCACCAATCATTCCATTGTATTCATAAAAGAAAAATATTTTGACAAATCCCATGTTGGGGTCAGAATATACTTACCTATTATGATACATATAAAACAGAATAGGGAGAAATTTAATACTAGATATGATAATTTTACATAAAACAATGTGATTGAGAAATGATTCCAAATAATATATATTTTTAAAAAATAATCCTATATAATAATGAATTTTGATCTCCATCTCAAATATTAGCCAATGTTGATGAGATTTTAAGACGCTCCAAAGGTCTATCAATGATGCCCAATATCTCACATTTTTATCTTAGGAAATCATGATGAGGACTAGACCTCACCACAAATCCATTTCCTAACTGGAAAAATATGTGAAAACCAAGTTAGTTTTTTACTGAAAATGGAGTATGGTTTTTATTGTTTGTCAATCCTTTCATGGAGGATCTGAATGTTTGAATGGAATTGGATATTACAGTTTAAGTAGTCAACATTTTTTAAGGTGGGGATGTTTCACAATGTTTGCTAATTTTTTCATCCAAAAATTTCACAATGGAGAACAATTTTTTTGAAAATTAAAGTTGAGTGAAAATTATTATGAGGGATGTAATGTATCATTAATTCCATTTTCAATATCCTTTTATCAAAATATAGAACAATAAGAAGTTCAGGAAAGTTATGTATTTTTGCGAAATGTGAGACTTGAACGAATGAGAATTTCACGCATGGAACATAAGTTTTTGTAAATTTAGTGTAGGTTAATCAATGCCTAAAAATAGGTGAGTACCCCCACAAAAGACATATCAGTGGTTCTAATGTATAGCTAGTGTCTTGGTGTAAACTGGTGTTTTATGCGAGGGACTTGCATGATGTAAATATTTTATGCAATTTTTTCTATTGTCTTTAAAATAAAGAGTGAAACATATGATGTAGATGTGTGATTAGATAATTTTTTTATGAAAGATATGGATTAAATAAAATATATGTTCTATGAATGTAATCCTGCATGACAATCCCCATACCTACGTGCTAGAAGTACTGTTTTATGCATGTGTAGTGGTAATCTTCTATCATGCTTCAAATATCTGGTTTATTTGTTCTGTTTTTTCATGTGAATCATTTCAGGACTACAATGAAGGCTGATAATCATTGTATAAAGAGACAATGACCTAAATTTTAATCTATTGAATAATACTTCATGTTGATGAACTATGTAAGAGTTCTCCCATGAGAGTGAACTAGTAGGAGTCGACAGAAGTGTTCTGAGGGATGTAATGTGTTATCCCTAATGTCTTGTAATGGTAATGAGGCTAAATCAGGGTTACTATATAAGAAATATAATAATCTACATCAAGTAAACATTCGTTGATATTGGTACTATTGAAACACATATGGAATATTTTCTTTGGACTAGCCCTTAGTAGTGAACCTAGAATGATGAGTGTGTTTCCTCTTTTCATGGGAGTGTTTCCATAATGCACAATTCAAAAAAAATGTTTAAAAAGATATTTAAAACATGAGAATAATATCATTTGATTTAAATTAAAAATTTGACACCCTGATTCACCACCCTCCCCCCCCCCCCCAACAATTAGGGTCCTTAGGGGACCTACAAAAAATCCAATCAATGTTAGACTCTTTCCATAGAGTAATACATGGATTTAACATAGAGAGTGGAAAAAGGTCCCAAACCATTTTATGATATTGTTATTCCACGCATTTTAGAGTGGACTCATACCCTATCAAGATAGAGGGGTCAACTTAGTAGGTACCAGTAGAGGACCCATGATCTAGTGGATCAGGGGGTTTCCCTTATTTAATAGTGGACTCATTCCCTAGTATGGAAGGGGGACACATAGTAAGTATAAATAGGTGACCCTAACCTTAATACGAAGAGGGGATTCAACTAATCACATAGATGTCAAGTGCCCAAGATTCATAGGGAGTTTCAACTTAGTGTGTAGAGGGCATACACCATAGTCCCATTGGGGGTGCCACTCAAACATTGAAAGGAATATGATGGACTTTTAAAATACTTAAATAGAGGGGTTTCATCCCCATCCTCCATATGATGATCATTATTAATCAATAAAATCATCATTTGTAACATAAATAAGAAACACATTCTAAACATTATATGTCATGTATAAAAAGAAACTATGTAGGATTCCAATCTGTTATATATGGATAGAATCCTAGAATGGGATAGTTGTGTTCCACTATTTGAGTTCAAATAAAAGATTAATGAAAATTGATATCTTTCTAAAAAAATAGAGGGATAACACTGTGTGTATGTTTCCTACAAGGTGTGTGGTCCCATTATTCCACCTAGTCTTGTTCTCCTATAGAGCCCACATATAGTACATCACATCATACATGGATTATAAGGGGGACCACAAAACATATCACAACAGCCCAAGGGATTCCACTGTTCTTCTAGTCATATAAGTGTTCAATGGGTATTTTTATCATTCAACGTACCTATCCATGCCTGAATATCAGTCCATGCCCATATAATCATAGACTACATGATCTGTAATAATGTATTGGGTCCTGGAGGTGTGCATTTGGAACAATGTATAGCCACCCAAGGATGGGAGCATAATGTGTTGACCTAACCACACAGTTTGGGATCTTTATACTCACTGAAACTTAAGCCATCATAGCTGGGTGAAGTAACACTCTATTTGTTCTTGAACTACAGATTTTGTAGTGATGTTTTTAGTAGAAACTCATGATTTTAATGTGTCTTCACCTTATCAAAATCAATTCTATTAATTCAATGAATCTCCCAGGGTGTCTCATATCTAGGATCACCTGTTCCTAATCTATCCTCAATGACCGGATTCCGGCCACCTAAACTGCTCATGACTCTACCCATCTCTATTCTAAAACGTTGAATCTACTCCGTATAATGGATCCACATCTGTCTAAATATAAAATCATTTCAGTTGCCCAAATATCACCATATAGCTTCGCATTCGCTAATCATTAATGAATCTGGGTGATCAATCACACTCAAACCCACTCTAAAAAGGAGAACCACGACCCCATGGTCCAACAATGAATAATAAAAATAAAATTTTGGATAAATACACATAAATAAAGTAATAAAAAACTTTTCTGAAGTGTTCATGTCCAATGATCAGAGGATCAGTGAATCCATGGTTATTAGTAAGGAAAAATATGAATAAACAATTCAAAAAAATTAATTTACTCAATCATGCTCATTTGAAATGTATAAAATCATTAAAAATTCATTAATACAAGAAATGAAATCTCAATATTTTAATCAAGTATGAGAACCGAAATTGTTGATCCAAACATAGAATATATATCAATTGTTGGTGATGAATGTATTGTAAAAAAATGTTGGGATCATACAACATATTCTACCCTCTGATCCACCGCGATCTGATCATTATTCATTGTCCAATTTTGATTCTCTGATTAATAACTCCATGAATGTCTAGTCAATGTGTCTGATGTTATGTAGATAACACTGGTTATTTTATATAGAATTAATTAAATGTATAATATTTAGATTTTTATATTTAATGAATTATGTTTTAAAAACTATTAATTTATAATCATAACATTCCAACCAAAATTTTACTAATCTGAACATCATGTGATAACTAATAGTATGTTACACCTATGGTAAACCCATTTTTTTGGATTCAAAATTGGTATCAAATTTACAATATGAGTTCCCAATCGATATACACCAATTTATTTATTATAATATATATCTATGTGATATTTATGTATTAATTTTAATTATTTTAAATTTGGGATAACTGGGCATCAGAATCATACATGATCATATCTATTGACTCATACTGTATTTCATAAAATATATTAAAATCTTATAATAAAAAAATTTCATCACTAAATTATAAAAACATTATTTATTTTTCCCCTAAATTCAAAAAATTAAAAAAATATTGGGATATAGAGTCATCTTAGGGATCTCAAACATATAGGAGATATCTTAGATGCCCTCGGGCTACCACAACACACTAACCAATAGAATTGTATATCCTCATAGGACCCTCTACTACAAATCCCCAATTACCACATGATACTCCATGATTGTATCTCCATAATAAATTTTTACCATTCCCTTTTCAACAATGTATAGTGGATTATGAATCTATCACCTTAGCACCGATACATGGATGAATTCCTAAGATGACTGTATCTATAGTCGAATGACTTTTCGGTAATAGACATAACAAAAAATATGTTCTATATAAAATGGAATAATGAATTCCGTTGAAAGATTACCTCCTTAAAAGACCCATCACAATCCTTGTGGTTGAAAATATCTTAAAAAAATATTATTCCACCTTGAACTGTAACAGCCTATGATGTTGATCTGCCTAAGGCTTCTGCCAGATCATGGCTTTCTTCATCTACTCAATGATCACCTATATCTTCTCCATCATTTCCTCTATCATCTCAAGACCAATAAAAAATGTCTCTAAAAAAGTAGTTTATAATAATTTTTACCTACATGTTTTCCCATTCAAATCCTTAAATGGTTCCATGATGATCTTATAATGATTGATATTGTTATATAAAAAAATAATGGAAATTGGTACTCATATATTTGAATAAATTATTACACATAGTATCATGGAATGTTCTCCAATCCTAGGATAGTGCTCTTTGCCTCCCTACCCATCTGGTGTGAAACATTGTTCTCACATAATGTATTTTCCCAAATGCATCATGCATTCTTTCCACAACCATGATGTAAAACATGAGTAATAGTTAGTGAAAATTTTCAATGGAACCGCATTGATATAGAATATTTAATTAATATAAAACTATCCAAGTATCTCCACATTAATCAACACCCAGATGGAAAGGATGTGTTTAAAATCCATAACATAGTCACCTATCACCCAGATGGTATCATGTAATAACACTATTCATCGAATTCCTTCCATGATATACTTGTGTGTTCCATTACATTTTAACTATAAAATATCATGAGGCTATGAAAAAAAATTAAGAACCATGTGCTTCTACACGACCTAAAGACATGTGATTCTTAGGGAGATAAAATCAGTAACATTGTGCCTTATTCTAGCCCACTAAAAATAATGTTGATGCTCTATTTACATATACCCCACACTGGGATGGTTATCCAAAGGGGATGTGTAAAACTCCCTCATCAATAACATTCCCATTAATACTAACACCAATATCCATTTCCAAAAATGGATGGTGTGGTTACCACCTTAAAGAAATAAATATAGTTAACATCATGGAGATATATAGTCATAGATAACCACATGGATAATGTATACCAACTTAGACTCCCACACATTATAGAGATGTAGCGGAGTCAATTCCATAGGATGTAGATAACCTCATTCAATATCCTCAACCATGTGAAACTATAGATAAACTAAGTCATCAAAATCCTCCACCATCAAGAGTCTATATAAAATATTTCTAAGAGAATATCCCAAACCATTTACCTTCAAATATATATAGACTATCTTGATGTCATAGTTATACAAAAACATTAATGAGATCCTTTTTCATACCTTCGGATCAATTTATTTGATGATATACCTGAAAGAATGAAAATTTGAGTAAAATTAAGTACTCTACCAGACGATAGTGGATCCATATCCTCTATGTGTGGTCTACCACTACCCTTTACAATTCATGATTCATGTAGGACTTGTCATGGGGTCTTAACATCTTAAATCTATATGTTATCACCACCTTCCTCTTCATGAATATTAAACTGATCATAAAACATGAATCATCATAATATAGTAAATTCGCTATTATCTCCTTTGGTAGTCTCAACATAGGAGAACTGGTCAATCTCTCCCTTAATTACATGAATGATATTTGAAAATAATAATACAATGTAAATGTATTTTATTTCTATTTCAGGATTGATAATGTGGAGATATTCTAAAGAAGTTATCCTTGAATGTCCCGTAGTACCCTAACACATCATAAAAATCAATACCTCTGATACAGTCTTGGGTTTCTCCCATTAAATCACAAAATCAAACAACCTCAGTTCCAAAAACAATATATGATTAAAAAAGAAATGTCACCAAAATAAACCATCACATATCAAGAACATCAACATTGAGTTCCTACCATAATTTTATTCTCCTTGAGTTAGTTTAGGACCATCCCCATTTTCATTGTATTCTTTTCCTCTAATATATAGTAGATGATTATGTCATTAATTTGAACAAGCAAATATCTAAACATGAATGGGTGGAAGTGATGGTTTATTAAATATATAAACATTGTAGGAGAAGTTTGTGACACCAAATAGAAAAACCAAGAACTCATTGTTTCAGTAAAGACATTGAAATCCCAAAATCTCAATATCATCCTCATAAACTCTCATATAATGGGAGTAATAACTATGATATCTCATTGAAAACCACATCAATAATCCAAATAATCAAATATTTATTCATCCTAACTAAGGACTACTTGTTCACTATCATTTTCTAATTAATTAAATGATATTGAATATAATGTTATAAGATCTTTCCTACCATTTTCACCTGCAAAACTATATCTTCATTGGGGGAACACAGAGTATAATAAAACCATTATTAATATTGAAATAAAACTACATTCTTATATCAAATATCTTATTAGGCGATATTTAATTTTTTTAATAAGATATCGATGTGGAATTATGGAAGAACTCGATGAAAAAATCCTTCTACCACCTTGGAGTTAGTCCCTGAACACCCTTGAGGAAGATATACGAATAGTATTACAAAATAAAAAGAATCCATTTTCCTGAAGAGGAAATTTTGAAATTTTATAAATATTAAAAATAATGTTTTATCAGTATTTGACTCCTTCTCGCATTTCACACTCACTCAATGATCATATTTCAATCGCCATTAAAGGTGAATCTCAACCAATCCCTCTAAAGTAATATGAATCTATTATGATCATAATAAATCCCAGTCAAAACCATGGAAAACCATTCCATACCCAATATTATATCATAAGGGATCATCATTATGTCCAATAAGACCCACAAAAAACTATGTATACCAATAAATAGATCGCACTGCTGGAAGATAAGAGAGATCGATGAATCACACATTGCCAAAATGTATAGAATCTGTTTTTCTCTAAGGTATAAATTATGACATATAGATATAACATGAGGGATAATATTATTAAATAGTTACTCGGAAATGTGTCTAAACTTAATTGATATTATATATAATAAACCTAAACCATACATTATATCATATCGTGATATCTTAGTTCATAATACTCCTTGTGCTACAACATCCCATGAATATGACTACTAAATCACTGATCCTAGTGTGGCCCCCTTGTGGTGGTGGTGGAAATATATCTATATTTATCAGTACACTATTAGTTGAGACTTCTAGATCCATAATTAATTCTCTTCTAGCTCTGCCACATAGGGGCTACATTGGCCACCCCTAAGAGAACAATGACCATTGCTCTACCACTGTTTGGAGTTCCATCCACCACTTTCCAATCCTACTTTGAAAAAATGGATGGTAAGTCAAATTACATGTAAAAATGACCATCAACCATATAACATCTCCCCTATCTGAGATGACTTCATCAACTATGATAACTCTATGCAACCTGCCCATTTTTCTGATACAATCTTGGAGGTGGTCTCATATGTCAAGATCCTTCCAACTAGAACATGTTATCCAATGCAGATAACTCATCCCCATAACACCTAGTACCTAGGCCAGGCATATGGATTCACAAATATAGGAAGATATCAATGCCTAATGCTCACTATATTAAACTAGAATGTGTGGTAATGTGTAGTGTACTACAATGTCACAAATTTCTATATTGTGACCCTACTCTATCATATAGACATTGAAGTGACAGTCTCTAACTATGTATAGGGGTACCACATATGGTCAATGGATCTCATGAAATACTCAAATATTATCATACAACTATTCAATAAGTTTTGAATTTCTATATTTCAAAATGTTTACCAGCATTAGCGGTAGTAATCCTTATAAAAAAACTATTAGAAGATAGACCATCAGTGTTACAACTCATCATGAGTATATGAAACCATTGTTAAGAAATTCCATGATGCACGATGGAATTTATTGGCCACCAGTACAACTATATGATAATTCATGGATTGCACAATCCAAAATACAATAATCAATGACTCATGGAAATCTCTTATTATGTTAGGATATATCTTAAAATGAAATCTAAACATCATTTGGATCTAAATGCATATAGTTTTGTAAACCTATATTCACTTACATCTTTCATTAGTAATTAAATATTTTTCTCGGAAGGTTGGGTTCCAACTATATACATGCCAATAGGAAAGATCGCATTAGTTGTCCCTTGGACAATAGCCTCATCCCTCATCAGATCATCATCATGATCATAAATTGGTTACATGGATAGTTGTCTTCAGAGAGGATTCCTGAAGGTAATAGAAAAATAACATTGTAAGATTAATATATATGTGTGTTTGTGTGTGTGAGAGAGAGGATAATTGAAGAAGGACAGTCATAAGAATATGTCCTATATCATTCATGTACTGAATTTACCTCCAACAAATTCTCTTAGCATTCGTGTTCAAAAAAATGCTCGTCAAAGATTTGATGAATGGATTTGTCATCCATCGCACCAATTGAATGTTTCATATCCTAGAAGATTTACTTGAGACACAATGAAATTGTTTCATTATGTTCCATACCAAACCTCATAAGGTAAAAATAAAAAACATCATTTATATGTCGAACCATATATGATACCACTATGTTGTGACATGAATAGTCATGGAATTTCTGGAATGTAGTGTCCCCAGACACCATAACCAAACTCCTTTATCTATTTGCTAGGCGTAGAAAATAATGTCTGAGATGTAATAACATAAATGGGAGCACGTTTTCTAATATAACATTATTCACACATCCAATCATCTCCATGAAAATATATATATGAATATAAATAGTAGACACAACCTTTTAGAGATATACCATGCATGAAACGACATTAGGTAATATATATGATCATGGATGAAAAAAACCATCGTTTAAAAGGGGAAAAATATATGACCAACCATAACTAATGTCCAAAGCAGAAAACAACTGCAATAAAGTAATCATAGAGTGCCTTGATCCTCATCTACAAGATCAACCACTATACCTGGTTTATGCACCTTTTTACCTATATGTTATTATAATATTATCATTGATCTATCCATCTTATGCATTATAAATGATAGATATGGGAAAACCCATATAGGGTTGAGTATATACATAGCTGGGAGGACATCGTGAAAATGTAATAGGGCACAATAGAAGATAAGGATATGTGTAGTCATATCAACCCAAAGTGGGAGGGGATTGAAACCCAAAAATATTTATATTTTTAATAAATCTAAACAATATGAATGAGAATGTCGATCGCTATCTTGCAGCCCATCACATGATGATGAGTCCTCCTAGAGATACAATTGTCCATCATCGATTCCTAGCATCTCGTATGTCGATTTGATGAAATCAAGAGGACGACCCATACCTAGACACATCTCCATAGCCTAGAAGTTTGAAATGTCAATTTAAATGAGGACCAACTCATTATAATCATAGGTGGATTTCGCTCAATGTAAGGATAAAGTACCCCTTCTCTTATACGATAGGGTTATGATTCTAAAAATATGGATGAACATGCCCCAATAATGATAGGGATAAAATTAGGTAGATATAAATAGAGGATGAACACCTTGTTTTGAATTTGGTTTATCCACTAAATTTATAGAGGACATACACTGTAGTACATTTGGAAGGGTTACACTAAGTAATTTTGAAAAGTGGATCCAAAACCTATCATAGTAGGGGGATTCTACTATATACATGGATGACCCACTCCCATGTGCTACAAGTGTGAATCAAAGTTTGTACATGACCCACTACCATGTTCCTTAGGGGGTTCCACTCAAACTAGTGAAATAAATTTGGGGGACCCACATCCGTGTATGCAAAGAGGGTTTGAAATCCCGGCATCACATTGATGATATTTATTGATCAAAACCTTAATCAAGGATTTCTTTAACAATAATTACATCTGGATCAATCCATGTTGAATATAAAAAATACACTATGAAGATTATAATGTCAATATAGTTGGTAAACTACCATGGATTGGATACTCATTGTCTAAAATACATGTTTAAAAGATTGATATTTGAAAAGGTAATAGTATTTAAAAATGTGGTGGAAGCACATCATGTATGTTTCCTAGAGAGTGTGGGTTATTTCTATGATGTAAGACTATCTTCTTAGTTTGGAATTGTATGGTGTTCGTGTTTCCATAAACAGTTTTTGATGTTTCCCACATTGTGAATATCCACTACATGGGACCATAATATGTGGACTTAAGTTTTTTCTTGTTCATCATGATATTCCATATACCTGGATGTGTATATATTCATTCCAAGGTATAGGACTATGGATATCCACTCCAATAGAACAGGGTGTTTCTTCTCGCTTGGTTTTGTAGCCTTTAATGGCTAACACATGGCTCAGTGAACCGAAGAGGGTCTGATAGAATGTCATCCCAACAACATGGTGTGTCAACTTTATCTTCCTCAACTCAGAAGACACATATCCTTGGAGTGGATACAATGTGGGTTTAACTAGACTATAAACTTTGTAGTTTGGTTTTCATAGATACCCATGTTTATTCATGTTTTATCATCATGCAGTTTCGTCAAATATTCCAATTACATTGCATGCTCAAGTTCATGGATTTGGGACTTTCTTTTCCCAATCAATCAACAGTGGCTAGAATCTATCTATCCAAACCCCACATGGCTCTTCCATTCACTTTATCATAGTATCGTAGACACTCCATCTTCCATATCCATGGAGATATCACCCAAAAATCATCCACATAACCTAAAATTTCCATCCAAACCATTATTCAAATATATGAGGGTCTGATTGTTGTTGAAAATTCATGGAGATTTAATCTCAAATCCTTATAGGAAAATTCCTAAGAATATCATGTTTGGAAAAGATAAATGCACAAATAATGGTATAAATATCATTGTAAAAGAGTTCTTAGAAAACGATCACATGATTGGGGAATACATAGTTACTTTCTAAAAAAGTATAAGAATAAAATGATCTAGTGATTTAATTTATTCAACTAGGTTCATGTTATGGTTAAATAATAATAAATAAGTTAATAAAAGATAAAATTTAATCTCGAAATATGAACCATTGTTGAAAACATCGATTAAAAATAATTTTGATAACTATGGATCATTAATTAGAGAAAAACGTTTTTTAGTGGTGTGGAGAGAACAATACATTCATTTTAAACCAATACATCATGATCTGATCATTGTTAGTGGTCTGATTCTAATTCTCTAATGAAAAACACTCAAAATAATGTCTCAAAGATCGCATTGTTATTTGGATAATGCTAGCGTATTTCTATAGAACAATTTTAGAGGGTATATTAAGGTTTGAGTACTAAATGAATTAATATAATAATTTTGTTAGTTAATTATCATAACATACCTACCAACTGATTTATAATCTGATCATCAGATTATTACAAACATTAGGTCCTCTAAATGGTAAACCTCATGTTCTAGATTCAACTTTGGTCACAAATTTTCAATACGAATCCCTTCCCATGTGATTACTCATTATTCATGAAAATATATCTGTGAATGAAATTAATTAATTTACTATATTTAGAATATCAATTCTAGGCTCACCGGCATCGAAATAGGACTTTCTCTCAACACATGTATATAAAAAAATTCATAACTTATTACAAAATCTTTAAAGGAAAAAGCATGATCCCTACGTTTTTTATTTATTGTTATTTTATAACTTTATTATATTATAATTATTTTCAATAAATATATACCATATTTTGTAATCATTCATTCATTATTAAATACAAGTATTAAAAGGTTCCTTGCACAATTCCTCTCGATAAGAAAACCTAATAAAAGAGATCAACAATATTTCTTAATTAATTTCACATACAATAATTATAATGATTCAATTAATTCTTACATTATAAAATAAATTATTTTCTCTTGGAAAAACAAATTTGATTCCTTTTATGTATTTATTTAAATAAAAATTTCTTAACCCTTTTTAAACACATGTTGCCCAATTATGAAAAATCATGGTTTATGAGGTAGTTTTACAATGGGACTTATACTCTCTTTTTTAAAATATTAACTTTAATCATAATACATTTATAAAGATCTAGGATTATTTTTCCTTTATTAATTTCCATGATTTATTTAGTACATTATTTCATTGAATCATTATGATACTACCTTTCTTTATTCCATAAGAAAGGATTGTAATACCCATTCCATTCCATAGGAAATCTTTATGTTCGATATATATTTTTAGTTTCCTTAAGTGGAACACATATTCATGTACATTTTATGACGTTTTAACAAAGATAAATTTCCATTGTTTTTTGTAATATTTTAGTCTCTTGAGGAAATTTGATTCGGAATAGCGAGGAAACCTAATTATTTTTGGGAATCTGTCCACCAGATGTAATCAACTTGGTAATTTTTCATGACTCATGTTTATATCATGTTATATGATTCTACAAATATATAAAATATCTATAATATTTTTATTATATTATATATATATTTCATGCCCTCATATGTTTATTCATTATAAATTCTTGTTATATTATCATGTTATTCATTTTAACTCATATGGAATTCTTAGTTCTTAATTTTTATTTTCATAATTATCTTTATTTACACCCCTATTGTTTATGTATTGTATAAATTATAATATATTTTTTGAGATAATGGTATGTCTATATCTATTTTTGGGTTCTAATAATAAATAAGTTTCATTTGATTTAAACATTTTCTATTTGTGTACCCAGTATTCCAAAAAAATATGATATTAAATCATTTGTCTATAATTAACGTACATGTATGTTAAATAATATGTAATAATATGTTCATATGGATTGGGATTCTATAGTTTGTATCATAACATGAAATTTTTATTTTTTAAGACAAGTAATATAAAATTTATTAATAACCCTATGTTTTATACATATTATAATAGAAACTATCATGAATAACTGATATTGACTCTTAGAGACTGATAAATTTGGATTTAAATTTCATTCATATGTTTTTTCAGTAATGTTAATAGATTCTTTTTTATAGTATCATTAGCTAATAATTCAGAACCATAATTTTATCGTTACATTTGTAGTCAATGGTCGAAATTTGAGAACATGTTCCAATTACCAATTTGATAGGAAATGTGTTGTTTTCCATAGTGTGTTGACTGCCCTGATTAGAGTGGGGGTGGATTTGATATTACTAGATCAAATAGCTCACATTATGAATAATAAAATGAATAATTTACAATTATATCATTCTCCTATAACATATCTTGTTGGGGTAAAATACATTATATAAAAAGAAATTTATGATTTAATGGATCTTTACATCCACTAATCTCAGAAAAATGGATTGACACCATTCAGAAGAAATTATCTCTCTAGAAATGACTAAAATTAGATAAATTCATGACTGGGGTATAACATTTTGAGGTGGAAAATGATTACTATTGGACACTAATCAATAAAAAAATTCTATTGTTGAAATTGATTCTAGGAAATGCGAATGTTTCATGGAAATATATTTCAACAAATATTTTCTCTAAACAATATGAATTAAAATGGATTTCATTTTCCTTGAACTGAAGGAAAAGGAAGACGATTATGTTAAGTAATACATGGAATACATTACAATTCATACATGAAATGTCTCCAATATTTATATTAACACATAAATCAAGGTGGATCTATTATTTTGTTGATTAAGTTTGAGTCAATGATAATAATTTTTGATTTGATACATTAAAATCGATTATAATATTTTCCATTATTCTTATATGGTTGATATAGAGATTGTGTAATTTTAGTTGTGTCATGGAATTGGATGGAAAATAATAATATAGAGTTCAATATTGGAGAATCAACAGATAAATCCCATTTAGGAAATTAAATCTATCATATCATGTGTAAAATGTTTGGGTAGAGGCATCCTAGAATCTCACAATCGGGAACTCAAATATTTTTGAAATGTGGAAAATATGGGAATGATGTTAATCATTGATGATGCAAAATTAAAAAACCCAATAACGAATAATAAGAAATGAAATTTTTGATCAATACATATCATGAATTATAGTGATTAAATTTAAATAAAATAATACTTTATTTGAATAAATAAAATAG
This sequence comes from Viscum album, assembly GCA_963277665.1. Taxonomy (NCBI): domain Eukaryota; kingdom Viridiplantae; phylum Streptophyta; class Magnoliopsida; order Santalales; family Viscaceae; genus Viscum; species Viscum album. Next base: position 790,344,878 of record OY728157.1, read on the forward strand.
TATAATGTTTATAAATGAATATCAATGAGAAAAAACCAAAAATATATAGATAATTAAAGCATATATTCAATCACTACTAATGATTTTGATCCCAAAAAGTATGTGGTGATAGGTATTTTTTATATTAATTCAAGTGTTGAGGAAATTCTATTTCCTTCTAGTTAAAATAATTCATTAATTTCCTGTATTTTTAGTGGAACTATTCAAATAATACATAAATATATTGATGTTTTGTTATCTGTTAGAATAAGAAATGGTCCATTTATCTCATTTGAAGAATATAACCCTCATCATTCAATATTTTTAGAATGGACCTCCCATCAATTCTCATATTAATTTCTTATGTGGAGTTGGTTTCTAAATTCAGAATTAATTGGCTATAATTATATAAATCTGACATCAACTATTGGGAGAGATTGATCACTCTTCACATCATGAGTCACGTTCTGATTCTGTAAAGTTATAAGTGGTTTAATGAATCTCCATTATAGTCATCATCTAATTTCTAGATATTATATACTAATGATATTTCATTTATTGATAGAATGACTGAAAAAACATATAGGATCATTCTTGAAGATAAAACTTTTATGTTGGACTATAATTATGTGTAACCTGAATAATTTCTCAGTCTTCTTCAACAACAAGAGGATGACATCTAAAGAGAACTTATATATTTATATATAACTATATCCAATACTCCCTAAATAATTCCCACCATTAATTTAGATAAATTAAATAAGAAGTTAATATAGAATCAAGGAAAAGTTATTATATTGTTTTTTGATTCAAATTATGGTTCTCTGCTCCTCTATGAAAAGAATAACGATCGGTCAATATGCCTTTAAAATTATTATCACGACCTCAAAAAATTATGATAAACCAAATGTATCCCATAACACAAAAAGATGACTTCATTGATACTCTTTGTGGGACCTAATATTTTAATATAGTTGAAAAGTGATTGGGTTACCATTAATTCAATTTGGAGAAGGAAGATATTCTTGAAACAACATTTTGAACAATCTATAAACACTATATGTTCAAAGTAATTCCATTCAAACTCATTAACACTCCAAAAAATATTTTTATCAAAATTAATTGTGTCATTTGATATTAATTTTTCAGTAATTTGGTTTATTTTATATATTTTATTATGATTTCCTCCAAAATTATTGAGGATCATGTTGGGTAGTAAAATTTTATGCTAAATACATTATGAAATGAAAATATATAAGAAAAGTATAACAAATTTAATTATTAAATATAGAATATACAACATTAATGAATTTTTAATATTATAAAATAGATATATATACCATTATAAGACCAAAGAAATTGTATAGTGTCCCAAGACATCAGTTTTAATGGAAAAACAAATTTTACTTGGTTTATTTGGTTATTTCTATTGATTTGGAGAAACTTCTCACGATTTTAAAGCCCACTAAACCTGATGAATTAGAATGGAGTAATTTTATTTTGGAGCAGTCAATATGAGGAGACATCTAAGGAGATGAAACATAGGCTTATCACAACACTAGTGCATACCCTACCCACTAGTGTGGAACTCTTTATTTTATACTATGATTCTTTAATGAAGGAATTAGCTTGTTTAACAATATAGAATGAAATTTTGATTGCTAATGACTCAAGGGAGTTGAATTTTCGTGATTATAAAAATCAAACAAATGATATGGTGTGGGATTATATAATATTACCACTAAAAAAATGGAAAAATTATCTCTTTTTTGAGATGTTTGATAAATATAAGGATCAAAGGATCAGAAAATATACTTTCACACAGATGGATATTAATACTCAACAGTAAAAATTGAAAGAGATGATCAAGTATTATTGTTACTAAAACCACTAATATCTTAGGAGGTAAATGACAATGGATGATCCTATTAGTAAAAGGGATCATGAAAACTTTTAAATAATGATTATTGTGGGTGAGTGAATATTGATAGAAATTCAAAGGATAGACCTTGATGTCATAATGGAAGTATAACTGTCTACCCATTTGTAAATTACAACTCAAAAATACTTCATTTAAATGACTAAGGATGTTCAAAGAGATTATTTTTATATTTAGAAATAGGGGGAAGCTATTAGAAAAGAAAGATCTATAGAGTTAAATATTAATGAAAAAGTATAATTATGATTTTTTCACTTCTATATGAACTATTAAATCTAAAATAAATACATACATATTGAATGATTCATATAGATTGACTTTCCCCATCCAATCATATATTAAAAATACTTTTCATGATCTTCGAGAGAACTATTGGTGAAAAATTATGAAGAATTAGATAACAGAATATACCAAAAATTTCAATGTTGTTTTTCTTAGTTAAGGTTAAAAGAAAAATGTTTTAGCGGATATTGAAACAATTACATGTATCATTATTAAAATAAAAATCATTACCAAGGAATTATTTATTGGTCTTCTAAAGACAGAGATGGGAAATAATTCTAAATGGGTTATTGAGGATAACATTACATAGCCTACTCACATCATTAGAAATATAGAGGACTTATCGCTAAATTTACATATATTCGTATACATCATAAAAGTGGTGAGGGTGTATGGAATAACACTATCAATTATATATGACTACAATTTTCGATTTACCTCAATGTTATGGAATATTCAATAATAGTCTTAAAAACATTATTTAACTTAATTATGACTTATCACCCCCAAACTATTCAAATCTCTGAGCAGACTGTCTAGATAATAGATGATAGGTTGAGGGAATGTTTGATGGACATAAAAAGATAAAGTGATTAATATCTTTATTTTTCATGTTATATTAATGAAATAGTTTCCACATGAGAATCCAAATCACTCTATATAAAGTCCATTTTGAGAAGATATATAGAACACATGCACTGTAAAAATTTATTTTGAACAAAATATTCTAGGACATAAAATGGTTGAGGAAATTGTATAAATGTCATCACCATTCATCAACACATCAGAGATGATCCTAGTCAACCAATTATTGATGTTGAAATTCATTAATGAGACTTGGTGTTTGTGGTCATAGATTAGGTATTTAGTTATATATCTCATGGGAAGAGAGTCGTGATTTTTGGTTAGATGGGGAAGCTAATTCCCATGTATATCACCCCAATAAGAGTATGGATTTCATCGAATCCATGGAATGTCGACAACCACAAACACTAACAATATATCAAATTCTTGATTTATTTTATGTGTCAATATTTAAAAAGAAAAAACTAGATCCTCACATGAAATGAATTCAGATGCAGTACAATTATAAAATGACCACTCTTATGAGGAGAAGCCGATAAAGATCATTGACTATAGATATAAGTCAATAGCCAAAAATATATTTCACCTAGTGAATGAATAATGTTCAAACCCTATGTATGTTGTTGAGTCTTGGGAACATTATAAATAAATTAATGAGTGGTAATGTCACCTGTTTTCACCCTAAAATGTAAAAGAAATTCCTGGTTGATATTTTTGAATGGGGAAGAATGCAAGAACCATAGTTTTTCTATCATATTTTCCTTCATAAAATATATTTTTGTTGAATTTAGTTATATGTTCCCTAAATATGAACTATATTATATATTGTTAAAATCAACTAGCCTATATTTCTGTCCTTATACTAATAAATGTGACATAATGTTTTATAATCCGAAACATATGACATCAAAGGGATATATTTGAACACTTATATATGAATGGACCATTCATGTTAATAGGTTTAGAAAATTAGAATAAAATTTTACTTAAAAACACCCATGAATATATTTGATAATTTTCCAACTATACCTAGCTTTTAATATTCCATTTTATGTCCAAAAATTCTCCCACAATCTTCATCACATTGTAATCCTATCTATGAAAAAATAATTCATTAATCATTCTTCATAACCTAGAGAATAAGAATAATAAGAATGGTGAGATGAATTTCCGAGTAAGGGTAAACATATAAATTAAAAATTAGTCATTTACATTGAGAATAAGAATATCATAAGGGTATTGTGATACAATCACTATAAATTTACATAACATTATAATATTCACACCCAAACTAAACTGGATCCTCAATTCTAATACATGGAACTGATTTTTATCATGATAAACCATAAAAATAACCCAAAATAATGATCTATGTTGCTTCAATACTAATCAATGAAATCATTTAAAACTATTATAATCCTAAAGGAATAATGTTGGTATCTTTAGAAAATTTACTTCATAAGACATTTTAAACTCTTTTAAGAAATAATTTGATCCTAGTTCAATCCAAATGAAAAAACTAAAATTAATTCACTCTCCAATTCAACTATATACAAAGAACAATACCCAATTCATTAGAGTACTATATTGGAACACCTATCATACAAGCTATATCAATCTCACAAGTCATTATCAATGTGCTGCCATCATATAAGCTATATTAGTCTCACCTAGAGCTATGTGGTTAAACCATAATATAAATTTTTTTTGGGATCACATATGAACATCAATATGTTAAATTTATTAATATGGAATAAAACAATATAATTTTCATATTTTGAAATTTTAATAATCATTATTATTTAATTACAAGTTTCAAACAAGTAAAGGAAAAGGTTTCCATGTCAATATCCTAATCTATATAATGAAATAATATGGGTGGTATAAATACCTCACATTCTTAGTGGTTTTTATGTAATATCAATGGTTTTTTCATTTATAAATAGAAAATCCAATAAAAGTCATTAAATACGATCTTAAGGATAACATCCATTTCTTTTTTGAAAATAAGTTTAAAAAATTAAAAATTCTCAAAATATTCAGATGAATTTATTTATTATAAATATTCATTATAAAGGAATGTAATCACTAAATCATTCAGTTTTTTATGGTAGTAATATATATTCATAATTTAATCATTAAAAATCTAAAATAACGTGAATAAATTTGTAAAGCGTGTCAAAATTGACCCAATTAGAAGATGATATAAAATTTCTTTTAAAACCATTTAAAATAACATCAATTAACACATATTATAGATACTAAAAATGAAATATTTTTAGAAGTTTTATATTTAAAAAATAATCATAAAAATATTTAAATGGTATATAATGATATCCAGTCTAAAAGAATATATTAGTTTAGTATAACTTACAAATATATTTAGTAATGATTCTTTAATTATTTAGGGATGTAATTTAATTAAAAAAATTTAACCACATTAATAATTATTTTATAAGAAATTTATATAATTAAATAAAATAATATCAAATTATTTTATCTAATGGAACCTTAAACAGGAACATTGCTAAATGAGATGCGATTTTATCCATAGACCTTTCCCAAGTTTGAAACATTTATATCATATTCCATGTTATAGAATAACATAAAATGGAACATTAAATATATTGAAAATAGGGTGTTTCCTATCGAAGGGGATGTATGTACACCTAATAAAATATTATTAGTATACTGGATAACATATGGACAAAAAAATATAATTTGAGATGATAAATCCTTACAATTATCATAACATTGATATGAGAGTTAGTCAATGAATAAATTATGTGTATCAGTTTAAAATACAAATATTTTTTTTAATACATAATAATGTAATAAAAATCCATTATAGAAAAAATCTTATCATGAATCTTACAAAATTCAAGTAATATAACATAATGAAAAAAATTGAATTATGAAAATTCTCTATGACTTGGTAACATTGAATCCAAATACCCTTGATAAAAAATGTAAATTGAAATATAAATACTTGATTTATGAAATTTACATGATATTAATCTTATAAGGTTATGTGTATGAAATATATAACAGAAATTATGTGCATAGAATTAAAATATGCCTCAATGATGGAATGTTGATATAATGTCACTTACCACACATATAGAAATTCAAGAATGTCCTTCATCTTATTTATAATAAGATTATATTAATTATTTTCTTTGTCCAAAAAAATTTCATGGTTTTATAAATTATACATAAATTATTTTTTATTTATTTTAATAACATATTTACATACTATACGAGTTAACACAATGTAGGGTGTTTTGGGGGAATTCAGTTCTTTTATTAAAAAATGGATTTGATGTGTTGACCATAGTCAAAGAGGTAATTATTTCAAATTTGAAGAATAACAATGATGAATAATTTTTAATTTATGAATAAATAAAAATTTCAACACAATTATTTAATTATAATAAATAAAAATTGACTACATTTTGATCATTGATATTGTAGGCCATACGTATTCATGAGTAGCCTTTCTATTTTTCAACGATCATTATGGATGGATGATATGCATTAATTTATAATTAAAAAAAATTATTATAAATTGAAAATATTTACCATAAACATAATAATATATATTGTACATATTATTTGGTGTTGAACAAAATAATCACATCACATTGTATAGGTGATACTCCACAGACACACATGAATAATGTTCTCATCATTAATTATTATAAATAAAATAATATTTTATATTTTAATATGATTAATTTTTCATTAATATAATAATTTTTTCTTTAATATCACATATATATTATTTAAATTTATCCTCACTACCTTCCATTTAAAGTGATTGTGAAAATATAATAACATTGATTCGTGAGGTTGTAGTCTGCCGCATACTTGAGCGAAGTTATCATGATTACCAAGAAATGAAAAGAAAAATTTATTTATCATATTATAATTAAATAATTATAAATATTTTAAAAATAATATATATATATATATATATATATTAAATTAAACATTATAACAATCTGTGATAAGTGATGAATAAAATGGATGACAATGATTTATGAGGTGGTGGTGAGTCGTACACCTGAATGATGATCTAGTTCCCAATTTGATTGAAGAGGTTATGCATTTATGTTATTCAAGTAACATAATAAAATATCATTATATGTGATGTATTTTTTTTATTATATCATTAATATTGATGAAAATGTTTTAGAGATGGAATGTGTAATAAGGTAATGATTATCAGTTCAGCCCGAAAACTTTTCATCACACATCATCCTTATATTTTGACCAAAACTCCATCTAGGAATAATATTATCATCAATAGAAATATTATTGGATATTGAAAGGGGAATTTGGGAAGGTATTTTTGTAGTTATTGGTAAAATATAAATTGTTTGATATTGTGATGTAGAGTGGAGATCGAGTGGCCTTTTATAAGTGATAAGAGTGGCAGACTAGTACGTTTTGAAATGAAAAAAATGTAATGATGTTATTCAGAGTTCCAATGGATCAAAAAAGGAAAATTATATATATCTATACATGATATGGTCTATATATTTCCATAAAATATATTAATGTAACGTTTTAGTAATTTTAACTGCTATATTTTTAGTTTATTCCCCCTAATACATCAGTTTTTACCTCAATTAGCATTATTAATTTTTACAACTCTCACTATTCATTATGGAAAAATATTATGTTGACATTATTAGATACTATAAATCATGATTATTCATAATATTTAATCCATTATTATAAATTCAATTAATATAATTGGATGGAAATAAGATAAATTTAAACCCACAAAATCAATTAAAAACCCGGTTTTCAAGAAGGGAATTTTTCATAAAATAAATATTAACTCTCTGACCATTAATACGAATCATATACATTTTTATTCATAATTATAGAAATTCTATATAAAAATTTCATTTTTATAGTCCCTCATCATTGTTTTTTAAATTATTTAAAATTGTGAAAACAATTAGATTTAAAATGTTTTAAAAATATCATATTTTTAAATCCAATAATAATAATATACTAAAATAAAATTTAATGGTGATTAAAAAGGTAAAAAATTGGATTAAATTTTACATTATAATACCTATGTCGATTTAAATACTATTCAAAACATAATTTTAATTTTCAATTATATTTCTATTTAAAAAAATTTATATTTTTCCAAAAATCTTTATTTTTAACTACTAATAGAAAAATGTATATTTTAAGAAAAATACAGAAATTCTTCTATAATATAACTTCAATATGAGGAATTAGAAAATTTATTAAATATAATAGAAAAATAAAATATAATGTTTTTATATATGTATTTTATTGTACGCCTGTAAAGCGTGATAAAGCCCCTGTTTAAAAGGGTATAATTTTTTCATAAAACAAATATTTTTCTCTCTAAAGATTATAATTTTATATTATTATAAATATATATCCATTTAAATTATTTTATAGAATTTTATACCAAATAATTTTCATAAATTATATATTCAATTTTGTACCCATCAATATAACATTTTGGTTTCAGTGGTACACTATTGTGGATCTCATCTATATTGGGGGATGGAGGTTACACATGATATTTAAATAAATATATTTCATTGGCATTTCATGGTTGATGATTCATGTCTAATATTTTATCGGACATAGATACAATTTTTAAAAAATTATCATGTTGTTATATAAGTAATATAATATTATATAATGCATAAATACCTTATTATAAAACCGGTAAAGTTTTATTATACTTATTAGAACACTTAATATAGAGAATAAATATTTGTATAATAATTGAAATTGATATAATGGGATAATAAATATGAAATACGAAATTATTAAAGGAAAAATTTTATCTTCTCATTCACAAATTAAAATCACACTCATGAAGAACATAGTTAAAATTCTTTGTAATATTAGTAATGAAATATCAACTTCGAAAATGAAAATATTCATCAGTGGGTGAATGTATACGTGAATTCATAATGATTTAAATTATAAGTATTTATATAATTTAACAAACCCATATAACAGTTACAAATCTGATAGATGGAATGATAATATGACTGTAGAAATAATAACCAAATCATTGTAATACTAATCTAAATTTTTGGAAGAGCAACATGCAAATTTAAATAGTATACAATCCAATTTAATATTTATATAATAATTTTGTAACTTATAAAATAATAATATATTGTAGTTATATCAAAGTACAGTTAAAGAAATGAGTTAAAAATTATAAAATTACAACTATTTAAATCATATATCATTAATTTGAATTATAATAGTGAATATAACAATTTAAATGAAATATTATTTTTAATTAAATTTATTTAAAAATTATGAAAATTATTTCATAATATGAAATGATAAATTTGTAAGACAATATATAATTTTCTAATTAGTCAACAAAGAAATAAAAATATCAAAATTAGAATTTTTAAAATATATGTGTATTTTATTTATAAAATTATTTTCATATATTCAAAAATTATTTTTAAAAACTGGATTTCAATTTTTAATAATCTCTATATTGAATAATTGTTAGGGTAATTATTTTTATTTTTCTAAAATAGTGGACATTTTGGTTGATTTTGTAATATGGAATATTACAATATTGATCATTATAAGATAAATACTTTAATTTTTGACTCACAAATAATGTTAGAACACATTATTAAAATCTCACAATCACTTTTTACTTTATTTATTCATAATAGTGAAGAAATTATATATTTATGTTTAATAAACTAATGAATATAATATTCTAAAACACAAATATCATGCCCTTATAAATAAAACCCTACATCATCCATTATCTTGAATACTCTCAAACCTTGTATAATTCCAAAATTATAACTAAAATCTACCGAAACCTCTCCCTCATGAACATTTATTGGAGTAAAAAAATCACCAATTTCATTTTCCATAAGGAGTATTTTGAGGCTGCATCTTCAAAGGGGTAATAATAGCACATTACCTCTACTAAATTCTTTTATTATTCTACCTTCCCCTCACCACCCTCATGAAATATTATTTAATGACTCTATTAGATTATATGTAACATAATTTTATTTTTATAATGGAATATCTAATATATATCTTCTTTTATTGTACTATAATTATAATAATGAAACCATTGTCCATAATATGTCTTTTAATCATCTCTATGGATAATGAGTATTATTTCTCCCTTAAAACCTTCTTGGCTAGTCAAAATACTATTATTATGGTTAAATTATTTTTAATAAGTACATTATAAATTATTTATTGTTATGAAAACCATTTATCAATATAATATAAAATGAAATTATGCTAGATTGTGATTGTCTGTTAAACCGCATAACGAAACTAACCATAAAGTGTTAAAATTTTTTACAGAAGAAAAAATAACTATATCAAAACACACACAAACATATATATATTTATATACAATTAAATTACTTTAATTATATGAATAATATTTTATTTAACATCAATTTTCGTAGTCCCATTTTAAAAGATTGACAATTATTTTCCATAAAAGATATGACATTGAACATAGTAAACAAAAGCTCTCAGAACAACAGAAATAAACATTATATATTATTAAAATTGGCCAAATGAACATAATAAAATTTTATTAAATTATATATGTATATATATACTTCAAAATTATTTAACTAATGGATTGTATTTGGTGATTTAGTACATTATGGTAATGTGAAAAATGATTATATAATAAAAGGTATGGTATCTAACTGAATCATTATATTTTCTTTAGGTTACTATTAATTGCTCATTATCCCAATTTATCACTTAATTATTCATATATAATATTTATATATTCTATAAATATTTCCCAATACAATCTACCTTGGTTATTTAATCAGTATTTAATGTTATGATATATGTTTTCAAGGTTCCCTTCTCAAATCTTCTTGACCATAAATTCCATATAAAGGGAACATATCTATGAATTTCACCTTTTCAATTTCACACATTAAAATAATTTTGGTCACATATATATTATATAATAACACATTTTATCCATGAAAGTTATTTTAGATCATTTTTGGGATTTATAAAAATTATTATTCTTTACCCTTTCTAAAAACAAGTTACCTATTTTCATAAAGCATCTCTGAAGTGATACTTTTCCATAGTGATTTATCAACTCTTCTTCAAAACATCAAATAAATTATTTATAATTTAAAATTTTCAATGATTATTTTTATTTTATCAATTCCCATATATATTTTAATCATTTAATTCATTCACTCAATTATCATATTCACTTTGGTTAAGCCTTATGTCATTATTATGAAACCCATTTCATTATATAGTCAATCCTTATGTTTATTAATTATGTTTTATTTCTTTATATGGGAAACATATAAATTTACATGTTATTATAGGTGTACCAATATAGTGATCAATTTCATTGTATAATTTTTTAGACTCATGAGACAAAATATGTGGGATTTGGGAGTAAACCAAATCCATTATGGGTCTCTGTCCACCATGTAGAATCACCACTGTAGTGAGCCTTGACTCATGTTCATGTAATGTTATATGTTTCTACCACATTAATATGTCACCATTATATTATTATTCCTTATTATATATGTTTTTTCATGAACCATGCCTTTTGTGTTGTCATGCTATTCCTTCTGACTCATATGTTATGCTTTATTTTCATGCTTATTATCATATAGGGGTTTTTAACTCAACTCCTTTGAATATGTATGACCCATGTTATCCTATTATGTTTTAGAAGTTAAAAGAAGGGTAGATTATATGTATGTAGTTTAATAATAATGACCTTTTTATCTTCATATTCTCTATTTTTATAACATGTCATCCAAGAGCACTTGGATTTCTGATATGTGGTTTTGAATAAATGGTTATTTAATTAAAATACACATCATTATATGTGTAAAATTAATGGATTTATATATTAAATCACTTCATAAATTATATCAAAAAACTCCCTAATCAAATTGAGGATTAATTGAGAATGGGGTACAAGAGGGGTGGTTGGTCCTTGGATGTCTATGTGAGGAAAGAAAGATGTGAGGGGTTAAGAAAACGGTGGTGAACTGGGTTCATATCATATTATTAATGAAATAGGGAAGGATTCATGGTTTGGAAACATGGTAATACATATAATGTCCCATCCATGCTGTTGGAACTATTTAAGAAAACCACTCATGCACAATTGGAACACATGATTAAACAATCTAAACCCCCTACTATGACACTCAATCTGCTACCATTATTTTAAAATATTATTGTGTTATCTAAAACTGGGCACCAAAAGTGATCCTACTTGTTTGGTTCATGCACACATTTTCCCTTACTAAGTAATAGAGTAAATCATTTAAATATTTTTGAATCCCATTCATAAAAATTCAAAAAATAATAATATGAGAACCAAAACCAACTCTTTGAGGAAGATAAATGGTTAAAAATATATATTCAATATATTCTAACTCTAGGAAATTATAGTCTGAATTTAAAATTCATTATTGATACATTCTATATAACACCAAATATTTTAATTCATATTGATGATTAAAACACAAATATCATTGGATTTTAAAACCACCCCACCCTATCACTTATCTTCCCAAACATTCCTCAGTAATCCTTAATATAAATCATTAACTATTTTTAATTGTCAATTAATGAAGAAACGATGGGATTTCATCCCCAAATATAAAATATTATTTCATTTTGAAACACTATCATAGGAGAAATATTTATTGATGAAGAAATTCACATCACATCGCAATCTCAGAAACACTATGATTGTGTATACTCAATCCATTCCATCACAAGATAATAATTTTTTCAAACAAAAAATCTTTCCAAGTCCTATGGGGGTACAAAATATTTGAATTACTTATTAAAAGAAACTCTCTCTTTTCAAATGACGTAATTGGACAAGTCTCAACATAAAAAATTTTAATCTTTTAAAGATTTTCTAGTAGGAATTATTTAATAATATTTACCTATATTTTATAAAATCGAAATGGATGAGTCTCTACTATCTATTCTCAATGAACAACACAGAATATTTTACTCGAAAACCCCTAGACGATCCCCAATGTAATCCTATAACACAAAAGAATGTCATCCCTTCTGTAGTTTCAAACCCATAACATCCAATTACATGAAAGAAAAAATAATAAAATTCAACTGGAAACCTTTAAAAAAATGAATTTTTCTACTCATACACAATTTACTCACCGAATTTTAATTCCGTTTTACTTAAATGGATCCTATGATCATCTAAAAACTATCATTTATTCATGGAATTGACATTTAGTGTAATTTAAGGGTTATAAAAATGAAAAATACTCGACATCCTACTCTAATCATGAGAACTTTTGAGTCTATTATTTGATTTATCCACGTATATTCAAAACCATCAAAATATTGATGAAAATGAATGAACTCCTTCCAACACTACATCTTAATACCAAAAATATAATTTCATAGAAAATAGTATAATAATGTAATCTAAATGAAATCAATATCTAAATTCGATATCAATCATTCTACTTAAATCGTAGTATAATTATAATTAAATTATGGGTCTTGACAATTTTACCAAATACCAATAGTTTCCATATATAAATCCTATGAAAAATTCTCTGATCGTACATGAGTCCTAAAAATAGAATCAAATTACACCTATTCTTTAATAATTAATAATTTTATCCTTAGTATAACATAATTTTATCATAAAGATAGACACACCCACAAAGTACCAATTATACAGAGCCCACTATATTTCATTCCTCATACCAGTTCTTGAGATCAAAATAAATATGATATAAAATTACCAATGATTCATTCCACTAATTATAAGATAAAATTTTATCAAATATTGACACTATGCATCCCTAGTAGTGTGTGAAAATGCAACCACAAAAGCCAATAACCTTATAGATACATTAAAGATCCCTAATGTCAACTCGAATATAAGTGATATCATTAAATATCACCAATACATCATGAAAATAAATAATAATCATTCCATCGATTTTGTTGATCTTAAATCGATACACGACCACTCAATGATCAACAATTCAATAAAAACACCTAAAATAAAAAACAATCATATCTAACTCATCCAAATTAAAATGTTGAATGCACTAATACCATTTTATCAGAGAGACCAATTCATTATTCAATGATTCTTGAATCTTCAAAACATTAATATTGGTCCAATATCACTAACTATTCCCACTTTTTATCATCCATGTCTACCGATAAGACCCATTGGTGATCATCTTAAAAAAATCATTTACCGTATTCCATGGTAAATCACTTGATCCCCCACTAACTAGACCATCCTATGAAAAAATATTTCAATCTAAAAACTAAACATCCTACACTCAACCATTTAGAATATAAATTGGCTATCATAATGTGAACCATACCCTAATTGACTAAGGTTCGGAATTTTACAGATTGATACCAAAAGACACTTATATGATTTACATCTTAAAATCCTATGGGAACTCACATAACTAAACCAAATTACCATCCTCATCTCTATATAACCAATTTAATTTGTCCAATTATATATCCATGTATCTCATATATTAGGAACTCCCTATTCCATGCTGACCCATCCCTCAGGTTACAATAATATATTCTATCTCATCTCAACCATATAACTCAACAAACCAATATCTTAACACACAACTTGAACTAAATTGATAAACCACCTATCCCATACATCATATATCACAAATATCATAAGTCGTGGGAAGAATCTCTATATTATCATCATAAAAATCATATGACCATACATGTACGGTCACACTCATCCATGGGTCACATATATGTAAATATAGGTAATTTGATGTCAATTAATCAGCTTACAATGAAATTGATCATCACTGATAATCTGTATATGATACTACCCAATACAAAAAACGATCTTCGAATAATCCTCAGCAAGACACCAAATATAAAAGCGACACCTCTATTTTTAAATGATATTATATAAGAACACTCGTATATACAAAAACAATTGTTTATATAATACATCTAAATTAACCTTAAATAGATGGTTCAATTAAGTAGAAGTTCAACAAAAAACTATACAGAAAAATATCATAACTAATTTATTAACTGATTAAATAAATGATCCTTTTTTATTATCCAGGATGATCACTATGACATCAAATTTATGTAATAACCTCTCAAGGTGAAAATACATCTCTTACACTATGGGATGTTATTGTCCTCATCCAAGATCATATTTCTGTTGAGACACAAGACCCTTAATGGGGAAGAATAACATCATGGTCCATATAATAATGACTTTTCCAACTACATATGTGGGAAAACACTGTATAATATTTTGACACATTAAAAAAATAATGCTTCATAATTAATAGTATAAATCATAAAAAATCACATTTATTTCAATTGTATCCTATCTGAAAAATATCAACCAAGAATATCCGTCTTTTCATGTGTCCCAAGGTTGAAATTCATGATAACAATCAATCAAAAATCCATGTATATCAAAAAGTGGAAATCATATAACAATAAGATAAATAATAATAAGGAAACCCATATCCTCAGAAACCTAGATATCCCATTAGAAATTTTTTAGGGAGCCGATGTATGATGTCTATTGTATACTTATAAAATTCGTATGTCACATGTCAACCTTATCGTAAAATATTATGTGAAAGAAAAAAAGATCCACTATCTCATATCAATAAAACATATTCATTGATGCAATTTTTTGATGTATCTACCATAGTTTATAATAAAAAAAGACCAGGATAATTCTCTATGTAATCTCAACCATTCCACTACACATAGAAGTATCCACTAATAAGAAACACGGTCCTGTGTATAATAGTGTGGATACATTACCCCATTATCATTGTAAAAATTGTAAAAAATATCCCATCATCACCCATAGAAAATATTATATGTTATAATATGTAGATATGATATATAAGAGTATTGGATAATGAAAAATTAATGAAGGAGTACGTAGTCTTACAAAATCATAGATTTTTTGGAACATTACAACTAATTGGCCACTAGACTACTCACCAAAATATATTCACAAATGAATATAAAATTACACAAGGCTTTACAATGATCCTAATTATTTCTAGAACACATTATTTAATCTCATTAAATCCTATCATACCCAATCATAAATTCCATGCCTCTTCTAATATTGAACCTCAATATAATAATGAATTCATGGGTACGAGGTACCATGGTTTCTAGAGATGAATTTCAGTACAACCCTATAGGGGATTACCATCATGGTCCCATATATAAATTGTAAAAAAAAGGTTGTATACAACTAATGGACTCATAACCATTGATAAATTTACTATAGATCATAAATTAAATAATCACCATCAATATTATGGTTCAGAAATGACACCCTTAATCAACTATACATACATCAAAATTTTTTACGTAACATCCAAGTATTTTATAATATAAATTTATATTTCCATTATTTTAATATGTTAATAGATTTTATGGCCTGAAAACGAGATCCTATATAAAAATGTAATAATATTATAATATTGTATGAAAATTAGTTTTTTGTCATATATTCATAGGTTGAGATGGTTTAAATTGAACTAAATGAATTATGAAACATACGTATTAATTTATTATTAATTAACGATGTATTAAATAATTCTTAAATATTAATTACTAACACTTTAATGACAATAAAAATTATATAGTACCAAACATTTCAAGAATTTTATTTTCTAGATGTCATATATTTTTATCACTAAAAATAAATAATGATATATATTTTTTATTTATCTTTTGAAATGAATTATAATTTATAAATTTATAAATAATCATTTTGAAATATTGGAAGAATAATATCAATGTAAAATATTATATTTTTATTAAGAAAACGTATTTAAATCTTGGTATTTTATATTTAAAATTTTAATTAAACCCAATTGACAAATTATTTTATGTTTTGGTGTATAATATATATACAATAAAACTAATAAAATTAATCTAACTTTTTGTTGATAATAATGAAATAAAATAATAAAATCTATTTTGTGATAAAATATATATTATCTCTATATATGTTTTTTGCACATTTTGCGTGAAAATATTAATATTACATTCTACCATTTCATGAAATTGACTATTGTAAAATTAATTTCATGTTTTTAATATTAATAAATAGTATAAAAAATAACATCAACATTATTTATTGGATGTAATTAATTTATACCATGGTAAAAATAATGATACAAAAGTAAATTTAAAAATTATTAAAACAAGGTTTAACTTAAGAGATAATGGATTAAATATTATTAAAAAATTTATTAAAACTCACTTGTTAATTAGATTATGAACATAACCTTATTATATGAACAAATATTCTAATTTTGTTCTACATTTCTTTAGTAATACATATATTATTTAAAAATATTGAATCATTTACATGTTTTCCGACTAAATCACTTTTAAAAGGGAACCACCCCATATTAGTTATCTACATAACATGTGCACTCTAGTTCATCCAATAATAAATAACATATCATACCAACATTTATCCCTAAAACATAGTGTTCATGTTCTCAAAAAAATTCAATCTCAATAAGGATAAATTTGTAATATCAAGGAAAAAACCCTTGAAGCAAGGTTTTAGAGGCCATAAAAAAAGTTAGGACCCGATGTAAGAATTTATGTTACAATATCATATATTTCCATAATCTTAAATTTTAAATATACAATTTGGGAAATACTGTTCTATTTATCTCTTAAACCCAAAATATTTTATTCCTCTACATTTATATTTTTGGTTATTTGATTTTCCTTTTAGTCTCATATCCTTTTTACATAAAATGAGCAAAGAAATGTTATTATGAAAGGATGAAATTATTTCCTCTATTCAATAAAAAATAATTATTTTTTATATACAATTTATAAATAAACATATTATTTTATTTATATATATTTATTTTATATATACATTCATTTCAATACCTTTTCATTTTGTAACATATTCTTGAAATGATTCATTCCAAATGTTTTCTGTGATGCCCACCTTTCAGTTTTTAAAAACTTGTTTGATGAAGAAACTATTTTAATGTATAATATTGAGACCCTATTTTCCATTATATTGATATTACATATTTTTATATTAATATAAAAGAAATTATAGAAACACACCCATGTGTTTCAGAATGGTTTAGTGTCTTTGGAAACAAGGTACATAATCATTATTTTTTTAAGGATCTCTAATGTATCACATAATGATCCTTACCTTTATTAATCTTAACAAACATACTATACATAAAACCTTTATTAATAACATCAGGAATATGAATAAAGTAATTTTTAATCTAGGATTCTCCAAAATGATAAAAATTGTGATACATAAGTATAAAATTAATATATGGGTAAGTGACCATGAGAATAACATTTGAAAATCATACCTAATATAATAAAGATTAAAAAATAGAGTCTATGAAAGATAGTGGGTAGTTTATAAGAAATAAATCATAAGATAATAAAATATCCTGAGTTATGAAGGCATAAAAATTTAATAATATATAAAATTATGGAATATACATAATTATATAAAGTAATTTTAATTTTATTAAAGGATCAATTCAAGAAAATATTATAAAACATTTTGAGAAGTTATTCCTCCTGTTTTTAACACACCACCATCCATGATGGAAGCCCTTTCCTCATAGAGAAATTGTTTCACTCCACAAACCATTATAATAATAATGGTTCAATTTGAATACCATCATAGCGGAAAAATACAGCTACTAAACTAGGTCCACTCTCCATTCTAGTCTTGTATATCTCATATGATATAAATCTTCTCCATTTAATTAGGCATAAATATTTTCCCTTCCCATATTTTTTTGTTAAATAACCACTAAACTTTTTTATAATGTAACCACCATTACATAATTAAAACCTAGTATATTTATACCATAATATTATAATGCATTTCAAATATTATAACCCATGATATGAAAATGATTTCATAAACATTTCATCATAATATAACCTACTTAAATGAAGTACGATTTCTATTAAAATATATATTTCATAAAAACATAGCCCATTAAAAATTAATTGGGTTTCATAATAATTATATCCAGGTATAACCCATTGAAGAGATATGATTTGCATAAACATCCAATCATTATAAATAATATCCATTATTGGAAATAATATGAATGGTATCATTGTATAATATCACTAGTAAATAATAAGTAATATCATATGATGTCAAGTAATATGGAAAAATAATTTTAAAATGATACATTTTCCGTTAATTGATGAAAATAATATTTTCAATTGGAAGAACACTTTTTAAAATTTAAAACATTTGATATATCTTAAAAGTTTAAAATTATATTATAAAATTTTACATGAATGTGTATAAATCGTATAACATTTTTTTGAGGAAAATAACATTTCAACAT